>OV702283.1:481035284-482235284 GCA_916181665.1 Avena sativa
CAGGTTATCATCCGAACCCCCTCCAGTATTAAGTTGCAAGGAACAAACAACTGCTTTAAGCAAAGTGTGTAAGGTAAACAGTCCACATGTTCCATGAACAAGAGACCGTTGTTTTCTCCCTAGTAGAAACAGTGCATCTACAACCGAAGAGATTATTGTCACTTCCCTTGGAAACTAGAGGCATGAACCCACTATCGAGCATAAATACCCCCTCTTGGAGTCACTAGCAACTACTTGGCCAAGATAGCTACTAACAACGGAGAGCATGCAAGATCACAAACAACACAGACATGAAAGAATCATAAAGACAAATCCATTAATCAAACCAACATAATAATCTCAATACCATCGGATCCCCGCAAACACAACATGCATGATTACAAATAGATTAGATCTTGATCATGAACGGAGCTCACAATATCTATACATGAAAGCACGAAGGAGGAGATACAACCATCTAGCTACTACATGGACCAATAGTCCAAGGTGGAACTACTCACGCATCATACCGGAGAGAAGGCCTCCGGGATGATCTCCCCTCTGGCAGGGTGCCGAGAAGAACTTCAAATCCCCTCGATCTAGGGACGATGGTCGAGGAGGCTACAAATGGTATCGTGGAGATTTGATCGCGTGCTTAGGGTTTCTACTTCGAGGGCTTCTTATAGGCGAAGGGGGAGGCTGAGGAGGCGACAAGGGGGGCCAAACCCTAGCCAGGCACGGGCCCACCCCTGGTCGCGCCTGGCGGGGGGGGTCTGGCTGCCCTGGCCCGCTTCCTTGTCTGCCCTCTGTACTTCTTGTTCCCCATGAGAAGTTATTGACTTTGACATTTGTCCCGTCCAATTCCGAGAATATTTTTTTACTAACTTTTCTGAAACCAAAAACAACAGAAAACAGGAATCTGGCACTGTTGCAACTTGTTAATAGGTTAGTACCAGAAAACATGTAAAAAGAACCTAAAAGTGTAGACAAGTAAAGCAAAGTAGATACTAAACAAGTATTGAGCATCAAAAATTATAGATACGTTTCCAACGTATCACCTATCAAACATGTTTCGGTCCTTACATGCCCTATAAATCTCCTAGAATCCCAAAACTATGGCAAAAGGTCATGAAAACATCCATAAAATGTGAAAACAATGAGTGTTTGGTCATGCCTCTCAAACATCTATCGGGTCTTACAGGCCTTGAAAATCGCACCAAAACCCCAAAATCATGGGCAATTGCTCATGAAAACCGCCATAAAACATGAAAACGACGAGTTTTTGGTCATGCGTCTCAAACATGTACCGGCCCTTACGGGCCATGTAAATTACACCAAAATCCCCAAACTGAAGCCAATAGCTCATGAAAACAGCCATAAAACACGAAACCGACAAGTTTTTGGGCATGCCTCTCAAACGTGTATCGGGTCTTACGGGACTTGCAAATCGCCCCGAAACCTCAAAACTGTGGGCAATAGCTCTTGAAAATTGCCACAAAACGTGAATCCGATGAGTTTTTTGTGATGCCTCTCAAACATGTATAGGGTATTACGGGCCATGAAAATAGCTCCGGGACCCCAAAACTGTGGGCAATTGCTCATGAAAACAGCCATAAAACGTGAAAATGATGAGTTTTTGGTCATGCCTCAAACATGTAACGGCCCTTAAGGCCATGTGAACCGCAGCAAAATCCCAAAACTATGGACAATAGCTCATGAAACCGATAACAAAACGTGAAAATTATGAATTTTTGGTCATACCTCTCAAAAATGTATCGGGGCTTACGGGCCTTCCAAATCCCCCTGGAATCCCTAAGTTGTGGGCAATAGCTCATGAAAATAGCCATAAAACACAAAAAAGACAAGTTTTTGTCTTGCCACTCAAACATATGTCGGCCCTTACGGGCCATGTAAATCGCCCTAAAATCCCAAACTATGGGCAATAACTCATGAAAATGGTCACAAAACGCGAAAACGACGAGTTTTTGGTCATGCCTCTCAGATATATAGCGGTACTTATGGTCCTTGTAAATCGCTTCGAAATCCCAAAACTGTGGCAATAGGTCACGAAAACAGCCATAAAGACGAAAACAACGAGGTTTGGTCATGCCTCTAAAACATGTGTCGACACTTACTGGCCATGTAAATCGCCCAGAAATCCCAAAGCTATGGGCAAAACCTCATGAAAACAGTCATAAAACGAGAAAACGGTGAGTTTTTGGTCACGCCTCTCAAACATGTATTGGTCCTTACGGGCCTTGTAATCCAAAAACTGTGGCAATAGCTCATGAAAACGCCCATAGAATGCGAAAACGACGACTTTTTAGGAATGTCTCTCAAACGTGTATAGGGTCTTACGGGACTTGCAAATCGCCCCGAAACCTCAAAACTGTGGGCAATACCTCTTGAAAACGGCCATAAAACGTGAATACGACGAGTTTTTGGTCATGCCTGTCAAACATGTATAGAGTCTTACGGGCCTTGAAATCGCCCAGGGACCCCAAAACTATGGGAAATTGCTCCTGAAAACGTCCACAAACGTAAAAATGACAAAAAAAATTCCTCCCTCTCAACATGTACCAGCCATGACAGGCCATGTGAATCCCACCAAAATCCCCAAACTTAAACCAATAGCTCATGAAAATAGTCATAAATGTGAAACTAATGAGTTTTTGGTCATGCATCTCAAACATGTATAGGGTCTTACTTCCAAATCGCCCCAAAACTCCAAAACTTTGGGCAATTGCTCATGAGAACGGCCATACAACACGAACATGACGAGTTTTTGGTCATGCCACTCAAACATGTACAAAGTCTTATGGGTCTTGAAAATCGCCTCGGAACATTCGGCAATAGCTCATGAAAAATCGGCCATAAAAAGCGAAAACCATTCATTTTTGGCCATGCCTATCAAACTATGGCAATAGCTCATAAAAACGTCCATAAAATGTGAAAACGGCGAGTTTTTGGTCATGCCTCTCAAACATGTATCGGGCCTTACGGGCCTTGAAAATCGCCCCAAATCCCCAAAACCGTGGGCAATTTCTCATGAAAACGGCCATAAAATGTGAAAACAACGAGTTTTTGGTCATGCCTATCAAACATGTATCGGCCCTTACGAGCCATGTAAATCGCACCAAAATCCCCAAACTTAAGACAATAGCACATGAAAACAACCATAAAACGCGAAATCGACAAGTTTTTGGGCATGCCTCTCAAACGTGTATCGGGTTTTACGGGACTTGCAAATCACCCCGAAACCTCGAAACTGTGGGCAATAACTCTTGAAAATGGCCATAAAACATGAATCCAACGAGTTTTTGGTCATGCCTCTCAAACAGTATCGGGTCTTACGGGCCTTGAAAATCGCTCTGGGACCCCAAAACTTTGGGCAATAGCTCTTGAAAATGGCCATAAACCGTGAATCCGATGAGTTTTTGGTCATGCCTCTCAAACATTTATAGGGTCTTACGTGCCTTGAAAATCTCCCAGAATCCCAAAACTGTGAGGGCGATTGCTCATGAAATGGCCATACAACGTGAAAACGATGAGTTTTTGGTCATGCCTCTCAAAAATGTAACGGCCCTTAGGGCCATGTAAACCACACCAAAATCCGAAAACTATGGACAATAGCTCATGAAAACGACCATAAAATGTGAAAATTATGAATTTTTAGTCATACGTGTCAAACATGTATCAGGGCTTATCGGCCTTCCAAATGGCCCTTGAATCCCTAAGCTGTGGGCAATAGCTCATGAAAACATCCATCAAACACGAAAATGACAAGATTTGGTCATGCCACTCAAACATATGTCGGCCTTTCCGGGCCATGTAAGCCGCAACGAAATCCCAAAACTGTGGCAATAGCTCATGAAAATGATCATAAAACGCGAAAACGATGAGTTTTTGGTCACGCCAATCAAACATGTATCGGTCCTTACGAGCCTTGTAATCCAAAAACTATGGCAATAGTTCATTAAAACACCCATAAAATGTGAAAACGACGAGTTTTTGGGAATGCCTCTCAAACATGTATCGGGTCTTACGGGACTTCCAAATCGCCCTGAAACCTTAAAACTGTGGGCAATAGTTCTAGAAAACAGTCATGAAATGTGAACCCGACGAGCTTTTGGGCATGCCTGTAAAACATGAATAGAGTCTTACGGGCCTTGAAAATAGCTCCGGGACCCCAAAACCGTGGGCAAATGCTCATGAAAACGTCCAGAAAACGTGAAAAGGATGAGTTTTTGTTCATCCCTCTTAACATGTATCAGCCATTACAGGCCATGTAAATCCCACCAAAATCCCCAAACTTAAACCAATAGCTCATGAAAATAGTCATAAAATGTGAAACCAACGAGTTTTTTGTCATGCATCTCAAACATTTATAGGGTCTTACTTCCAAATCGCCCCAAAACTCCAAAACTTTGGGCAATAGCTCATGAGAATGGCCATAAAACACGAACATGACGAGTTTTTGGTCATGCCACTCAAACATGTACAAAGTCTTATGGCTCTTGAAAATCGCCCCGGAACAGTCGGCAATAGCTCATGAAAAAACGGCCATAAAAAGTGAAAATGGTTAATTTTTGGCCATGCCTATGAAACATGTTTTGGTCCTTACGGGCCCTGTAATTCGCCTAGAATCCCAAAACTGTGGCAATAGCTCATGAAAACGTCCATAAAATGTGAAAACAGCGATTTTTTGGTGATGCCTCTCAAACATGTATCGGGTCTTACGGGCCTTGAAAATCGCCCCAAAACCCCAAAACCGTGGGTAATTTCTCATGAAAACGACCATAAAACGTGAAACCAACGAGTTTTTGGTCATGCCTCTCAAACATGTATCGCCCCATACGGGCCATGTAAATCGCACCAAAATCCCCAAACTTAAGCCAATAGCTAAGGAAAACGACCATAAAACGCGAAACCGACGAGTTTTTGGGCAATGCCTCTCAAACGTGTATCGGTTCTTACGGGACTTGCAAATCGCCCCTAACCTTAAAATTGTGGGCAATAACTCTTGAAAATGGCCATAAAACATGAATCCTACGAGTTTTTGGTCATGCCTCTCAAACATGTATCGGGTCTTACGGGCCTTGAAAATCGCTCTAGATCCCCAAAACCATGTGCAAGTGCTCATGAAAACCGCCATAAAACATGAAAACGATGAGTTTTTTGTCATGCCTATCAAACATGTATCGGCCCTTACGGGCCATGTAAATCGCACAAAAAATCCCCAAACTCAAGCCAATATCTCATGAAAACAGCCATAAAACGAGAAACCGACAAGTTTTTGGGAATTGGTCTCAAACGTGTATCGGCTCTTACGGGACTTGCAATTTTCCCTAAAACCTCAAAACTGTGGCCAATAGCTCTTGAACATGGCCATAAAACGTGAATCCGACGAGTTTTTGGTCATGCCTCTCAAACATGTATAGGGTCTTACGGGCCTTGAAAATCGCCCAGAACTCCAAAACTATGGGCGATTACTCATGAAAATGGCCATAAAGGTGAAAACGACGAGTTTTTATTCATGTCTCTCAAAAATGTAACGGCCCTTAGGGCCATGTAAACCACACCAAAATCCAAAAACTATGGACAATAGCTCATGAAAACGACCATAAAATGTGAAAATTATGAATTTTTAGCCATACCACTCAAACATGTATCAGGGCTTACCGGCCTTCCAAATCGACCTGGAATCCCTAAGCGATGGGCAATAGCTCATGAAAACATCCATCAAACACGAAAAATACAAGTTTTGGTTATGCCACTCAAACATATGTCGGCCTTTATGGGTCATGTAAGCTGCAACGAAATCCCAAAACTGTGGCAAATAGCTCATGAAAATGGTCATAAAACGCGAAAACGATAAGTTTTGGTCACGCCTCTCAAACATGTATCGATCCTTACGGGCCTTGTACTACAAAAACTATGGCAATAGCTCATGAAAACACCCATAAAATGTGAAAACGGCGAATTTGGGAATGCCTCTCAAACATGTATCGGGTCTTACGGGACTTCCAAATCGCCTTGTAACCTCAAAATTATGGGCAATAGTTCTTGCAAACAGCCATGAAACGTGAATCCGGCGAGCTTTTGGTCATGCCTGTCAAACATGTATAGTGTCTTATGGGCCATAAAATGTGAAAACGGCAAGTTTTTGGTCATGCCTCTCAAACATGTATCGGGTCTTACGGGCCTTGAAAATCGCCCTAGAACCCCAAAACCGTGTGCAACTGCTCATGAAAACCGCCATAAAACGTGAAAACGACGAGTTTTTGGTCATGTCTATCAAACATGTATCGGCCCTTACGGACCATGTAAATCGCACCAAAATCCCCAAACTCAAGCCAATAGCTCATGAAAACAGCCATAAAACGAGAAACCGACAAGTTTTTGGGAATGGCTCTCAAACGTGTATCGACTCTTACGGGACTTGCAAATTGCCCTAAAAACTTAAAACCGTGGGCAATATCTCTTGAAAATGTCCATAAAACATGAATCCGATGAGTTTTTGGTCATGCGTCTCAAACATGTATAGGGTCTTACGGACCTTGAAAATCGCCGCAGAACCCCCAAACTGTGGGCAATTGCTCATGAAAGCAGCCATAAACGTGAAAACGACGTGTTTTTGGTCATGCCTCACAAACATGTATCGGCCCTTACGGGCGATGTAAATCGCACCAAAATCCGCAAAACGTGAAACCGACAATTTTTTGGGCATGCCTACAAAACGTGTATCGGGTCTTACGGGACTTGTAGATCACCCCGACACCTCAAAACTATGGGCAATACCTCATGAAAATGGCCATAAAACATGAATCCGGCGAGTTTTTGGTCATGCCTCTCAAACATGTATAGGGTCTTACGGGCCTTGAAAATTGCTCTAGCACCCCAAAATGTTGGGCAATTGCTCAGGAAAACGGCTATAAAACATGAAAACGGTAAGTTTTTTATCATGTCTATCAAACATGTAACGACACTTATGGGCCATGTAAACCGCACCAAAATCCCAAAATTGTGGACAACTCATGAAAATGACTACAAAACATGAAAACTATGAATTTTTTCTCATACCTCTCAAACAAGTATCGGGACTTATGGGCATTCCAAATCGCCTTGGAATCCGAAAGCTATGGGCAATAGCTCATGAAAACATCCATCAAACACGAAAAAGACAAGTTTTGGTCATGGCAGTCAAACATATGTCGGCTCTTACGGGCCATGTAAATTTCCCTAAAATCCCAAACTATGGGCAATACCTCAGGAAAATGGTCATAAAATGCGAAAACGGCGAGTTTTTGGTCATGCCTCTCAAACAAGTAGCGGTCCTTATAGGCCTTGTAAATCGCTCTGAAATCCCAAAACTATGGCAATAGCTCATGCAAATAGCAATAAAATACGAAAACGTCAAGGTTTGGTCATGCCTCTCAAACATGTGTCAGCCCTTACGGGCCATGTAAATCGCGTCGAAATCCCAAAGCTTTGTGCAATACCTCATGAAAACGGTCATAAAACGCGAAAACGATGAGTGTTTTTGTCATGCCTGTCAAACATGTATCGGTCCTTACGGGCCTTGTCATGCCTCTCAAACGTGTATCGGGTCTTCCGGGACTGGCAAATCGCCGTGAAACCTGAAAACTGTGGGAAATAGGTCTTGAAAACGGCCATAAAACATGAATCCGACGAGTTTTTGGTAATGACTCTTAAACATGTATAGGGTCTTACGGGCCTTGAAAATCGCTTCAGAACCCCTAAACTGTGGGCAATTGCTCATGAAAACGACGAGTTTTTGGTCATGCCTCTCAAACATGTATTGGCCCTTACGGGCCTTGTAAACCGCAATGAAATCCCAAAAAAGTGGCAATAGCTCATCAAAACCGTCATAAATGTGAAAATGATGAGTTTTCGTCACGCCTCTCAAACATATATCGGTCCTTATGGGCCTTGTAATCCAAAAACTATGGCAATATCTCATGAAAACACCCATGAAATGCGAAAACAACGATTTTTGGGAATGTCTCTCAAACGTGTATCGGGTCTTATGGGACTTGCAAATCGCCCTGATACCCCAAAGCTGTGGGCAATAGTTCTTGAAAACAGCCATCAAACATGAATCCGACGAGCTTTTGGTCATGCCTGTCAAACATGTATAGAGTCTGTGGGCAATTGCTCATGAAAACAGCCATAAACGTGAAAACGACGTGTTTTTGGTCATGCCTCACAAACATGTATCGGCCCTTACGGGCGATGTAAATCGCACCAAAATCCGCAAAACGTGTATCGGGCCAATAGCTCATGAAAACAGCCATAAAACGCGAAACCGACAATTTTTTGGGCATGCCTACAAAACGTGTATCGGGTCTTACGGGACTTGTAGATCACCCCGACACCTCAAAACTGTGGGAAATACCTCATGAAATAGCCATAAAACATGAATCCGGCAAGTTTTTGGTCTTGCCTCTCAAACATGTATAGGGTCTTATGGGCCTTGAAAATAGCTCTAGGACCCCAAAACTTTGGGCAATTGCTCAGGAAAACGGCTATAAAACATGAAAACAGTCAGTTTTTGATCATGCCTCTCAAACATGTAACGACACTTATGGGCCATGTAAAAAGCACCAAAATCATAAAACTGTGGACACCTCATGAAAATGACCACAAAACACGAAAACTATGAATTTTTGGTCATGCCTCTCAAACATGTATCGGGACTTATGGGCATTCCAAATCGCCTTGGAATCCCAAAGCTGTGGGCAATAGCTCATGAAAATAGACATCAAACACGAAAAAGACAAGTTTTGGTCATGGCAGTCAAACATATGTCGTCTCTTACGGGCCATGTAAATTTCCCTAAAATCCCAAACTATGGGCAATACCTCGGGAAAATGGTCATAAAATGCGGAAACGGCGAGTTTTTGGTCATGCCTCTCAAACATGTAGCGGTCGGGCCTTGTAAATCTCTCTAAAATCCCAAAACTATGGCAATAGCTCATGAAAATAGCCATAAAATACGAAAATGACAAGGTTTGGCCATGCCTCGCAAACATGTGTCGGCCCTTACGGGCCATGTAAATCGCGTCGAAATCCCAAAGCTTTATGCAATACCTCATGAAAACGGTCATAAAACGCGAAAACGATGAGTGTTTTTGTCATGCCTGTCAAACATGTATCGGTCCTTACGGGCCTTGTTATCACAAAACTGTGGCAATAGATCATGAAAATGCCCATAAAATGCGAAAAAAGGGATTTTTGGGAATGCGTCTCAAACGTGTATCGGGTCTTACGGGACTGCCAAATCACCGTGAAACCTCAAAACTCTGGGCAATAGGTCTTGAAAACGGCCATAAAACATGAATCCGACGAGTTTTTGGTAATGACTCTTAAACATGTATAGGGTCTTACGGGCCTTGAAAATCGCTTCAGAACCCCTAAACTGTGGGCAATTGCTCATGAAAACGACGAGTTTTTGGTCATGCCTCTCAAACATGTATCGGCCCTTACGGGCCTTGTAAACCGCAATGAAATCCCAAAAAAGTGGCAATAGCTCATCAAAACCGTCATAAAATGTGAAAATGATGAGTTTTCGTCACGCCTCTCAAACATATATCGGTCCTTATGGGCCTTGTAATCCAAAAACTATGGCAATATCTCATGAAAACACCCATGAAATGCGAAAACAACGATTTTTGGGAATGTCTCTCAAACGTGTATCGGGTCTTATGGGACTTGCAAATCGCCCTGATACCCCAAAGCTGTGGGCAATAGTTCTTGAAAACAGCCATCAAACATGAATCCGACGAGCTTTTGGTCATGCCTGTCAAACATGTATAGAGTCTGTGGGCAATTGCTCATGAAAACAGCCATAAACGTGAAAACGACGTGTTTTTGGTCATGCCTCACAAACATGTATCGGCCCTTACGGGCGATGTAAATCGCACCAAAATCCGCAAAACGTGTATCGGGCCAATAGCTCATGAAAACAGCCATAAAACGCGAAACCGACAATTTTTTGGGCATGCCTACAAAACGTGTATCGGGTCTTACGGGACTTGTAGATCACCCCGACACCTCAAAACTGTGGGAAATACCTCATGAAATAGCCATAAAACATGAATCCGGCAAGTTTTTGGTCTTGCCTCTCAAACATGTATAGGGTCTTATGGGCCTTGAAAATAGCTCTAGGACCCCAAAACTTTGGGCAATTGCTCAGGAAAACGGCTATAAAACATGAAAACAGTCAGTTTTTTATCATGCCTCTCAAACATGTAACGACACTTATGGGCCATGTAAAAAGCACCAAAATCATAAAACTGTGGACACCTCATGAAAATGACCACAAAACACGAAAACTATGAATTTTTGGTCATGCCTCTCAAACATGTATCGGGACTTATGGGCATTCCAAATCGCCTTGGAATCCCAAAGCTGTGGGCAATAGCTCATGAAAATAGACATCAAACACGAAAAAGACAAGTTTTGGTCATGGCAGTCAAGCATATGTCGTCTCTTACGGGCCATGTAAATTTCCCTAAAATCCCAAACTATGGGCAATACCTCGGGAAAATGGTCATAAAATGCGGAAACGGCGAGTTTTTGGTCATGCCTCTCAAACATGTAGCGGTCGGGCCTTGTAAATCTCTCTAAAATCCCAAAACTATGGCAATAGCTCATGAAAATAGCCATAAAATACGAAAACGACAAGGTTTGGCCATGCCTCGCAAACATGTGTCGGCCCTTACGGGCCATGTAAATCGCGTCGAAATCCCAAAGCTTTATGCAATACCTCATGAAAACGGTCATAAAACGCGAAAACGATGAGTGTTTTTGTCATGCCTGTCAAACATGTATCGGTCCTTACGGGCCTTGTTATCACAAAACTGTGGCAATAGATCATGAAAATGCCCATAAAATGCGAAAAAAGGGATTTTTGGGAATGCGTCTCAAACGTGTATCGGGTCTTACGGGACTGCCAAATCACCGTGAAACCTCAAAACTGTGGGCAATAGGTCTTGAAAACGGCCATAAAACATGAATCCGACGAGTTTTTGGTAATGACTCTTAAACATGTATAGGGTCTTACGGGCCTTGAAAATCGCTTCAGAACCCCTAAACTGTGGGCAATTGCTCATGAAAACGACGAGTTTTTGGTCATGCCTCTCAAACATGTATCGGCCCTTACAGGCCTTGTAAACCGCAATGAAATCCCAAAAAAGTGGCAATAGCTCATCAAAACCGTCATAAAATGTGAAAATGATGAGTTTTCGTCACGCCTCTCAAACATATATCGGTCCTTATGGCCTTGTAATCCAAAAACTATGGCAATATCTCATGAAAACACCCATGAAATGCGAAAACAACGATTTTTGGGAATGTCTCTCAAACGTGTATCGGGTCTTATGGGACTTGCAAATCGCCCTGATACCCCAAAGCTGTGGGCAATAGTTCTTGAAAACAGCCATCAAACATGAATCCGACGAGCTTTTGGTCATGCCTGTCAAACATGTATAGAGTCTGTGGGCAATTGCTCATGAAAACAGCCATAAACGTGAAAACGACGTGTTTTTGGTCATGCCTCACAAACATGTATCGGCCCTTACGGGCGATGTAAATCGCACCAAAATCCGCAAAACGTGTATCGGGCCAATAGCTCATGAAAACAGCCATAAAACGCGAAACCGACAATTTTTTGGGCATGCCTACAAAACGTGTATCGGGTCTTACGGGACTTGTAGATCACCCCGACACCTCAAAACTGTGGGCAATACCTCATGAAATGGCCATAAAACATGAATCCGGCGAGTTTTTGGTCTTGCCTCTCAAACATGTATAGGGTCTTATGGGCCTTGAAAATAGCTCTGGGACCCCAAAACTTTGGGCAATTGCTCAGGAAAACGGCTATAAAACATGAAAACAGTCAGTTTTTGATCATGCCTCTCAAACATGTAACGACACTTATGGGCCATGTAAAAAGCACCAAAATCACAAAACTGTGGACACCTCATGAAAATGACCACAAAACACGAAAACTATGAATTTTTGGTCATGCCTCTCAAACATGTATCGGGACTTATGGGCATTCCAAATCGCCTTGGAATCCCAAAGCTGTGGGCAATAGCTCATGAAAATAGACATCAAACACGAAAAAGACAAGTTTTGGTCATGGCAGTCAAACATATGCCGTCTCTTACGGGCCATGTAAATTTCCCTAAAATCCCAAACTATGGGCAATACCTCGGGAAAATGGTCATAAAATGCGAAAACGGCGAGTTTTTGGTCATGCCTCTCAAACATGTAGCGGTCGGGCCTTGTAAATCTCTCTAAAATCCCAAAACTATGGCAATAGCTCATGAAAATAGCCATAAAATACGAAAACGACAAGGTTTGGCCATGCCTCGCAAACATGTGTCGGCCCTTACGGGCCATGTAAATCGCGTCGAAATCCCAAAGCTTTGTGCAATACCTCATGAAAATGGTCATAAAACGCGAAAACGATGAGTGTTTTTGTCATGCCTGTCAAACATGTATCGGTCCTTACGGGCCTTGTTATCACAAAACTGTGGCAATAGATCATGAAAATGCCCATAAAATGCGAAAAAAGGGATTTTTTGGGAATGCGTCTCAAACGTGTATCGGTCTTACGGGACTGGCAAATCGCCGTGAAACCTCAAAACTGTGGGCAATAGGTCTTGAAAACGGCCATAAAACATGAATCCGACGAGTTTTTGGTAATGACTCTTAAACATGTATAGGGTCTTACGGGCCTTGAAAATCGCTTCAGAACCCCTAAACTGTGGGCAATTGCTCATGAAAACGACGAGTTTTTGGTCATGCCTCTCAAACATGTATCGGCCCTTACGGGCCTTGTAAACCGCAATGAAATCCCAAAAAAGTGGCAATAGCTCATCAAAACCGTCATAAAATGTGAAAATGATGAGTTTTCGTCACGCCTCTCAAACATATATCGGTCCTTATGGGCCTTGTAATCCAAAAACTATGGCAATATCTCATGAAAACACCCATGAAATGCGAAAACAACGATTTTTGGGAATGTCTCTCAAACGTGTATCGGGTCTTATGGGACTTGCAAATCGCCCTGATACCCCAAAGCTGTGGGCAATAGTTCTTGAAAACAGCCATCAAACATGAATCCGACGAGCTTTTGGTCATGCCTGTCAAACATGTATAGAGTCTGTGGGCAATTGCTCATGAAAACAGCCATAAACGTGAAAACGACGTGTCTTTGGTCATGCCTCACAAACATGTATCGGCCCTTACGGGCGATGTAAATCGCACCAAAATCCGCAAAACGTGTATCGGGCCAATAGCTCATGAAAACAGCCATAAAACGCGAAACCGACAATTTTTTGGGCATGCCTACAAAACGTGTATCGGGTCTTACGGGACTTGTAGATCACCCCGACACCTCAAAACTGTGGGCAATACCTCATGAAATGGCCATAAAACATGAATCCGGCGAGTTTTTGGTCTTGCCTCTCAAACATGTATAGGGTCTTATGGGCCTTGAAAATAGCTCTGGGACCCCAAAACTTTGGGCAATTGCTCAGGAAAACGGCTATAAAACATGAAAACAGTCAGTTTTTGATCATGCCTCTCAAACATGTAACGACACTTATGGGCCATGTAAAAAGCACCAAAATCACAAAACTGTGGACACCTCATGAAAATGACCACAAAACACGAAAACTATGAATTTTTGGTCATGCCTCTCAAACATGTATCGGGACTTATGGGCATTCCAAATCGCCTTGGAATCCCAAAGCTGTGGGCAATAGCTCATGAAAATAGACATCAAACACGAAAAAGACAAGTTTTGGTCATGGCAGTCAAACATATGCCGTCTCTTACGGGCCATGTAAATTTCCCTAAAATCCCAAACTATGGGCAATACCTCGGGAAAATGGTCATAAAATGCGAAAACGGCGAGTTTTTGGTCATGCCTCTCAAACATGTAGCGGTCGGGCCTTGTAAATCTCTCTAAAATCCCAAAACTATGGCAATAGCTCATGAAAATAGCCATAAAATACGAAAACGACAAGGTTTGGCCATGCCTCGCAAACATGTGTCGGCCCTTACGGGCCATGTAAATCGCGTCGAAATCCCAAAGCTTTGTGCAATACCTCATGAAAATGGTCATAAAACGCGAAAACGATGAGTGTTTTTGTCATGCCTGTCAAACATGTATCGGTCCTTACGGGCCTTGTTATCACAAAACTGTGGCAATAGATCATGAAAATGCCCATAAAATGCGAAAAAAGGGATTTTTTGGGAATGCGTCTCAAACGTGTATCGGTCTTACGGGACTGGCAAATCGCCGTGAAACCTCAAAACTGTGGGCAATAGGTCTTGAAAACGGCCATAAAACATGAATCCGACGAGTTTTTGGTAATGACTCTTAAACATGTATAGGGTCTTACGGGCCTTGAAAATCGCTTCAGAACCCCTAAACTGTGGGCAATTGCTCATGAAAACGACGAGTTTTTGGTCATGCCTCTCAAACATGTATCGGCCCTTACGGGCCTTGTAAACCGCAATGAAATCCCAAAAAAGTGGCAATAGCTCATCAAAACCGTCATAAAATGTGAAAATGATGAGTTTTCGTCACGCCTCTCAAACATATATCGGTCCTTATGGGCCTTGTAATCCAAAAACTATGGCAATATCTCATGAAAACACCCATGAAATGCGAAAACAACGATTTTTGGGAATGTCTCTCAAACGTGTATCGGGTCTTATGGGACTTGCAAATCGCCCTGATACCCCAAAGCTGTGGGCAATAGTTCTTGAAAACAGCCATCAAACATGAATCCGACGAGCTTTTGGTCATGCCTGTCAAACATGTATAGAGTCTGTGGGCAATTGCTCATGAAAACAGCCATAAACGTGAAAACGACGTGTCTTTGGTCATGCCTCACAAACATGTATCGGCCCTTACGGGCGATGTAAATCGCACCAAAATCCGCAAAACGTGTATCGGGCCAATAGCTCATGAAAACAGCCATAAAACGCGAAACCGACAATTTTTTGGGCATGCCTACAAAACGTGTATCGGGTCTTACGGGACTTGTAGATCACCCCGACACCTCAAAACTGTGGGCAATACCTCATGAAATGGCCATAAAACATGAATCCGGCGAGTTTTTGGTCTTGCCTCTCAAACATGTATAGGGTCTTATGGGCCTTGAAAATAGCTCTGGGACCCCAAAACTTTGGGCAATTGCTCAGGAAAACGGCTATAAAACATGAAAACAGTCAGTTTTTGATCATGCCTCTCAAACATGTAACGACACTTATGGGCCATGTAAAAAGCACCAAAATCACAAAACTGTGGACACCTCATGAAAATGACCACAAAACACGAAAACTATGAATTTTTGGTCATGCCTCTCAAACATGTATCGGGACTTATGGGCATTCCAAATCGCCTTGGAATCCCAAAGCTGTGGGCAATAGCTCATGAAAATAGACATCAAACACGAAAAAGACAAGTTTTGGTCATGGCAGTCAAACATATGCCGTCTCTTACGGGCCATGTAAATTTCCCTAAAATCCCAAACTATGGGCAATACCTCGGGAAAATGGTCATAAAATGCGAAAACGGCGAGTTTTTGGTCATGCCTCTCAAACATGTAGCGGTCGGGCCTTGTAAATCTCTCTAAAATCCCAAAACTATGGCAATAGCTCATGAAAATAGCCATAAAATACGAAAACGACAAGGTTTGGCCATGCCTCGCAAACATGTGTCGGCCCTTACGGGCCATGTAAATCGCGTCGAAATCCCAAAGCTTTGTGCAATACCTCATGAAAATGGTCATAAAACGCGAAAACGATGAGTGTTTTTGTCATGCCTGTCAAACATGTATCGGTCCTTACGGGCCTTGTTATCACAAAACTGTGGCAATAGATCATGAAAATGCCCATAAAATGCGAAAAAAGGGATTTTTTGGGAATGCGTCTCAAACGTGTATCGGTCTTACGGGACTGGCAAATCGCCGTGAAACCTCAAAACTGTGGGCAATAGGTCTTGAAAACGGCCATAAAACATGAATCCGACGAGTTTTTGGTAATGACTCTTAAACATGTATAGGGTCTTACGGGCCTTGAAAATCGCTTCAGAACCCCTAAACTGTGGGCAATTGCTCATGAAAACGACGAGTTTTTGGTCATGCCTCTCAAACATGTATCGGCCCTTACGGGCCTTGTAAACCGCAATGAAATCCCAAAAAAGTGGCAATAGCTCATCAAAACCGTCATAAAATGTGAAAATGATGAGTTTTCGTCACGCCTCTCAAACATATATCGGTCCTTATGGGCCTTGTAATCCAAAAACTATGGCAATATCTCATGAAAACACCCATGAAATGCGAAAACAACGATTTTTGGGAATGTCTCTCAAACGTGTATCGGGTCTTATGGGACTTGCAAATCGCCCTGATACCCCAAAGCTGTGGGCAATAGTTCTTGAAAACAGCCATCAAACATGAATCCGACGAGCTTTTGGTCATGCCTGTCAAACATGTATAGAGTCTGTGGGCAATTGCTCATGAAAACAGCCATAAACGTGAAAACGACGTGTCTTTGGTCATGCCTCACAAACATGTATCGGCCCTTACGGGCGATGTAAATCGCACCAAAATCCGCAAAACGTGTATCGGGCCAATAGCTCATGAAAACAGCCATAAAACGCGAAACCGACAATTTTTTGGGCATGCCTACAAAACGTGTATCGGGTCTTACGGGACTTGTAGATCACCCCGACACCTCAAAACTGTGGGCAATACCTCATGAAATGGCCATAAAACATGAATCCGGCGAGTTTTTGGTCTTGCCTCTCAAACATGTATAGGGTCTTATGGGCCTTGAAAATAGCTCTGGGACCCCAAAACTTTGGGCAATTGCTCAGGAAAACGGCTATAAAACATGAAAACAGTCAGTTTTTGATCATGCCTCTCAAACATGTAACGACACTTATGGGCCATGTAAAAAGCACCAAAATCACAAAACTGTGGACACCTCATGAAAATGACCACAAAACACGAAAACTATGAATTTTTGGTCATGCCTCTCAAACAGGTATCGGGACTTATGGGCATTCCAAATCGCCTTGGAATCCCAAAGCTGTGGGCAATAGCTCATGAAAACAGTCATCAAACACGAAAAAGACAAGTTTTGGTCATGGCAGTCAAACATATGTCGGCTCTTACGGGCCATGTAAATTTCCCTAAAATCCCAAACTATGGGCAATACCTCGGGAAAATGGTCATAAAATGCGAAAACGGCGAGTTTTTGGTCATGCCTCTCAAACATGTAGCGGTCCTTATGGGCCTTGTAAATCTCTCTAAAATCCCAAAACTATGGCAATAGCTCATGAAAATAGCCATAAAATACGAAAACGACAAGGTTTGGCCATGCCTCGCAAACATGTGTCGGCCCTTACGGGCCATGTAAATCGCATCAAAATCCCAAAGATGTGTGCAATACCTCATGAAAACGGTCATAAAACGCGAAAACGATGAGTGTTTTTGTCATGCCTGTCAAACATGTATCGTTCCTTACGGGCCTTGTTATCACAAAACTGTGGCAATAGATCATGAAAATGCCCATAAAATGCGCAAAAAGGGATTTTTTGGGAATGCCTCTCAAACGTGTATCGGGTCTTACGGGACTGGCAAATCGCCATGAAACCTCAAAACTGTGGGCAATAGGTCTTGAAAACGGCCATAAAACATGAATCCGACGAGTTTTTGGTAATGACTCTTAAACATGTATAGGGTCTTACAGGCCTTGAAAATCGCTTCAGAACCCCTAAACTGTGGGAAATTGCTCATGAAAACGACGAGTTTTTGGTCATGCCTCTCAAACATGTATCGGCCCTTACGGGCATTGTAAACCGCAATGAAATCCCAAAACAGTGGCAATAGCTCATCAAAACTGTCATAAATCGTGAAAATGATGAGTTTTCGTCATGCCTCTCAAACATATATCGGTCCTTATGGGCCTTGTAATCCAAAAACTATGGCAATATCTCATGAAAACGCCCATAAAATGCGAAAACAACGATTTTTTGGGAATGCCTCTCAAACGTGTATCGGGTCTTATGGGACTTGCAAATCGCCCTGATACCCCAAAACTATGGGCAATAGTTCATGAAAACAGCCATCAAACGTGAATCCGGCGAGCTTTTGGTCATGCCTGTCAAACATGTATAGAGTCGGTGGGCAATTTCTCATGAAAACAGCCATAAACGTGAAAACGACGTGTTTTTGGTCATGCCTCACAAACATGTATCGGCCCTTATGGGCGATGTAAATCGCACCAAAATCCGCATAACTTGTATCGGGCCAATATCTCATGAAAACAGCCATAAAACGCAAAACCGACAATATTTTGGGCATGCCTAAAAACGTGTATCGGGTTTTACGGGACTTGTAGATCACCACGACACCTCAAAACTGTGGGCAATACCTCATGAAATGGCCATAAAACATGAATCCGGCGAGTTTTTGGTCATGCCTCTCAAACATGTATAGGGTCTTATGGGCCTTGAAAATAGCTCTAGGACCCTAAAAATTTGGGCAATTGCTCGGGAAAACGACTATAAAACATGAAAACGGTAAGTTTTTTATCATGCCTCTCAAACATGTAACGACAGTTATGGGCCATGTAAACCGCACCAAAATCCCAAAACTGTGGACAACTCATGAAAATGACCACAAAACATGAAAACTATGATTTTTTGGTCATGCCTCTCAAATATGTATCGGGACTTATGGGCATTCCAAATCGCCTTGCAATCCCAAAGCTGTGGGAAATAGCTCATGAAAACAGCCACCAAACACAAAAAAAGACAAGTTTTGGTCATGGCAGTCAAACATATGTCGGCTCTTACGGGCCATGTAAATTTCCCTAAAATCCCAAACTATGGGAAATACCTCAGGAAAATGGTCATAAAATGCGAAAACGGCGAGTTTTTGGTCATGCCTCTCAAAAATGTAGCGGTCCTTATGGGCATTTTAAATCGCTCTGAAATCCCAAAACTATGGCAATAGCTCATGAAAATAGCCATAAAATACGAAAACGACAAGGTTTGGCCATGTCTCTCAAACATGTGTCGGCCCTAACGGGCCATGTAAATCGCGTCGAAATCCCAAAGCTGTGTGCAATACCTCATGAAAACGGTCATAAAACGCGAAAACGATGAGTGTTTTTTTCATGCCTCTCAAACATGTATCGGTCCTTACGGTCCTTGTTATCACAAAACTGTGGCAATAGATCATGAAAATGCCCATAAAATGCGAAAAAAGGGATTTTGGGGAATGCCTCTCAAACGTGTATCGGGTCTTACGGGACTGGCAAATCGCCGTGAAACCTCAAAACTGTGGGCAATAGGTCTTGAAAACGGCCATAAAACGTGAAACCGACGAGTTTTCCGTAATGACTCTTAAACATGCATAGGGTCTTACGGGCCTTGAAATCGCTTCGGAACCCCTAAACTGTGGGCAATTGCTCATGAAAACGACGAGTTTTTGGTCATGCGTCTAAAACATGTAGCGGTCCTTATGGGCCTTGTAAATCGCTCTGAAATCCCAAAACTATGGCAATAACTCATGAAAATAGCCATAAATTATGAAAACGACAAGGTTTGGTCATGCCTCTCAAACATGTGTCGGCCCTTACGGGCCATATAAATCGTGCCGAAATCCCAGAGCTGTGTGCAATACCTCATGAAAATGGTAATAAAACGCAAAAATGATGAGTATTTTCGTCATGCCTCTCAAACATTTATCGGTTCTTACGGGCCTTGTTATCCCAAAACTGTGGCAATAGATCATGAAAATTCCCATAAAATGCGAAGACGGCGAATTTTTGGGAATGCCTCTCAAATGTGTATCGTGTCTTACGGGACTGGCAAATCGCCCTGAAAACTCAAAACTGTGGGCAATAGGTCTTGAAAACGGCCATAAAACATGAATCCGACGAGTTTTTGGTCATGAATCTCAAACATGTATAGGGTCTTACGGGCCTTGAAAATCACATCAGAACCCCTAAACTGTAGGAAATTTCTCATGAAAACGACGAGTTTTGGTCATGCCTCTCAAACATGTATCGGCCCTTACGGGCCATGTAAACCGCAATGAAATCACAAAACTATGGCAGTACCTCATCAAAACGGTCATAAAACGTGAAAATGATGAGTTTTTGTCACGCCTCTCAAACATGTATCGGTCCTTACGGGCCTTGTAATCCAAAAACTATGGCAATATCTCATGAAAACACCCATAAAATGCGAAAACAACGAGTTCTTGGGAATGCTTCTCAAACGTGTATCCGGTCTTATGGGACTTGCAAATCGCCCTGATACCTCAAAACTATGGGCAATATCTATTGAAAATGGCCATAAAACGTGAATCCGACGAATTTTGGTCATACCTCTTAAACATTTATAGGGACTTACGGGCCTTGAAAATCGCTCCGAGACCCCAAAACCGTGGGCAATTGCTCATGAAAACGTCCACAAAACGTGAAAATGACGAGTTTTTGTTCATCCCTCTCAACATGTATCGGCTATTACAGGCCATGTAAATCGCACCAAAATCCCCAAACTTAAACCAATAGCTCATGAAAATAGTCATAAAATGTGAAACCAACGAGTTTATATGTATAGGGTCTTACTTCCAAATCGCCCCAAAACTCCAAAACTTTGGGAAATCGCTCATGAGAACGTCCATAAAACACGAACATGAAAAAATTTTGGGTATGCCACTCAAACATGTATAGAGTCTTATGGGTCTTGAAAATCGCCCCGGAACAGTCGGCAATAGCTCATGAAAAACTGCCATAAAAAGCGAAAACGATAAATTTTTGGTCATGCCTATCAGACATGTTTTGGTCCTTATGGGCCCTGTAAATCGCCTAAAATCCCAAAACTGTGGCAATAGCTCATAAAAACGTCCATAAGATGCAATAACAGCGATTTTTTGGTCATGCCTCTCAAACATGTATCGGGTCTTACGGGCCTTGAAAATCGCCCCAAAACCGTGGGCAATTGCTCATGAAAACGGCCATAAAACGTGAAAACGGTGAGTTTTTGTTCATGCCACTCAAACATGTATCGGCCCTTACGGAACATGTAAATCGCACCAAAATCCCAAAACTTAAGCCAATAGCTCATGAAAACTGCCATAAAACGCGAAACCGACAATTTGTTGGGCATGCCTAAAAAATGTGTATCGGGTCTTACGGGACTTTCAAATTGCCTGAAACCTCAAAAACTATGGGCAATAGCTGTCGAAAATGTCCATAAAACATGAATCCGGCGAGTTATTTGCTCATGCCTCTCAAACATGTATAGGGTCTTATGGGCCTTGAAAATAGCACCGGGACCCCAAAATTGTGGGCGATTGCTCATGAAAACCGCCATAATACGTGAAAACGACGAGTTTTTGGTCATGCCTCTCAAACATGTATCGGCCCTTATAGGCCATGTAAACCGCACAAAAATCCCAAAATTGTGGACAACTCATGAAAATGACCATAAAACATGAAAATTATGATTTTTTTGTGATACCTCTCAAATAGTATCGGGACTAATGGGCATTCCAAATCGCCCTGGAATCCCAAATTTGTGGGCAATAGGTCATGAAAACAGCCATCAAACACGAAAACGACAAGTTTTGGTCATGCTAGTCAAACATATGTCAGCCCTTACTAGCCATGTAAATCGCCCTATAATCCCAAATTGTGGGCAAAACCTAATGAAAATGGTCATAAAATGCGAAAAAAATGAGTTTCTGGCCATGCCTCTCAAACATGTAGCAGTCCTTATGGGTCTTGTAAATCGCTTCGAAATCCCAAAATTGCGGCAATAGCATATGAAAACAACCATAAAATACGAAAACGACAAGGTTTGGTCATGCCTCTCAAACATGTGTCGGCCCTTACGGGCGATGAAATCGCTCTGAAATCCCAAAGTTGTGTGCAATACCCCATGAAAACGGTCATAAAATGAAAAAACGATGAGTGTTTTTGTCACGCCTCTCAAACATGTATCGGTCCTTGCAGGCCTTGTAATCCCAAAACGGTGGCAATAGCTCATGAAAATGCCCATAAAATGCGAAAAAATGTGTTTTTTGGAATGCCTCTCAAACGTGTATCGGGTCTTACAGGGCTTGCAAATCGCCCTGAAACCTCAAAACTCTAGGCAATAGGTCTTGAAAACGGCCATAAACATGAATCCGATGAGTTTTTGGTCATTCCTCTCAAACATGTATAGGGTCTTACGGGCCTTTAAAATCGCTTCAGAACCCCTAAACTGTGGGCAATTGCTCATGAAAACGACAAGTTTTTGGTCATGCCTCTCAAACATGTATTGGAAGTTACGAGCCATGTAAACCATAATGAAATCGCAAAACTATGGTAATGGCAAATAAAAACGGTCATAAAACGTGAAAATGATGAGTTTTGGTCACGTCTCTCAAACATGTATCGGTCCTTATGGACATTGTAATCCAAAAACTATGGCAATATTTCATGAAAACGCCCATAAATGCGAAAACAACGAGTTTTTGGGAATGCCTCTCAAACGTGTATCGGGTCTTATGGGACTTGCAAATCGCCGTGAAACCTCAAAACTGTGGGCAATAGCTCTTGAAAACGGCCATAAAACATGAATCCGACGAATTTTGGTCATAGCTCTCAAACATTTATAGGGACTTATGGGCCTTGAAAATCGCTCCAGGACCCCAAAACCGTGAGAAATTGCTCATGAAAACATCCTCAAAACGTGAAAACGATGAATTTCTGGTCATGCCTATCTAACATGTCCCATTCCTTACGGGCCCTATAAATCTCCTAGAATCCCAAAACTGTGGCAATAGCTCATGAAAACTTCCATAAAATGCGAATCCGGGGAGTTTTTGGTCATGCCTCTCAAACATGTATGGGCCCTTACGGGCCATGTAAATCGCACCAAAATCCCCAAACTCAAGACAATAGCTCATGAAAACGGTCATAAAACAGGAAATCGACAAGTTTTGGGGAATGGCTCTCAAACGTGTATTGAATCTTACGGGACTTGCAAATCGCCCGAAACCTCAAAACTGTGGGCAATACTTCTTGAAAATGGCGATAAAACGTGAATCCGACGAGTTTTTGGCCATGCCTCTCAAAGATGTATAGGGTCTTACGGGCCATGAAAATAGCTCCGATACCCCAATACTATGGGCAATTGCTCATGAAAACGACCATAAAACGTGAAACGCTGAGTTTTTGGTCATGCCTCTCAAACATGTATCAGCCCTTACGGGTCATGTAAACCGCACCGAAATCCCAAAACTATGGGCAATACCTCAAAAACGGCCATAAAACATGAAAACGATGAATTTTTTGTCCTGCCTCTCAAACATGTACCGGTCCTTACGGGCCATGTAAATCGCTCCTGAATCTCCAAACTATGGTTGTAACTCATGAAAACGGCCATAAAATGCGAAATCGATAAGTTTTTAGTCTTGCCCCTCAAATATATATCGGGACTTACGGGCCTTCCAAATTGCACGGAAACCCCAAAACTATGGAAAATAGCTCATGAGAACGGCCATAAAACACGAAAACGGCGAGTTTTTGGTCATGCCGCTCAAAAATGTATCGGTCGTTACAGGCCTTGTAAATCGGCCCGAAATCCTAAAACTTTGACAATAGCTCATAAAAACGGCCATAAAACGTGAAAATGACAAGTTTTTGGTCGTGCGTATCAAACATGTCTCGGCCATTACGGGCCATGTAATCGCCTCGGAACCCCAGAACTATGGGTAATAAATCATGAAACAACCATAAAACACGAAATCGGTGAGTTTTTGGTCATACCTCTCAAACATGTATCAATCGTCTCAAACGTGTGAGTAATAGCTCATGAAAACAGCCATAAACGCGAAAACGATGAGTTTTTGGTCATGCCTCTCAAAGATGTATCGGTCCTTACGAGCCTTGTAAATCGTTCCAGAATCCCAAAACTATGACAATAGCTCATGAAAACGTCCATAAATGTGAAAATGGTGAGTTTTTGGTCATGCCTCTCAAACATGTTCTGGTCTTACTGGCTTGAAAATCACCCGGAACCCCAAAACTATGGGCAATTGCTCATGAAAACGGCCATAAAATGTGAAAACGACGAGCTTTTGGTCATGCCTCTCTAACATGTATCGGTCCTTACCGGCCTTGTAAATCGCTCCAGAATCCCAAAACTATGGCAATAGCTCAAGAAAACATTCATAAAATGTGAAAACGACGAGTTTTTTGGTCATGCCTCTCAAACATGTATCGGGTCTTAATTTTTTGAAAATAACCCCGGAACCCCAGAACTATGGGCAATTGCTCATGAAAACAGTCATAAAATGTGAAAACGATGAGTTCTTGCTCATGCCTCTCAAACATGTATCGGTCCTTACGGACCATATAAATCGCACCAAAATCCCCAAACTATAGCCAATAGCTCATGAAAACAAACATAAAACTTGGAACCAACGAGCTTTTGGCATACCTCTTAAACATGTGTCGGGATTACGGGCCTTCCAAATCGCCCGAAACCTCAAAACTGTGGGCAATACTTCTTGAAAATGGCCATAAAACGTGAATCCGACGAGTTTTTGGCCATGCCTCTCAAATATGTATAGGGTCTTACGGGCCATGAAAATAGCTCCGAGACCCCAATACTATGGGCAATTGCTCATGAAAACGACCATAAAACGTGAAACGCTGAGTTTTTGGTCATGCCTCTCAAACATGTATCAGCCCTTACGGGTCATGTAAACCACACCGAAATCCCAAAACTATGGGCAATACCTAAAAAACGGCCATAAAACATGAAAACGATGAATTTTTTGTCCTGCCTCTCAAACATGTACCGGTCCTTACGGGCCATGTAAATCGCTCCTGAATCTCCAAACTATGGTTATAACTCATGAAAACGGCCATAAAATGCGAAATCGATAAGTTTTTAGTCTTGCCCCTCAAATATATATCGGGACTTACGGGCCTTCCAAATTGCACCGAAACCCCAAAACTGTGGACAATAGCTCATGAGAACGGCCATAAAACACGAAAACGGCGAGTTTTTGGTCATGCCGCTCAAATATGTATCAGTCGTTACGGGCCTTGTAAATCGGCCCGAAATCCTAAAACTTTGACAATAGCTCATAAAAACGGCCATAAAACGTGAAAATGACAAGTTGTTGGTCGTGCGTATCAAACATGTCTCGGCCATTACGGGCCATGTAATCGACTCGGAACCCCAGAACTATGGGTAATAAATCATGAAACAACCATAAAACACGAAATCGGTGAGTTTTTGGTCATACCTCTCAAACATGTATCGATCCTCTCAAACCTGTGAGTAATAGCTCATGAAAACAGCCATAAACGCGAAAACGATGAGTTTTTGGGCATGCCTCTCAAAGATGTATCGGTCCTTACGAGCCTTGTAAATCGTTCCAGAATCCCAAAACTATGGCAATAGCTCATGAAAACGTCCATAAAATGTGAAAATGGTGAGTTTTTGGTCATGCCTCTCAAACATGTTCGGGTCTTACTGGCTTGAAAATCACCCGGAACCCCAAAACTATGGGCAATTGCTCATGAAAACGGCCATAAAATGTGAAAACGACGAGCTTTTGGTCATGCCTCTCTAACATGTATCGGTCCTTACCGGCCTTGTAAATCGCTCCAGAATCCCAAAACTATGGCAATAGCTCATGAACACATTCATTAAATGTGAAAACGACGAGTTTTTTGGTCATGCCTCTCAAACATGTATCGGGTCTTAATTGCTTGAAAATAACCCCGGAACCCTAGAACTATGGGCAATTGCTCATGAAAACAGTCATAAAATGTGAAAACGATGTGTTCTTGGTCATGCCTCTCAAACATGTATAGGTCCTTACGGACCATATAAATCGCACCAAAATCCCCAAACTATAGCCAATAGTTCATGAAAACAAACATAAAACTTGGAACCAACGAGTTTTTGGCATACCTCTTAAACATGTGTCGGGATTACGGGCCTTCCAAATCGCCCTAGAATCCCAAAATTGTGACATTGGCTCATGAAAACGGTCATAAAGCATGAAACGACGAGTTTTGGTCATGCCTATCAAACATGTGTCTACCCTTATGGGCCAAGTAAGCCCCGAAATCCCAAAACTATGGGCAATAACTCATGAAAACGGCCTTAAAACGCGAAAACAACTAGTTTTTTTGTCACGCCTCTAAAACAAGTATCAGCCCATAAGGGCCATGTAAATCACACCAAAATCTCAAAACTATGGGCAAATCTCACGAAAATGCCCATAAATTGCGAGAACGACGAATTTTTGGTCATTCCTCTGAAACATGTATCGGTCCTTACGCGCATTGTAAATCGCTCTGGAATTCCAAAACTGTGGCAATAGCTCATGAAAATGTCCTTAAAATGTGAAAACAGGGAGTTTTTGGTCATGCCTCTCAAACATGTATCGGGTCTTACGGGCCTTGCAAATCACCCTGCAGTCCCAAAACTATGGCAATAGCTCATGAAAAGTGTGGCAATAGCTCATGAAAACGGTCATAAAACGTGAAAACGATGAGTTTTTGGTCATGCCTCTCAAACATGTATTGGAACTTACGTGCCTTCCAAATCGCACCAAAATCCCTAAATTGTAACCAATAGCTCATGAAAACGAACATAAAACGCAAAACCGACGAGTTTTGGTCATGCCTCTCAAACATGTATCGGCTCTTATGGGCCTTAAAAATCGCTCTAGAACCCCAATATTGTGGGCAATTGCTCATGAAAACGGCCATAAAACGTGAAAATGACGAGTTTTTGTTCATGCCTCTCAAACATGTATTATCCCTTACGGGTAATGTAAACCGCACCAAAATCCCAAAACTATTGGCAATACCTCATGAAAACGGCCATAAAACGCGAAAACGATGAATTTTTTGGCCTACCTCTCAAACATGTATCGGTCCTTATGGGCCATGTAAATCGCTCCTGAATCCCCAAACTATGGTTATAACTCGTGAAAACGGCCATAAATGCGAAAACGATGAGTTTTTAGTCTTGCCCGTCAAATATGTATCGAGACTTACGGGCTTCCAAATGGCCCCGAAACCCCAAAACTTTGGGCAATAGCTCATGAGAACAGCCATAAAACACGAAAACGAGGAGTTTTTGGTCATGCCTCTCAAAAATGTATCGGTCCTTACGGGCATTGTAAATTGGCCCAGAATCCCAAAACTTTGACAATTGCTCATGAAAACGGCCATAAAACATGAAAATGACGAGTTGTTGGTTGTGCATCTCAAACATGTCTCGGCCATTACATGCCATGTAAATCGCCCCGGAACCCCAAAACTGTGGGTAATATGTCATGAAACGGTCATAAAACGCGAAAACGACGAGTTTTTTGGCATACCTCTTAAACATGAATCGATCCTTGTAATCGCTCCAAAATCCAAAACTATGGATAATAGCTCATGAAAACAGCCATAAACGCGAAAACGATGAGTTTTTGGTCATGCCTCTCAAACATGTATCTGTCCTTACGGGCCTTATAAATCGCTCCAGAATCCCAAAACTGTGGCAATAGCTCATGAAAACTTCCATAAAATGTGAAAACGATAAGTTTTTGGTCATGCCTCTCAAACATGTATTGGGTCTTACTCGCTTGAAAATCACCCCGGAATCCCAGAATTATGGGCAATTGCTCATGAAAACGGCCATAAAACGTGAAAACGATGAGTTTTTGGTCATGCCACTCAAACATATATCGGCCCTTACGGACCATATAAATCGCACCAAAATCCCCAAACTATAGCCAACAGCTCATGAAAACTAACATAAAACTTGAAACTGACGAGTTTCTCTCATACCTCTTAAACATGTACCGAGACTTACGGGCCTCCCAAATCTCTCTAGAATCCCAAAATTGTGGCAAGAGCTCATGAAAACGGTCATAAAACACGAAACAGCGAGTTTTGGTCATGCCTTTAAACATTTATCTGGACTTACGGGCCTTCCAAATCGCCTCGGAATCCGGTGGAGACATGGGCAGCATAGAAACGATTCAAAGACTGTGCTTTATTTCGCATGGCGGACAGGCAGTATCAATCACAGCACCGCCTCCCCTCTTTGCAATTGGAAAAGGAGGGTCGACGCACCTATGAAACCCATGGCACCATTGGCATGGCAAGGGTGTGCGCTGAGCCGCTAACTTCCCCTTGGCAGGAATCACACCTCCCATCACACGTTGGCAATATTCTTTTGAAAAGATTACGCCAATGTTGAACAGGGAAACCGAAATAGACCATACATTCATATCTAGGTTAATGTCACCCAACATTTTTATTATATTTCTATTCAGCAAAACTCAAAGGAAGTAAAATTGAGGTTTTCATCAAAAATTGTATTTCCTAGTATCCCGGTGCAACGCACAAGTATGTTTCTATCTATACCTAATAATAGAAGACGGAATGCACCGGTATGTTTCCTATCAACTGTAAAGGATGAAGAATAAGTAGAAACTTGCCTCAACTCCTCCTTCCAACATGAGATGATTTCACATGCCAGCTAATAATGGTGTAGATTACGGGTGCAGTAAAATCAACAAAGTGGGGATTTAGATGCTTACTCATTACCACTATTTCATTCTTCCTCCCGTTAAATGTAGTAGTACAAATTCTCCTCGATGTCTTTAATATATCTGTTATGCTCTTATGGCACGTTTGAAAGCTCTAATGGTTCAATGTCATATGGCGATATCACCATAACTCAGCCGAGATGTTTCTAGATAATGCATGCAGAATACTGTCCGTTGAGAATTTGGGGTGTCAACAATAGATGGAATTTGGGATGTCGACAATAGATGAGGAGAGCGCAGCAGTCCTAATGGTGGGTTCTTTATCTTACCCATTTTTCATAGATCAAATGGTAAAGGCCCGACGTTAAATTAATAACGCCACAAACGGCGAAACACTAGGACACACAGTCTCTTTGCCGTGTGGGAAAAAGACACGGCAAAGGCCCCTCGGAACACGGCGAAGCCTTTGCCGTGTGTCTTCTCTTTGCCGTGTCCTCTTTCTTTGTCGTGTGCCTCAACCTTTGCCGTGTTGATCATCGTTGCCGTGTGCATTCTTGTTGCCGTGTGTGTGCTCTTTGTCGTGTGCCCGTTAGGGGGGACACACGGCAACGTTCACTCCTTTGTCGTGTGTCTGCTGCGCAATGCACACGGCAAAGGCACTGTGACATTGCCCAGCGGCGCATAGGTGGCTACTTTGCCGTGTGTATAGGAGTTGTCATTTTTCAAAAAAAAAATTGTTTCCAGTCATTTCCTGCAATTCAAAACACAATATATATATATATGATCTACATATCATCAACAACAATAATATACTCATGAACAACAATAATATACTCATCAACAACAACAATATAATCATCACCAACATCAAAATGCATCACCAACACTAGCAAACATCATCACCACGAAAGCAAGAGATTTCACAAATATTACAAGTATCAAATGCTAGTGTTTATTATTGCCACAAGGTCATGCCACAAGTGTCAAATACTATCAAGTGCATAACCAACAAGTTATACGACCTAAACTAGACAAATATTACAAGATCATCACCGCCGAGTACTCCACAAGCTCATGCTCCATCGTGAGATCCTACAAGTTCAAGACAAGTACATCAATATGACAAGTCAAATCATTAATATGTACAAGTTTCTAGGCAAGTTGATGGAAATGGCAATTACATGGGATTTTGACATGTCTCATGGCAAATTACATCAATATGACAAGTAAAATCACGAATATCTACAAGTCCCATGGCAAGGCTAAAAAATTTATAAGTCCCATGGCAAGGCTAAAATTCCTACAAGTGGCATAGCATGGCTAAAATTTTGACAATGGCATAGAATTATCTACAAGTGTCATGGAATTGCTAAATTTGCTATAAGTATCATGGCAAGGCTAAATTTCCTACAAGTTTCATGGAATTGCTAAATTTTCTATAAGTATCATGGCAAGGCTAAAATTTCTACAAGTGTCATAGCATGGCTAAAATATCTACAAATGCGATGGCATGGCTAAATTTGACAAGTATAAGAAAACAAACCTGGAGGACTCTGATTCAGCCTTCGGACGACCGACGGATTGTTGACGGTGAAAGACGGCAGCGCCTGGTTGTTCGATCCACCCGCGGACCCACCAGGCGGCGCATCGCATTGTCCATCTACAGCATTGGAAATTGTGAGCATTATACAATAAGGCAAGATTGAAAATTGCGAGCATTGGACAATAAGACACTTGATCACTTACCCATGAGAAGGCGAAAGGAGGAGTAGGAAGAGTCCTGGTTGAGAATTGATGAGCATTTGATGTGTCATCCACCGCATCATCTGCCCTTGTTGCTCCAGCAACCCCTGCTGATGGGCCATCTGCTGCTCCAGCTGCTGCTGCCGCTGCTCGGCCGCCTCTCTGTGTGCCCTATCAGCGGTCATCTCCTCCTACGTCATGTCGCCATGATTAGATGAACATTGCAACGCAAAACATGTAGTAAAACATAGATGACTGAGGAAGAACATACCCGTAACTAGTCGAGAGCTACAACCAAAGGCCGTGGGCGGGTCTCTATAGCAGGCTGGTCGCTCGTCCTACCATGCCGGACCTGGCGCATAGATGGAACGGTCCTAGGGTCGACGGACCCGTGACCGATCCATAGGCGACCATTCTTCTGGCCTTCTCCCGCCAGCACGGCGACCTCGGGGTCGAAGGGGGCGGTCTCAGGGTTAGAATCTTCGCCATGCACCTCCTTGTACTTCTCAGGGTACTTCTCACCCCGGAGCCTGGCTCCCTTGTTCATCCATAGGCTCCCGTTCCTAGGCTCGTCCAACGTGCGTGTCTTCTTCCAAACGGCAAATAAGGGTGGCTCTTGACCTGTCTTTATTATCTGCACAAAAGAGCACGAAGTTAAGTGAAGGGGGACTCCAAAGGGCGAAGTAAAGCATAACATTACAAGCAAGAACAAATAAAACATTTCCTCACCTCTTTTTGCCTAAGAAGGGCGAGGGGGATGCTGCCTTGGCGGTGTGATCCACCCCCCCATCTCCTCTCATCGCTTCTTTGCATCGGCGTGTTTCTGGAGGTAAATAGGGCGTGTCCACCACGCTACCATTGCCGTGAAGCACTGCTCGTCATTACCCACGAACTGCGGAGGGTTCTACATCCACAAGACACACATATTAGTACAATAGAAAATAGAATAAGGTCAAGAAATCAATAAAACAAAAATGCAACTACCTGTAGGTACTGCCACTGCTCGAAGAGCATCTCCCGGGCCTGGCTCTTGTTCATCCAAATGTTGCGATCGCCGAACCAGTTGCGGACGCAGTTCACGCGTGCCTCGTAGTGCATGTTTTGCACCTTCCTCTTGGCAAGCTCGTCAACAATCATCAAACACTCCCTTTTGCGCGACCTGTCCATGTCGAAGAACTTCTACAAGTATGCACATAGGAAAAAAAGGGGGGTCAAAGCCATGAGTACAAGTATATTTCATCCTCAAGGCGACTGAATTATGACAAGCAAAACAAACTTACCCAAAACAAAACCAGAACCTTCTCCGCGATGGTGGTGTACTTTTTTTCGGGATCTTCGGTATAGTGGTAATGCTTCCAAGTCCAAGCCACATCCTTTGAACCATTTGGGAGAGTGACAATCCCAGGAAAATACTTTCTAACCAAGGCTCCAAGGATGCTTGAGTAGCCACGATATGGCTTGATCCCATCCTGATATAGAAAGGCACTATATTCGTATCAGAAAAGACGAAAGAAGAGAAATACTTCTATGATCCATATAGCATGGGTATGAGACGCGGCAAGCCAAGGAAAGGATTCGGTCTCCACGGCAACGACTCCTCGAAAGGAATCGTTGTCGTGGATCGAGAATCCTTTCCTGGGCTTGCCACTGTCACATCCCCATGCTATATGAATCTCGAAAATACTTGTCCTCTCTCGACTTTGGGGCTACGAGATGAAGCCATCCTTGTGTTTTTCCAAAGACAAAAGGAAAGAAACCATTCCACGATTCATATAACAATGTCGCCCATGCTATACTAATAGTGAAGTAATATCTTTCCTTTAGACTTTCGGGCTATCTAATCTATTTCATTTAAGTCACGCTAGCTAATCTATTTCATCTAAGTCACGCATGCATGTGCTCTAACCTAGAAGCGAAGGTTCTGGACCTGTATAAGGGGGAATCTCCCCGTTCCGGTAAAACCGGGTAGTATATTGCCCCAACATGTGAACCAACATGGTTTTACATCATTCCATGACATAATTAAACACAAAACAAGAGAGAAGTACGTCGGGCTACCCCCATCAGAAGAATGTCTAGGGGGGTAGACGATCTGAGGCCCGCAGATCAGGGTTTCGCCGGAGGAAGACCACGAGAACGTCAGAATCAGATGAAAACTTGCATGTGTCCCTAGCATATGTGTGTGAGTGCGGTGCAAGGTTGGTAGGTCCCATGTGTAAGTCCCAAGTGTGACCCCTTTGTAGACATGCGTTATTACTTAGTAAAATCCTGGATATATACGTAGAAACTCCCGCCACTAGTTCTCTCAACCCTCTTGAGGAGCGGACGATAGTTTCTCTTATAGATATAGCATGTACCAGCTCTTCATAAGGATCGATACCATGGAAATATGAACTTTGCACTAGACCATAAGCTTCTGGAGGATGCTAAACTTCATTTCCATTAGGTGGGTGCCTAGTCACAACCTTTGAGAAACAATCCTCAACCAATCGTCAAGAGTAGAATTTCCCCTCACGGTAGAGCTGACCAACAAAACCAAGCAAGTTGTTGGACTACTTTTGAATCTTTCAAGGTCACTCTTTGGGTCAATCAAAAGACCAAGATGAGAGGATTTCACGACAAAGTCTGAAATTTGTTGTTTGACATCCTTTATAGATTGTTCTCAATTTTGAGTACCTCAAGGACATGCATGCATGTGCCCTAGCACATGCATGAAAGTGTGGTGCTATGTTGGAACATACAAAAACTACTAGTCTCCGGGTGCTTGCATGTGTCCCCCCTCGCATGCATGCGCTCTAACCTAGAAGCGAAGGTTCTGGACCTGTATAAGGGGGAATCTCCCTGTTCCGGTGAAACCGGGTAGTATAGTGCCCCAACTTGTGAACAAAATGGTTTTACATCATCCCATGACATAATCAAACACAAAACAAGAGAGAGCTACGCCGGGCTACCCCCATCAGAAGAATGTCTAGGGGGGTAGACGATCTGAGGCCCACAGATCAGGGTTTCGCCGGAGGAAGACCACGAGAACGTCGGAATCAGATGAAAACTTGCATGTGTCCCTAGCATATGTGTGTGAGTGTGGTGCAAGGTTGGTATATGTGCTTGCATGTGTCCCCCTCGCATGCATGCGCTCTAACCTAGAAGCGAAAGGTTCTGGACCTGTATAAGGGGGAATCTCCCTGTTCAGGTGAAACCGGGTAGGATAGTGCCCCAACTTGTGAACCAACATGGTTTTACATCATCCCATGACATAATCAAACACGAAACAAGAGAGAGCTACGCCGGGCTACCCCAATCAGAAGAATGTCTAGGGGGGTAGACGATCCAAGGCCCGTAGATCAGGGTTTCGCCGGAGAAAGACCACGAGAACGTCGAAATCGGATGAAAACTTGCATGTGTCCCTAGCATATGTGTGTGAGTGTGGTGCAAGGATGGTATATGTGCTTGCATTTCCCCCTCGCATGCATGCGCTCTAACCTAGAAGTGAAGGTTCTGGACATGTATCAGGGGGAATCTCCCCGTTCCGGTGAAACCGGACCGTATAAGGGGGTGCATGTATATAGTGATCAAGACCACAATAACCTATGATCATATGTGTATGCTCATGATCCTATGAAATTGTATCACCTAACATATATGTAACAAAAGCCTTGCTAATTAAAGAAAAGAAAAAGATGAAAAAATGTTTTGCCGTGTATACAAAAGAATACACACGGCAAAGATTATCTTTGCCGTGTACCTAACGGCGAGGGAACACGGCAAAGATTCTTCCGTCAGCCCCTGTCGGCGGGTGACCCTGCGAGGCCACGGGGCCCACTTCTTTTCCGTGTGTCTTCAATGACTTTGCCGTGATTATTTTCTTTGTCGTGTGTTCTCGTTTGTCCATTGTCGTGTTTATTTCTTTGCCGTGTTCTTTTTCTGCAGTTTTCCGTGCACCTCTTCTTTGTCGTGTTCCTCTTGGTTTACACACGGCAAAGATTCCGGGCCTTTTGGCACACGGCAAAGAGCTGGGTCGACGGCAGCGAACATTTTTCCCGTAGTGAAAAGGTTACATACTGCAGAAGCCAGCTTACATCAACAAACTGTACACACGCAAGATACATGACGACCAAAGAAGCTACATGAGTGAATGGTGACCTAATAACTACTCCAAAGAGGCCGAGAAATATCACGAAGGTCAAAGTTGTCTGACCGGAGTTCACACTAGCGATCAGCACCGCTCACCAACACACGCTGCACATTGTTGATCACGACAAAGTCGTCGGGGCGAAGCTCACCCTGTAGCCCAGAATGGCTCACCAACAAGCATTGCACACCGTCGAGATATGCACAACAGAAAAAGAGACAGACATTAGGAGCACACCTTCGGCCCACGCCGCCGAAGCACACCAAGGAAGGTGCAAACCAAGGGAGAAAATTGCAAAATGCTACAACACTTCGGGCTAGGGTTTCAAAAGACTACCATGACTTGTTGCAAAAAACTACCACTTCACTCTAACCGGTCATCTTAATTCGTTTGACGCTGTTTTGTGACAAGACAGGCCCACTGCATCGGGCAACGGCTAGAAGAGACTCATACTAGACATGTCTAAACTGGGTGTGTGTGGGAGGGGAGGGGGTATAATTCACGGCAACACCGTGGCTCGTACTCGCGGCCCCAACTGTGCGGCAGCCCACCAGTGCAATGGCTTCATCGAAGGTCGCGGAGAGGAACAGGATGGCATGCCCCACCGCTGCTCGGATGGCGCAGATAGCGACGAGCCCACACATATCCTTCTCCATCTATCGTGTCCCAACATGGCGTGACCGGCGAGTAGCTACCCGCAGCTGCTCACGTGCGGGGTGTCGAACGCGGCCGTCGGCAAGATACGACCTTCATGCGCGGGGCAATGAGCATGGTGGTCGGCGAGCTGTGGGCTTCACATGTGGGGCGGAGAGCACGGTGGACGGCGACCTGCAGCTGCTCACGCGACCTCCGGCAGTTAAACAGATTTGTTCAACTTGTAGTGAGGTTAGAAATAGGAATAGAAGGAATAAAAATAGAAACATAAGTAATAGAAAATAATAAATCAGCGGTTAAATAGATTTGGACTTAAAGTATAGAAATGGGCACTAGTGGAAAAAGGGCCATCCGTTCGCGCCCCCTCAGAGCATTAGTCCCGGTTGCGCCACCAACCGGGGCTAATGATGGCACGCGTCCCAGTTCGAGTGGGCACGGGGACAGGAGGCATGCGTCCCGGTTGGTAAGGGGGCATACGTCCCGGTTGGAGCCACCAACCGGGACTAAAGGTTTGGCCACAGCCACGTGGCGTGGCACACACCTTTAGTCCCGGTTGCTGGCTCCAACTGGGACGTATTGTCCCGCCCTCTATAAATGCAACGCCCCAGCCCCCTCTGGCTCCACTCTGTTTTTTCTCTTGGTGGAAGGTGTGAGGGGTGTGCTAGTTTTTTCTCTTCTATGCATGCATTGAAGGTGTTTGATGAAATGTTTGAGTGAATAATCCCGTTCAATTTCTCATAGAACAAAAATATAGAAGGTGTCCGAGACGCACTTGAGCTTTCTCCTCTTTATTTCCCTCGATCGAGGTTACCAATCTTATCTTTTCTCTGTCATTGATACAATGCATGTGTCGATGTGAATTGGTCATTTCACTATTTATGATGTCCTGGTTTTTGATAAACTTACTTATATGATGAAGATGAACGGTCGGGAATGGATGTACGGTGACCGGAGCATAGCCGGGTATATAAAAGGCGTGGATAAATTTATCGATGTGGCTACGGCAAACAAAGAGAATGGTTTATACGTTGTCCATGTGTTCAATGTCGGAACAACAAGGAGTACTCTTCCTCGAAAATCATTCGCGGCCACCTGATTATGAAATGTTTGATGCCCAACTATAATTGCTGGACCAAGCACGGGGAAAGAGGGGTTATGATGGAAGATGGTGAAGAAGAAGATGATGATAACAACTATCATCATATGTTTCCTGAATACAGTGATACTGCAATGGAAGACAATGGAGAGGAAAGAGGTGAAGAACGGGCATCAGATGAGTCGGTTGATGAACTTGGTAGGGTCATTTCTAATGCAAAGCGAGACTGTGAAACAGAAAATGAGAAATTGAAGTTAGAGGGCATGTTAGAAGATCACAAGAAATTGTTGTACCCAAATTGTGAAGATGGCAGCACAAAGCTCGGTACCACACTAGAATTGTTGTGATGGAAGGAAGAGTGTGGTCTAACTGACTCCTCATTTGAAAAGATGCTGAAAATAATGAAGCCGAAGTTTCCAAAACATAACGAACTTCCCGAGAGTACCTACGAAGCAAAGAAGACTCTCTGTCCTCTGGGATTAGATGTGCAAAAGATACATGCATGCATTAATGACTGCATCCTCTACCGCGGTAAGGAGTATGAGAATTTAGATAAATGCCCGGTATGCAATGCGTTGCGGTATAAGATCGTACGAGATGACCCTGGTGATGTTGAGGGTGAGCCCCTCCGGAAGAGGGTTCCTGCTAAGGTTATGTGGTATGCTCCTATAATACCAAGGTTGAAACGCATGTTCAGAAACAAAGAGCATGCCAGGTTGTTGGCGATGGCACAAAGAAGACCGTAAGAAAGACGGGAAGTTGAGACACCCTGCTGATGGGTCACAGTGGAGAAAAATCGAGAGAGACTTCCCAGACTTTGCAGGTGACGCAAGGAACTTATGGTTTGGTCTAAGTAAGGATGGCATGAATCCTTTTGGGGAGAAGAGCTACAGTCACAGCACCTGGCCCGTGACTCTATGTATCTATAAACTGCCTCCTTGGTTGTGCATGAAGCGTAAGTTCATTATGATGCCAGTGCTCATCCAAGGCCCGAAGCAACCGGGCAACGACATTGATGTGTACCTTAGGCCATTAGTTGAAGAACTCTTACATTGTGGGGAAAACCAGGTGTACGTGCGTGGGATGAGAACAAACAGGAGCCATTTGATCTACGAGGGTTGTTATTCGTAACCATCAATGAATGGACTGCTCTTAGTAACCTTTCAGACAGACAAACAAGGGATATAAGGCATGCACCCACTGTTTAGATAAGACTAAAGGTACATATTTGCATAAATGCAAGAAGGTTGTGTACCTGGCGAATCGACGATTTCTTCCGACCAATCATCCCGTAAGAAAGAAAGGCAAGCATTTCAAAGGTGAGGCAGATCACCGGAAGAAGCCTGAACTCCCTGCTGGTGATGATGTATTTCGTATGGTCAAGGACATAGAAGTAATCTTTGGAAAGGGTCCCGGCGGTCAATCAGTTCCGAACGACGTCGCTACAGGACACGCACCCATGTGGAAGAAGAAATCTATATTTTGGGAGCTTCCATATTGGAAAGTCCTGCGTGTCCGCTCTTCAATCGACGTGATGCACGTGACGAAGGATCTTTGCGTGAACCTGCTAGGATTCCTAGGCGTGTATGGGAAGACAAAAGATACACCAGAAGCACGGGAGAACCAACAAATTATGAAAGACCCAAAGAACATGCATACACAGAACAAGACGGATAAAGGGCGTCACTTAAGTCGTGCCAGCTATGCTCTTACCAAAGCAGAGAAGGAAATCTTTTTTGAAGTCCTTTACAGTATCAAGGTGCCGTCAGGCTTCTCATCTAATATAAAGGGGATAATAAATATGGCAGAGAAAATTTTCCAAAACCTGAAGTCTCATGACTGTCACGTGATTATGACGCAGTTGCAACCGATTGCATTGAGGGGGCTTCTACTGTAAAATGTTCGAGTACCCATTGTGAAGTTGTGTGCATTCCTCAATGCAATATCTCAGAAGGTAATCAATCCAGATATTCTTCCAAGGTTACAGAAGGATGTGGTACAATGTCTTGTTAGTTTTGAATTGGTGTTCCCACCATCCTTCTTCAATATTATGACGCATCTCCTGGTTCATCTAGTGGAAGAGATTGCCATTCTCTGTCCGATATTTCTGCACAATATGTTCCCCTTTGAGAGGTTCATGGGAGTCTTAAAGAAATATGTTCATAACCGTGCTAGACCAGAAGGAAGCATCTCCAAGGGATATGGAACAGAGGAGGTCATTGAGTTTTGTGTTGACTTTATTCCTGACCTTAAGCCGATTGGTGTTTCTGACTCGCGGCATGAGGGAAGACTAAGTGGAAAAGCCACGCTGGGAAAGAAAGCAATGATATGTAGGGACGGGGATTCTTTCACTAAAGCACACTACACAGTTCTACATAATTCCCCCTTGGCAGCTCCGTATATCGAGGAACACAAGAATATTATACGCTCCAAAAACCCGGGGAAGCCTGAATCATGGATTACAGATGAACACATGAAGTCTTTCGGTGGTTGGATGTAGACACATCTCTTGAATGCCACCACTGTTGGAGATCAGCTATACTTGTTGGCCGCATCACCATCTTCTACTGTATTGAATTTCCAAGGGTACGAAATAAATGGGAATACATTCTACACGATCACCCAAGATAAAAAGAGCACCAACCAAAATAGTGGTGTCCGCTTTGATGCAATAGAAGAGAATGGACAAAAGGACACATATTATGGTTACATAGAGGAGATATGGGAACTAGACTATGGAGTCTCTTTTAAGGTCCCTTTGTTTCGCTACAAATGGGTCAACCTGAATGGGGAAGGGGTAAAGATAGACCAGTTGTACGGAATGACAACAATGGATCTCAACAATCTTGGTTATAGAGATGAACCATTCATCCTAGCCAATGATGTGTCTCAGGTTTTCTATGTGAAGGACATGTCCTCCAGACCGAAAAAAAGAAAAAATATGCAAACGAATACATCATATGATGAGCCCAAGCGTCACATAGTTCTTTCAGGGAAAAGAAACATCGTGGGAATCGAGGACAAGACAGACATGTCAGAAGATTATAATAAGTTTGATGAAATTCCGCCCTTCACAGTGAAAACTGACCCAAGCATTCTGTTAAGTAAAGAAGATGATCCATGGTTACGTCTGAAGCAATCATAAGGAAGGACATATGCCAAGAAGTTCATGCTCATATTATGTAACTCTAGTTCATTTCTTTCGCGGTTTGTGGCTTGACCGAAGGATATCTTTCGCGGTTTGTGGCCTTTAGTCCCGGTTTTGTAGTCTCAGTTTTTAATATTAATAAATGTCTTGAGTGTTAGTCTCGTTTTGTGGCTGGACCGGGACTATGAAGAAGTTGTCCCGATTCGTACTTACCATTAAGATCTGATCTCCAAACGCGCGCAGTCACATATTAGGGAGTGCCTCTATGACCAGTTTCTTGGAGATGCCGGAGGACTGGGATCCGGCGGCATCTCCCTGAAACTGGTCGTAGTGGTGTCCCTTCTCTCGAAAACCATCTTGCAGCTTGTAACTTCTCTAACTAGATCAATACGCCTCGGAGCTAACTAATTTCACATATTAGGGAGTGCCTCTATGACCAGTTTCTCGGAGATGCCAGAGGACTGGGCTCCGTCGGCATCTCCCTGAAACTGGCCGCAGTGGTGTCCCTGCTCTCGAAAACCATCTTGCAGCTTGTAACTTATCTAACTAGATCAATACGCCTTGGAGCTAACTAATTTCACATATTAGGGAGTGCCTCTATGACCAGTTTCTCGGAGATGCCGGAGGACTGGGCTCCGTCGGCATCTCCCTGAAACTGGCCGCAGTGGTGTCCCTGCTCTCGAAAACCATCTTGGAGATGCCTCAAACTGGCTGCAGTACTGGACTCGCAAGGATGCCTATTTATAGTACAAGAAGCTCGGCATAGTTTCGACACTTACGAAATAATGTCGACACTCACCCCTATCATTAGTGTTGACTCGTGTTTTGTCCCGGTTGGTGTCTCCAACCAGGATTACAGGTTGATCTTTAGTCCCGGTTGGTGACACCATCCGGGACAAGGTACACGTCGCACGACATAATGTCGACATAATTTTGTGCCCATATTATGCATGTGTGTGGACATTGGTATGGAGAACAATGTTGCAGGAGGAAGTTTTCCTTTTTGTCGCACGGAAAAGCCCTTTTCTATTTTCCGAGTGCAAAAAACGGGTCGTTTTGTGAAGTAACCCCAAAATGCCGTTTCAGAATGCTACCGTCCCATTTTCCTAAAATACTAGACCACCTTACATGGACTATCTCCCAACCGGGACATCTCAAACCTTTTCGTCCATCCCGGGTAAAAAGGACAAATGTCTGCCGAATCGGCAGGAAGTGGGTCCGGTTTGTACTACAGGTACATGATCTATCGCCCGTGATTTTTTGAAAAAATCATTTTTAGACTCGCAATATGTGGTTTGTTCAGATATCCAATGCAAGTTCTAACGATGCTCGTCCCCTATCTTCATGCACACCGGTTCGACCATAGTTAGAAATTCAGATAATTCAAAACGGGCAGAATAAATTCAAAAAAAATCCGAACAATGAAAATCCTTCGCGTGTTGTCATATTATGTTACATAGTTGAAAGGAAAAATACCAGACTTGGTATATTGATCATGTTTCGAAAAAACCTTCACAAAATGACCAATCATGTTCGAGGTTTCATGGCTTTCGGTCAAAATGACCGATGTTATGTGCTGAATCACAGCATAGTTTGTGATGTTGTGCCCATATTATGCATGTGTGTGGACATTGGTATGGAGAACAATGTTGCAGGAGGAAGTTTTCCTTTTTGTCGCACGGAAAATCCCTTTTCCATTTTCCGACACTCACCCCTATTATTAGTGCTGACTCGTGTTTTGTCTCGGTTGGTGTCTCCAACCGGGACTAAAGGTTCATCTTTAGTCCCGGTTGGTGACACCATCCGGGACAAGGTACACGCCGCACGACATAACGTCGACACGCCATTTTTCCCGCCATTTTTCTTCTCGCCAGTTCTTCCCTCCAATTCTTCCTGCCAGTTCTTCACTATATATATATATATGTAGGGTTGGCCTCCATTGTCATTGCACATCTCTAGACTCATATCTACAACCTCATCACTCTTTCCCATGGCTTCCACCGTAGCACTAACTCCCAGGGAGGCGGAGGCGCTTTGCGCCTCGAACTACCCCTGCCCGCCGGGCTACTGTGTCCCCGTCGGCTGGATGCTGAGCGCCGGAGGCATGCCGGTTCCTCCCGTCCCTCTAGGTGTGGCGCGTCGGATGGCCATCACGAACCACTACTACTTCGAGCTCACGCCGGAGCAGCGGAGGAATCCTAGATGGCATCCCGACTATTTCTCGACTTGGGAAGCCTTCTTCGTGGATCGGCGTGAGAGGGCACTCGCCAGGCACGAGGAGGAGGGCCCACCTCCTCCGAGCTTCAACGAGGCCGGCCGTCGGCTGTGGTGGCGCGGCCGGACTCTCCAGAGCGTCATGGCCTACGACATGGCCGCCGACTCTAGCCCCTGCCTGCGCTACCCTCAAGTCCAGCCCACTCTTACTCAACCTTCAAGGTTTAACTACGGCGACCCCGACGACGATAGCGACGACGGCCGCGGCGAGTACGACGACTACAGTGGCGAGTATTACAGGTGTAGGCAGGAGCATGACTGAATTACTACAACATTGCAAAACAAGTCCGGCTGATTGTGGCTTAATCTGGCCATGTATCTTAATTTTCAGTTCTTCTATGTAACTTTGTGTTAGTTGCATTATGTACTTTAATTACAGTTCTATCCTAATCAAATTTTCTTTCCGGCCATTATTTTCCGACCTTTTTTCCCGCCCATTAAAAACAGAAAATGGTTTTGAATTACTTATTCAAATCCAAACACTTCTTATGTTTAAAGTTTTTCTAAATTCCAAATTGATATTAAAAAAATATAAGTTAATTCATTTTTAATTGTAAATGGTTCATGTTTTAAATGGTTACATTAATTATTTTTTAAAACAGAAAATGGTTTTGAATTATTTATTCAAATCCAAACACTTTTTATGTTTAAAGTTTTTCTAAATTCCAAATTAATATTCAAAAAATATAAGTTAATTCATTTTTAATTTTAAATGGTTACATTAATTATTTTATAAAAATAGAAAATGGTTTTGGATTATTTATTCTAATCCATACACTTTTTATGTTTAAAGTTTTTCTAAATTCCAAATTGATATTAAAAAATATAAGTTAATTAATTTTTAATTTTAAATGGTTACATTAATTATTTTTTTAAAATAGAAAATGGTTTTGGATTATTTATTCAAATCCATACACTTTTTATGTTTAAAGTTTTTCTAAATTCCAAATTGTTATTAAAAAAATATAAGTTAATTCATTTTTAATTTTAAATGGTTACATTAATTATTTTTTTAAAATAGAAAATGGTTTTGGATTATTTATTCAAATCCATACACTTTTTATGTTTAAAGTTTTTCTAAATTCCAAATTGATATTAAAAAAATATAAGTTAATTCATTTTTAATTGTAAATGGTTCATATTTGAAATGGTTACATTAATTATTTTTTAAAACAGAAAATAGTTTTGAATTATTTATTCAAATCCAAACACTTTTTATGTTTAAAGTTTTTCTAAATTCCAAATTAATTATCATTTAAAAAACATTACAAATTTAAACCCCAAAATAAAAAAATAAGGCGGGAACAGAGAGAAAATACCTGAAAAATTTTGAAAACAGGGGAATACGTCCCGGTTGGAGCCACCAACCGGGACTAAAGACCCCTGCGCGCGTCAACCCTTGGTCCGGTGAAAAAATTGGAGTATACGTCCCGGTTGGTGGCTCCAACCGGGACGTATGACCCTTTAGTCCCGGTTGGAGCCACCAACCGGGACAAAAGGCCCTTCGTTTATAACTGACGCGCCTCCTCTTCTTCTTCCCCATCTCACTTCACTGCTTCTCACCGACGCGCGCACAGGAACCGCCCCCGACGCCGGCAGGCTGCCCGAGCTCGCTGCCACCCGTGCGTTCCGTCTGCCACCACCGCTGCCTCCGTCCACGCGCGCCCCGGCTACTTTTCCCACTCGCGCGTGACCTCAATCGCCTGGATTGGAAGCTCCGTCCGCCGTCTGTCTTCGTCGATTCCGGCATCTCCCGAGCTCGCCCGGCCTCGCTACCACCTCTGTGGTGTTCCTGGTGAGCTGATGATCCTCACGGTGTTCTTCTTTCTCTCCATCTCCTCCTGTACTATTCTCCCCGTGTGTGCCCGACGATGCCGCCGCTCGAGCTCGACGGAGGCGACGCTCCGGTGACCAACAAGGAGCGGCGCCGCCACTCTCATTCTCCCTGCATCGCGCTCTCTCTAACGCGCCCATCCGCGCGTCCAGGCGTGCCCGCTATCGCCGTCGCTGCCGCTGCCTGGGAGCTCACCGCCAGCGTGACGTCGTGCTGACGTCACTCGTGCGTCACCTTGCTCGTGTGGCAGCTGATGTGGCCTAGGGCCCATCAGTCAGCCTCAGTGGGTAGGCTCCTCTGTGGTATAAAAATGATCTGTATGCGTGGAGGCTGAGTTGGCACTGGGGCCCTTCTGTCGGTCTAACTGGCTAGGGGTCGCCCGGTGTAAAAACTATTTGCCTTTTTTTTAATTCCAGAAAATGATTTAATATTGTAAAATCAATAACTTATTGTTTATAAGTTAGAAAAATACAAATAATATATCAAATTGTTCAGAAAAATGAAACCTATCTATTTAACCTATAATCATGCATTGTTCAACAACTTAAATGACAAGTATAATTAGAATAACAAATGCACCCCTCTCATATGTTCCGGAGTTTCCCCGAGTTAGGGATTTCACCCCTCGGAACCCCGATTAAATCGTCGAGCATGTATTAGGGTTACATTCCAATGCAAATTAACTTGTCATATCATCATACTTGCTTCAGCATTGCATCGATGCCATGTTTTGATTGTTTCCCTTTCTTTTTGGTGTTTGGATTACTAGGTTTATTATTAGTTAGGTATTATTAGGTTTATTAATTAGTTTGGTATTATTGGTCTTCGGCCCCACTGGTCAGTCACTTGGGTAGCCCCAGACCTAATTCACATTGTAGCTAGGTTTAGGGTTTAGGGTTTCTCTTCATTTTTATTATTTTGTATGTATATATTAGGGTTTCTCTTAATTAGGGTTTATATCTCTCAACACCGTACCTAAATTTCTCCCTTAGCCGCTTTGACTTATTCGTTTTTCCACCTATGCAGAAAATATGGACCCACACGTCAGAGACAAAGAAAAGGAAGAGTTGATCCAAGGTGTGATCCGTGGGGAAGAAAATTTAGACCTATCAACGTTTCTGAACAACTCCGGTGAGGGTGATCCTCTTTTTACCGGAATAGACGACTTGTTTGAGGTTGAAGGTGTTGCCTTCCGCGAGGGAGAAGGCGATGCCTTCTGTAATCGAGAAGACGACCGCTCCGGCGAGGTGCATGTAATAAATCAATTCATTAATTAATCATCTGCTATCTATATAGAAATAGTAACGACGATCTTTCTTCTTTTAGCCCTTCGGATCGAAGGAATCTACTGAAAAGAGCAGACGAGGCCCAACCAAAAAGTTGCAAGACCATGAGAGGTTCAGGATCGAAGATGTCGCTGAAGACGGCAAACCGACGGCTCCCGAAGTTGTCGCAAACAAATTTGTGGCACAATGCGGAGTAATCGTTAGGGACTTAATCCCGATCACCATTAGAAATTGGAATAGGCCTGCTAATGCGGATGAAGAGGGAACATGTTTATTTGTCCCTAACCACGCCAAAGATTTACTCTCGAAGAGGCTCATGGTTAATTTCAAACTACCGAAGATAGAGCTGGATCCAAATGCGGAGGATCCAGTTGAGGACGCCTTACAACATGGGAGAGCCATGGAGGCTAAGGTCAGGGAGTGGGCTTTGAAGAAGATGGCCCAATGTTTCACCAACTGGAAGAAAAGATTGCACCTTGACTATGTCGTGAAAGAGAAGACTCCCGATTTCAAGAATATTCAGTTTGAGAAGATAAAACCATTCTGGGCTGAGTTTGTGGAATACAAGACATCAGAAAAAGCTAAGAAAATGTCTGCAACGAATAAGCTGAATGCTGCTAACAAGGAGTATCACCATACTATGGGGCAAGGTGGCTACAGGGCTGGCATTCCTAAGTGGGAGAAACTTGAGAATGAACTGCGTGCTAAAAAGATCACCCCAGAGACAAACGATTGGGTAGAACGTGCAAGGAATTGGTTTTACGAGCATGGGGGCACGTTGGACTCGGAAGGGAGGTGTATATATAACATACGACATAAAGAAGACCCCTTGCCAATCGAGAGGATGAGAAAAGCAGTAAAGGCTGTTAAAGATGGGGACTTCATTCCCGATAGAGAGAATGATGAGCTCACACTAGCCCTTGGAAATAAGGAACATGATGGACGAACACGAGGCACAAGAGGCTCCCAACCATGGAGGACTGGGTTTCCCGAAGAGAGGAAGAAATATCCTGATAGAAGCCGTCAGAGGAGAAAGGACAGGGCGGAAGTTGAAGCAGATAGTCAGAAAGAGCGAATGCGTTTAATTGAAGAACGATTAAAGCAACAACAAGATGAAATTAACGCACTTAAAGAGCAAAGTACTACCGGCCCATCTCAGCAGCACACTACATTCGATGCTACCGGCCTATCGAATAATCGAAAAAGCAGTGTGGCTTCCACCGAGGTCCCGCGTGATGACAATGGTGATGACGATGGTGCACCGACGATGGCTCCTGTTGGCTACCCAGTGGATGATATCACAGAGATGACACAGTGCGAGCTACATGTCAAAGTTGTGAACATATCAATGAAGGTGGCGGTCGGCTATGCCTTACCAATTGGACCCACACAAACTTACCACTGTCGTCCGGTTCCAGAGGGCTACGCTGTTGTCGGGTTGGATGAAATCATGCCCACCTTTGAAGTTTTGGATCTTCACTACCCTGCAGGTGAAGGGGATGAGACTGTACTGGGAGACGCAAAAAATGTCACAATTCTATGGCCGAAGGAATGTATCGTGCTTCGAAATCACACGCCAAGGCCATCTTCGCCGCCGCCTCACCCGTCTCCAGCGAGGTCGTCGCCGCCGCGGCAGCCGTCTTCGTCGCCTCACCCGGCTCCGTCGCCTCACCAATATCCGGCGCAGCCATCGCCGCGGGAGTCATCGTCGGCGCCTCAGGATAAAAAAGCGTAAGCGTACCGCTACTGTGCGTCGTGGTAAGCGATCGCCGAAACATAAACAAGAGCCTCTTCCAAAAGTACCAAAGGTTCCTCCCAAGAGAGCGTATGACTGTACTGAAGAGGAGACTGCGGCGATCGTTGATGCGGAAACGACAGCGTTTTTCGCTAAGCTGGGGCGGCCGAAAGAGCCAGAGTTCCCCAGCACCAAAGAAGAAAAGGCCAAAGTGTTGAAAATGCTAAAGACTCTTCATCAACCCGAGCCAAAGCTGTCATCAGACTATGAGCGTTCTATTCTCAAGTCACATGCGGCACAAAAAGCCTCGAAGAGCAGTACTGATGCAAGCGAGAAATCTGTTGCCCAGCTCGGAGAACAAGCAAAACAGACTTGCACCCCTCTCAAGGTGATTTCCCAAACCAATGTGGGGTCGAGCAAATATGGGGCCGAAGAGCAGTATGATCCAGAGGTATTTGCACAATACGGATAAGCTGCCACTGCTCAAGGTATGAGTATTGCCCAGTACTTATCCCAGTTAGAGTTCTTCCCCGTGAGTGAAGTAGCATACAAATACCAGTATGGCAAACCTCTCGTCAAACCTGAGGAGGTAAACAATCTCCCAACAAAAATGCGAAGATTGCATAACTGGTACATGCATGCCACAAAGGCCGGGCCTAACTGGATAGTGCTGAGGGTTACAAAAAAGCATCATCGAAAAGAAAAGGATGACATGATATCCATTGAATTTGATGAACTATTCCAATTATTCAATCAAGAAGCCTTGGACAAATCGATCATCAGTGCCTATTGTCTGTAAGTACTAATTTTGTAATTAATTTAGTCTCCAGCTATCTCACCTTGTTTATTGCATGTATATAATCATACTGTAATATGCAGAATGAAGATTCTCGAATGCAGCAGAGGACAAATCTATGACATTGGCTTCATTGACCCATATTGGGTTCATGAAGCTAATCTCAAAATAAGCCCCCAGAATACGGAGGATAATATAGTACACGCGTTAAGGTTTCAAGAAACCAGAAGGGAAATACTTTTTCCTTACAACTTCGAGTGAGTGTTATTGTCTTGTATACACTTTCTATTTCGCTTACTCGATGTTAAGTATATAATTGATTAGTTATGTATTCGCAGCTTTCACTATATTCTGTTAATCATTCAACTTGACAAAGGGCGTGTACTAGTCATGGACTCGAAACATAAACCCCTTCAGACGTGGAAGGACATGCAGATGCTTCTCCAGCGGTAATTCTAATCATTACGACACTATATCGGCAACGTTCGTGAATTTTATGATATCAAGTAATTAATAACTTCTTTTATTCATTTTTTTCGCCAGGCAGCGCTTGGAAACGGTTCACCAACAAGGCTAGGGGTGTTTGGAAAGAGGAGCTTACATTTCAACCACTAAATGTAAGCACCACTGGCTATATCCGCGCATCTCTTTGATTCTAGTTTTGATACAGTTATTATCATGCTTGATTGTTATTTTGATTAAACTCTGTTCTCGTAAAGTGCCTGACGCAGGGACGAGGTAACAATCTATGTGGATACTATGTTTGCGAGTTCATCCGGCAGACGTGCGATAAGAAGGGCAGAAATTTAGAGCAACTCCACGTACGTAAACAATTTCTATAGTTTTTAATTACAAACAAATTGTGTTTAGTTTCATTCATATAGACTGACTCTTTTTTTAAATCAGATCGAACGTCTACGGGACGGTCTTCTGCCAAAGGATCGCGTACGAGCAATTCAAGAGGAATTGGCGGGATTCTTGGATGCAGAAGTCCTAAACCCAAAAGGGGAATACTATTCGGCTGTGTATAGACAATAGGGATTGTAAAAATAGCAACTTTGAAGGAATTGGCCGGTAGCATCGAATAGCAACTTTTGTATGTAGTGTATGAACTCGATCCGTGTATTGAATGTAATATTGTCATGATGATCTTGTGTAATATAAGGTTCCTTCATTGATAAGTGCAAAACACTAAATAAACAATAAAATAACCAAAATGAATTCTCTGCCGCGGCACAAAAAGTGGCGAAAATGCTGCCGCGGCAACAATATGTGCCAAAATGAATTCTCTGCCGCGGCAGAAGATTATTAGTCCCGGTTCGTGGGACAACCGGGACTAAAAGTTAAGGCTTTAGTCCCGATTGCCCCGTCCCGGTTGGGCAACCGGGACTAAAGCCCCTTACCAACCGGGACCAATAGGGCTGTTTACACCAGTGGGGACACAAAATATGAAGGTGTTTATTTTTGCAAAAGCAACTGACGTTGGGCCGGGTTTGTTAGAAACCGCGTCAAATGATTCAAGATGACCGACTATTGTGTTTTGGTAGTTTTTTTAAACCATTAGACAGAAAAGTGGTAGTTTTCAAGATGACCGACTATTGTGTTTTGGTAGTTTTTTTAAACCATTAGACAGAAAAGTGGTAGTTTTTTGCAACCTGCAATAGTTTTTTGAATCCCTCTCCTCAAAAGTGGTATTGTTTTGCAATTTATCAAATAAAGGAGAGTCGAGGATGCATACCAAGATATAAGCTTTGCTGGAGAGAGCATACCAGAGAAACAACTACATCCGAAGAGGCACCAACATCCTCCCCCAACCTCCAGAGAGCTATTCACCATGAGGTCCAAGTCGGCGTCTTCAGAAAGAGAATGACGTAGAGATCCGCCACTGCCTAATCCAAGGATCTTCGAGTTTCACCCGGAGCACGTTGGAGGACACGGAAACAGGCCCGGCTCTGACCCATGGCAAGCTTAGGCTGCGCCCAAGGGCCCATGCGTGAGAGGGGCCCATGACAGCTGCTGCTCTACTATGTACCCTGTGCAAGAAGAAAATTGCAAAGTGCAAAGGCCCAGCCACGGTACACTTCCGCTCAAAAAACAAAAAGGCGCACGTACACAGACCGATCGTATACTGGGTGCGGAAACAGCTAAAGGCGAACGCTCGGCCGCCTGGACTGCTGCAGTCAAGGAGATCGCGGATCGCCCTAGACCTTGGAGGCTAGGAATCAATTCTAGGCATCCCTGCTCGCTCTCTCTCTTGGCTCGGCTGCTCTCTCAGAACTGTTCCTGCACGTCGTCCGTTTCCTTTCCTGCGGTAAGTACATGAACCGGGATCTAATTTGTTGTCGAATTTCTAGTCCAACACATTATTTTGTCTTTTAATCTCACGCCTTTTAGCAAGCATGCTAGATTAACTTGTAATTTTTGAAGTCCAACACATGATTTGATTCTACTCAATAATTTTGCATCTAAAAATGCCCAAGAAGCTTTATTTTTTAGAACTCAAGCATTATTGTCGATCCACTCACTAGAATTAGATTCTTATTTGAGGTAATCAAACTAGAAGGGATTACTAGTTGTTATGTTTTCCTATGTCTTTAGTCCTTTTATATAAATGACTTTGAGTAAGTGATTAACGACTATTTAGACATCTTGGATTAAGAATAAGTGGTTGGATTGTAACCTTGTTCAATATTTTGCATGTCTATATATCTACATATGTATACATATATATTAGACTTAGGGGCCTATGTTGTAACTTCGCCCTAGGGCCCCGTAAAATATAGAGCCGGCCCTGCATGGAGAAGTCGCAGCTAGCGCCTTCAAGAAGTGGATGACAACCATGGATGCCGCCGTGGCTCGGGTAAATCCAAGGCGAGGTTTTCCCCTCGACATGACGTCTCAACCTCCCACACAAGGCAAGGGATGATGACTACAGCGTTGTCATGGAAGATCGCGCGCCAGTCACCACACCGTCCTCACGGCCGTGGCCACAGTTACACAAATCATCTCTTCAGCACCTAGGAGGGACATAATAGCAATCTAGAGCATGCAGAGGCTAAGAAACATATATGGACAGCAGAGACCATGGCAGGATAGAGTAAAGGTGGATGCAACAACCTTGCTGCTCTGGATCATGGTGTTTTGTAACAAGGGATCATGATCATAATGGTGAATTCGTCGCTGCAGCTGCAGGCAAACTAAGACACCCGTGTTCTACTTTTATAGGCTGGCGAAAGAGAGGCATGGGTGACCGACCGACGTAAATGGTGTCGTGGCCACTCGGTTTGAATTGACTGGTTTTCAAATCAGATTCACTTTGGTGAATGCACTAACCATTCAAGGCAAATCTTGTGAGCACTATGCCTTGAATTAACCCTGTTTCTCTCCCTCCGCCGATTCTATTACAGTAAAAAATTGTTACGGACCAATGTGAAACTCTGTGAAAATTGTTTGGAACTTTTGTGTAATATATATATTTTTGGAACCATCTGCAACTTGTTTGAAAACTAAAGAAGCTCATGGGAGAGCAAATCTAGGAGGCTAATCTATATTATTACAGGCGGAGGAGCCTGATGATGTTGGTGGCGACGGTGCAGACGCGGTGGAGCCCTAGCTCCCTCCTGGCCAGCAGCACCGTGGGGAACAGCCTGCCGCACATGGCGCCCACGTCTACGGACGGCACCACCGCCTCCGGGACCTCCACCAGCGGCAGCGCAGCCAGCGCCTCCGGGTCGTACTTGTACTTGGCCGCGCACGCCCCGAGCAGAGATCCGGAGGTGGTGTTGGTGACGGCGGCGGCGAGGGCGCGGATGTCATCGGTGGTGGAGCTGGAAGGATCGACGAGCAGTACGGCCACGCAGAGGTCGTAGTAGGCCACCGCCAGCGGGGCCGGCGGTGGCGAGGGGCTGCTGGATGCTGCTGCTGCAGTGGTAGAGACGACGATGGCAGAGAAGAGTAGCAGCAGTAGATGAGACGATGGCGCCATAGTAGCTGCCATGCGCGTGCGTGCGTGCGTGCGATCGAGAGATCTCTCCCAATTAATAATCGATCTGTGGATGTGTGGCCGCGCGATCGGGAGATCTCTCCCAATTAATCGATCCGCGGCAAGGCAATATGCCTAATAATCTTTCCTTTTCGGTCCCACCCGATGACAAGGCGCGGAGGTGCAAATCTTTCCTTTTGCGGAGCAGCACCGAAATCGACAAGGAAGGAGCGGAATCACAGGAAGGATCAAATAATCTCATGATTTTGCGCTACTGGAAGGAAATGCATGGTTCCATCTATCTCAAAAGTACGTCCAAGTTCAGTCTGCATGCTACACACTCAACGACTCACACATACCGTAAGTTCAGTCAGCAGCATCCATTGCATGCGTTGGAGCACTTTTACAACATAATACTCCCTCCGTTTGGAAATATAAGATGTTTTAGTTTTGTGAGTAAACAACGCAAGCAATGTACGCATTTAAAGAAAGGGTTAATTGGATTTATGTTATTGCAACTTTCAACCTATATGTCACTCCAACTTTCTTATACTTGTACATATGCCACCGTCTCGCGTTTCCCGCCGTCTCGCGTTTTTCTGCCCACACCTCTACATACCTCCGGCCTTCGCCGCTCATTCCATCTATAAAAGTCGGCGCCCTCGCCAGTGCAAAGACCACACACTCAAGTCTCCCCATTTCCCGGCCACGAACTCCACCTCCAGCGACAAGAAGAAGATATCGGCGAAAGCAATGGCGGATAGGTACCCAAGCGACCCCGCGGCGGCGAACGGCTTTGGCCGGCGTACCCTCCAGCCGTGGAAGGCCTGAATGTTGCACGACACCGGATACATGGTGCCGCGCGACTTCCGGTGCCCACCCAACTAGAAGCTCAGAGTCGGTGATGTGTCGGTGCCTCAGGACGATGAGATGGTCGAGGAGATCCAGGCTGCCATCACGGCGATGGAGGATTCGGAGCTCGCCAGAGACCTCGGTAACCTAGATTATTGGGATCAGTTGTTCGCCGAGCACCAGAATCGGGAGCTCGCCGTCCACGAAGACCCGCCCGGCATGCCGCCGAAGCACAACAACACGGAGACGCGCCATCGCTGGTGGAGTGCGCCGGGACGGACACTCACCGCTGTCTTGGAGCATATCGTCGTCGGCAACCGCCTGAGGCTGTGCTTCCCCCGCTCGCTGTCGCCCATGGTGAGGCGCAGCGAGGCGGCGAACTGGATGCCCAGGAGGATGAGAAGCCTCAGTTCCACGTCCTTCGCTGCCTCGGCCTCATGCTCGTCAGCTCTGCGCCAACACAGTCGCGGCGAGCCGGCGGCGAGGCACTACGGCCCGTGAAATGGGAGGCCGAGACACCAATGTGCTCGCCGCCGAGGACGCGCTCACACGGCATTAACGAAGGTCGTGCGCCATCGTCATCGACTAACCGCTTCGCCTGCGCCGGCCAAAACCAGAGCCGGCGGACCGGGCGGTCCCGTCGACGAGGACTCTTTTACCATCAAGATCACGATGGAGCGCTCCATCAACGACATGCCGCCGATGCTGGAGCCGGACGCCCTCGCCTGGTCCAGGGCCAATTGGGAACACGAGGAGGCCAACCGTATTTGGCGCCACCAGGAGGAGGCAGAGAGCGAAGCCGCCTGCAGGTCTCGCCGCGAGCTCGCCTACCATGGCCGCACCTCCTCCTGACTAGGAGATTCGTTGACGACGCCTACCCCCTCCCCTCGAGCGGACCGAGGGAGCGAGCGCCGGCAGTGATGCCGGTGCGAGGGAGCGAGGTCCTCCCACCTCCGTTGAGCTCCCTCTCTAGAAGACCTTCTTTGTCGGTCACAGCGGACCGAGCGAGCGAGCGCTGGTGCTGGCGTCGAGGGTGCGAGGACTGCCCCACCTCCAGAACGCGGTCGTCTGTTTCCTCCTCGCCGGTGAGCTCCCCCGGTACGGTTTTACACGATTGATGTCTAGATGTACTTCTTTTGATTACCCTAGCTGGGTTAGATTCTTTTTTTTTTGAATATTACTGAAGGTATGTGTGACAGTGTCACTTACATGGTGGATTTACATCCGGCCAGAGGCGGGGCGAGATTGCAAAAAACATAGAGAAACAAAAAAAAGAAAAACCAGGAAACCTAAGAACTAGCCCAGCAGGTCGGCAGTGGTGCGCACTAGGACAGCTTCTGTGCCCACGCAATTATCCTTTGCCCCTCATTCGGTGACCTGCATGTCCAAAGCCTGAGGGTTTCTTTGCCCAGCAAGCAGGCCGCGAAGTAGATCGGCTAGGTTTTATCTTCCATCAAGGCTTGGACCCGGGGGGACAAACTGTGAGATTGAGTTTGTAGTGGCTGCAATGTCTGCTATGCTTAGCTTTTTCCCAGACCCAGGTCGAAGTTTTGCGGTGTAAGGCGATGTGATGAACCGACTCAAGTGTCGGGCAAAGATCGCACCTAGCATCAGAACACCAGCACTTGGTGGTCATGTTGTCTTTTGTATTCAACCTGGGTTAGATTTTGAATCTTTCCTTGCTTATTACTATCCAGGTTCCCTACATATTCTGTATTTGCATGCATTTTATATTTTTCTCATAAATAAATAAAATATTTGGAAAGTATATCAACATGTTCCAGGGAACGGACGACCACCCAAGGGAGGCAGGTCAGGACTCAGGAGGCCCATCCATCGCTCTATACGGTCGTCAGCCCATCACAGCCTTCGTTCACGGTGACGAGGACAGAGCAGACACGCGGTATGCTAGCTTATTCTTTAGTCCCACCTCGCTAACTCGGAGTGATTCCGCCCAGCTTATATACCTGCGCGAATCGATCCAGCGCAACTAGCCGAGGGTGAAGTGTGGCTGCGGAGGAGCGCCCGCGTAACGAGCGTACCGTTCTGTGCGCGTATTTGAACCCTAAACCATCGCGTGCTCCCTTTGAGGAGGTTGATTAGCGCGTTGCTTGCATCTTTGCAACACCAGGCGTGTTCCCCGGCACTTTGGCCTGTATAAAAAAAACAAGTGCTGATGACCTGCGCGGGCGCCCCTTCCAAATTTGTTGGGCTTGCCGGTGGGTCTCCAGCCCTATATATCCGCCCCCAACAAATAGTACCCCTCTTTTTTTTCTTTGCATAAAAATATTTAAATGTAGAGAAGCCTTGTCTTGGACACAACACCTCCAACAAGGAAACGACTTGCATCGTCTTCACCAGGTTCGAGCAATAGGACAATCCATGGCTTCTCTTCCAGTCAACATTTATTGGTGCGACATAGAAATGTCTTTAGGAAGAGAATACCGCAAAACTTCTCCATTGCTCGGTGCAGATATATAGCAATACCTAGGTTTTCAACCTTAATAGACATCGTATAAGCTGCCGACTGAGCCCTCGAGACCACCATTTCTAGGTCCCATCAATAAACGAGCAACCACGCCGGCCGTGCATTCATCCGCCAACACTGCGGCAGATTGTCGTCACCATTACTTGTCAGATCCGCCTAGCAAGTGAGGTTGGCCCCACCATATTAATCGCATCACCTTTAGATAAGAGGTGTCTCGAGAACGGAAGAACGAGGAAAGTAGAAATTCCGCTGACATCCATGTGAGGAAGAGAGGTGGTACCCGAGGAACTTATGTACTCCTTAGTCCCAACTTAGGTGACTCAACTTTGTCTACAAACACACATACTTAGACATGCTTTAGTTTGTATTGATAAAACATCTACTTTACATTGGTAAAAAATTTAACACCCATGGAGTCTTTGTGCTGATTATGTTTAATTAACGGATCTGTGAAATTCAGATACATGCTTATAAAATAAAGTTAAATCACTTATTTTAGAACGAAGAGAGTATTTCAAACAGGGTTTTACGGGGTGTCAAAGTTTGGAGATGTTGGTCACTTATGTGTTTGTAATGAATAAATCTAACTTATATGTGTATCCCGTGTAGGTTTATCTGCAGAAAACTTTTCATAAATTTTAGTTATAAAAATTTATTATATTACGAAATGTTAATCAAACTTATACCTTCGAGGCCATACGTGTGTCTAAAATGTCAGCATCTTGTGAGCTGGAGTGGGACGAGTAAGAACGTATGAGTTACCTTCGAGCTCGGAAAACTCTTATGATACTCCCATAACAAAAACCCTATCCTAAAATTCATAAACAATTCTAGAATAAACAAAGGACATACAAAATCATGTATGTTACAAACCTTCAAATCCAAATTCTAAGCCCAACTCACAAAAAAGACAAAAATCTAACAAAGAATAGTAACTCGTATAAATTAGATTGCTCAACTGCATACAAGCGTCATTCCTCAAACTAGACATGAACACGGGATTATTTAGCCTGGATCCACAATTTGATGTCACAATAAATATAATACTACATCTGATCCATAATAAGTAGCATTGATTTAATATAACTTTGTATTAAATCGGTGACATTTATTATATATGGATGGGAGGGACTACTTGTATGGTGGCTAGCGGGTGTTTCTGGCTTGCGGGCCAAGTTCAAATTACCATCTACACATGTGTTTTTTTTTTTTTGCTTCTACATCAAAAAGTAAACTTAACATATTGCTGAGGAGGCGCCTTCCTCTCGGTGATCCCATCTGATATCTTATTGGTTTATGGAGTTCGTGACTTAAAATGATACTCTTTTCGTCAAAAAAGATGTTGCATATACTGACACACTAGTCCTGGCCCAACACACCCGGGACTAGAGCAAAAGTTGGATGCGAATGAAAGCCCTCTTTTCTACTAGTGAAGTGGACCGAAATAGCCCAACAACACAACAAAAAAAGGACCAAGTACATAAACACAGGAGGTGAGGGAGAAACGGGTCTAATAAAACTTGATGACATCTGAGACACATAACTTAAGTCTCAGCATCTAAAAAAAGAACTTAAGTCTCAGTCGACTGCCACACCCTAGCTGGTACTAGTAATAATCTAGCATTAAAAAAAAAATATAAGTCTCAGTCTCAGCATCTCAAAAAAAAAAACATCACGATGGAGCCAAATTTTGTATACCATGAATCAGTGGCTAATCTTGTATTCTTCTATTAATCTTCTTCTAGTATAAGAGTGCCGACAGTATTATGGGCAGTAGTAGTAGCGGTAGCGTCAAAGACAATTTGGACGGCGAAGAGGACTTGAGCTGAGATGGCGAGTACGGGTCGACCCGTTTCAGTGACGACCCACCGCCGGAGCTTGTGGCGTTGATCGCGTATACCGGCGAGCCGTCGGGGTAGAAGAGGCCATAGTTCCTCTCCGACGCCGGACCTGGCTTCATGTTCTCGTTGAAGAGCGCGAACACGAAAACCTCAACGGGGATGTTGGGCTTGAGCGGCGTCCCCTGGTTCATGGCGATCCTCTGCATGAGGTTCCCGTTGTATGCCGCGGCGTTCTGCACGTTGGCGCCGACCTCGTCGTCGTCCCCTTTCGATGGCCACCCGGTCTCCGAGATCTTGACGGCGATGTCCGTGTGGCCCATGGCCTTCATGGCCGCGTACACGGCGTCGATCTGCGCGTAGAGCATGTTGTCGTAGACGAGGCCGCCGTCACGCACGCCGGCGTTAGACTCGAACAGCACGTACGGCAGCGACACGCTGCCGGGGTCTCCCTTGTAAGCGAAGAACGGGTACGCATTGAAGAGGAACGGGGAGCCGGTCTTGCTGTGGAAATCGAGCAGCGGCTTCATGTACTGCGCGAGGCTCTCCTGGAACAGGCCTGCCGAGGGCGGGAAGCTGTTGGCGAGCACGACAGCGGCCTGCGCCGACGAGACGGTCACCTGGCCGCTGAGGCCGACAGCGGCGAGCGCGTCGTGGACGGCCTGCATTGCGGGGACGAGGTTGGCGGCCATGGCCATGTCGTTGTTGCCGAGCACCTCGTTGCCGACAGTGATGCCCGTGATACGGGTGGCCGGGATGAAGGGCTGCACGTGCTGGGAGACCCACTGCCGGGCGGCGCCGGGGCTGGTTGCCATGGTCTGAAGGTTGTCGTTGCCCACGGCGACGGTGAACTCGACGCCGGTGTTGGCGAAGGCCGTGAGCACGTTGGGGTCGGCGTCGTAGAGCTTCACCTTGTTGATGTTCATGGACCGGAGGAGGCCCACCACCTGCTTCGGGTCCGGCAGATTGTTGGCGATCCGGCCGTAGTTGATGCCCAAGTTCTGCTGCGCGGAAGCTGTAAATAACACAGTAGCAAATTAGTCGGCATCTAGCAATGGCGGCGGAGGTTGCAGAGGCTTAGCAGCCCTAATAGCAAGAAAAGTAAAACGCAGCAAGGCACCTGGAAGAGCACTCACCATTATTGCAGAGCGAGAGCATGAGGAGGCAGAGCAGCAGGAGCGACGAGGAGACACGGTGGTGCTCCATTGTCGATCGGCAGTCTCGCCGTCCACGGCCGGCGATCTCCCTTCTTCTTCTCCCAATCGATCTTGTGTTTCCTCCTTGGGATCGAGCCCTCTCCGTTTTTATATACTAGAGCTTGTTTTACGTACTATATTCATACTGGTCCCGGACTCCTGCTGCAGAAAATAGGAAGTTCAAAAATGGAATGTCTCGGCCGATTATTCAAACCCAGTTCGGGGACATTGCAGCGAACGGGACATTGCAATTCCCTTCTTTGGACAAGTGATATCTTATAGGGCTTAAAAAAAAGGAGGGGGAATAGTATTTCACAGAAATCCAACTTTAACACGATTGTACTGCCAATTTCAAAACGAAAAGAATTCCCTTATTCCCATTAAAAAAATCAAGAGACGAAATAAAACATGAACAACAAAAAGAAAATGAAGTGAAAATTTGGAGTTGAAAATTTTGTATAAATTCCATTCTTTCTATTTAAAAATCTGAAGAGTCGGAAATCAAAACATCTATTATCTATATTCTATACCTAATAATAGGGAGCGTCTAGATCTCAGGCGTTATGTCTAAGTCGCTGACGTCATCCTACTATTTTGTGCTAATTCTTAGTTATAGCCTAATTGCAACTTATAAAATTTGTACAAATTCTCAGTTACAACTTAGTTGCAACTCATTAAATTCTCAGTAGATGCAACTCATGTGTAACTTCTACATTGCACGAATCACAAGATATATTAAATGGTGAGAGAGGCGACCGAGCCATAACTAAAAATGTGGCGCCTGATTTCTAGCAAAACCACTAATCTATATATATAATAATAATAAAGGAAGGGGTGTTTCTTGTATCTTGTAGTACCTATACTTTTCTAGACCGTTTTGCCCCTCCACTTATAGCTATTTACAGGGCAATGCCACCGCTGAGCGAAAGTAACCATTTGTGCCACCGTCGTGTCCCAGTTTTGGTTCGATCCCCTCCAGTTATTTTATTGCCCAATCTCCAACTCTGGCTCTCCCGATGTGACCTTCCTCGCCATCTTCACCTCCCCGGATGCAGTCTCGCCGCTGCCCCTAGACTCGTCTGTGCAGAAAAGTACCTATCACTCTTCGCTCCCGACCGCTAGGAGGATGCAGTGGGCGGAGCAGAGGTTGACCTTGCCGGCGCTTCTCCTCCTCGTGACTCAATAAGTCAGCTCAAGAACCGGGGCTGGTGGACCGCGCAGATTCCCTTGGTTGATTTGGGTGTGTGCTTCTGGCTGGTGGGCGGCGACGACGCTCTGGCGGGCGAGGCCGGTGGCGGCGTGGCGCTGGCCAGGAGGATGACCGTGCATTAGATTCCATGCCGAGCGTGAGGCGGCCCTCGGTCCTAGGGAGGTGCTCGCCCTCGGGACAGCAGTCAGCGAGGGGGAACAGGAGGATGGCCGTGTGTCGGTGTCCATGACGAGAGCGGGGCAGCCTATGTACCGTTCAGGTGTTCGCCCTCGAGGCAGCTCCACGCATCAGGGCCAGACGATGTCGTCAATCAAACCCGAAACATTGTTTTTCCCATGGCGTGATGACCATGGGAGCCGCTTTCCGTACTCCTTCCCTCCTGGCGGGACGCCGTGGAGTTGGGGCCCTCCCCTCGTCCCGGCGGATGTGGGGCAACCGGCGGCATGCGTGATGTGGTGGCACCGATAACGCGCATGATGTGGGGACACCGCTCGATCTACGGCCATTGGAGTTGTCGCCCTCCTCTTGGACGGGAGGAACGGAATCCCTAGTCCTAGAAACCCTCTCCCTCTATGTCGACGTATCTCCCTCCCCTGACGCGTATGGCCTGAGAGGCCTGACATGCGGGTAGCTACCACCACCTGCCAGTGACCACACTCACCAACGAACACCCGAGACGGTAACCGCCTTCCCCTACGAAAGTTGCCATATGGGTGGGGGTATGCCTAAGGATGGGAGTTGGTTACCATATAACTAATGGTTAGGTTAACCGTGCCTAAAAAAATAGCCCAATATGCCACATGGTTATCCGTAAAATTATTTAGGTCCTTCAGGTTAGATCCCCTTTACCAATGGTTACCCATCACCACGCTACCTCCAAGGGCTGCCTGCTTCCTGCCTGACTTCTGAATCCCGAGCGCCGCTTGCTAGCCTCCACTATGTTGAGACCTGCCCGCTTGCCCGTCGTCCATCTCCTCGATGTTCCGACCCCATCTCCTCCCACTCGCTGGCGGCCTCTACAACGGCGACTTCACCAGCAGCGGCGGTGCCGTTGTTGAGGTCCTCCTCCATCGGTCCTCCTTCGACAGTTCGACCTCAACTTCATCCTAAGAAAAAGTTCTGTATTGGATTTGGATTGCACCAGTGCGTGTGGCATGGCCTGGCCGTCAAGCTATAGCCGTTTCTCAGGCGGTTGTTCCGGACACCACCTCAAGTAAAGGTTTTCCATTAGATCTACTTCCTCTGTTTCACAATAGAAGCCTTTTGAGCAAGCTGTTTTGGTTTGCTAAAAAGGTTTATATATGGAAGAGAGGGAGACAGGGAGTATGATTTATGGATGCATGTAATTCCATGTCATTTCATTTGTACGATTTATGTTCTGTACTGTGCGTGTTGATGAAGATTATACTTCTTGCGGCTAGTTCCAGTTCTCCAGTCTTTTTTAAGTTTAATCTGTGACATCCGATTGTATGTATGGTTTATGTTATGCACTATATTAGAATGAACTGAATTAAATTGAATTATGCGGTTCAATCGACAAAGTTATATTACTACGTCTCCAACTCTCCATGGATAATCGTTAACTCACTCGATTTCACCTGACTACGGAACAAACAGGTTCGGTCATAACTTCAGATCTTTTGCTAGGATGGCAGCGATTAGTGAAGTTCCATTCAGGTTATTTCTCGGGAAAAACTCCATTTTATGTAATTTTTAATTGTTATACTTTTAGCTAAGTTCGTGACTTTTTTTCACCGAGCCTTCGAGTCTAGCTTGTGGGAGATATTCAGGTATTTGGCATTGTTGCATCAAACTAAAATTGGTTCGAACCTTAGTTACCAACGGTTAACCAATTCTAATCCTAATAACCTAATGGTTAACCCATTTAGCTCCATCACACAAAATAATTAAATAGGTTTGAGTTTGAAACATAAATGTTTAACCAAATCTCATCCTGAGGTATGCCTTAATGGTTGGACGGTCGCTTTTTTTTGAAATGGGGGGATCTCGCATTTCATTGAAACGAATGATGGGAAGCCACCGAATCGGCGCTCTGCTGTGACAAATTAAGAAAATATTGTAAGTACGAGCGGATTAAAATGCGCGATGTGGGGAAATCCTAGGGCAAACGACGCACCTTTGGTAATCATGATTATCTACCTACTAGGCTAGTACACAATCTACCTGATCAGCCAATCCTTAATGGAGTCGAGTACCAATTAAATCGAGTAAATGGAGAAATCGGATTAGCCGTCCGGACTCCTTCTCCTCATCTCATCCGGATACAAACGGGGACCCCTCTCAAAGCCAACCCAGAATTACGGCACCCACAGTGGCCGTTCTTGGCAGCTAGATGCGATTTTGTGGAGGTGTCGGATGGCAGTGAACACGCGGTCAGGACGCCTCGGGCTAAAGTCAAAGCCTAGGCCCGACACGGGATGCTTTTTGGTCCTTTTTCCCAGTCCTAGTCCTGGCCTGTGGGCTTGATTAGGCTAGGCTCGTGGGCTTTTTTCGGGCCAGGTCGGGGCTAACCATGCCCATATTTGGCCATGGGAATAACTATGAATATCGGTGAAACATAGCACTATGTTTTGTACTAAACACTTTTACTTCATTACATTTGCATCTCATTAAATTTTACACATTTTTTATACAATTAAATTATGCCCCGCTTGGATTGTCGTTATTTAATCCAGTCGTTTTTATTTTGCGAAGATGCTAAACATAGAAGCTCCGTGTAATTCGGGGGTTTTGGTTAAAAAACAACATTCCAAGCAGACCCTTATCATACAATTTATGCAATTTCTTTTGAAATGATTATTTTTCAAATTTTTGTTAGTCATTATTTGTGAGTTAAAACTTTCTCTAAATAGAAGAAAATGAAAGCATGGTCTTTTGTAAAAACTGTCACCTTCTTTCACATAAGACCTCGTGTTGATTAATACATTAGAACGTCGTCATATATTTTTAACTATTTTTTGTATAAGTATGCACAAATATCTCCGAAGATACTTCTATCATGCATAAGTCTATATTGATAAACTTTCATAGAATGTTATTGCGTTGTCAAGGATTCTATGGTGTATGAGGTGTAAACGAGTGGTTTTCCTTCAAGTTTCCGCATGTTAACCTATCCCGTATCAAAGTGGGAGAGATAGAAAACAAATTTTTTTGCGTCTCATAAACTTACATATTACATACTAGAAAGTTTTTTGAAATGTTTATTTTTCAAATTTTGGTTGTTCATTTTTTGCCAGTAAAAACTTTCTCTAAGTAGAAGAAAATCAAACATGGACTTGTGTAAAAACGGTCACCTTCTTTCACATATTTGGCCTAGGCCATGGGCACAACTATGAATATCGGTGAAATATAGCACTATTTTTGTACTAAACTTTTTACTTCATTACATTTGCATCTCTTTAAATTGTAAACATTTTTATACAATACAATTATCATACAATTTTATGCAATTCCTTTTGAAATGTTTATTTTTCAAATTTTGGTTGGTCGTTCTTTGTGAGAAAAAACTTTCTCTAAATAGAAGAAAATCAAAACATTGACATGTGTAAAAACGGTCACCTTATTTCACATAAGAACCCGTGTTGATTAATATAGAATGTCCCCACATGTTTTTATATGTTTTTGTGTAAGTATGAAGAAATATCTCCGAAGATACATCTGCCATGCACAAGTGTATATTGATAAACTTTCATAGAATGTTATTGCGTTTCCATGCACAAGTGTATATCACTATTGATACATTTACACAAGTATATATTAGACAAAAGCAAAAAAATTGCAATTTCACAGTTTGTACATCCAAATAGGATTTCGAATCGGGTAGCACCCTATGATTCCAATAGCAAATTCCATGCCAACCAAAAAATAGAACTCGAATTGGCAATCATTTCCTTATCAGATGGGATTTGGAATTCCCACCTAATTCATTTCGTGAAGGATTATGTGCATCCAAATAGAGCATTAGGGTTTAGAGTTTTGAAAACAAAGAAAAATTTATGGTAACAACATTATGATTCCAAAAACATGAATGCCACATGCTATGCTTATGCAATGCATGATGACTCCCAAATTAAAAATTGGATGTTCCATGAGCGCCACATGCATGTTTCCGAGTGTTATTCGGGATGATATGCAAGTTTCGAAGGTACTCCGACCCTCTGGAGCGCGGTTTCAGATGAAACCCTAGCTTGCGGGCCTTGTACGTCTACTCCTTTCTCACCTTCCGGCGGTGGTTGTTGACCGATGGACTTTGTAATTGTTTTGTTTGGTTAGCTAATAGAAACATGGAAAACCAAATGTGGGTCCATGATTTCAAATGATCCCCTCCGGTGGATCCTTATTGTGAGTTTTTCGATCTATAATTTTATGTGAGACGAAATGCGAGCATGGGAAATTTAAAAAACCATTATATGAATGAAATAAAATTATCATGTAGAAAAAATCAAAAGAAAACATAACTAAAACATAGAAATAAAAGCATAAGATGGGAAACAAAAAAGTATATGCGAGCGGAAGCGTCGGCATAGGGACCGTTGGCATGGCCCCTGACATCGTCAGGCGCTTGTCACTTGGTGGGATGGCAGCGCCACGTGTCTACGACTTCCGCTAACAGCCCCGCTATGCTGATGGACACCGTCGGCATTAAGCTGTATTTGTCTACGGTTGTCATGGGACGACCGTCAGCATAGCGGCCAATATGCCAACGACGGCCTACATGTTCCTGCGTTTATCTACGCCATAGGCATTGACTTCTGTTTGCCAATAGTCCCGATAAATGGCCATCGGCAAACCAAAAGGTTGTCGGCAACATGGTCATTTCCTGTAGTGATGCTCTAAGGAGTGAACGTGTTGTCACCACTGCCAATTGAGTTCTATTCCATGGCCGATTAGGGCTACAATAACACATTATCCCGATGATCGGCTTAGTCGCCCCATAGTTGCCCTCTATTTTTTTTCTCCGTAATTTTTAGGCGCTCTGGGTCACTCGGACTGCGGTGCAGAGGCGAGGAGAATAAGAGCATCCTCACTCGTTGGGCGTTACTAGGTCGAAATTCAGACGTATTTTGGTTCGGATAAAACTAGTTTCCGGTCTCGGAACACCGAGTTTCACACTTGTGTTTCCAGGCGAGTTTCAGCATTTGGCTAAAATTTAACAAATTTTGGCAAATTTTGGACGAACTTTGGGTGAATATAAGCGGTTTTGGGCGAACTTTGTGCGAACTTTGGGTGAATATGGTCGATATGGACGAACTTTGGGCGGATATGGTCAAATACGGGCAAACTTTGGACAAATATGGGCGAACTTTGGACGAATATAGTCGATATGGATGAACTTTGGGCGATATGGATGAACTTTGGACGAATATAGTCGATATGGATGAACTTTGGGCGAATGTGGGCAAAGTTTGGGCGAACTGTAAGGACGAACTTTGGACGAATATTGGCGAACTTTGGGCAAATATGGTCGATATAGACAAACTTTGGGTGAATATGGGCGATATGGACGAACTTTGGGCGAATATGGATAAACTTTGGGCGAATGTGATCGATATGGACGAACTTTGGGCGAATATGGTTGAATATGGGCGAACTTTGGACGAATATGGGCAAACTTTGGACGAACTTCGGATGAATATGGGTGAATATATGCTAATTGTGCGGATCCACTCGCCGAATTCGCTTCGTCCGGCGTTTCCATGGCGTTCGCGGGATACAGGGAATGGCCTGGGAAGTCCGGACCAAAGTTGGTCCAAATCCGGACAAAAACAGGTTCCTGAAAACGCGACTCGACAAAATTTCGGCGTCCGGATCTATTTTCGATGTCCGAATCGGCGTCCTGAAAATACTAGTGGAGATGCTCTGACATCTTCATCGTCAGTAGTGTAGTTAGCTAGCCGGCCAACGATGGGTGTAGTCGTTGGATAATGCAAGCAGGCAGGAGAGCAACGGAGTGACCCGTCCGTGATCATAGCAAGGACTCCATTACAACATTTTCCAATAAAAAACACTTAGTTATTATTTTTAAAATAAAAGATATGCCCAAATTACTATGTTGTCCATCCTGCAATTTATATTGCTCAAGTTTCATTTGTATACATGCCCGACACAATCAGCTCCCTAGGTTTGAGACCTTTAAAGATGTAGTTGAGATGACGGAGCGGAGAAGACTATGAAAGCAAGACTTAAAATTCAATCGTGATCGTCTGCTTCACTCTCACTAATTTCTTATTCAAAGTCATAGGTTTCTCATCCTCATGTCGTGGCAAAATAACAGCAATTAGGGTTCTATATTTTACACAAAACAAAATCATCATGCGAGTCTAGGGTAATAGGGATTTTTTTTTTAGAATCATTTGCTCTGTTTGTACCAGGATAGCTTTGCCATTTTTCAACCAAAACAGAATTCCCTTATTCCCGTGAAATTTATTGATTTGACGAATCTCAATGCAAATTTGTGTTAAAGAATTATTTGTCACTATTTTTTTTAATTCTACGTGCTATGATACGGTATCTACCTATGATACTATCATGATCTTTCATCATTAATTACAGTGGCATGTCGCCTTTTTCATACATAAAATGCATGATACTAGAATGATACCCGCATTATGACTAGTCTTAATGGTAGGATGGTCCAGATCTCGCCTTTTTGTTCTACGATACGATTCCCTAGGGATCGTTTCGTTCGATCCCCTGGGTCGCTCATTCGCAACGCACCGTTTCTCTTTGCACCGAACGGGCCTCGCGCGAGCGCACGTGGGTGGGCCCGCCTTATCTTCTCCTTCCTCCATCTTCTTCCTTATGTTCCTGACCACGATTTTTCTGCAGCCGCCGCGCACCGCCCTGCCTTGGCCGTGCGCCGCCACAGCCGCAGCCGCCGGAGCTTGCCGCGCCGCTCCTTGCCCCACATCACCTCCGGAGCTCACCATTGTCCTTCTCCCGAGCTTCGATTCCTGTTGTCGCCGAGCTCCAGCTCTCCTCTCGCATCTCGCCGATGACCTTTCCATAGGATAGTGGTGCTGCTTCAAGGGGAGGCAACCACCGCAGCTACAAGCATAATCCTGACAACGATGGTGCTGCGGTGATGCTCTGCTACATACAGTGTCCGACGTTTTTTATTTTAAAATTTTAACCCACCGTAATATTATCCTCTGGTATATACGATGTCCGGCGTTGCTACCATAGTTTATAGTGTTTGCTATGTTAGTTGGCCGGTGTTGCTACTTTTATCCGTCGTTGTTACTATCGTTTTGCTACTTTAGCATATTATTTTTGCTAAGTATTCATATATGTTTTGCTACTTTCACACAATTGGTTTGCTACAACCTGATTTCTATGGTTTTGCTACGAGGTCTTCGGTGAGAGTCTCTGGTAATGTCTTTGGCAAAGTCTGTTTTGCTATATTAGAAAAAGAAATTGCTACAATCGTTTTGTGGTTTTACTATAATAGTGCAAATTTTTAGCCACGAGGTCTCCGGCAAAGTCAATTTTGCTACATTAGAATATTCTTTTTGCTAGGTCGCCGGCAAACTCTTCGGTGAGGTTCAGTCTATCTGTTATTTTTCTAAAACGGACCGTTTTCTGCAATGTATAGCAAAAGCGGGACTATTTATAGTAAAAACGGTATGTTTGTAGCAAAAACGAGATTTGAGGACTTTTTGGGGACACGTGTTAGCAGGGGACACGGGGAATTTTGAAGAATTATCCCGTGGGGGACGCTTAGTACAACCCCAAATTAAGAAAATCTATTGTACTCCCTCTTTTTCAAAATATAAGATGTTTTAGGTTTGTTCAGAAAATGAATCTAGACTTTTTTTTAGTGTGTAGATTCATCTCAAAGTTTAGTGAATCTATATACTGAAACAAGTCTAGATTCATTTTCTTCATAAATCTAAAACATCTTATATTTTAAAACGGAGAGAGTATGTACAAGCGGATTACGGTGTGTGACGTGGGGAAACCCTAGGGCAAACGACGCACACCTTTGGTGTAGTACACGACGATCAGCCAATCCCTAATGAAGTCGAATACCAACTGAATCCTCCACATGTCATCCGGCTACAAACACAAACGGGGACCCCGTCTCCACAACCGATTGATATATCAGCCAAATCACATCCAATTGATTATCAGTTGGTTGTTTGACCAGTAATTGCCGACCAATGTCTCCTCGTCATGGCAACGCTGCTGCTGCTGCTGCTACGCCATCGTCCATGCCTCCTGCCCAGCACCACGCGGACCTCCACCATCCCAGCCACGACGAATCGTAAGCTCAAACATCTTCATATGTAGCTCATGTCCACCTGAATTCATCATCTACATCGTTTTCGTCGCAATATATAAACCCATTTTGATCATCAAATCTACTACTGTAGGTATTATTACGAGTACGAGAGCGAGAGCGACGGAGAGTGTCCGCCCACACCGGAGCAGCCCCCCTTGGATTCAAAAGACTACGGCCACGGGGACGAATGTTTCATCCCCTATCTGGAAAACTGCCCCGAGTACGCAAACATCGCGCTCGAGCACTACAACACACAACACAAGCACCAGGTAATCTTCGGTTCCAATCTTCTTTTTTTTGACATGCGGTTCCAATCTACTACCTCCGTTCCACAATATAACCATGTTTAGCGAACTGTTTTACCTTTCTAAAAAAGGCTTACTATCAGCTCATCAAAGCCTTGGTCAGCTCCATAATCCGCTACGACGGTTGCTATTATCACGTGAATTTCACGGCGAGAAGCACCCTAGAGGATTCAAAGGAGGAGGAGTTCTTCTTTGCGGAGCTGCGTCGGTCCGGTGATGGCATCTGGGTACCTGAATGCATGGTCTCCTTGGAAGAAAACGAGAGAGTTGGTTAGTCACTTCTAAACAGAATTTTGTGTATATATGGTTTCGATTCTTTTTTTTCTATCTGCCGATGATTGAATCCCACCTTATTATATCATAATGATGATAACCCCTTGTTTTTCTATATAGATGGCTTCTCTAAAATCATTGGCAAGGGTGGCGTTGACCCTCGACATTGTTTTGGTTGCGGAAATGTAGTGAAGCACCCGGTGGATGGATCGTTATATGAGGCTGGCCATTATTTAGTTGATGGTCACTACTTCCATAGATATATTGAAGTACTTTCAGTAACTTCACCGGGTGATGTGCAAGAATAGTCATCTAGCGGCCCAGCACGGGTTCAAGGAGGCAGGTCCAATTAATGTTTCTTCTTCGGTGATGTCGGAGGGGCAAAGCAAAGGGTCTAGGACCCATACTATGTTTCAAGGTGTTGTCGGGCCGACATCCAACAGAGAAGATAGGGCGCTTGATTGTTTTGTATTTCCCCTTTTTCAGAGTGTTCTTTGTTGTTGTTTGTGGGATAGTTGTGTCTTCTCCCCCCTCTCCAGAGTGTTCTCTTGTGCGTGTGCTCTAATCATCTTTTGATGGAATGGACATGCAATAACTTTCTCAAAAAAATAAGAGTCATGTCTCAAGGAAAGGCTTTTAAGAAACGAGTCCACTCTTCTCGAGATTGATCTTCCCATTAACTCCAGTGTTGATTCTAATAGTTTACTATAATTTGAAATAAGCCTTGTGTGTATGAAAAGTGGGTTTTTCAGTTTCTCCGATCGCGATAGGTGCACAATCGACACAAGATTTTCCTTTTTGCCAAATTTTCCGGCATGGGCCGAATTACCAGTGAAGAGGTACTAGGGATTTTCGGTGCCGATCAACTCACATAACTCCCCCAACCAAACACGCTATAGGTTTTTAAAACTAGGTCAAAACATTCGACAAAGTATTTTTCCTCTCTGTGTTTACATTGCAATCGTGATCTCAACTTGCTGGGTAGGAAGCAGATCTATTGTTCGGTCTCGCCCAGATTGGTAGGCATTATGTAGACAGTAGATTCAGCGCAACCAACCACATGACTGCGTGTAAGTAGGCATCTAAAGAAATTTGAACTGAAGGATGACGCTAGTGAAATTTGTCCTTAAAAGCACAACACCAGAAGTCGCCGGTGACGGTGCATTTCTACCATGCTTGGTTGCAAGGCGAGATCCCAAAAATAAAGTACCCTAACCTGGATGAGAGTTTGCACAATCAGTCCTGGACCACAAACATCAAACCAAACCCGTCATACCGTCATACCAAGTATTGAGAGAAATATACTGACCTATGGCACCCTACTCAAAGTGATCGACCTCACGGATAGCCAAGAGAGGATCATATGGAAATGGAACCGGATGGAAGATACACAGCCAAAATGGCCAATCAGTGCCAGTTCTGAGGAAGACTATGGTGTTATTATTTGTAAGATCAACATCTCTCCTACTCGTCCACTATGCAATCTGGCAAATGAATCTGTAAATCACATATTCTTACGCTGTCTATACACTGCTTAAAACCAGACATTCTCCTTCACACGCCGTCACTTTTCTATGACCCTCACTCCAGGAGTGGTGGCTCATGGTTCTGTCCAAGATACTGAATTTTCAGAACATGGGTTCCTATGGAACAGCAGATTTTTCGAAACATAGCTGAATATCTACTCACTGCTGTAGGATGCAGTGTAAATATGAAAATCTCCTTTTAACTTGTTTCAATAATCCACTGGCACTTCATGTTCAAATAAATAACCGATCGGGCTGCATGTGCTGCACATAAACAACCTTCCTCACTTGGACCAAATGTTTTGGTAATCCTACTGAAGCGTTCAGAATTTTGAAACAAAGGCAATTTCCTGCTAGCTTCAGTAGCGGAATGCAGTCCCTTGGAATGTGGGTTTTTTGCACCAAACAAAATGACCACAGTAATTTCCCACCCAAGAACTTAAATTTACTTCCACCTTGCATTCTGTTAGTAGGACTCTTAACCAAAACTCCACAAAAACTAAACTAAGTACTAACTCAGTTTGACAGATTGACACTAGAGGTTTCACAGCCAGATACACTCCAAACTAAATTAAATAAGATGCAAGCCACAGCTAAGAGAACACTTACTGATCACTTGACACGAACATAAAAAATAACCACGAACAAACGAAACGATGACTTTGTTACCATGTTGTTAACATTACAGCAAGACCGAAGTACTCGCATACAGTTAACAGGTTCAAACATCGTGACACCACCCAAAGAGGAGCATGACAGAACAGAAAAACTGAAGTTTTATGTCTACTGATTTCACAGAGGCAATGATGGCTTGAGCCCTAGTTCTTGATCTTCTTCTTGGGCCTCAGCTGAAACAGGGTAAAAAGGAAGTAGCCGGCGGATTAGATTTTCCAGTCAAACAAACTAATATGAGCTACTCAATTGCACATTATATTTAACCAGAGCGAGTGAATTATTTCTTATTCACTGCAGAATCTAAAGCATAGTAGCAAGGACAAGAACTATGAGACAGAACTATGCTCACCTGATTGCTGTGGCCACATTTCTTCTTGCGGCAGTTGACAGCCCTTGGGTGCAGGCGTGCATAGCACCTGAAATTGTGAAAGCAAATTAGTACATACTCCAAACAAATGCAACACTGAATGCTACAGAGCCTAATGCTATAGTTCACAAGTAACAAGCAAGTGGAATGAACTCTTGTTAAGAGCTAGGATCTGACAAGCCAAGATGAATCAGAAGAAATAAGCAATACAAGTGCACTAATACTAATTAGAAGATTGGCTGGGTCAGAAAAAATTATGCCTCAAAAGGTTTTAGCTCATAAGGTGACCCCTCGTACATCTAATTGAATCATCATTCCAGCCAATCTACTATGTTTCAAAACAATATAGCAAGTTAATAGAGGAAACAAGGCAAGATCAGCTAAGAAAAGTAGTCAAATGTATATATGGAGTGTATATCTTGTAGTACTCGAACAGAAGATATCAACTGCAAAACGCTTCTATTCAAATAAATAAAGATTTGTAAATTGGTAATGTAGCAGATTGTTCGAGGCAGTCACAGCAGAGTAAGTCTGAGCAGCACGGAGAACTGCAGTTTGTTATCGCCAACCTTCAATGCAAAGATTTGCCACTTTATCAGGCCCCTTTGCTCTGCAAATTGGCTCTCTGTTTCCTAATTTTTCAAACCAATGTTTGGACGACTAAACATGCTAGAAATCCTAATGCTAATGATCATGAGTAACAAGCAAGTGGAACAAACTCTCGTTAAAAATTATGATCAGACACACAAAGATAAATCGGAACAAATAAACAATGCAACTTGAGGTGAAGTAATATTGATTAGAAGATTGGCTGGGTCAGACAGAATATATGCCTCAAAAGGTTTTAGCTCATAAGGTGACCCCTCGTACATCTAATTGAATCATCATTCCAGCCAATCTACTATGTTCCAAAGCAAACATAGAACCACAAAAATAGGTACTACAAGCAGATACAGAATTGCGGATTGGATTAAGATGTAGCAGATTGTTCGAGGCCATCAAAGCATAGCAAGTCTAAGCGGCACGGAGAACTGCATTTTGTTATCGCCAACCTTCAATGCAAAGATTCGCCACTTTATCAGGCCCCTTTGCTCTGCAAATTGGCTCTCTGTTTCCAATATTTTAGAACCAAAGTTTGAATTGACTACAAACATCGAACATAACTTCTGCATAAAAAACCAGCCACAAGAAAATCATGCTTAAGGTGACCCCTCAATAAGTTTAGCTCATAAGGTAACACCTCGTACGTCTAACTGAATCATCATCCCAGCGAATCAACTATGTTTCAAAAACAGTGTAAACATGCAAATGCAGATTGGTTCAAGATGTAGCAGATTGTTCGAGGCCTGTCCCAGCATGGTAAATCTGAGCAGCACGGAGAACTGCATTTTGTTATCGCCAACCTTCAATGCAAAGATTCACCACTTTATCAGGCCCCTTTGCTCTGCAAATTGGCTCTATGTCTCCAATTTTTTCCCAAACATCAGACATAGTTAACACAGAAACCAGCGCCAGGTATATCATGTTTAAGTATAAACTAATAAGATTGGTAGGCCAGACAAGATTCATGCCTCAAAAAGTTTAGCTCATAAGGGTAACTTCGCACATCTAATTGAATCATCATCCCCACCAAATCCACTGACTACAAACACACAATAAATCAACGACTAGACACACATTAAAGTTGGAGCAAATTTCCCCGCCGTTGAAAATCAGCTGCTGGAATGTACTACGCAGGAGACAAAGTATAGGCAGGCAGTAGAATATCCCCGCCATTGAAAATCAACTGCTGATCTGAGACTAGGCAGATGACAAAGTATAGGCGGGTGGGTTATCGACCAAAGCTACCAGCTAACGCGCCAACATCTGAACTGAAATATGGGTACCGTTCGTCTAGAGCATTCATCGCGTGGAATGAAGTGAGCACGGGGGCGGTTAAGGCGAGGAAGCTTACTTGCGGCAGATCATCTTCTCCTGGTTGTACTTGCGAGCGAGGGCCTGGAGCGAGGGCTCGATGATGCCTCCGCGGAGGCGGAGCACGAGGTGGAGGGTGGACTCCTTCTGGATGTTGTAGTCGGCCAGGGTGCGGCCGTCTTCCAGCTGCTTGCCCGCGAAGATCAGCCGCTGCTGGTCCGGCGGGATTCCTACACACACACAATCACAACGGTACGAGTTAAAGCTCGGGACAAAATCCATGGCGGACAGAGAAATGATGAGGCGGAAATGAGAGGAAATCCCTGGCGTGCGAGGGAGCTGACCTTCCTTGTCCTGGATCTTGGCCTTGACATTGTCGATGGTGTCGCTGCTCTCGACCTCGAGGGTGATGGTCTTCCCCGTCAGGGTCTTCACGAAGATCTGCATCCTGGATGGTGGCGGCTGCGGCTGGAGGAGCATGGCCGCTCAGCTTATATACTGCTAAGCTCGGCTCAGCATCATTCTGCATTTCTGCTGCTAGGGTTTGGTTACTGTGGGCCGGGCTCCTCGGAGTGGGCTGTAAGTGAGAATACACGCGCTTCTTGGACTGAGGTTTTGTGGTTACTATGTCAAGGGCTGGAAAGGTTTTGCGCGTTGTGTCGAATTAAACCATGTGCTCTAGCGTTTGTGTAGGCCGTTGTCAATTTTTTTGAGTTTTGGTCTTGCGATCATACTTCAGACTTGCGATCATACATCTTAGACGTAGTGTTTCACGTGTTAGCTCTCATCTGCGTAAACCAAGGACGAACACTTATTGTTTACGCTAGTCCGTACCAGGATATCTAATCTTGTTCACTTCCCATGTTTTCGCATCCCAATGTCGGTTGAATGTTTAGCTTGGAGGTCTCCGTTAATTCATGAAAAAAACATTCATAAGAAAAATACAAATTCCAACAGACGAGGGCAACTGTTGAATGGCATATCTCCATGGAGGCAATCGTCCGCAAAGCGCCCCGTGCATATCACCTGGGTTTAGGTTATGGCGTCCTAATAGTTGCTTTTTATTTTTACATGTAAAATAAAATAGAAGGATAAATTTAGTCAAACCACGTATCATCATCAATAATAGAAGTATAAAACAACATTTGGTTGTGCAATATCCTCCATCGTATGAATGGAGCCATAGGCCGCTCGGTGCATAAAGAAGACCCTTTGCGCAAATCATATACAAAATTACTAAAACACTATGAAAGGTTGAACAATGATGAAACGATGGTCTTCGCTAGACGGTCTAAAAACCTATTTCGGCTAGCCACATGTAGTACCGCAAGGGCATTTTGTCGTCGGTAGTACCGGTGGAAGTTCCGGGGCTACTTCCGTCCATCCTGATTTCGGTTTAGTAGCCTCTCTGTGTTGTGAGTGCTATTTTTGTTAGAACTTTGGTTGGATTTTGGGGCGGTAGTTCCGTCCCAAGCGGTAGTACCGATCATGCTCGTTTTTATGTCTTTTGTCTCGTTGTTTTCGGGTCGTTGAAAGTGTGCTGGTGGTAGTATCACCCACCCAGTGGTACTACCGGTTGTGCACGAATCTGTGGCATAACAAGGAGATTTGGGAGCCCTTTAAAAGGGGCTCCTCTTCCGCTTCGTGAGCACTAGATCTTTTCTTAGTTCTTTGCTTTCTCTCTCTTCTCCATTATTGATCTTGAAGAGATTGGCCTCTCCCTTTCCCCCCTTATGATTTTTGCATCCTTTTAAGGGATATGTGAGAGGAGATCTAGATCTACAATCCTCCAAACCAAATCCCTTCTTTGTGAAGGAATTTGGTATCTAGATCTTGGAGAGTTTTGTGTTCTCCTCTTATGTTCTTACTTTCTTATTTTTCTAATAGCTTTTATAGCTTTGTTGGAATTTGGAAGTGAAGGATTTGCCCTTGCATTTGTTGTATAGGTTTGAGTCCTTCACAAAGATTCGGCGAGTACAAGCTTCTAGGTTTGTTACTTTTGGGTTCTTGAACCCCTAGACGGTTGTGTGGTTGTTGTGTTGACTTCTTGTAGCCTCCATTGTGGAGTGGCCTTAGGCTTGTGGCCTGTTATGGCTTTGTTGCCTTTTGTGGCCTTGTAGCCTGTTGTGGCTTTGTTGTTGGGATCCTCCAATTAAGTTCTGAAGATTGCCCTAATTTTGTACGGTTTCGTTGACCGCCCTTAGGTGTCCCATAGTGAAGCGAGTGTCTGCCTTTTGTGATGCGCACTCGGGAGAATAGGATAAGCCTTTTATGACGTCGATGAGTTGCGTGCCTTCCAATCCGGGGTGAGGCCTTGTGTGGCGTTGGGGTGAGCATCGAGTCAGCACACCCCGAGGTGAGTCATTTGTGGCGTTCGAAGAGCATTGCGTCATCGCACCTCTCCAACAGGGACGTAGCTCTTATTTGGAAGTGAACTTTGGGATAAAAATCTTCGTCTCCACGTCCATTGGTTATCTCTCAACCGAGCTCTTACTTATGCATTTTACATTATGATAGCCTTCGTGCTTAAAGTATTTCATCTTGCTATCATCTCGTTGTTTGTATTGCTTAGCATAGGTTGTTGGTGTTTTAAATGAACCTAGTGGTTAGGTTTTGCGCTCTATACATTAAACATTAGTTTTTATTCCATATTTATTAGAGGCTAAACTGTATTATTTTTAGAATCATATTCACCCCGCTCTAGGCTTTCAAATGGATACCCGAAGGGCTATACCCTCGTCAAAGAGAGACAAGCTCTTATGTGTTGAGCTTATTAGAAAGTAAGTGACGAAACTGACGATGATGAAGAGATACTTGGCAAAGGATATATTTGTAGGGGTTCATAGCATGGAAAACAAAAATTTTCTATCGCATACAAACAAACAAGCCAAGATCTATCTACTAGATTGTAGCAACGAGTCGATGGTATAACTTACCCTCGAAGATTCCAAAGCGTTTAACGAGAGCGGATTCTAGTGGGTGATGTAGTCGTACTCTTTCCGATCTCAAGATCGTGTAGACGATCCTTCCGGCGCCACGTTCCGGCAGCGCTCCCGCAGTCGGTCACACGTTCGGTACTCGACGAAGACCTTCCTCTCCCTTGTTCCAGCAGGCAGCGTAGGTTGTAGTACTCTCCTCGCGATTCCGGCAGCACAACGGCGTGGTACCGGAAGTAGAGGGGAAATCCCGCAGGGCTTCGCCTTAAGCCGGTGCGAGTATGGTGGAGCTTATGAGAGAGGCTATTAGTGGTCTAGTAATTAGACACACCAATTAGAAGGCTCTAAACCAATTAGAAGGCTCTAAACCGCTGGCTAAAGCAATTAGAAGCTCTAAACCAAAACGGCTCTAAACCGGAGATTTAGAGGTAGGAACTTGTGTGTCTAGGAGGGAGCCCTGCCCCTCCTTTTATGGGTGGGGAGGCGCGGCCAGGGGAGGGGAGTCCCTCCCCAAGTCGGCCTTGGGTGGCGCGCCGGCTTGGGGAGGAGACTCCTCCCTCAAGTCGGTTCCCAACTCCTCTTTCTTGTTTCCCACAGTTTCTTGTTTTGGCCGTTTGACTTTTAAACTGGACATTTGACTTTTCTGTTTTAGGATTCAATTTAATCCTTTATTTGGGACAGCAAGAACACTTAGTACATGATGCAATCATTCCAATATGTAATGACACATTCATGTACCCCTCCCCCCGGAGTGCCGGACAATCCGGAACCTTCTAGAACATTCCCGATGAAAACACCGGAATCATTCCCGAACTCCGAAACGGGACTTTCCTTATATGAATCTTATTCTCCGGACCATTCCGGATCACCTCGTGATATCCCGGATCCCATCCGAGACTCCGAACAACATTCGGTCTCTTTCTCATAATACCATAACTACTCAAACAACGTCGAATCCTTAAGTGTGTCTCCCTACGGTTCGTGAATTATGCGGATATGATCGAGACACTTCTCCGAACAATAACCAATAGAGGAATCTGGAAATTCATATGGCTCCCACATATTTCTACGATTACTTTGCGATCGAATGAACCACTTACATACGATACCAATTTCCCTTTGTCTCACGATATGTTACTTATCCGAGGTTATGATCGTCGGTATCTCTGCATACCTAGTTCAACCTCGTTACTGACAAGTACTCTTTTCTCGTTCCCGTGATATGTGATCCCTTGTGACCAAGTCACATGCTTGCAAGCTAATTGGATGACATTCCACCGAGAGGGCCCAGAGTATATCTATCTGTCATGTGGATGGACAAATCCCACTCTTGATCTATGTGTCTCAACCAATACTTTCCGAACACTCAATGCCACCTTTATAACCACCCAGTTACGGTGTGGTGTTTGATGTCATCAAAGCATCCATCCGGTAAAGGTGATATGCATGATCTCATGGTCGAAGGAATTAGGTTACTATGTATCAGAAAGCATATAGCAATTGAACTAATGAAATGACTTGATCTTTATGCTACGCTTATCTATAGGAGTATGTCCACCATATCATTCTCCTAACGATATGATCTTGTTGTTGATAACATCTCAATGTTCATGATAGGGAAACCACAATCATTAATCAACCAACAAGCTAGTGAAGTATAGAGGCTATATTAGGGACTTCAAATTAAGTTTACAAATCACACAAGTATCAATGTTTCCTTGTTAATACCATTATAGCATGAATGTAAACATTTATCATAAACACAAAGATATAATAATAACTACATTTATTATTGCCTCTAGGGCATATCTCCAACAGTCTCTCACTTGCACTAGAGTCATCTAATCTAGATTACATGGTAATATACCGAACACCCATGGCAGTTTGGTGTTGGTCATGTTTTGCCCTCGGGAGAGGTTTAGTCAACGGATCCGCCACATTCAGATCTGTGTGTACTTTGCAAATCTTTATATCCCCATCCTGAATATGTTCTCGAATAGCGTGAAAACGTAGCTTGATATGCTTCAGCTTCTTGTGTGACCTTGGTTCTTGCGCATTGGCTATGGCGCCCATGTTATCACAGTAGATAGACATTGGGTCCAGCGCACTAGGAACCACACCCAGCTCTGTAATGAACTCTTTCATCCATATCGCTTCTTGTGAAGCCTCCGAAGCAGCCATGTATTCCGATTCAGTTGAAGATCTCGCCACAACGCTTTGCTTTGCACTCCTCCAGCTAACTGCTGCACCATTCAAAATAAATACGTATCCGGATTGTGATTTAGAATCATCCGGATCGGTGTTCCAACTAGCATCGGTGTAACCATTAACAACGATCTGTTCATCACCTCCATAAGAAAGAACCATATCCTTAGTTCTTCTCAAGTACTTAAGGATGTTTTTGACCGCTGTCCAATGATCCACTCCTGGATCACTTTGATATCTGCTAGTTAAACTAACATCATATGCAATGTCGGGTCTAGTACATAGCATGGCATACATTAGAGATCCTATGGCTAAGGCATAGGGATTCTTACTCATCCTTTCTCTATCTTCTGCCGATGTCGGACTTTGAGTTTTACTCAAGGTCGTATTGGGCAACATGGGCAAGAACCCTTTTTTGCTTTCTTCCATTCCAAATCTCTTTAGAACTTTGTCCAAATATGTACTCTATGACAATGATATTTGGCGTTTCGATCTATCTCTATAAATCTTTATGCCTAATATGTAAGCTGCTTCGCCAAGATCCTTCATTGAAAAACTATTATTCAAATATTCCTTGACACTACTAAGAAGGTCTACGTCATTCCCAATCAACAATATGTCATCCACATATAGTATTAAGAACGCTACAGAGCTCCCACTCACTTTCTTGTAAATACAAGCTTCTCCATAAGTTTGTATAAAACCAAAACTTTTGATTACCTTATCAAAACGTTGATTCCAACTTCGGGATGCTTGCTTAAATCCATAGATGGACCGTTGAAGTTTGCATACCTTGTTAGCATCTTTAGGATCGACAAAACCTTTGGGTTGCATCATATACAACTCTTCATCAATGTCTCCATTGAGGAATGCTGTTTTGACATCCATCTGCCATATCTCATAATCATAATATGCAGCGATTGCTAACATAATCCTCACAGACTTTAGCTTCGCTACCGGTGAGAAAGTCTCATCGTAGTCAACTCCTTGAATTTGTCGAAACCCTTTTGCGACAAGTCGAGCTTTATAGACAGTAACATTACCATCAGCATCTGTTTTCTTCTTGAAAATCCATTTGTTCTCGACAGCCTTTCGGCCATCCGGTAAGTCTACCAAAGTCCATACTTGGGTTTCGTACATGGATCCAATCTCGGATTTCATGGCTTCTTGCCATTTATTGGAATCTGGGCTCATCATCGCTTCCTCATATGTCTCGGGGTCATCGGTGTTGTCCACCACCATGACATTCATAACGGAATCATACCAATCTGGAGTGGTACGAGTTCTCGTTGACCTCCGAGGCTCTGTAGCAACTTCAACCGAAGTTTCATGATCACCATCATTAGCTTCCTCTCTTATTGGTGCAGGCACCACAGGAACTTCTTCCGGTGCTGCGCTACTCGCAATATCGAGAGAAGGTTCGACAACCTCGTCAAGTTCTACTTTCCTTCCAGTCAATTTTTTCGAGAGAAATTCCTTCTCTAAAAAGGATCCATTCTTGGCAACGAAGATTTTGCCTTCGGATCTATGATAGAAGGTATACCCAATAGTTTCCTTCGGGTATCCTATGAAGACGCATTTTTCCGCTTTGGGTTCAAGCTTGTCCGGCTGTAACTTCTTTACATAGGCTTCGCATCCCCAAACTTTAAGGAACGACAATTTAGGTTTCTTCCCAAACCATAATTTATATGGTGTCGTTTCAACGGATTTAGATGGTGCCCTATTTAAAGTGAATGCGACTGTTTCTAATGCATAACCCCAAAATGATAGTGGTAAATCTGTAAGTGACATCATAGAACGAACCATATCTAAGAGAGTTCGATTACGACGTTCGGACACACCATTACGCTGTGGTGTTCCCGGCGGTGTCAATTGTGAAAGTATTCCGCATTTCTTCAAATGCTCGCCAAACTCGTAACTTAGATATTCACCTCCACGATCAGAACGTAGAAATTTAATCTTCTTGTTACGTTGATTCTCTACCTCACTTTGAAACTCCTTAAACTTCTCGAAAGTTTCGGACTTATGTTTCATGAAATAGATATACCCATATCTACTCAAGTCATCCGTGAAGGTAAGAACATAACGATAACCACTGCGCGATGCTACACTCATTGGACCACACACATCGGTATGTATGATTTCCAATAAGTCTGTAGCTCGCTCCATCATACCAGAAAATGGAGTCTTAGTCATTTTTCCCATCAGACATGCTTCGCATCTTTCAAGTGATTCAAAATCAAGTGATTCAAGAAGTCCATCGGAATGGAGTTTCTTCATACGTTTCACTCCGATGTGACCAAGACGACAGTGCCACATATAGGTCGAATTATCGCTTGATTTCAATCGTTTAGCCTCAATGTTGTTGATATGTGTATTTCCACTATCGAGATTCAATAAGAATAGACCATCTATCAAAGGTGCATGTGCATAAAACATATTACTCATATAAATAGAACAACCATTATTCTCGGATTTAAACAAGTAACCGTCTCGCAATAAACAAGATCCCGATATAATGTTCATGCTCAACGCAGGCACCAAATAACAATTATATAAGTATAAAACTAATCCCGATGGTAGATGAAGGGGTAGCGTGCCGACCGCGATCACATCAACCTTTGATCCGTTTCCCACGCGCATCGTCACCTCGTTCTTCGCTAGCTTCCGTTTATTCTGCAGCACCTGTTTCGAGTTACAAATATGAGCAACCGAACCAGTATCAAATACCCAGGCACTACTACGAGCACTAGTGAGATACACATCAATAACATGTATATCAGATATACCTTTCTTCTTGATGTTGCCGTTTCTTCAAATCCGCCAAGTACTTTGGGCAATTACGCTTCCAGTGACCTTCTCCCTTGCAGTAAAAGCACTCAGTATCAGGCTTAGGTCCAGCCTTGGTCTTCTTCGTTAGCGTGGTAACTTTCTTACCACCCTTCTTGAAGTGTCCCTTCTGCTTAGACTTGCCTTTCTTGAATTTGGTGGTCTTATTGACCAACAACACTTGGTGCTCTTTCTTGATCTCCACTTCTGCAGATTTCAACATGGCAAAGAGTTCTAGCAACGTCTTGTTCATGTTTTTCATGTTGTAGTTCATCACAAAGTTCTTGTAACTTGGTGGTAGTGATTGGAGGACACAGTAAATCCCCAAAGCATTAGGAATCACAATACCCAAGCTTTGAAGTTTGTTTGTGTGCCCAGACATCTTGAGCACGTTCTCACTGACGGAGCTGCCCTCTTCCATCTTGCAGTTAAAGAACTTTTCAGAAGCCTCATAACTTTCAATTGCCGCATGAGTCTCAAAGATTAATTTGAGATCCTCGACAATATCATATGGGTCTGAATTTTCAAACCTTTTCTGAAGCTCCGATTCTAAACCATACAAGATAGCACACTGAACTGTGGAGTACTGAGTCTTCCGAGTGAGGTAAACGTTCTTTACTTCACCAGGAGCATCAGCTGCAGGTGGGTCACCCAGCGGTGCATCCAGCACATAGGTCAAATTACCAGCTGTGAGGACAATCCTCAAATTGCGGAACCAATCCGCGAAGTTGCTTTCATTGTTTTTCAACTTTTCTTTCTCTAGGAACACATTAAAATTGATGGTAGGGGCTGCCATTGATCTACAACATATTTGCAATAGTTTAGACTAAGTTTATGACAAATTGAGTTCAAATTAATTAATGTAATTAAACTAGGTGAACTCCCACTCAAAACAACATCCCTCACATTGTTTTAGTGATCACACGAACCAAATCCACTACATCAACACCGATCATCACGAGAGTTGATATAGTTTCAATGGCGAACAATCGTCATGTTCATCATATCTACTATATGATTCATGCTTTACCTTTCGGCGATCCGTGTTCCGAGACCATGTCTGTACATGCTAGGCTCGTCAAGATCAAACCTTAGTTTCCGCATGAGCAAATCTGGCTTGCTCACGTTGTATACACTTGCGGAATCTAACACACCCGATCATCACGTGGTGCTTCGAAACAACAAGCTTTAGCAACGGTGCTGACTAAGGGTGAACACTTTATGATTTGAAATTCATGTGCATGAGGGATCATCTTATAATGCTACCGTCGTCTACTAAGCAATACAAGATGCATAAAGGATTAACATCACATGCAATTCAATATATATGTGATATGATATGGCCTTTCTTCTTTGTGCTTCCGATCTCCATCTTCAAGCACGAACATGATCTCCATCATCACCGGCATTGCATCAAGGTCAATGACGCCTCTCCATGGTTGTCGTCCACCGGCTTCAACTATTACAACTACTTTGAATAGACACGCGGGTCTTAACATAAATTAAAGACAACCATATGGCTCCTGCCGGTTGCCGACTTATAATAAGGAACATTGCATATATCAAATATAATCACAATCATGGCCATATCACATCACTGCACACCCCTGCAAAACAAAGTTAGACGCCTCTACTTTCTTTGCATGTTTTACGTGGTTTGGGGCTTTCTATAAGTGTCGCTCTAACTTACGAACATGAACCACAACATTGACACAAGTATTGTTAATCACCCATTGTGAATTGGATCTATACTATGCTAGGAGAAACAGGCACCCGCAAAGCCACTTATGCAATACAAGTTGCATGTCAAGCGTGGAGCAAGTCTCATGAACGATGTCATGTAAGGTTAGCCCGGGCCGCTTCATCCCAACATACCGCAAGATGCAAAGTACACAAGAAGCAATCGACAATAAAAGCATCAACGCCCACAATGACCATTGTGTTCTACTCGTGCAACAGATCTACATATAGACACGGCTCTGATACCACTGTAGGGGTTCGTAGCATGGAAAACAAAAATTTTCTATCGCATACAAACAAACAAGCCAAGATCTATCTACTAGATTGTAGCAACGAGTCGATGGTATAACTTACCCTCGAAGATTCCAAAGCGTTTAACGAGAGCGGATTCTCGTGGGTGATGTAGTCGTACTCTTTCCGATCTCAAGATCGTGTAGACGATCCTTCCGGCGCCACGTTCCGGCAGCGCTCCCGCAGTCGGTCACACGTTCGGTACTCGACGAAGACCTTCCTCTCCCTTGTTCCAGCAGGCAGCGGAGGTTGTAGTACTCTCCTCGCGATTCCGGCAGCACAACGGCGTGGTACCGGAAGTAGAGGGGAAATCCCGCAGGGCTTCGCCTTAAGCCGGTGCGAGTATGGTGGAGCTTATGAGAGAGGCTATTAGTGGTCTAGTAATTAGACACACCAATTAGAAGGCTCTAAACCAATTAGAAGGCTCTAAACCGCTGGCTAAAGCAATTAGAAGCTCTAAACCAAAACGGCTCTAAACCGGAGATTTAGAGGTAGGAACTTGTGTCTCTAGGAGGGGAGCCCTGCCCCTCCTTTTATGGGTGGGGAGGCGCGGCCAGGGGAGGGGAGTCCCTCCCCAAGTCGGCCTTGGGTGGCGCGCCGGCTTGGGGAGGAGACTCCTCCCTCAAGTCGGTTCCCAACTCCTCTTTCTTGTTTCCCACAGTTTCTTGTTTTGGCCGTTTGACTTTCAAACTGGACATTTGACTTTTCTGTTTTAGGATTCAATTTAATCCTTTATTTGGGACAGCAAGAACACTTAGTACATGATGCAATCATTCCAATATGTAATGACACATTCATGTACCCCTCCCCCCCGGAGTGCCGGACAATCCGGAACCTTCTAGAACATTCCCGATGAAAACACCGGAATCATTCCCGAACTCCGAAACGGGACTTTCCTTATATGAATCTTATTCTCCGGACCATTCCGGATCACCTCGTGATATCCCGGATCCCATCCGAGACTCCGAACAACATTCGGTCTCTTTCTCATAATACCATAGCTACTCAAACAACGTCGAATCCTTAAGTGTGTCTCCCTACGGTTCGTGAATTATGCGGACATGATCGAGACACTTCTTCGAACAATAACCAATAGAGGAATCTGGAAATTCATATGGCTCCCACATATTTCTACGATTACTTTGCGATCGAATGAACCACTTACATACGATACCAATTTCCCTTTGTCTCACGATATGTTACTTATCCGAGGTTATGATCGTCGGTATCTCTGCATACCTAGTTCAACCTCGTTACTGACAAGTACTCTTTTCTCGTTCCCGTGATATGTGATCCCTTGTGATCAAGTCACATGCTTGCAAGCTAATTGGATGACATTCCACCGAGAGGGCCCAGAGTATATCTATCCGTCATGTGGATGGACAAATCCCACTCTTGATCCATGTGTCTCAACCAATACTTTCCGAACACTCAATGCCACCTTTATAACCACCCAGTTACGGTGTGGTGTTTGATGTCATCAAAGCATCCATCCGGTAAAGGTGATATGCATGATCTCATGGTCGAAGGAATTAGGTTACTATGTATCAGAAAGCATATAGCAATTGAACTAATGAAATGACTTGATCTTTATGCTACGCTTATCTATAGGAGTATGTCCACCATATCATTCTCCTAACGATATGATCTTGTTGTTGATAACATCTCAATGTTCATGATAGGGAAACCACAATCATTAATCAACCAACAAGCTAGTGAAGTATAGAGGCTATACTAGGGACTTCAAATTAAGTTTACAAATCACACAAGTATCAATGTTTCCTTGTTAATACCATTATAGCATGAATGTAAACATTTATCATAAACACAAAGATATAATAATAACTACATTTATTATTGCCTCTAGGGCATATCTCCAACAATATTTTCTAGCATTCAAATTATTAATTGTTAATTTAGAGATATATACACATTTAGTTTCACAGCTTACCATGCAAAACTAGTCCAAGTGATCTAGAAATGGACACATGGCGACGTTATTTTGGCAAAAAGGACCCTACCTAATTTGTTTAGCACAAACAAGTTTTAGTTGGCTAATCCTCATTGGTCCCACCTGTCATAGGAGGAAGTAAAATGTATTTCTCTATGAAGATTCGAGTCAGCAACCTCGTGTTCGAATTCTACTAACCAGGGCATCGCGCACGACCATTTGTTTCATCTTGTACCATGTTTTACTAATATTCTCTAATATGGTCCTCTGTCCAAGAATGACATTTTTTGTTGTGAGGCTCAAACATAGTTTAAGGCTTGACAACCATTTATAATATTTAAGGCTCGACAAACTTTTATAATTGCACAAGGACCGGGCAGTGCCACGCATGTCCACTACGTGCACTCGATGGCGCTTGTCTGCAGTCCTGTGGATCAATTATGTTCCTTCTTACCTCAAGAAAAAATTACGTTCCTTCTTTTTTGTGGTGGGAGACTTGCGAGTTGAAGTAAACCATATTTCTTACTCCCTCCGTCCTAAAATATAAGGCAACTAAGGATTAGTCAAAAGTCAACGTTTTATAAGTTAACCAAGTTTATACACACAAATATGAATATTTACAATACTGAATCAATATTAGTAGATTTATCATAAAGTATATTTACTAATGTGTCCATTAGATATTGTAGATATATACATTTTTTTCTAAACATTTGATCAAAGTTAGTAAGATTTGATCTTGGACTAATCCTTGGACGCCTTATATTTTATTAAGACCAATGGAGCATATAAGAAAATAGACCGGTTTTACAAGGCCGGTTGATCCCATTTTAAAAACTAGGATAGCCCAAAATAACAAGTATACATATGAGAAAAGACACAAAAAATACATAAGTTTCATATTTGTTCCTGTAGAAAAAATATGTCCATATATAACTGTAACAATGCAAGAGTATTTAGCTAGTAGTTCTTGGCGACGGGTCAGGCCGCAACAGGTTTAGTATAACAAGACTGGCCCGACTCAGTCGATTGACTCCGGAGTAGAATTAGGTTTTCTACATCCAGGTGGTCAATCGGATCTTTCATACTCCCTCCATTTTAAGATATAATATGTTTTAGCTTTAAAAAGATAATGTATGTAGACACTTTTTAGTATGTAGATTCGGAGTGAATCTCTCCAAACCTACACACTAAAATACATCTTAATATACTATCTTTATAAAACTAAAACATCTTCTGTTATAAAATGGAATTAGTATATGTCACCTACACAGCTATAGACTCCCGCAGTGGTGCGTGAGTGCGATGACACACCGCTCGGTGCCGGTGGGTTGCGCAAGCCAGTTGGCAATGGATTTTACAGGTGTATGAGCCACAAATTTTGGGCAATGGGCATGTACGTCACTGGTTGCTTTTCTTGTTTGTATTATTTTTGTGAGAAATATTATGCCATATTTGATTTACTAAAAAGTACTTTATTATGTTTGAAAAATATGTTTCCATGAAACATATCTTTATGGGTATACTCTCTCCCTCCATAAATTATTGTACTTTTAAATTTTGTCATTAGTTAAATATTTTGAAATTTAACCAGCTTTTTTAAAAATATTATCAACATATATGACACCAAACCATTATATTTTGGATCTACATTTAAAATGGATCCGTTGACACATATTGAGTGTACAAAAATTGCTACCTTCTCTAATAAGTTGCTTGTATTTTAATTACTTTGAGCAAGACCAAAAGATAAAAGTACACTTATTTAAAGATGAAAGGGTAGCTGTTAAAATTCTTCATGAGATGTACTATTATGCACCCTAGTAAACTTTTGTGTGAATCGTGCATCTTATTTTAACACAAAGAAAAAATAATACTTCCTCTGACCCATATTAGTTGACTTGGATTTTTCTAGATTCGGATGTATCTAGCACTAAAACATGTCTAAATACTTCCGAATCTAGACAAATACAAGTCAACTAATATGGGTCGGAGGGAGTACCAAAACATCATCTTGTTTAACTGAATGAGACGAATATTTAGTTCAAGACATACTTATATATTTTATTTCACCGCTGATTTTTTTTGGATTTATATGGGGTGAATGGCAGCGCATTTTCTCTCACACACGACGCTTTCTCGCCACTTAGACCGGTGGTTGCAGCTCATACCAAAGACGGGTGTAATCACTAGTAGAGATATGCTTAGTTAATTAGTGGCGCGACCGCAGTGAGGTGTTAAATCTATTTAAGTATTCTCCATCATAATAATTGGGAAAATCATTTTATTCTCCCTCTTTAGTATTTTCAAGTATGGTTGGATTAATCTTTGAAATTTGGTTTAAATAAAATACAATCATGTTGGATAATCATGTCTATATACTCTCATATAAAGTTTTGAATCTAACTATCTAAAGTTGAAAGAATTAGAAAACAATCCCAGTTTTTTTCTTTTCCTTGAGAATTTTCAACAAACAAGTCAATCAATTTACTTTGTTATCTTAACATTCCAAACTTTGTAAATTTTGGGACGTGACAATATAGGTTCGATCTGCTATACATACCAAAACGGGAAGGAGAAGTAGTACAGAACGCAGATGGATGTGATCCGGAAATCCAATACTCATAGGTGCACACGAGCCCATCATCTCAAAACATATTTTGAAATGTCAATTTTTTTTTTAAAAAAAAACATCTACATGTACATTCGGACATTCCATTTTCGCACACAAGTTTTCCAGAAAAAAGAACAGTTTTTATGTCCCGTGTAAAAAGACAAGTCACATAAAACGTTCCTTTTTCTTGAAAACTTATGTGCAGACACAAAATATCCAGATGTATACACAAAATTTTCTTTCAATTTTTTTTGACATTTTAGAATTTCCTTTTCAGTATTTTTCACCGGTGAGCCAAAATACCACCTCATTCTCTTAATGCCCTAAAAGAAGATGAAGTAGAGCGCAACCTGTTGGACTTGACCCGGGCCACGTGCAGCACCACGGTGTTGGTGAAGCTCACAACGCCGAGAAGCATGGCTGGGCCACAGGATATGTGGTACCTATGCCCCGGTACTCACCGACACATGTACACTTGAAGCTATCGTCGATGAGGATGCCCAACGCGTCCAACATCGAGCCCCCGTACACAGGGCCAGCTCTGGGTTTTCGAAGGCCCTAGGGCGAACTCCGTGAATGGGCCTAACAGAGAAAAGGAAGTCGATCAAATTCAGCATGGATAACACTATTGTAATTCCATAAACACCAATAAATATTGGTTATCATCAAATATTGTGATAAATTTTCATGCTTCTATTCTAAACCAAGTACCATAGAAGTTACGACGTACAAGAAAGAGAAATAGCATGCTAACAAACCACTTTGTATGTCCATTTTTAGTTAGAATACGTCTTGAGTCTGCCAAATATTAGCCGCTAGAAACACAAGATTATATTCTTTTGTACTCCCTTCGATCCAATTTAATAAACTCAAATTTGTCTACATTCGGATGTATCTAACACTAAAATATGACTCTGAATCTAAACAAATTTAAATCCATTAATTTGGATCTGAGGGAGTAGATTATTTCAATCAAAATATATCTTGACACATTGTCAACAATATTACAAGTTTATCCGACTTACATGAGAACACAAAAAGAGTGGACCGTCTAGACAATAATTTATTTCATCTGATAATTATCTCTCATCAGTTTCCCCAATTCCTTTCATAGCTCGTAGCCGCGCCGCTCCCTGCCTTCTCTATGTGCGTGATCAGGTCGGATCCTGTGATTCGCTTGTGCGTGATCAGCTCGGGTCGAGAATGAAAAACTGAACGATGCGATCAAGTTGCATCCATACGACGTGCCTGCTTACCAAATGTATTTCAGGACCTAGCTTAGATACTAGATAGATGGGCATGTGACGGGGCTTTTTTCCTATAAAATCAATATTTGACCTTTATTTCAGTAGTAATATGTACTGGGCATGGCCCCCTTGCTCAGCTGGGCCCTAGGCCGCCGCCCCTCTTACCCCGGGCCATAGCCGGCACTGCCTGTACATGCATGGCTTCCCTTAGTGCACACATGTTTAGCTTAACGCTCACAAATTAACTTCATATTTAATGCATGGAGGAGGTTCAAAATTTTGGTAGGACGAATTCATAGACATACATTGTTTTACTAGAACAATGTGTGTGTGTGTGGGGGTGTCTGGGGGGGGGGGGGGGGGGGCAAATGCCCCCTTCCTCTATATTGTTTTACTAGAATCATGGCCGGGGGACCTTTCCTCCCTACGAGTCCGGCATAGGAGAGGAGGGGGAGGAGGCGGAAGAGACGAGCACCACAATCGTGGACGAGAGGAATAATGTAGGGGAGGAGGAAGATGAGCTTTTCTATTTGCGCCTATCGATCGACTTACACAAACACATCCGCAACAAGAGTGTTTGGACAGATGAATGGCCCGATGGCGAACGACACCAGCACCATGCAGACCTGCCTTGGAAGCCTCAAGGTAGTAGTCCAGTTTGTCCATGGATGATATCTACCTTAGTTAACCCAACACGCAGGAAAAAAAAAGACATAAAAGAAACAAAATGGAAAACATACGTACGACGCCCTTAAACCGTTTTGTTTTGTTTGGACTAAAACAACCAGTAGCACAAAAAACAACCGTATAATTGGTATATAGTGCCAAAAAAGAAAAGTTTGCTGATTGTTAATATGCAAAGGTTGTTCGGATTAAAAATATAGGTACATTAGTGTCACGAAAAGGACATCAATCAGGGTGTTTGGTCTAGTGGTATGATTCTCGCTTCGGGTGCGAGAGGTCCCGAGTTCGATTCTCGGAACACCCCTTTTTTGTTTTTTTTTTCTATTTTGTTGCACTCATGGGCCTCTCCTTCCTCCGTAGCCCAGCAAAAGCCCAACGAGAGCTCCAGCTCCACAATAGAAGAGGCATGGCGGGAAGGGGGAAGAGAAGCGCGCCATTTTTCCCAGCTAGGGTTTCCCCCTCCCCCTTCTCCCCTCCTCTGCCCCTCGCTCCACCGCCCACGGCCCAGAAAATCCATGGCGGGGGAGACCAAGGAGCCGCAGGCTGCCGCCCAGGTGGATGTCGCCACCAAGCCTAAGCCTAAGCCCAAGCCTGCGGCTGCGGATGCGCCGGCGCCGGCGCCGGCGGCTTTGACGGAGGCGGAGGTCGAGGAGCTCCCCAAGACCATCGTGCGGCGGCTGGTCAAGGACAAGCTCGCCCAGATCGCCGGAGGCGAAGGGGCGGAGGTGATCGTCAACAAGGACGCCATGGCCGCCTTCTCCGAGAGCGCCCGCATCTTCATCCACTACCTCTCCGCAACGTCCGTGCCTCGCTGCCACTCCCCCCATTTCTCTCCCCGGTTACTTCTTCCCCCAATTTTTCTGCTGATTCCTGCGAGTAATCCTTATGGATTTCATGTCCATGTGAAATGTCAGGCGACAAATCTGGGCAATTTTGATGGGACTGGTTGGGGGTTGTTCTGTTCTGAATCTGTATATTTTTTCAAGAACTTCAGTTAGCTAATTGCTGCAGGCAACCAACGCCGAGAGGCAGAGAGGGAACTAGTAGCACTCATTTAGGATCAGTATTACTTGGTTGCAAGTTTCTTTCTCAGTGTGATGCTTTTGGAATGATCAAGGCATCGTTGTGGTCATGTTTGCAGTGCCAATGATATGTGCAAGGATGCAAAGAGGCAAACGATCAACGCTGAGGACGTCTTCAAGGCGCTCGATGAAATCGAATTCCCAGAGTTCGTGGAGCCCCTCAGGACCTCCTTGGAAGGTTAGTGTTGCTGGAGTCTCCTACCTACCTTCTTTTACAGTTCGTTGTTCCTGTTCCTCTGCTCTGCTGTCTATCAAGTATACTGTGCTATGAATAACACTGCAAATAACGGGTACCGTGGCTCACTACTTTAGGCAGTTGGCAAGAATCTGAGTGTATAAACACAAGGCATCAATATAATTTATTCGAGAGTACAATCCTTTTTGCAATCTGTCCATATGTGTGAACACCTATTTAGAAGAAACGAACTTGTCCAGCTGTCCTCTGCCTTTAGTATATATTTAGGTGTTTGAGTTTAGATGCTGCATCGAGAACATTGTATGCAGATGGACATTGAGAGCGCTATATGAATGAAGATGGATAGCACTATGTAATAAAGCGTGCAGTTGCTCAGTGCATTAAATTGTTAGCATATACAATCTGTGAGCATACACTTTCTTTGACTGTTTGCATCCTTATAAATCACGAATTGCATGAATCCCAGTTTCGCTAATTATTTAGCTGCGGTCATTTTCGGTAGAACATTCGGGATTTCAGATTGCACTCAACCCTGTTTGCAACGTGTCCATCTGTGGGAACAACTAATTTAGAAGCAACCAACTTGTCAAACCATCCTCTGGCTTTAGCAGGATTATTTTACCATTCACCTGATACAGGCTCTAAGCACCTGTCTTTTTTGCCCTGTTTCTGTTTTCAGAGTTCAGAAGCAAAAATGCGGCCCGGAAGCCGGCAGCAGCCAAGAAGCAAGCTGAGAAGAAAAGGAAATTGGATGAAGAGGCAGCGCCTGAAGAGGAGCAAAACGGTGCAGCTGGTGAAGCTGCCAACGCCGATGAGAATTAGTTTTCCCGACCTTGTGATAGGACTGAATCTGTATTACTACCTTAGTGGGTGTGCTTTCTTAGCAGTATGCCCCTTTATTTATGTATGGCCACGGCTCTTCGTGCAAAGACTGCTGTGTACTCCAGATCATGCTGTATAACTCATGTTTCTGTTCCAATCGTTGTGGGTTGTTGTGCTAGATCAAATGGTGAACCTTGTCTCTGTACTGTTAGAATTGTCGAAACATTGTTTTCAGGTTGATGTTAGCATATGAATGATTTCAGTGGAAGCTGCTGTTATTTAATGAACAATCTCTACTGGAATTGCTCACTGCACATCTTGTTCTGGTACTGGAAGTATACATGCTAACATGTCAATTTGTTACTGTTTGAAATTGTTAGAAATCAAAGATATGGACTATGCTGCTGCTCACGAATCAATATCTTAACTCTTAAACTTGGGCCTATTTATGCTCGGTCTGAAACTCTGGATAGAGTAGATATCCAGAATAGAGGAGACAGTCCTCAGCTCATGTTCTCTACTCCGTCTGAAATATAGGAGGTGTGCTTGGAGGTCAGATGCTGCATGAATACCACTATGTAAATGTAGGGTACAGTGGTTGTTGGCAAGAACAATCTTAGTCTTTGACTGTCCATAACCTTATGAACGAGGAATTGCATGCTACTCTATATAGCATTCAGATGCAGCCCTGTTCAAACGAACATTCTGCAATCTGTCCATCTGTGGGAACATATAATTTAGAAGAAACACAATTAGTCGGATTTTTCTGCCATTCATCTGTGGGAACATATAATTTAGAAGAAACACAATTAATCTCTGAACACCTATCATTCACCTGTTTCAAAGTTCAGAAATAAAAACGACGCGAAAAGCAAGCTGGGAAGAAAAGGAAACTGGATAAAGCCGCAAGAGGAGCAAAACGGCGCAGCTGATGAAGCCAACGGCGACGAGGATTAATTTTCTGACCTTGTACGGCCACACCTGTACTTGTGTATAACTCTTCCGAACACTGCGTTATGCTAGCTCAAATGGTGAACTTAATACTACCTAAATTACCACACCTGGTGAAGCACTGTTTTAGGGTTCATGGTAGCTCATGAATGATTTTATTAGAAGCTCCTTTTTTCTATGCATAATCTTGGTGGAGTTTTTCAGTACGCATCCTTTTGTGATACTGAAAGTTCGTGCGCAGCGTGTACAGTCACAAACAATGAAAAATATATACCACCATGACTGTATCGGAGAACTTGTCGTCCATCTGCTCACGGAGACCTGCTCCGGTGCTCCACCCTTGGCAAAAATATTAAGAATGTCATACCAACATATTCAGAATCCATGAAGTTTGAACGCAGAGGATGCATGACTTACCTTCTAAGTGAAATATTCTGCTAAAAATATCAGGAATTTCTGTCAAAAAGTACGTATCTCAGAAATTAATATGTGCGCACAATTCTTTACAAACAGAAAAAAGACCCTCATCACAGCTGATGTCGAGGGTTGTTGAGTCGGATGGAGGTGCACCTACATACTGCTTGTGGCGATGCTGCTGATTGTCGAACAACGGGAGATCGAAGGAGAGGTGAGAGGGAGAAACGAAGATGATATGCACATCAAATGTGACTATGAGGACCTACGAGAGCAAGAAACGGCCGTCCACCATCAAGGAAAGGAAACCAAAACCATGGCTCTTACTTCCCACCATTCCTAATTGGAAGGAATGAACGGCATCGACGTCACCATGGCCCTTAGAGCAAGACTAGCAGTCCCTGTATAACTCGCCCGGCCCTTAAAATTCTGGCGAATTTACGGACCAGGCTCAAAAATGCGCATCTAGCAAAAACTGTAAATGGGCCGGCCCGTATCACAATTTCATGGGGGGCGTGTAAAAATTATAGCGACCGGTATAAGTAGCGGCTACGGCAGAGGACACGGGTCAAAACCATCATTTCCTCCGCCTCCTCCCTCGTGCTGCCGCCCCCATTTCGAGCATCTCTGGCGTGCGATTTCTTGGCCTCCACCGCAAGATGAGCAACCGCGTCGGGCTAGGAGGGTGGGTGTGGCAGCCCCCAGAGGCCACGGAGGCGGTGGTTGGCGGGAAGGCCACGGCCCTCGCGGAGGCCATCGCCGCGTTCGAGGCGATGGTGGCAGAGATGATGCTCCGCGACGCCTAGGAGGTCGCGGCAGCCATGGCGGACAAGCGCGAAGGCCAGAGCTCTATGACGCCGGAGCTCCGACGATCTCCACCGGTTAGTTAGGGGTAGTTTAGGGGTAAATTTTTTTGCTAACTTGATATAAATTATGCAAGAATCTGCAAAGTATCGTACTAATCGATCGAAAAATCTTCCCGCGTTTCTTAATTTTCAAATTACGGATTGAGTTTAGGGGTTCTAATCTGCGCGGATGATTTCACACGCGCTAAGCTGGAGTGCAGTGCCTTGCACTCACGAAATACGGGTTCAGAGAGTATATATTAAACAGTACTAACAATACGTGCCAGACAGGTCCGGCGCTCGTCCTCACTAGTCCTACAGCATGATATATCCATATTGGTCAGCATTATATATTATAGATAGTACCAAAAAATACTGCATGGAGGCCGACAATGTACATGTGAACATATCTTACCAGTCGGTCGCTAAGCAATTGAACATGGGTGACTCGAAAACGGGATTCTTGCAAGCCATATTCATTAGAGATCAAAGGATAGATGAGAGGGAGAAACGAAGATGATATGCACAACAAATGTGACTATGAGGACCTAGGAGAGCAAGAAACGGTCGTCCACAGTCAAGGAAAGGAAACCGAGAGGGCACAACCATGGCCCTTACCTGCCACCATTCCTAATTGGAAGGAATGAACGGCAGCGGCACCACCATGGCCCTTAGAGTAAGACTAGCAGTCCCTGTATAACCCGCCGGACCCTTAAAAATCTAGCGAATCGCATCTGGCAGAAATGTAAACAGTCCGGCCCGTATCACAATTTCACGGGGGCCGTGTAAAAATCACTGAGGCCGGTATAAGTAGCGACTGCAGCTGAGGACACCGGTCAAAATCCTCATTTCCTCCGCCTCTTCCCTTGTGCCACCGCCCCCATCTCGGGCGAGCGATTTCTCGGCCTCCACCGCAAGATGGGCATTCACGTCGGGCTAGGAGGGAGGGAGGGTGGGTGCGGCAGCCCCCGGAGGCCACAGAGGCGGTGGTTGGCGGGGAGGCCGCGGCCCTCGCGGAGGCCATCGCCGCGTTCGAGGCGATGGTGGCAGAGATGATGCTCCGTGACACCGAGGAGGTCGCAGCAGCATGGTGGACAAGCGCGACGGCCAGATCTCTGTGACGCCGGGCTCCGGCGATCTCCACCGGTTAGTTAGGGGTAGTTTAGGGGTAGATTATTTTGCTAACTTGATGTAAATTATGCAAGAATTTGCAAAGTAGCGCACTAATCGATCGAGAAATCTTTTCGTGGTTCTTAATTTTTAAAATACGGGTTGAGTTTAAGGTTTCTGATCTGCGTGGATGATTTCACATGCGCTAAACTAGAGTGTAGTGTCTTGTACTCATGAAATACGGGTTCGCGGAGTACATGCTAGTTTATGTGATATCAATAAAGCCTCACGGCTAGACGGAGTCCGGCTGTTTCCCTAAAAAACATAGGATAGACAAATTGGATATTATCAAAAAAGAATACTGAATACAGAATGTGGAAACCCTAAATTCAATGTCCATAGTTGTAGGTGCAGGGAAACCTTCTACGGGACAAAAACCCTGGCAATACACAAATATGACTGACTTCCTAATATATATATATCAAACTAATGGAGTGGTGACGCTTGTGTTGGCCTCATGTAACATCGCTCTTCATCGTGGGTGTACCCATTGTGGAAATATTCTCCGTAAATGACTTGGTCTATGCATATTCCCTGGGGGCAGAGGTCGAACACATGGCTATTACTTTTTGCTGTGTTGTGACCGGTTCGGGGTGCATGTTGGTCTTGCCTATATCCATCTTGGGTCTTGACAGCTTCACAGTTGAGCGTGCGGTTAGTGTGCGGTTCAAACCATAGGTCAAGTTTGTGCGCTTCCAGCCACTGCTTAAGGCGGTTTCGCCCTTAATTGCACCTTGCCAGAGTTGACGCACATCTTGGTTGACGGCATTTTCAACACCAACTTGTCCAGCTTAGCCGACTGCTTCAAGCAACGGATGTAGGGACTGCAAAACAAGTCTCTTTGTTGTGAATGTGTACAGCTCCCAGGTTGGACAGGATATATATGGTGGGTTTGGGTGGGGTTGTATGGCATCACTATATCAATGCATGAGCCCTTTAGCCCTCTGGGGAAACCAGCAATAAAACGCCACCGGTGGGTTGAAGGCAACAGTACGTCGTGAGGCAACATGCACCTTCACGGTGGGGCCTTCGCCATCATATTTGAAGATAGCAGCATATATAGATGTCCCCATCGTCCTTGAGCGGCTCGCCGTGGAGTCTGAAGCCCGTGCCGAGGAGCGAAAGCCGGAGTGCCCCCGCAGTAAACAGTACTAACAATAGTACGTGCCAGACAGATCCGGCGCTCGTCCTCACTAGTCCTACAGCAGGATATATCCATATTGTTGGTCAGCATCATATATTATACTAGATAGTACCAAAAATATTGCATGGAGGCCGGTAATGTACAAGCGAAAATATCTTACCAGTCGGTCGCTGAGCAATTGAACACAGGTGACTCGGAAGCGGGATTCTCGCAAGCCATGTCATTAGAGTCAGGCTGGCAATCTTCACAGCCGTCGTCGATGGGGCTAATTTCAACCGAGACGGCGAACTCCGGCGCCTGGTACCCCAGTAGATGCATGCTCAATATGAGCGATTTTGTTAGGCCGACTTGGAAAGTTATTAATCGGTCATGCTGCTACTAGCACTAGGAGTACTATATGGATACCTTACCTCAATGTTGGAACCAACTAAACCATCCACGCGCGGCACAGCCAACCCCTCGAGCACATCAAAAAGCTGCACATGGTACACACATGTAATTGCGAGCTAATTTTAGATAACAGTATACGATATTATTATTATAATCTACTCCCTCCTTCCCACTTTATGATGCGTATAACTTTTTTATGGAATTCTCGTTTTAGGATGCGTATTGTGCAGATCAGTCTAAACTAGTGATAAACTGCCCCTTTTGCCCCTAACTAGAGCAGCTGCATGCATTAATATCTAGCCAAAACTCATGCGACCCAAGGTCATGCGAGGAGGCAGTTGCCAATGCATGCACGGGTAATAAAGGATGGATGCTGGCAGCGTCACATGGTTATTAATAGTACAGGGTTATTTCAGTCCAAATTCTTTTTCACCACAACGCTGCATGGAGTCATTGGTATGCGGGTCGAGACTTACGCGCATCATAAAATGGGAGGGAGGGAGTATTAACTCATATATTGATTATAATAAACCAATACTATTAGGCTGGCTATACCGCTAGTATCATAAGAAATATCGTGCATGCCACCTTACAAAAAATCTGATGTGGTACCCTATATAGCTAATGAAATGTTGAGCCAATTTCTGCCACGTACTAGAAAGAAATACTATGTACTACATACCAGATGTTGATGGTCCCAGGCGTTGCGATCGAGGTCGACTTGTGCTGGGGTGTCTAGATCTATGTAACGCTGTGCGGATGCCAACACCGAGAGGAAAACGATGAGGCAGAGATGGATCCACCCTGCTGCTACTGAGGAGGAGGCCGCCATATTTCTGGCTGGCGATTTGTCCATCAGCTCTAGCGGAAAAGGGACCTATTTGTATGTGTTGGTACATGTTGATTGATTCCTCAACGTTGTATATATACTCATTCCGTTTCAAAATATAAGATGTTTTAGGTTTGTGAAAAAAATAAATCTAGACTTGTTTTAGTAGGTAGGTTTACTTAACTTTGGAATGAATCTAAACACTAAAAAAAGTCTAGATTTATTTTCTTCACAAACTTAAAACATCTTATATTTTAAAACGAAGGGAGTATATACTAAAAGCTAAGCGGCTCCAACCCGGCCGGCCGTTGACGCCATTGCCGAATAGGAGATGAGAGCTAGTAGAGCAAGTAAAAAATCGTCAACCACACTGTCCGTTGTCCCATATTTTTGTCTCGAATGAGGTTGGCTCTGTAATTTTTTATCGCCGTTGTTGCTAGCGAAACATAGTATTCTTTCCGTCCAGAAATAACTGACTTAATTTTGTCTAAATTTTAAATATATCTATACAACCATGTACGCCAACATGCATGTTACTTGACTGCTTGTTCATTGCTTGTTCCAATGAACGCCTAGAGTGAGTAGGTACACCGCTGCAGGTTTTTCTACTGGGAGAATCTTAAACCGAAGGGTCCAGGAAATTGCCAGGCTGAACCACTATACGCTTGGATCACTATATATATAATTTTGCCCAACCAGTGCAAGTCATTCAAATTTATCCAGGTATGCCATCATGACCTGTGTTGAGAACAATATTGCGTTGTGGTCACACCATATGTCTGATCATCATTTTATATTTATATATGATCAACTTGTACCTTAAGTTCAGTAGTTGGTTACTATCTATATATACGAATTAAAGTAAATATATTTATACCTTAGACCGTTTAATTACATGCCTAAGCTTTGTTTCTCTAAAAAAAATGTAGATTTACTTGATGTGAGAATAATCTCCATAATGCCAAGGTAGTGTCCAGGTGTGATTAATGATAGGTAGTTAGGTACCTCACTTCTACCAAACAATTATTGCTAGACAGGAAATGTGAACCATTTGTTTGTATCATGGAGTGCATTGGTCCTAGAGAGAATTCCTTATTTTACCCTATCTCAAAATATGATTTCCTATCTGACACTAGAAATTTTTTTCTTCCCTATTTAACACTTTGTCTAAAGTTTTTGCCCTATATAACACTGCCATCTATCCCGTTAGGCTCTGCCGTTAGTTTTTTTCTTGATGGACCAAAGTACCCTTCCATAAGCGTGCGTTGGGAAAAAAATGAGGAGGAGAAACATAACGGCTCCAAGACAGACATTGAAGTCCAGCGTCTGTACTGCGATCGCGAACACTGCCGCCGTAGTCCTGCAGGGCCACCTCGAGCAGCCCGGATGCATGGCCAACGTCTCCTTATCTGCCGCCGTGCCAGCCCCCATATTTGGCAGCACCGTCCACGTCTTGCTAAGTTAAAGCTGTTGCAGAGTACACCAAAAAAATCCATCGAGTAGATAATTGCATCAAAGTTAAACTCAGCAAACTTCCTAGACCACAAAAATAGAAATGCGCTGATCAATTTTACCTTTTGCAACGTACTTAGAAAACTAGCTGATTGGTCAATCTAGAGAAGACATGACATCACGTCTCAAGGATGCGAGCAGAGCGAATCGCTCAGAATTTTGGAAAAAGTGGTTGGGACATATTTTTAATACTGCAGTTTTGTGACAACGGAGGTATTAAAGATACAATTTTTTTCTTGTAGCCAAATGCCTCAAATTATTTAAACAAAAGTATTTTTGAAAACTTCCGTACTTTGGTACCAAAGACAGCCATACTGCTCCAAGGATCCAGATAACATTTGGTCATTTTAACCTTTATCTTGCACCAATTTTGTTCACATGATGTATCAGGGGCAAAAGTGTCTTATCATATCTCTATTTAACACCGTTAGTGTTTAAAATGAACTAGAGTGTCATATAAGGCAAAAAATTTGGACAAAGTGTTAAAAAGGGAAGAAAAACTTTCCCGGCGTCAAATAAGGAATTAATTTTTGAAGAAGTGTCAAATAAGGAATTTTCTCTTGGTCCTAAGCAGGTTTACTGGTTTCATACGTTGCTTTAGTTTTTTTTTTGAAGGTTCATATAGGTTGAGATCTGCTATAAAGTTTAAAAAAACTCTAGGGAAATGAGATGACACTGTTACTTCCAGTGTTAAAACGTTTGGTTTTCTTTTGAAACCTTGATAGTTTGTTTTGTAGGGTGTTAAAATATTGGAAGATCGTCATTGAGTTTGCCAAGTAGTGGTGTTAAAATATTGGAAAATCGTCATTGAGTTTGCCAAGTAGTAGTGCCTGGTTTGCCTTTTCCTGCTCGAAAGTGGCCACAATGCGTGGCCAGATGATACTACACACATTTTGTGCTTTTCGTTCTCCTTGCTGAGGTTGCAGAATTTCTTTTAACTCTCTTTTTGCTGCTAAGACCATGTTGTGTTCATCTTCCATTTGATGCTTTTATGGAAAGTGGAAACTCCTGTAAATTTTAGTTTAGATAATGCAAATTCCCGATGATATTATGTATGTTCATGTGTATTTTCTATTTTTTCTAATGTTATTTCAGATGGATTGATTGAGATTATGTCGTTGGCACATGTGTGCACTGAGATGCCTTGGTTTAATCAAAGGAAAAATTTCTCTGCAGATGCATTTAGGTACAACTCTGAGGTTCCATATACATGTTGGTCTTGCCGACCTAGGATCACCCATATACTTGTTGCTCTTACTTACGCATGGCATGAATAAAGGTCATAATCTAGAATTTGCTAAACAGATAGAGAATAAATTACAGGATAGACTCTGCAATGAAATTGACATGGACACCACTTGTTGACAACTCTTATCATTTCCATGATTACTAGCTTCAGCATTGAAATCTCCAACATTTGAAGTGTGGGATCAAGAATGTATAATTGGTAATTGTATATATTTAGATGTTATGTACTTGATGATATGTAACAATTCGAATTTTGTTTGATTATATACATTAGTCAATATACATGCATTTAATTTGTATATGAGCAACATAAGTAGCAAAAAGTATAAATGACAACATATGTGTATATGAGCAAAAGACTTGTTAGTTATTGCCCGTAGCAACGCATGGACATTTTACTAGTAGTAGATAAAAAAAAGTTGCAAAATTTAGGTAGCAAGCATTTTTATATTTTATTGCACAATTAGAATATAGTTTTACAAAATGATCGTGCTAATTTCGGTCTAGAAGTGATCTCTAAATAGAAAGTTGCAATTTTTTTCTAGAATTTACAATTATTATTTGATCGTTCAATTAAGAAGTGACATAAATGATTGTCGATTTAGGAGCTACAATTTCATAGTTGCTTGAAACGTGATCCATACATATATGTTTTGTGAAAAATGTACACTTTAGTATTGTTAATGCATATTATTGATGTTTGCTCAATGGCATTTACAAACTTATGAATATACTTTGAAAATATATCACACATGATTGCTTCTAGGAAATATTTCTAAAACGACCATCATGGCCGATTAGGCCCTCTCGTTGACTTTGTCCACCATGGGACTTGATGGGCCCACTATTAGTTGTGTTCGTCACTTTAGCCAATAATTTTTAGCATGGCACCCTCGTTGATCAATTCCTAGGTACGCAACTGCTCTAACGATAGGAAACATAAACATGTTTAAGGAGGTCTACGCACATTATACCAACCGGCAAGGGATATTTCTACTGCCACATGTGACATGCATGGATGTGGCATTGTAGTGTAGGGATCGATTTCTTCATCATGTTGGGCGTTCTTACGAGTTTTCAACATGCATGTACCTTGTCATTTTTTTGTTCGTACGGATGTGAACGTCCTAACTATGCAGAGACTATACCATACACTACAATGATAACTTTGAGTTTATAGGAGTTGTAAGCTCCTATAAACTATACCATACTATGATAACTTTGAGTTTAGTAAATCGTCTCTTCTCAAAAAAGAATACTGAATACAAAACGGGAAACCCTAAAAACTATCTCCACAGTAGTAGGTGCAAGGAAACCTTCTACGGGATGAAAACCCTGACATGCACAAATATGACTTCCTAATATATATCAAACAAACGGACCAGTGAAGTCGACAATTCTGGTACTATTGGCCCTACATAACATCGGTCTTCACGGCTCGTGTAGCCTTCTTGTCCGTGAAAGCACCCACCGTTTATCTTTGGTAGTCCATAGGAGCGGATGTTGATGCCTTATTATGAGAATATATACATTGCTAGCATAGCACCAACACCGATGATGACCAAAGCCCGGGTGATTCTTGTTGTGATGCTGTGTTAGGTAGCGGCCTGCCTAAAGAAGTGTCGTCCTCACCCATAGCGGCAGCGTCGTCCTAATGGTCTACCAAAGTTGCCTCGCCGTGCTCCGATCGTTGCCTCGTCGGGCTCTGATGTTTCCTCGTTGGCAGCGGCTTGCCTGAATAAGGGCCGTCCTCACCCACCGCGATAGTGTCTGTCTTAATGGCCTACCAAAATTGCCTCGCCGGGTTCCAAAGTTGCATCATCGTTGACTCTGATGTTGCCTCATCGGGCTTTGATATTTTCTCGTCATGTTGGTTCAAGAGGAAGCGAAAGTTGATCTATGAGCGAGATGCATAGATTGCTCACCCTTATTTATGTTTGTGTGTATGTATGCACTATGGGTATGCGCGGGACAGAGGCCGCTGAACTGGTATTAAGAATTTCTATTTTGATACAATTTTGATATCATTTGCACCCTTTATCCATTTAATAGATCAAGCTGTTAAAAAAAAGCCCGGACAAATGGGCGGACAACGCCCGGACGTGTCCTCCCAAACCAACAAACTAACCGAAACGGTCAAATGACCTGTCCATTTTGCAGTGGGCCGTTGGAGATGCCGTTACATTTAGCAACTCTTTTGTTAACTTATTAGATGTATGAATTATATTTTTTTTGAACCACTATTGGATGGACGGATTCATTCAAGGAATTACAAATTTACAACATAATTTGCTTTTTGTGATAGCAATTACTAATTCAATAATTTGCCCTTTTGTGGGGGTACTTTATTTAAAAGGACCTCGTGCTTACCCCGTTTAACAAATTCACTCTCTCATCGTTTACCTAGTTGGCACACCAGCGGCAGGTCTATGTAATTGCCTTACCAAATTGACAACTAGCAAAAGTAAATGTGGAATCATGAAGGTAAAATCGAAAGAAATAGTATTACTTCTTAGGCCATCATGGTTGCAACATGTGTTAGAAATATTACTTCCAGACTGAAAAACACCAGCTCAAAAGGCACTGAAATGCGTTGTACTTCAGTCGGAACCCCATTTCGAAATCACTCTTTCTTTAGCAGACATCCCGACTTTTGCTTTGACAGGCGCTGCAGCCACTTCACCGCTCTCTACAGGAGTTGGTTTCGGCCTAGAAGCGGACATGCTGCGAGACACACAATAAGCCGCAAAGGTGATTGCGCGCCGTATCTGCCGCAGCACAAGCAGCAGTGGATTGATAGCAGCTGCCACCAGCACGTTGAAGTTGGCAATCAGGAAGAACTGCTATGCAAAACCGAGCAGCTGTTAGCACAAATTTAAGTTTTAAAACAGCCGGAACTAGGCAAAGCTGTAACAGACGATAATTCTCCCTTTACCGCAGCGATAATGCCGAGGATGGTCAGAACAGTCTGCTTCACGGCGTCCCAGAAGCCTCCACTGCTGAACCACCTGAACCAACCGCCGCCGCCGCCACCTCCGCCTCCTGCAGACCGTCCTCCGCCACCACGGGCAGCAGGACAGGGACCACCACGCCGGTCTCTTTGCCGCTTCGTTTCAGTTTCCATTCCCCATCTCTCAAAACCTGAGGCAGTCTCAGGTGCTCCAACCTGCAAGGGATTATTCAGTTGGTTTTATGTTCATTCTCTTGTTGCTCTGTCAGGCAGCAAGGTTAATAAACTTGGTACCGGCAGTACAGCGTCATCCTAATTTGTCGAGCTACAAGATTAATTGTGTCTGATATATTAACACAGTGTTTGAACAGGAGTGTTCAACTAGTATCAGCCAAGATTAATTGTGTCCGATATAGTAACTCTAAAATTTGACAACCAGACAAGAACTATCAGTTAGCACTCATTCAGCAGGCCAAGGCTAACAGAGTAACATCAGTCAAACACATCATCCCTAAGTTCTCCAGAATATATGAACCTAACTGAATTCGAAGGAGAGCACTGGACAGATGAATGATCAAGGACAGCTCTTGCTCACGAACAGATAAATCATCAGAGGGATTCTACCAACGCGCACACCTGCTTCCAGCCTCCGCCGTCGGAGAAGATGCAGTATGCGCGGCCGAGGGAGCCTAGGCTTCTCCCGCGTCGAGAGAGAGCGCGGGACTGGCCGGCGGCGGAGGGTCGGGAGGCGCGGAGCCGAGGAGGAGGAGGCGCGAGCGGCGGCGCCGGCGGAGGCGCGAGCGACATGGCTAATCTAATCCGCCCTGTTCGGGCCTAGGGCTGGCCCTTTGCATTCGGCAAGCTGGCTGGCCACTGGACTGGACTCCGCCCATCGTGTGCCAGATGGGCCAAGGCCCTTATAGAGAGTTCGACAACCCATTTGTCTGTAAAATTATGTTTGTGGTCATCTTGCTTGGTGAAGATGTTTCAAAGTTCAAAATGTGGTTTGTTCCTATGTGTACAGGGCCCTATTTTAAATCATCTGAATTTGTGGTGCTTCCCTATTTCACACCATCTATAACGGGTGTCCTAAATTTCATGCCCTAAATCCATATTTTCAGGCGCTCTACTTTATATCAACCGTTGGAGATGCTCTAAACAAACACCCCGCGCCACCTCGAAGTGAAACAAAGCCTTAGGTCGGTCTCGCTTGATCTATCTCACCTCGAAGAGAAACCCAAATCAAACGAGATCCAGATCTTAGGATGGAGAGATTTAGTGGCAGCCGACATCCATGTCTTCCTGGAGCAGCGAGAGGAAGGTTCTGATAGTTTATGGAAGGGGAGGAGCCTGTAACATTACAAGGCTGATGCTAATACTGGCTTAATGGTGCTTGTCACTAGGATTTTTATATTTGTAGCCTTCAAATTAATCGCATGATCATTGTAGTGCACCTGCTAGGGTGGTGCTATAGCACGGTTAGCACCATGCCTAGCCCCCCCCCCTGGTTTATGGGTCCTTTGGGAACATGGGTTTCACACATAGAAGTTAAATAGATGGTTATAGTCGTTTTACCTCGTTATATATTCTTAAAAATGAGAACATGGGTTTCACGCGTATAAGCTAATTACCCTTCATCTCACCTCATTAACTATATCAATCATCGGGGTCTGGGGTGCATGACAAATCCTTAGATTGAGGCAAGAGACAACAATACAAAACATAAGTCCAATATTCAATCACAACACAATATTTCTATAACATAAGATGTACATAATGTCGTGAGAATGGTCACGGCAGATGCTACCAGGGGTAGCGAGTAGTAGGATTTGGGGCAAGAGAGATCAGTCATCCGCAGAGCGAGATAAGGACCAAGTCACAAGGGTTTTACTCAGGTTCGCCCCCCTACGGGGTAAAGACCTACTCCTGCTAGATTGTATTATTGCTTGAGTACAATGGTAGCGAGCTCGGCGGCGAGTAAATAAAGTGTATGATGGAACATAAGTATAGAGAGTACCCTAGGGAGGTTTTTATAGGGGTACCTCGCTAGGGTTTACAGATATACAACCGAGTCAGTTAAGGACTCGGAGGATTGACCTAATCCGACTGGGCTTATCTACGCTTCTGGGCCTCCAGCTTCCAGTCGCCTGATCCCTCCTTCATTCGCGATCCAGTTGCCTTCCTGCAGGCCCACTCGCAAAGGGCCTGAGCCAGCCGGAAACGTCCTGCTGGGCATACCCCATTCGGCATATCCCCATCAGTAGTCCTCGAGGCCATCATTGATTCGGCACATGTGTTCTTTGTCAGTCGGAGTATACGGGTCCAATTTGGACGCCCAGTCAAATTGGCGGTGGGATCCCTTGATGAAGGAAGAAATCTCTTGAGTGTGTTTCCAATCGCAGCATTGGCGTCCAGTCGCAGCATTGGCGAATGGGTCGGCGAGTCAAGTGAGTGAAGTTGGACCGTTGGTTTGGTCAAACTAGCATTTGGGTAATCCAACGGTAATATTGGCGTAGTTACCGCGGGGTAACGGCTCTTCCGAGATTAGCGGGAAGTAACCCCTTTATAAGGAGAGTGACGGGGAGAGCTGCAATCTTCCTCGCATTTCTCTGACCCCGCGCGCCCTCAGTCTTCCACTCTCTCCCGATCCAGAATTTCCGGCTTGGGTGAGTCTTGATTTTATCGATGGCGCCTCTGAAGGATCTGTGGGTCAAGTCCAAGTGCACCGCGGCCTCGCTGAAATCCTTCCAGGAGGCAGGGATTCTTTGCAAGGGAAAGTGGCGAATCCCCGCGGCCGGATAGACGGAACCCAAGGCCTGCCCCGAAGAGTTCATCTGCTTCTTGAGCCACCTAGAGAGGGGGCTCGGCTTCCCCATGTCGGTATTCTTTCAGCGATTCTGTGTATACTACGCGATCAAGCCCTTAGATCTAGGGCCGCACAGCATCATGCAACTTGCCATTTTCGTGGCATTCTGCGAGTGCTACCTGGGGTGTCGCCCCTACTTCCCCTTGTGGTTGGATCTGTTCTATGGCCGCATCAGCCGCGATGGGGCAGGCGGCCCAATCCTGGTGGCAGGCGGTGTTACCTTCCAATTGAAGACCAAGGCCCCCTTCCTAGACCTCATGCTCCCGAAGAAGGCCGCCAACAAGTGGAATAAGAGCTGGTTTTATGTGAGCGAGTGGACACAAGACGGCGATGTGTCGCTCCCAACATACACCGCCGAGAGCAGCGAACCGCGCTGGCTGCTGACGACCAAGCTTCCCAACAACCAGAGGATGGTCGTGGAAGAAATGCTGACGCAGATCCAGACGCTCAAGAAGGAGGGTCTAGAAACCATCAACCTATACAATTGCTGGCTCGGGCGACGATTGGCACCGCTGGCTAATCGATCCCACTAGATGTACTTGTACACCGCCAGAGACGACGGAACAAAGGCGTACTTAGTGAACTAGGACGCCAACGACTACGCCGCCGCATTGAAGAAGATCACGGAGGCGGAGTACACCAACCCGAATGCCGGGCTTGCCCCATACACCACCATAGGGAAGCGCCATGCGCCAACGGTGATGTTCTTCCGTTGATTTCGCAGTCGCAGTTTCTTGATGTTGTTTGTCTTTATCATTTATTTCAGGTCCTGGAGAACTGTCTCCCTCCTGTAGATGCAGAGACCTCCAAGGAGTTTGGAGAAGATTCGGACGAGTCCTCCGGTGGTGAGGACGAGGTGGTGGAGGTCGCCGTGCCCGCGGCTCAGAAGACCCGCAGGCAAAAGCAACGCGAACTCGAGGCAAGTCGGAGCCTAGAGGAGCACGACAGTGACGAAGGCGACGTGCAGGAGAACAGCTAGCGGCGCGTGGCCACGTCAGCGAAGACCGCACGAAAGGTGAAGTCGCCCGCGAAGAAGAAAGCGCCAAAGGTGGCGTCTACGCCTAGATCGGCGACTGATTTTGAGTCGGATGAAGAGCCTGATGATGCGGACACCGAGGCCTCGACGAAGATTCCGGCGGATCCTGTTCTGGCGAAGGTATCAGTGGTCGAGGCCGTGGTGGAGGGCGAGATCCTGCTCGTGGCGATCCCTCCACCGTTCTTGGTGGTCTCGGGCCCAGGGCTGCCATGGCCACGGAGTCGAGGCCCTCGCCGCCTAGGGGAGCGCCTGCGTCGCTTGGGCCAGAAGTGCCTGCGGCCGTAGCCTCGTCGTCGAAGAATCCCGCAGTGTCATGGACTTCGAGCATGCTCGAGAGGGGCCTCACTCGCAAATTGGGCCCGGAGTTGGAGAAGCCGGCTCACATCAGCACCGGCCTGCGCTACATTCCCGTCGCCAAGTAAGTCTGCATCGGGTGACCCGCAGTTGTTTTCGGGATCGTTTGTCAAAGTACTGATCGTGTCGTTTTGCAGGACCGATGCCAAGAAGATTGCTCACCCTTCGGTGGCCAAGGTTTCGTCAGTCGCCCCTGGCGGGAAGGCTGCCCCTTCCAAGAAGAGGAAGGGTGATGTAGTCGAGGCGCCAGTCGAAGGCGTGAAGAAGAAGAGGGATGACTCCACTGCAGCAGGGGATGATCCAGTCGGCGCGTCAATCGTGGTGCCGGTCGGGGCGGCCGCTACCTTGGAGGGCTGTAACACCCTCAGAATCGGCCCTATGCAAGTTTTAGCGAAATCCACCAAACCCGCATAGAAACGATTCAAAGGTGCCCACCAGGCACTTTCGTGCGGGTGGAAAACGAAGTAATAACATTACACAACAGTCCTCGATGGGACCCACGGAACAGATATATATAACAGCGACTCAAAGAGTCAAGAATACAGATATAATATACAAAGATCCAAATCACCTTGAAAATGATAGAGCGTCCGACTACGGACAAGATGCAAATGGGGCTAAGAGCCCTGAAGAATAACCGATGGCGTCCATAACCCTGCCCAGGCCAAGCCGAAAGGGTAACCCTGCTAACGACGTCGATCTCAAAACCTACTTAAACAAAAGGGGTGCCGACAAAGGGCAAAGGAAAAAGAGGAGCGTCAGTACTGAGGCCAGTACACGGCGAGGCTAGAATTCGGCGGTCCTCGCCTACATAGGTATGGTGGACTGAAGCGGCAGCGACAGCATGCACTGAACAACCTATAGAGACTCGATACAACTGGCGACAATCAGAGAGGGGTAAGATAGACCTATCCGGATCCAACCTGAAGCTAACACCAAACAACCCCATCCTGGTGTTTCCCCCTCGAAACCAAACGAGGAAGTCAACCGAGGAACTCACACAGTTGGCAGTTTTACTTATTCAGTTATCGTTGCAGCAATTACTAGTCAGGTGTAGATAATCATCCTGATAAAATAAGCAGTGGGCACTTTTATTTAACCATTCCGTTGTAGTTGCAGCAATTACTAATCAGATACAGATAGCATGATATAATCCCAAACCCAGCAGTTGTTGGTACTTTTATTCAGCCATTCCGTTGTAGTTGCAATACTTACTAGTCAGGTACAATGGTCGCAAGCGACAATCCAAACAAGCAATTGTGGGCAGTATTATTTAGCCATTCCATTATAGTGAAGCTGATTACTAGTCATTATAAAGTCAAATTTATAGCAATAAACTTTAGTTATGCTTGTCTATGGTCGAGATACTGTGCTCCAAGTCGTCCATATCCGCGGACACGGCTTTCAGAAAGTTTTACCCGGCCGGGGTGCACCAATAGCAACACACGCTCGATCAACCTCGGAAAAACCAAATCAAAACCCAACGAGGCTTTTACGACTGAACAATCACAGGATTCAGAAATATTTCAGGGGGCCACCCCTTGAAGTCTACCCGCAACGAAGTAAGCTAGCTCCGAGACGGACCCAAGGTTTGGGTGGACGGCTGTGAACGACTGGGAACCCAAAACTGGGCTTGTCGACACCGCGGAATCGTGTCCCGATCCTAAACAGTACAATATGCTATCTGTCGCACAATTTAAATACATAAGTAGCATGGCATAAGTACAGGATCGTAAATAAAACCTCAAACTAGTTTGTGGCCCCAAGAAATAAGAATGAATCAAGCTCTGGCTCAGGGGGGTCCCATATACCTCCCGGATGTGGATAGCGCGATAAATCAAGGAACAGGTATCAAGTACTCGGGGTCCTGCGGGACACAAGTGGGCGTTCGGAAACCAAATATTTTCTATCACCCACCGATGCCTCTGCTTACTTCAATTTTAGTTGTTAAACAGGAATTAAAGTGAACGGTAAGTAAAACTATGATCATCTCCAACAGCAACATGCGACAATTCATCAACAACTGTGGCGCTTGACAACACGCAACAACACTTGAGCAAGCGACTACGACGCGCAAGTCCAACTATCTACCAAACAACAGGTAATAGGATGTGTCCAAGGCAATATAAGGCTGCAGGGGATATCACGGGTACGAAAACTAGAGCACCGCAACACAGATAGCAATAGATCAATAGGAGGGAATAAATGCTATAAAAGTAAGATAGGTAGAAAGGGGGAGATGCTCGCCTGAAAACATGTCGAAGGGTTCATCCGAAGATCGGGGCGAAGCTCACATCAACTCAACGGCCTTATCCGCGAAGAAGCAGAAACACTAGAAGAAACACCGGGTGCAATATTCAAGATTACGGCAGAAGATCGGCATGATGCATGTATGATGTATGACATGGCAAGGGTGCGATGCAATTAGGTCATATTAAGTGGAACCGGGGTCCCGACAATTAGTTAGATGGTTCAAGTTATTTAGAACCCCCGCAATTTAAATGTTGTATTAACATGGCCGAAATATGGTACCGGTTCGCTACATCAATTTAAATGAGGCCAATATGAGACTAGATTTGCCCGCATATGGGCCCCATATTTAGTTATAAGGTGAATCGGCATAAGGCCCCCAAACCACATGACAAGAAGCATGCAAGTATGACAATTTAATATGCAACAAGTTATATAGTTGACCATTTTTAAAATAGGGTTCTCGGAAAAAGGGGTTCACACATTAGGGTCTCGACGGTCTTGGGGTTCCGGGGTTCGGGGTCCGGTCTTAGGGTCCAGGATTCGACGGGTCGTTCTCGGACAGCGGGGGTCGTTTTCTGGGGTCGATCTTGTCGCGTCCGGGAAGCAGGACTTGGGTCGGTGTCATGGGCGCATCGGACTCGCCCTGGTCGGTGTCGTTCTTGTCGCATGCAGATCTTGTCGGGTTCCACGGGGTCGAGCTTGCCGTTGCGAGGGTCTTGTTGGGCCCGCGCAGTAGATCTTGGTGTTTTCCGGATGATATTGCCGACTCCATGCGAAGGCGTTGGCGCTCTAGATCGGTCTTCAGGGTCTCGGCCATCGGATCCTTGAAGGAGGTCATGGCGTTCCGAGGAGAAGAATCTTGGTGTAGTGACGGTCCTTGTCGCCAATTCTTCGGGTTCGGGGTTTCGATGTCCCATGAAGAAGTACCTGGTGCTACGTGACGGAGTTCCCGGAGGTACTACCATCGGATTCCGGGTGGGAGTACTCGGGGTTTCATGATGTCGATCTTGTCGGTGACCATGGCGCTTCGGATCCTTGAGATCAGGGTCTTTGGTTCCATGAGGGAGAGAACGTCGTGTCCGGTCGTCGAGCTCCGGGAGCAAACGCAAGGGTTCGCGGGGTCAAACTCGAAGTGTCAAATTTATATTGAGGAACCCTCCTGGTGCACGCATGCACTACCCAGGCCAGTAGGTGCCATGCCCCGCCGGTGGAGTCGCTCGCAGAGGAGCCCCTGCACGTGGACGAGGAGGCGCTGTCGGGAGAGCGGTTGCAAGCCGACAGCGGCTCCTGGGCGGCGGCGACAGGAGGGCGGGGGTCCGGCGGACTGGCGGGCTCGCGGGCGAGGCGGGGCGCGCCAGAGGGAGCTCGCTGGCGGCGCGGGGCGGCGCGGGCGGCGCGGGCGGCGCGGGGTCGCCGAGGATGCTTGCGGGGGAGGTCGAGCCGGGCGGTGAGGGCTGCGCGCGAGGAGGCGCGGGACCTGGGCGGCGGAGGTGAGGCGGAACGGCGGTGAGCGACGGCGAGGGAGGAGCACGAGCGGGCGGCGGCGCTGGCCCGGTTCGGAGCAGAGGAGGCGCAGCCGGTGGCGCCGGAGGCGGCGAGGTCGGGCGGAGACGGGAAGGGGAGGCGCGGCGCCGGAGGAGGGGAGACGGCGGAGCGTGCGCGGCGAGGGAGGCACGGGGCGCCGGCGGTTCTGCATCGGGGCGAGGCGCGGGGAGAAGAGAGGATGAGGGCGCGTGCGGGGAGGGGTGAGCGGCCAGAGAGAAAGGAGGAAGAAGGAGGGTGGGGGCGACGGGGCCGTCTGGGCTGGTGGGTCGTGGCCAGGGGCCAGGGTGTGGGACCGGGGAGGCGCCGCGTGGGGGGCTGTGTGCGCGTGAGTGCGTGCGTGCTGGCGGGTGGCGCGCGTGGGTCAGGGAGGGGCCCAGGGGCAGCGACAGGGGAGGCAGGTGGCTAGGGGAGCGGCCGCGTGTGGGGTGAGCTGAGAGGGTGAGAGAGAGGGGAAAAGGGGAGAGAGGCTGGGGGGTGTGGGTTTATTCAGGGGGTGACGTGGCGGCGTGTGAGTGGGTGAGGGAGAGGGAGGAGGTGAGGTGTCAGAAGGGGGTTGGTTGGGGTGATGTGGAGGGGAGGGCTGGGTAGGTTAGTTGGTAGCGGTAGGATTAATAGGGTGGGTTAGGTGGACCGATTTAAAAACCTGGGGGTGGTCGTTCGGGTCAAACGGCCTGTTCGACTGCCCCCACAAAAATAATTTAATATTTTATTTATTTTCAAATATCTTTTGTAACTAGTTTTAGACAAGCAAAATATCCGGAACATCCGAGGGTTTAATATATGATTAAAGATGGGACGTTTTAGAAACAAAACGGTCTTTGCGAAAATGTTTTAAGCAAACAATGCATGAGGATGACGATGCAATGCACAAATTCAACGCGATTTTCTAGTAGTGGTTTTGCGGGATGCCACAATTCGACACCACTAACAATGGATCTCGCCCTCGAGATCCGCCTCATGGTACCGGAAAGAAGGTCGGCGATCTGCGTCTTCTCGCTTCGTGTAGATCCTCGCGACACCACTAACAAGAGGTCGTTGTTCCTGATCGCCGAGGGAACACTCCGGAAGACAAAAGGTCGAAGGTAGAGGCATCAACAGATAAAGCCACCTCTAGCTTCCGTGGAGGGAGTAAAATTGCTGGATCCACTGATTCGATGCACAAAAGCGAATGATGAGAGTAGTCGGATGGTGATCAGTCCATCGCGCACCCAAACCATTACTCTGCACACGAATAGGCGGATTATGCAACCAACTCTCGGAATCAGACTGAAGATCTCGACAAGCGAGGTTCGGAACAACGGAGGGATGCAGACTCTGCATCGGATCTGGCGTAGATGATGTCGTCGCGTCGGAAAACACCGGAAAGCACAAACAAGGGACAAAGAATGATACCACAGCAGACGGATTCATCAGGAAGCTTGAACACCGGACGGTAGAACACCGTTATCAAAGAAAGAAGCGAAACCCTGAAGGTACGACGGAAACCCAACCACGAGAAATCCTGGACTCGAAGAAAAGATAAGAGAGCAGATTCAAAACACGTCGAGATAAGAGGGGAACAGCAGAGGGGTAAGGAGTAAAATCAGACCTAATCAGAACTATCCAACCGATTTTGCAAAAATAGTTTTGACACTCTACTTCGGCCGTTAGCTAGGTTATCCTACAGGCTGGACTTGTGGGGTAACGTAACTGCTGAGCTCTGATACCACTCTGTAACACCCTCAGAATCGGCCCTATGCAAGTTTTAGCGAAATCCGCCAAACCCGCATAGAAACGATTCAAAGGTGCCCACCAGGCACTTTCGTGCGGGTGGAAAACGAAGTAATAACATTACACAACAGTCCTCGATGGGACCCACGGAACAGATATATATAACAGCGACTCAAAGAGTCAAGAATACAGATATAATATACAAAGATCCAAATCACCTTGAAAATGATAGAGCGTCCGACTACAGACAAGATGCAAATGGGGCTAAGAGCCCTGAAGAATAACCGATGGCGTCCATAACCCTGCCCAGGCCAAGCCGGAAGGGTAACCCTGCTAACGACGTCGATCTCAAAACCTGCTTAAACAAAAGGGGTGCCGACAAAGGGCAAAGGAAAAAGAGGAGCGTCAATACTGAGTCCAGTACACGGCGAGGCTAGAATTCGGCGGTCCTCGCCTACATAGGTATGGTGGACTGAAGCGGCAGCGGCAGCATGCACTGAACAACCTATAGAGACTCGATACAACTGGCGACAATCAGAGAGGGGTAAGATAGACCTATCCGGATCCAACCTGGAGCTAACACCAAACAAACCCATCATGGTGTTTCCCCCTCGAAACCAAACGAGGAAGTCAACCGAGGAACTCACACAGTTGGCAGTTTTACTTATTCAGTTATCGTTGCAGCAATTACTAGTCAGGTGTAGATAATCATCCTGATAAAATAAGCAGTGGGCACTTTTATTTAACCATTCCGTTGTAGTTGCAACAATTACTAATCAGATACAGATAGCATGATATAATCCCAAACCCAGCAGTTGTTGGTACTTTTATTCAGCCATTCCGTTGTAGTTGCAATACTTACTAGTCAGGTACAATGGTCGCAAGCGACAATCCAAACAAGCAATTGTGGGCAGTATTATTTAGCCATTCCATTATAGTGAAGCTGATTACTAGTCATTATAAAGTCAAATTTATAGCAATAAACTTTAGTTATGCTTGTCTATGGTCGAGATACTGTGCTCCAAGTCGTCCATATCCGCGGACACGGCTTTCAGAAAGTTTTACCCGGCCGGGGTGCACCAATAGCAACACACGCTCGATCAACCTCGGAAAAACCAAATCAAAACCCAACGAGGCTTTCACGACTGAACAATCACAGGATTCAGAAATATTTCAGGGGGCCACCCCTTGAAGTCTACTCGCAACGAAGTAAGCTAGCTCCGAGACGGACCCAAGGTTTGGGTGGACGGCTGTGAATGACTGGGAACCCAAAACTGGGCTTGTCGACACCGCGGAATCGTGTCCCGATCCTAAACAGTACAGTGTGCTATCTGTCGCACAATTTAAATAGATAAGTAGCATGGCATAAGTAAAGGATCGTAAATAAAACCTCAAACTAGTTTGTGCCCCCAAGAAATAAGAATGAATCAAGCTCTGGCTCAGGGGGGTCCCATATAGCTCCCGGATGTGGATAGCGCGATAAATCAAGGAACAGGTATCAAGTACTCGGGGTCCTGCGGGACACAAGTGGGCGTTCGGAAACCAAATATTTTCTATCACCCACCGATGCCTCTGCTTACTTCAATTTTAGTTGTTAAACAGGAATTAAAGTGAACGGTAAGTAAACCTATGATCATCTCCAACAGCAACATGCGGCAATTCATCAACAACTGTGGCGCTTGACAACACGCAACAGCACTTGAGCAAGCGACTACGACGCGCAAGTCCAACTATCTACCAAACAACATGTAATAGGATGTGTCCAAGGCAATATAAGACTGCAGGGGATATCACGGGTACGAAAACTATAGCACCGCAACACAGATAGCAATAGATCAATAGGAGGGAATAAATGCTATAAAAGTAAGATAGGTAGAAAGGGGGAGATGCTCGCCTGAAAACATGTCGAAGGGTTCATCCGAAGATCGGGGCGAAGCTCACATCAACTCAACGGCCTTATCCGCGAAGAAGCAGAAACACTAGAAGAAACACCGGGTGCAATATTCAAGATTACGGCAGAAGATCGGCATGATGCATGTATGATGTATGACATGGCAAGGGTGCGATGCAATTAGGTCATATTAAGTGGAACCAGGGTCCCGACAATTAGTTAGATGGTTCAAGTTGTTTAGAACCCCCGCAATTTAAATGTTGTATTAACATGGCCGAAATATGGTACCGGTTCGCTACATCAATTTAAATAAGGCCAATATGAGACTAGATTTGCCCGCATATGGGCCCCATATTTAGTTATAAGGTGAATCGGCATAAGGCCCCCAAACCACATGACAAGAAGCATGCAAGTATGACAATTTAATATGCAACAAGTTATATAGTTGACCATTTTTAAAATAGGGTTCTCGGAAAAAGGGGTTCACACATTAGGGTCTCGACGGTCTTGGGGTTCCGGGGTTCGGGGTCCGGTCTTAGGGTCCAGGATTCGACGGGTCGTTCTCGGACAGCGGGGGTCGTTTTCTGGGGTCGATCTTGTCGCGTCCGGGAAGCAGGACTTGGGTCGGTGTCATGGGCGCATCGGACTCGCCCTGGTCGGTGTCGTTCTTGTCGCATGCAGATCTTGTCGGGTTCCACGGGGTCGAGCTTGCCGTTGCGAGGGTCTTGTTGGGCCCGCGCAGTAGATCTTGGTGTTTTCCGGATGATCTTGCCGACTCCATGCGAAGGCGTTGGCGCTCTAGATCGGTCTTCAGGGTCTCGGCCATCGGATCCTTGAAGGCGGTCATGGCGTTCCGAGGAGAAGAATCTTGGTGTAGTGACGGTCCTTGTCGCCAATTCTTCGGGTTCGGGGTTTCGATGTCCCATGAAGAAGTACCTGGTGCTACGTGACGGAGTTCCCGGAGGTACTACCATCGGATTCCGGGTGGGAGTATTCGGGGTTTCATGATGTCGATCTTGTCGGTGACCATGGCGCTTCGGATCCTTGAGATCGGGGTCTTTGGTTCCATGAGGGAGAGAACGTCGTGTCCGGTCGTCGAGCTCCGGGAGCAAACGCAAGGGTTCGCGGGGTCAAACTCGAAGTGTCAAATTTATATTGAGGAACCCTCCTGGTGCACGCATGCACTACCCAGGCCAGCAGGTGCCATGCCCCGCCGGTGGAGTCGCTCGCAGAGGAGCCCTGCACGTGGACGAGGAGGCGCTGTCGGGAGAGCGGTTGCAGGCCGACGGCGACTCCTGGGCGGCGGCGACAGGAGGGCGGGGGTCCGGCGGACTGGCGGGCTCGCGGGCGAGGCGGGGCGCGCCGGAGGGAGCTCGCTGGCGGCGCGGGCGGCGCGGGGTCGCCGAGGACGCTTGCGGGGGAGGGCGAGCCGGGCGGTGAGGGCTGCGCGCGAGGAGGCGCGGGACCTGGGCGGCGGAGGTGAGGCGGAATGGCGGCGAGCGACGGCGAGGGAGGAGCACGAGCGGGCGGCGGCGCTGGCCCGGTTCGGAGCAGAGGAGGCGCAGCCGGTGGCGCCGGAGGCGGCGAGGTCGGGCGGAGACGGGAAGGGGAGGCGCGGCGCCGGAGGAGGGGAGACGGCGGAGCGTGCGCGGCGAGGGAGGCACGGGGCGCCGGCGGTTCTGCATCGGGGCGAGGCGCGGGGAGAAGAGAGGATGAGGGCGCGTGCGGGGAGGGGTGAGCGGCCAGCGAGAAAGGAGGAAGAAGGAGGGTGGGGGCGACGGGGCCGTCTGGGCTGGTGGGTCGCGGCCAGGGGCCAGGGTGTGGGACCGGGGAGGCGCCGCGTGGGGGGCTGTGTGCGCGTGAGTGCGTGCGTGCTGGCGGGTGGCGCGCGTGGGCCAGGGAGGGGCCCAGGGGCAGCGGCAGGGGAGGCAGGTGGCTAGGGGAGCGGCCGCGTGTGGGGTGAGCTGAGAGGGTGAGAGAGAGGGGAAAAGGGGAGAGAGGCTGGGGGGTGTGGGTTTGTTCAGGGGGTGACGTGGCGGCGTGTGAGTGGGTGAGGGAGAGGGAGGAGGTGAGGTGTCAGAAGGGGGTTGGTTGGGGTGATGTGGAGGGGAGGGCTGGGTAGGTTAGTTGGTAGCGGTAGGATTAATAGGGTGGGTTAGGTGGACCGATTTAAAAACCTGGGGGTGGTCGTTCGGGTCAAACAGCCCGTTCGACTGCCCCCACAAAAATAATTTAATATTTTATTTATTTTCAAATATCTTTTGTAACTAGTTTTAGACAAGCAAAATATCCGGAACATCCGAGGGTTTAATATATGATTAAAGATGGGACGTTTTAGAAACAAAACGGGCTTTGCGAAAATGTTTTAAGCAAACAATGCATGAGGATGACGATGCAATGCACAAATTCAACGCGATTTTCTAGTAGTGGTTTTGCGGGATGCCACAAGGGCGAAGCGGTCGCAAGCTCGCAGCTGGGCGAGTCGACCGCGCCGGCTGGGGTGTCGGTGCCTGCGGCTAGCACCCCAATAACGATGACCGCGACGTTCTCTCACTTTCTGGCGAGAACATCTGCCGTGGTGATGGGGACGCAATCGCCTCAGGTTCCTGAAGTCACCGATGGTGATGCCGGGTAGCGACGCGGGCATACGTCGTTCGTGTTGCCGTCAGTCGATGCGATCGAACTTCACAACATGCTAGGTGCTGCCATCTAGGTATGTCCAGTCCCCAAGGATTTAGTCGCTGAATTTTAGCGGCTAGATTTTTATATCTTTTGATGTCCAGTCCCCGAGTGGCTAGTCGCTGAATTTTAGCGGCTATGCACTCAGAACTTTTGTTGTCCAGTCCCCGAGTGGCTAGTCGCTGAATTTCAGCGGCTAGACACTTAGAACTTATGTTGTTTGCTTATGTATAATCTTCTGTTTGTAGGGTATTCAATGGGAGTCAGCCGAACGACAAGCCGTGAAGGAACACCTAGAGCGTGACATGCGGCCCGCGCAGGAGGCTAACCGGCAGCTGCAGGCGACTGCGGGTAAGTCAACTTTTCCTTGGGGAGTGTTTGATTTTTCTTTGTGGATTTCTCATTGTGATCTTTCCTTTAAGAGGATCTCTCCGCTACTTTTCATCATCATTATGAACATGATTTACTCCATGTTCCATGCCACAGAAGGTGGGGGTTTGCTCTTGGACCTCAATCAGTGAGGGGTCCATCACCGTGTCTCGCTATATGTTGATGATGTGGTGGTCTTCGCCAAGCCTTTTCGGGAGGATCTTGAGGTTGTCCATGGGATCCTCTCTTGCTTCGGTCCTGCTTCTGGGCTGGTGGTGAATTATAATAAGAGTGTGTCCATTCCAATTCGGCTATCACTGCATATGGTGGAGGACTATGCTCTAGTTCTGGCCAGCCCTCTTGGAAAGTTTCCTTGCAAGTACCTCGTCCTGCCGCTATCCCTCACCAAGCTGAAGAAGGACGATATTCGGCCTTTGGTTGACAATATGGCCTTTGGTACCATTTGATATGGGATCTCTTGTGGGATTGATCCTAGGGTGGCCCGATCTTCACGAATTCGAGGTGGGGAGTGAGGGGAAACCTGACGAGCACGATGAACGCAACGCAAACACAAGATAAAGATACAAATGCACACAAACACAACCCGATTAGATTTGCTCCCGTTGGTTTGAACAACCAATCCAGTAGAATCCTCGGTGAGAGACAGTGAGGTAGAATCACCAAAGAATATATCGGCAAGCGGATGATAGAATCCAAATCAAAGGAGAGAGTAGCAACCAAGTAGAATCCCAAAGGGGAGATACCTAGCACAACTAGAATCCTTGACAAGGAGAGACCAAACACTTGGGGAGGGTCTTGATGACTTGGATACGAACACCGAACTTCAAGGCCTTGTACAACTCATAGATTAACTATAAAGAGGGGTTCCCATCTAGGGTTAGACAAAAGTCTTAATTCATATCAATTCCAACTAGATCTGAGCCAAAAGGGGGCTATTTATAGTACTAGGGGCGAAGGGGTAGGTAGAAGGGAATATTCTGGGCATCAAAACCCTCACATCACGCAGACTGGGCGTTCCGACGGTAATTCCAGCACCGCCGGAGTTGGTGTCAATATTTACAGTGGGAGCCGGTTATTCTGGTCAGCACCCGGAAGGGCTTACTGGAGGCGATTTGTTCGCTGGAAGTTACGACCGGGCTTCCAGTTCGCCGGGCTTGGCGTCGGATGTTCCGACGTGGATTCCAGCGGTGCCGGACTTGGCGCCTGAAAGCCTTTTTTCGTCTTATCTTCCATGCTTCTTGCTTCGGGGTCTCGGTTCCTAGGGTCTTCTTGTCCTCTTCTCTTGGTGTTGTGGTCATAAGACTGGTCATAGCATTGACACTTATCTCAAGTAGGATCACATTCACATGATAATCAAAGGGGGCGAGATATTGAACAAATTTATCTCTGTGAGTTTGGTTGGTGTAGCATGAGGTGGACCAATGGTGGATGCCATGTGTTGTGCTGCATCAACTGATCAGTCTTAAAGTGAATCTAAACACTAGTCTTTTAGTGAATCTAAACACTAAAAGAATCTAGACACTGAAAGAATCTAGACACATTCACTCTACAAACCTAAAACATCTTATATTTTAAAACTATTTTAAAACGGAAGAAGTAGTAGCTTAGTTAGTACTGTATTCTACTCCCGAACAGAGTCCGAGCCGTTCTGGCGTTAGACGCCTAGTCGAACTCTAATAGTACAACAGAGGACCAGCACACCACATATATACACACAGCACCAAACAATCAAGATCTGCGTGTGCGTCAAAGTGTCGTCGTCGCATCTCGCATCTCGCATGCATGGATCAATCAATGGAGCCTCCGTGGTCTGAACTCCCAGAGGACCTCCTAGCCCTGGTCTTCGCCCGCTTCTTTTTCCCCGACGAACGTGCTCGCTTGCAGGCCGTGTGCCGTTCCTGGCGCTCGGCCGCCGCGCTCCCCCCTCCGCGGCAGCTGCCGTGGATCATGCTTCCGGTTGGGAGCTTCTTGAACCCCTCTGACCGTCTTCTGCATCGCCTCGTCTCCTTTCCTAAAACTGCTAGCTATTCTACCGATGACCGTGGCACTTATGGGCGCAGATTTTTTTCCTTCCCCAAAAATCTGAGGTGCATTGGCTCTACAGACGGCTGGATCGCCGTCGACTGCCACCTGAACGATGCCGATAACAGGCACCCATACCTCTTGCACAATGAGTTTTCTAGCATCACATTGTCGCTCCCCGACCTGGACCCTGCCATCGGCCATGTTTCCGAGCTCTTTAGGATCCGCAAGGTTCTCCTACGGCCGACCCCCGATGATGTCATCGCTCTCATGACCAACCAACGTAGTTGCCCCATCATCTTGACACAACTTGGAAAGGGTGTGTGATTGCCCATGTCGTATTCATCTCGCCTCGTTCGTATCATTGATGTTGTGTTTCTTAAAGGTAGACTTTACGGGATCACCCAGGCTGAGGATCTCATCTTCATTGATATCGCCTATGATGATAATGGTGTACCCACGGTTACTCGTGGTGAGTGTGTCACCGGGAAAGATTTTCATGTGTGGAGCAATGAGGAAGACTATGAGGATGAGGACGAGGGTGACTATGAGGATGAGGAAAACTATGAGGACGAGGACCAGGAGGATGAGGATGAGGATGAGGGTGACCATGAGGATGAGGAAGACTATGAGGATGAGGACCATGAGGATGAGGGTGAGGGTGACGAGGATGATGATGATGATACTGATAATGATGTTGATGATGAGGATGAGGATGAAGCAGAGCTCGATGGATACACACATGACTTGGTAAAGATGACCAAGGACGACATTATTCCTGAAGCAACCCAACATATATATGTTGACGGGTCCCCACACGTGGTCAAACATGAAATTGAGACCATGTGGTACTTGATTGAGTCTCTTGGGAAGCTGATCATGGTGAGGCGACAAGTGCTATGGCCCGATAACTTGGAGGATCTTGATGAGTTCACTCACCAGGTAGAGGTTTTTGAGGCCGACATCAGCGCAGCTATGTGGGTGCCATTGAATGGTGGGCTAGGTGGCCAGGTGCTCTTCATCAGCAACCGGTTTTGCAAGTCTATCTCTGCTTCCAACAGGGAGATACAAAAAGATACTATCTATTTTGTTGATACAGATGACATGTTCAATACGAGATCCCAAACTGTGAGCCCTCTCAAGACTGGTGTTTGTTACAACATGTACCTCAGGGGAGGTGCCAAAGAGGAGCTAACCTGGGTCTTTCCCCCGGAGTTAGTGGCTTAGTACCGTAGTAGAATTTTCTATCACTAGTGTGATTATATATATATGTGTTTATATATTTGATGACTCCAAACTGTATGAGGAAGACAAACAATTCTGGATTTATTCCTCTATTCTTCGCTACTACTTCACTAAAGATAATTCTACTGCTGTGAATGTACATTGCCTCAAGGTTAAGCGAACCGGTACATGAGGAGAGAGAGAGAGAGAGAGAGAGAGAGAGAGAGAGAGAGAGAGAGAGAGAGAGAGAGAGAGAGAGAGAGAGAGATGCAATTAGGAGGGGCAGCGTGTAAAACCCGTATAGGGATCCTTCCCTCTTGCCAGCGACGTCACCGGTCCGCCTGTCTCTGGTGGCTTTGGGTCCCTAGCGGAGCACGGTCCCTCGCTGGCCGGTAGGCCTGGTCATTTTGTTTTAACTGAAAATTCGGTTCGGTTTTTGGGATTGTTTAGCAATTCGGATAGTAAAAATGGTAAGCGAAATTATATTGGTTTATTAGTTATCCGGTAGTTTGGTTAATTGGTAATTCAATTTGGTGCTCGGTTTTTAACCGATTTGACCAAACCCGTGATGGGAAATAGTGCAACACGAATGACATACCGACTAGTCGTGGCGCATGCTCCGCTACCTCGAGGAGAAGTGGGGCCTGGATTGTTCGGGTCCGGGCAACCCCCACGATGAGGCCACATCCGGTTAGCGGTAGGCCTATGACAGGCGTTGCGACGACTAGCTCCCCAGACCCTAGCAACGAGGGCAGATGTAGAGTTAGTTTCAATCTAGGGTTGGGGTTAGTAGAACTAGCTAAGTATCTAATTGTTTTTGTTTGAAGTGATGTCAAATGTATCCCCAAATGTTTGATCTGTATAAGTTTTTTTACATATCCAGTTTTGTACACAGGTTATGTTCTGCTAGATAAACGAAGATAAACTTTTCCTACCGGATATGAATATCCATTTTTGCCTGATCCGAGTTTTAAGGGTTCAGTTTATCCAGCATCTGCTAGAGAAGCTTGTAGTCACCGAACACATGACAATTTGCCAAAAATCTAAACCCAGGTGAATTTGAAGGCGAAAACTCAACAAAGGGTTTGAGTATCACCGTGGCTACTAATTAAAGGGAACGGGACCGGCAACATTCACTCACGAGATGCATGACAAATCAGTCAGTAAATGGATTCTATGATCTATCCATGCGCACCTGCTTCACACATTGAACTCACTACTTAATAAGACCTATGGTGTTCTTATTCCACTTTTTTAACAAGCTCAAATCATCAAACATAAATAAGACCATTGTTATCAAGGGCAACCGAGAGTCGTGCACATACAATATATCAGAGAGTCATGCGCAATTGAGAGATGAAGATTGCAGGCCAATCCATCTCTAAGGACACGAAACTCCGGGGGCCGTTGGACAATTTGCAAGGCCAATTTGGCACCTCCTCCATCCTCCTGGTTTGGAGGTTGGTAATGTACATGTGCTTGTTGTCGTGGATAAGCAATGTGCCACACTTCTCCCCCAAGAAACATAGCTCTCTTCCCTGAATCTCCTCTCCAAGTTCTTTTTGCTCGATCGTCCTAATGCATAGCCATTGAGAGTACGTAGCATCCACATTTTGATGGTCCTCTTGTTGTCCCCAGAATTCTAGTTGGTTATCTATCTCTTGCATCAAGAGAAGTTTCCCATTGGCGGCTAGAGTAAGGAATACATAACTTGTGCGGAAGTTTTCGTTTAGGGAATAATGGAGCTCCATCCTGGAGATGTGGCCGGTTTCCGTGTTGGCGACGATTAGGTGAAACCATGGGTTTGTGCAAGAAAAGATATAGCCAATGTACCGTTCCACAACGTATGACGGCATCGCCGAATAACCCCCAACCTTTGTAGTCTTTCGTATCACCGAAGGAATTGGTACGCGCACTCCATCTTGCTTCGCCGGAGGAGAACATGTGGAGACTATACACGAGCAGTCACTGTGGTCCAAGGTGATGTTTACCACTTTGAAGATAGACGGGTCATCATTGGAGCGACAGTCTGCACCAGTTAGACGAGGTTATGACATCGTCTCCGTGGCCCTTGTGCCACTCTGAGACGACGAAGAAGCCGACCAAGGAAGAGGAGCAGTCCGATCCTGATCTGGCCAGCGGCATCGAAGGAAGGAGGGATCTAAGACCAAGTGGCGCCACCACTTGCATGTGGTAGCGCACCAGAAGAGGGTGGGCACATCCTTAACACGGAGGAGGATCTCGAGGAGAAGGTCCTCCGAGAGCGACGACACCGTCATCACGGTATGCTTAATTAGGGTTTGTGATCGTGACTCAACTTTTGAGGCTGCCGACTCGGTCTACAATCCGACGTACGTATATGTGTAAAGAGTTGGAAACCGAACTCGAGTAGATCGATGACAAATTGGAATCTGAAACTCAACGAGTAACCTGGAATAGATTCGTACGGGTTGCTGCTTGCTGAAGAAAAAACGCGACTTCTTACCAAATTCTAGTTAGATAGATACACTAGTACGTAGGTTTGGTTCGTCTGGAATTGGGGATCAAGATCACAGCTATAGCTACAAAGACATCACGTTGATCACATTGGTCGTACATCCTCTGGCCTAAATAGGACGTCTCAGCTTTTATCTAAATTTCCATATATCTATATACTATAAAAGGGTAGGACCGGGCATCCTCCGGGCCTCCAGCTTGTACCGCCCACACGTGTCCTCCTAGGCTGCTGATTCCCGCTTTTGCTTCTATGAAGCAAAAAATCTCTCCCATTTTTGATGTTTGTTGTAAAAAACTGTTCGCCCACAAAACAGAAGAAACAGACTTGATCTCACTGAAGACTGACTGATCTTGCCGAAGACCTCGTCGGAGACGTCAAAGTAAAAAAGTTGCTCTATTGTAGAAAAACCGACTTCGCCACAAGAGAACTTGTAGCAAGGTACTAATATACTAGAAAAATCACAAAATGGATGTAGCAAAAATGTTATACTATCATAGCAAAAAGAATTCCGATGAGCTACTCCAGTAAGACACTTATTATGATGCAAAATCGCAGAACGGTTCTAGCAAAAAAATTCTTCATACGATGCAAAATTGCAAAACGTTCATAGCAAAATATTACTTCCTATGATGCAAAATCCACATAATTGTTTGTAGCAAAAAAAATTTATATGATGCAAAGTTGCAGAATGTGTGGTGCAAAAACGTGGAACAATTGTAGCAAATCCACCACGTTCCAAAGAGTGGCTGCCAAAATTGTACCTCTTCAGTCTAAGAGGTAAATACCACGGCATTTCTCTCAAAACCAACGTCTTGGAGAGACCTAATAAGCCTCGCTACTGGTCAGGACTGGTGAAGACTCCACTTCGGTTCATCCGAAGCTTCACGAACACCCTAAATTGGAACCATGGATTTGGATTTCGGCCGAGACTTTCGAAATTCCGACTAAATTCGACCATGTTGCTCGGGAACGGCAGGAAATTTTAACTAACAAATCATTTTAAATTATGGGAAAATTTTGTTGAATTATCTAAAATATTTAAAACTTGGTAAAATTTAGTAAAAACCCCATAATTTGGTCAAATTTGGCTCCAAAATTTAAATTTTGGTTCTTTCATTTCGTCCGAGATTTGACCGAATTTTTCCGAAATAGGCTAATTTCGGCCATTCCGCTTAGGCCTTGTAAAATATCAAAACCGACATCCAAAACCTTGATTGAAACATGTCCGATGTTTAACTAAGAAACATGATATGTTGCTATAGTACGTTATAATATAATTTATATGTAATCGAATAACTAAGTTGTTCTTGACCTTTTTAAACTATTTCTTTTATGATTGTTTGGAGTCATATGTGTATTAAAAAATTGTATAATGGAAGTGGCGCATGTGGTCGGGAAAAACCAAAGCGTCCAGAAATCACGTAGAATTTGAGTAATTTTATACTAAGTATTTTTATATTTTATAAATGAACTTATCTATTTCAATTTATGTTATTGCATAGTTAGCATAATTAACTACATCACACAGTTTCCAAATTTATTTTCTACTTTTTTCGCAAAATTAGTTTTCTAAACACTGCCTCTTAAAACAACCTTTTGTCAAACCAAATCCCTTTATGCCAGGAATTTATTCATGATATTTGGAAGAATCACAATATTACTTCTTATCGATCGAGTTGCACATAATTGGACTATAGTTTTACAAAACGGTTGTGGTCTAGACGTGATCTATAAATAGAAAGTTGCACACTTTTTCTAAAATCTACAACTATTAATTGCTCTTTTGATTAAGAAGTGACATGAATGATTGTCAGTTTAGGGGCTACTTAGTGGCTTGAAATGTGACCCATACATTATATGTTTAGTGAAACATACCTAGTATATAGTATTGCTAATTTTGGTAGAAACTCTGAGGTGCACGATATGACAAATATCTTGATAGATATTTTGAGTGTAAAGTCAGCATATACAGAAATAGAAATTTCACGAATGTGAGAAATGTTTATGATGAGGTTTATCGAGAAATTATTGGCCTTTTAGATTATGCAGTCTGAGTGAAACTAGGCGATGATTATACGGTTGGCAAACTACCATACTGAAATACACATCCTGTGTAATGTTTTTTTAGAACACATCCAGTGTAATCTAGCAGCCTGTAGAATGTATTTATGTACGAATAGACACGCCGTCAAATCATACCTACGATTTTAGCTTTCACTACGGGAAAAATGTTCGCTGCCGTCGACCCCACTCTTTGTCGTGTGCCAAAAGGCCCGGAACACTGGATGTGTAAACCAAGAAGAATCTTTGCCGTGTGCAAAAGGCCCGGAACACTGGATGTGTAAAACGTCCGGAACACTGAATATAATCTTTGCCGTGTGTAAACCAAAAAGAATACGACAAAGAATAGGTGCACGGCAAATTACAGAAAAAGAACACGACAAAGAAATAAACATGGCAATGGACAGACGAAGGCACACGACAAAGAAAATCATCACGACAAACTCAACGAAGACACACGGCAAAGATATATTCATGGCAAAAAAGTGGGCCCCGTGGCCTCGCAGGGTCACCCGCCGGCAGGGGCTGACGGCAGAATCTTTGCCGTGTGCCTTCGCCGTCAGGTACACGGCAAAGATAAGCTTTGCCGTGTGTATTCTTCTGCATACACGGCAAAGTATTTTTTTCACCTTTTTTCTTTCATTTAGTTAGCAAGGATTTTATTATATATATGTTAGGTGATATTATTTCAAAGGATCATGAGCACACATATATGATCATAGGTTATTGTGGTCTTGATCACTACATGCACCCCCCTTATACGATCCGTTTTCACCGGAACAGGGAGATTCCCCTTTATACAGGTCCAGAACCTTTCGCTTCTAGGTTAGAGCGCATGTATGCGAGGAGGACACATGCAATCACCTATACCAACCTTGCACCACATTCACACACATATGCTAGGGACACATGCAAGTTTTCATCTGATTCCGACGTTTTCGTGGTCTTCCTCCGGCGAAACCCTGATCTGCGGGGCTCGAATCGTCTACCCCCCTAGACATTCTTCTGACAGGGGTATCCCAGCGTAGCTCTCTGTTGTTATGTGTTTGATTAGGTCATAAGATGATGTAAAACTATGTTGGTTCACAAGTTGGGGCACTATCCTACCCGGTTTCACCGGAACGGGGAGATCCCCCCTTATATAGGTCTAAAACCTTTCGCTTCTAGGTTAGAGCGCATCCATGCGAGGGGGACACATGCAATCACCTATAACAACCTTGCACCACACTCACACACATATGATAGGGACACATGCAAGTTTTCATCTGATTCCGACGTTCTCGCGGTCTTCCTCCGGCGAAACCCTGATCTGCGGGGCTCAGATCGTCTACTCCCCTAGACATTCTTATGACAGGGGTAGCCCGGCGTATCTCTCTCTTGTTATGTGTTTGATTAGGTCATAGGATGATATAAAAACATGTTGGTTCACAAGTAGGGGCACTATCCTACCCGGTTTCACCGGAACAGGGAGATTCCCCCTTATAGAGGTCCAGAACCTTCGCTTCTAGGTTAGAGCGCATGCATGCAAGGGGAACACATGCACGCACCCAGAGACTAGTAGTTTTTGTATGTTCCAACATAGCACCACACTTTCATGCATGTTCTAGGGCACATGCATGCAGGTCCTCGAGGTAGTCAAAATTGAGAACAATCTATAAAGGATGTCAAACAACAAATTTCATATACTTTGTCATGAAATCCTCTCATCTTGGTCTTTTGATTGACCCAAAGAGTGACCTTGAAAGATTCAAAAGTATTCCAACAGCTTGCTTGGTTTTTTTGGTCAGCAGCTCTACCGTGAGGGGAAATTCTACTCTTGACGATTGCTTGAGGATTATTTCTCAAAGTTTGTGACTAGGCACCCACCTAATGGAAATGAAGTTCAGCATCCTCCAGAAGCTTATGGTAGAGTGCAAAGTTCAAATTTCCATGGTCTCAATCCTTATGAAGAGCTGGTACATGCTATATCTACAGGAGAAACTATCGTCCGCTCCTCAAGAGGGTTGACAGAACCACTGGCGGGAGTTTCCACGTATATATCCAGGATTTTACTAAGTATTAGCGCATGTCTACAAAGGGGGTCACACTTGGGACATACACATGGGACCTACCAACCTTGCACCACACTCACACACATATGCTACGGACACATGCAAGTTTTCATCTAATTCCGATGTTCTCGTGGTCTTTCTCCGGCGAAACCCTGATCTGCAGGGCTCGGATCGTCTACCCCCTAGACATTCTTCTGACAGGGGTAGCCCGGCGTAGCTCTCTCTTGTTTTGTGTTTGATTAGGTCATAGGATGATGTAAAACCATGTTGGTTCACAAGTTGGGGCACTATCCTACCCGGTTTCACCGGAACGGGGAGATTCCCCCTTATACAGGTCCAGAACCTTTGCTTCTAGGTTAGAGCGCATGCATGCGATGGGGGACACATGCAATCACCTATACCAACCTTGCACCACAGTCAAACACATATGCTAGGGACAACTGCAAGTTTTCATCTGATTCCGACGTTCTCGTGGTCTTCCTTCGGCGAAACCCTGATCTGCGGGGCTCGGATCGTCTACCCCCTAGACATTCTTCTGACAGGGGTAGCCCGGCGTAGCTCTCTCTTGTTATGTGTTTGATTAGGTCATAGGATGATGTAAAACCATGTTGGTTCACAAGTTGGGGCACTATCCTACCCGGTTTCACCGGAACAGGGAGATTCCCCCTTATAGAGGACCAGAACCTTTCGCTTCTAGGTTAGAGCGCATGCATACGAGGGGGGACACATGCAATCGCATATACCAACCTTGCACCACACTCACACACATATGCTAGGGACACATGCAAGTTTTCATCTGATTCCAACGTTCTCGTGGTCTTCCTCCGGCGAAACCCTGATCTGCGGGGGCTCGGATCGTCTACCCCTAGACATTCTTCTGACAGGGGTAGGCCAGCGTAGCTCTCTCTTGTTATGTGTTTGATTAGGTCATAGGATGATGTAAAACCATGTTGGTTCACAAGTTGGGGCACTATCCTATCCGGTTTCACCGGAACGGGGAGATTCCCCCTTATATAGGTCCAGAACCTTTCGCTTCTAGGTTAGAGCGCATGCATGCGAGAGGGGACACATGCAATCACCTATACCAACCTTGCACCACACTCACGCACATATGCTAGGGACACATGCAAGTTTTCATCTGATTCCGACGTTCTCGTGGTCTTTCTCCGGCGTAACCCTGATTTGCGGGGCTCGGATCGTCCACCCCCCTAAACATTTTAGGTTAGAGCGCATGCATGCAAGTTTATGGTATAGTGCAAATTTCGTATTTCCATGGTCTCAATACTAACAAAAATCCAAAAAAGAGTTCACTAAAAACATAAAATAAATACAATTGAAAGAAAAAACAAAAACAAAATTAGAAAATAGCAGAAGGCACACGACAAAGGATAAAACACATAGCAAAGAGGTCCTTTGCCGTGTGTCTCTTTAGGGTACATTTGCCGTGTGTTTCTTCCAGCAGGTACACGACAAAGACCTTTGCCGTGTTCCGCGCGAATTGGCACACGACAAAGGGTTGCCAATATTTGTCGGTGCGGGCCCGCGTGCCCCTGCCTTATCCTCTCCCTCCCTTCCCAGCGCCTCCCAGCTCGATCCCGTGCCGCCGCCGCCTCGATCCAGCGCCGTCGCCGGCGTCCACCTGCCCCCGCCTGCTTCTCTGGCCGCCGCTGCCGGCACCTCCTCCACCCGGTCCAGCTCCCCTCCACCCACCTTGGCCCCATCCGCCCCGCCCCATCCGCCTCCGCGCCCAGCCACCGCCCCCGGCCATGGGAGCTCGCCGGCGGCTCCACAGGTAGGAGCTGGGCCGCCGCCCGCCTCTGCCTCCCGCCCCGACCGGCCCTCATGCCCCCTCTCCCACCGACTACACCATCGGTATGTGCCTAGATACATGTATTTTTAGATATATGTGTAGTATATATTGTGTAGTATATATGTATGTGTAGTATATATTTGTTACATGTGTAGTATATATATATATATATGTATGTATGTATGTATGTATGTGTAGTATATATGTGTATAGGTGTAGTATATATATGTATGTGTAGTATATACGTGTATATTTGTAGTATATACGTGTAGTATATATGTATGTGTAGTATATATTTTTAGATATATATAGCATGTATTTGTTACATATATGTATAGTAGTATGTATATATGTTGTTTCATATATGCATGTGGATATAGTAGTAATTTAGGAATTATGTGTAAATTTTTGGCATGTCTATAGTAGTAATTTAGTAATTTTTCTTCGTGCAAGATGTGTGTCGAGTCTGAGGGTGGGACTGTCGACGACGTAGGTCATTTTGCGGGAGGTTCGCTGATCTTCTTCACCTCTCGATCACGCTTAGAGGGTAAAAATCTGTTCTCCTACCTTATTGTCCCGTGGGTAAGTGATCAAGTGTCTTATTGTCCGATGCTCGCAATTTTCAATCTTGCCTTATTGTCTAATGCACATAATTTCCAATGCTGCAGATGGACAATACGATGCCGCCGCCTGGTGGGTCTGCGGGTGGATAGAACAACCAGGCGCCGCCGTCTTTCACCGTCAGCAATCCTTCGGTCGTCCGGAGGCTGAATCAGAGTCCTCCAGGTTTGTTTTCTTATACTTGTCAAATTTAGCCATGCCATCGCATTTATAGAAATTTTAGCCATGCTATGACACTTGTAGAAATTTTAGCCTTGCCATGATACTTATAGAAAATTTAGCAATTCCATGACACTTGTAGGAAATTTAGGCTTGCCATGATACTTATAGCAAATTTAGCAATTCCATGACACTTGTAGATAATTCTATGCCATTGTCAAACTTTTAGCCATGCTATGACACTTGTAGAAATTTTAGCCTTGCCATGGGATTTGTAGATATTCGTGATTTTACTTGTCATATTGATGTAATTTGCCATGAGACTTGTTAAAATCCCATGTAGTTGCCATTGCCATCAACTTGCCTAGAAACTTGTTCATATAATGATTTTACTTGTTATATTGATGTACTCGTCTTGAACTTGTAGGATCTCACGATGGAGCATGAGCTTGTGGAGCACTCGGCGGTGATGATCATGTAATATTTGTCTAGTTTAGGTCTTATAACTTGTTGGTTATGCACTTGGTAGTATTTGACACTTGTGGCATGAGCTTGTGGCAAGAATAAACACTAGCATTTGACACTTGTAATATTTGTGAAATCTCTTGCTTTCGTGGTGATGCTGTTTGCTAGTGTTGGTGATGCATTTTGGTGTTGGTGATGATTATATTGTTGTTGTTGACGATTATATTGTTGTTGTTGATGATCTGTAGGAAAGAACGCATACACGGAAAAGAGTGATTGCACACGGCAAAGGAGGAACACGGCAAAGATGTGTTGACTCTGTCAGACGGACGGAACCGTCAACTACTTTATTTTGCTGTGTCTGAGCAGAAAACACACGGCAAAGTCTTTGCCGTGTTCCAGGCGCAAAGACACACGGTAAAGGACCTTTGCCGTGGCTATCGTTGCCACGGTAAAGGTGGTTTATGCATGGGGTCCTCCAGAGGTGGAGCCGCTGTCCTCCTTCCCCGCCGGTCAGTGCTGGGATGAGCTTCTAAACATTGAGTTGTTCCTCCCGGAGATGCCGCAGCAGCAGGAGGAGTCGTTCTCCATCGATCCAAGCCAAGCCAAACCGAAGGGAGCAGAATCTCTAGGTCTCGGGAAGAAGGACAGCATGGAGGATTTTTGGGGTTTCTGCTGGCCTCCCGCGGGGCCAGAGCCGGAGTCGGAGTCGGAGCCGCTGTCCGCCTTCCCGGGGTGGAAGCCGTGGTGGTGGCCGGAGGATTGGAGGATTACGACGTGACCGAGGAGTTGCTGCAGCTGCATTTCCCCAGGACGTGGTCGGAGGACGATTCCAAGGAATTCGCCCCGAGCACCAGCCACGACCAAGCTTCCTTGGCCCATCCTCCCGCAGTCCAAAGATTTGCTAATTTAGATTACTATATACTTTTGTTTTATACTCTAGTAAGTATTTATATTTCTCAAGGATCCATATGTTCTGTATACACGTTGTCCTGTCAAGGTACCGATTATGTTTAATTCTTTGTGCAGAAATCTATCAGTGTGATTTGTCGTTTCCAATTGGTATTTGAATTTTTCAGAGTAAATTGGTGTTTGAACCACGATAGGTAACTAGCTAGGATGGTCTTACCTCAACCTCGCCATGGCACCAGCGATGAGCGCTGGGCAGGCGGTAGTCCGGCGGTGGAGCAACCCATAGCCGGCAGCCTCCTTGTCGAGCTCCTTGTGGAGGAAGCTAGTGCAGGTACTCCCATTGCCGCCGTCGTCGCCGCGTTTCTCCTCTCCTTCCTATTCACGGTCAGTGGTGAGCTGGGCTCCCACTTTCCGAAGGTCATCCTCTTTCCCCGGCCCCTTCTTCTGCAACTATCTCTACTGCTGGTTTCATTTGGGAATTCTTCCCCAATTTTTCTAGGGAATTCTTCCCCAATGCTCATGTTGAGGAAGATTGAAGTCCTGGACCGAACCTTGTTGCTTTTGTCGGGGTAGCGGAACCCGATTCCCATGTTTGAGATCATATGGAAAAATATAGTATGTTTTGAATATGATGTGAACCTTTTGATAGTAAGGAACAAAAAAGTGAAAAATTGTGCACATATCTGAAAACAAAAATGGATGGCACGGATTATTGGGAGTGCGCAACTAACATGGTGCTAAGAAAAAAAAAACAATCCATTATGAAGTGAGAAGTGTCTGATACCAGGTGACTTCCCACTATATCGGCTATATATGACGGTACCATTCCTCAGATTGGCTCAGTCGTATATATCGACGTTGGCAGGAGAAGCTTAATAGCGGCTTCTTCTTAACTTGGCGTGTTCCTTGAGAATGCCTGCGACTGTGAGGAGTTCACTGCCATTGTTCAGCTGCCTGCAGTGAGAATCAGGATTGAGTGGACTAGCCGCGTCAAACATAATCTTGGCCCAAGCTAAGGCGATCATATTTAGACCGTCAGGTTCACGGTCATGGAATTGCATCTCCTCACCGTTAGTAGGAGCGGATAGGCCCAAGGTATGGGCGATCTGGTTGATCCTATTGTCAGAAGGCGTGCCTACTAATCCGTTGCCGATCAGGTATGCGCCAAGTCGAGATCCTTTCTCCAGCGTCTGACTATACGGTATGTCAAGTTCATCTTGGATAGGCATATCATGGGTCGGCCACCTGCTAAGTGCACTCCCGTAAACCAGTAGCAAGCGGAGAAAATCGTCGGTTGAGATGTCGTCTTTTTTCAGATGGAGAGCACCGCAGAGCATGGAATACGGTGGACGGATCCTGGAAAAGCCGGGCAGGACCAGCATGTAAGGCCGTGCGGCCAGGAGAAAAAGCATGTAGTTGGAGGGCGCCTCGATTGCCTTAACGAGCATCTGCGGGTCATGTGGTTCTTCCTCATCCTCTGTTTGATCCGTCGTTGGTTGCTCCTCATCATCATCATCATCATCTGGTTGATCCTCTGATTCCTTGTTCTTCTGCTTGTCCATGAACCAACGGAGGTAGACTTGGGTGGCGATGTGCCACACGACTATGCACTCATCCAATTCCATTGTATCCATTTCCGTGTTCATGGACGTATATACTGCCCCTCTACCTTCCTTGTCACATATCTGATGTTGGTAAGAAGATGGCCTGTGGCCACCGGTGCAATAGTCGAACAACTGTTCCACCAACAGGCGCTTCAGCTTTTGTGACACGGGGACGCGGCTCGAGTGGGCCATCGCGTTCCAGAGCTCCTCCTTTCTCATCCATCTTGCGATTTTGCTGCTAAGGCTGGTCTTTCTACGATCATAGAGCTTAAACAGGTTGTGTTGCCCCATCGAGTCCGACCACCACCTCCTCCTTTCCGGAAGGACCAGCCGGCGAAGAGGCAAAACTACAGGACGAAGAAACTCCATGTTGGTCAACGTCCAGCTCGAGAACACGACCCTCACCAGGGATGTGGCCTCCAGGATTACGGCCCCAACTAACAAGACATATGTGACACCCACATTTGCTCTGCTGTAACCGTAACCGTAGGAGTAAGAGTAGTGTCTATGGTGGTGAGACTGAAGAAGAAGAAGAAGCGACCGATGGAACAACACCAGTGATGCGGTGGTGGACACCAAAGAAATGATGCGGATCAAAAGGCCATACCAGGCGTGTATCACATTGGCCTTGCTGTACAAGAGGTCGTGCATCAGGGACAGCTGCATCTCCACAAAGGTGAACAACTTCTCATTGTCCTTAGGACGTGCACCCCAACAGTAGTACTCATCTTGGCGCGTTTTCACCGGCCTATTGAAAAATACTTTGGCAACAGGCAGCAACAGATGCGCTTTCCTCGGGAGGCACGGTCCTCCGTATCCTCTGCCTCCATATGCTCAGTTTCTTGGGGATAGATCGTTGCTCCACCTTCCTTCTCGTAGTTCTTGCTATTTCCGTCGCTGCTTGCGCACTTGAGAGCCCAAACTCTCTCCCCATACTTGACAACACCCACCACAAACACCAGGATGCTGGCACACAAAAGCAAGGAGACGCTGCTGCCCACCACGGATGACTGGTAGATGACGTAGGCCGCCGCAGCGACCTGCACGGCGAGCCCCTGAAGGTGGCGTAGCCACAGCCGGTTGTCCTCCATGGAGTAGGCGGTGATGCTGTCCTGGCCGCCAAGGTGCACAAGCAGGAACGGCGCCCATAAACCCATCAGCTGCTGCTGCTGCTGCTCCGTCGACCTGCTCATCACAGACATGTGACCCAGCGTGTATATCGCCGTCGAGTCAGCCATCAGGTACGCAGACCAAACAATGGCCCTTACCACGCCCGAGTCTTTGCGCCGACGGATCTCCGCGGTGACGAGGAGAGCCACCTGCATTGCGAAGCTTAGCAGGACTAGCACTTTGGATCCCTCGTTCTGTGTAGAGTTGCGCTAGCGCCTGCACCACGGCCATTATATTGCGACAGGTCTGAAATTGAATGAGCAACGGCTTATTATGCTACAACCTGACATCCAACACGTACGAGACTGTGTCCATTAGGTACCCGGTCATCAATTAAATAATGCAGTATAAACCTACTCATAAAAACAAGAAGGAAATGTTACACATAGTTTTTAACTAGTGCACAAACAATAATATAAAATTTAAGACCACACAAAAAAGTCACAATTTTTTTTCAAAGGTATACATAACTTTTCTATAGTTAGTTATAAAATAAAAGGACTTTTCTATAGTCACATTGACAAAATGAAATCGTTCCAAAAGTATAGAAACAACATGGATCTAAATGCTTATCCCACGAGTCAAACCTGGGCATGACAAGCTGGCCCGAAAATTCTGTACTTGGGCGGGCCTGGCTCGGGTTTTAAGCATGGACTCCAAAAAGTATTTAGGAGGCATTTGGGTTTTGATATTAGGTGAAACTATGTGTACTTGGGCGGGCCTGGCTCGGGTTTTAAGCTTGCCTCGACCATAACTCCTTCCCCTTCTTCTCAACGCTCTGCCGCCATGGTGCCAGAGACGCTGAGAAAGGTACGGTAGACTCCGAGTAGAGGATGGCGACGACAAAAACTTGAAGACATGAAGTGATTTCTGCGTAATACCGTTTCCTACAGAAAGTGTTCCAATCCAAACGGGTCCTAGCTAGATGCCGAGTTTGCATTGATTCGCTTAGCACTAAAATGCGTGATTACGCGAGCTAGTAAAATGGAATGGTAACTCACATCGGAAAATTGCAGAAGCGGTCGATGACGACCCCAACTGCTCTGCAGCTAGTAGTAGACTCAAGCAAAGACCAGCAGGTTTCAGATGGAGAGGATGACCGGAGATGAGTGTCTGCTTAGACGCACTAGCTAGTCCTCAAGATCTGGATCACAAGTCGCAACGCAATGAGGTCAGATTGAAACCATCGATATATACACCAACCCACTAGCTTGGCCGCGCCGTCCAACAAATAAATAATCCACATAGAAATATATATATGGAAATAAAAGACCAAGACTTGAACTGTTTGTCTGCCTCCATGGTCTCACCAAACGGCAAACTCGATATCTTGGCACTACGCCGAGAGAGGAGGATTATTTTACTTCTTAATTAACTAACGCCACTTGAACTAAGCAATGAGACTATCGAGTTGTACAGCCCTGTCAATGGAATCTGTACAACTCCCGAGTTGCTCTTAGTCTGGGGTCCTCCATGTTCTGTTTATTGTGGGCCCTGATGTAAACTGTGCTACGATGTCTATCTAATGCAAGTCTCGGTCCTTCGGGACCCTACCATTTTTAAAAGGGATTGCCTAGATCTTATATGCTTTAAAACTTCTTATGTCTAAGTTAGTGACATCATTCTACTATTTATGCTAATTCTCAGTTGCAACATAGTTGCAACTTATATAATTTATACTAATTCTCAGTTGCAACCTAGTTGCTAGTTGCAACTCATTAAAATTCCAGTTACAATCTAGTTATAACTCATGTGGAAGTCCCACGTTACACGAATCACGAGGTAAATCTAATGGCGAGAGAGGTGACTGAGACCTAAGAAGTTCTCAGGCGCCCTAGAACTAGCAAATCCGTTGTTAAAAAAAGTTGAACTTTTATATGCCCAAATTAAATCTTTGAGAATCATGCATTAGATCTTTTTCTACCTTTTGCACTAGTCTTCATTTTGGGTTCAGTTAGCCAAGTTTTATCTAATCTACATTTGTATAGTATCCTTGTTTATTTGCATACTATTTATGTATTCACTACAATATCCATGCATTGTGAAGTGCTAGAATTTGGTGAGTTTTGGGCTGTTGGTCCATCAGACAAATTCTTAAATTCTTTTTGGGCCACTTGTGCATGACAGCATATGGCTGTGCTAGTGGTGCTAAAGTTAATCCCACATTTCTAGTGGAAGGGGAGTTGGACCACCTTATATAAATAATAGAGTGTTGCATCACTCACTAAGGTGTGAGAATGAGAGAAGCCATCGCGTACTCCTCCTCCGACGCCGCCCACCTCGCCTCACCACACCACGCCATGCCTCATCACGACGCGCGCGCCCGCCCCGCAGGTTGCGAGAATCTCGCCGAGTCAAGCTTTATTTTTTTTTGGACAAATCATTAACGGACGCGTTAATCAATCAGCCGTTTCTAGTTTTTATGGATCGTGGGCTGTTACCGACTCGGACGTGGGTTGTGCCCCCACGATCTCCCTGACCTACACTATATAAGTGTCTGTGATAAATCTATTCGGCTATCAATCCACACACGCGCCTACCTCCAGAACCTTGCGTCGCCGCCTTCGTCTTCCCCATCCCGGCTTGCGGCGTTCACCATAGATCGGGATAGTAGGCCTCCGAAACTCCGCCTCTCGTGAACCTGTACGGGTGAGGGGCGATCAGGTTTTTGGGGAGAGCTCAAGCGCGACTACTGGAAACCACGACGTCGTCCGACGATGAGTTCCCGAACGACGACTTCTTTCCGGACATCAGCTGACGAGGTTTAATCTCGTCAATGCCCATTGTTATGGAATTGGGTTTTGGAGAAGATGTGGATGCTGGAGATAGCGGAACGGTTATCAAACAAGCAACACGGGGACACGAGGTTTACCCAGGTTCAGGCCCCCGGAGGGAAAACCCTACTCCTGCTTGTCTGCTCTTGATTACGGCGGAACCGAAAGTTACAGGGGTACGCAGATGCAATCTGGCGTGGAGGTGTGTATGCGGTGAGAAGTGCCCTCCTCGCCATGCCCTCCTAGCCTTTATATAGATAGGCAGATCCCGGGCATAGGTCGAGTCGGTTACAGATTAGGGTTCGTCCCTTTGAAATTCTATCTACTTTAGTCTTGTTCTCCAAGCATCCGAAGGCGTCATGGGCTTGGGACACCCGAAACCTCCACAGGCCGTGTATCTTGCAGTGGGCCTTCCCTCGGGCTGGACTAGGTATGCTGATGTTGTGTACCCGTGGGGTATAACCATGTCAGTAGCCCTTGGGTGCTCAGTTGAATCGTAGATTCGGCTGAGGACTCCTTAGTCTTTCGGGTGCAGTTTTATGCCTGTTTATAAGAGAATGATTTTAATTTGTAGGGATAGTTGATGCGTGTCCCTGACTCTCCTGATGGATCAGGGCCAGCTAACTGTCATAGGACAAAACAACACGATCTTCTTCAGACTCGAGTCCCTAGACTCAAATCTGGAACGGGTGCTGGTGTAATTCGACTCGGGCCACTGAGGTCTTACAGGAGTCAAATCCCAGTAGTTTTCGAGTGATACACCCAACGCGTCCGTCAGGATTTTCATCGTGTCTGTTGACACGGTATTTTACTGGCATAGCGCAGTCAGGTGCGTTACCATGCCATCAGATGATATCTGTAGGTCTTATGTTTGTGTCGTAGACACAACATCCGAAATGTTATCACCACATAGGTGTTTCGGGTGGCTAAGGAAAATGTTTCACACTTAACGTTTGTTTGGGCAAAGTTGCCAGAAAGTTTTTTGCATTTTGATCCGAAAGATCGCAGTCGAAGAATTCATAGGGTGCGCGACCAGTGCTCCCTATGGGAGTAGCCCCCGAGTGTCTGTTCGAGTCGTAGACTCGAGCAAAGACTTTAGTTCAGTCATTTTTAGCTTCAGGTCCGAAGGACGCAATTTTTTTCGAATGCTTGAATCAATCCTCCCTATGGGAGAAGCCCCCGAGTCCGTAGTGGAGTCGTAGACTCTACGTGGGACTCGAAGATAGTGGAGAGTTATAGTTCTTCAATCATTTCTCAGGTGCGCGGCCAGCGCTCCTAATAGGAGTATCCCCCGAGTAGTTGCTCAAATCGTAGATTCGAGTGAGTACTTTAGTTATCAGCCGAAGATTTCCAACCGTTGATAGATTTGTTTTGATGACGTCAAATCCCCCAGTATGTTGGCTAACTTCCATTAGTTCAACACTTTGATTTGAGCAATAGAAGATGTTTGAAAAAATTCGTTTCTACCTGCTGGTCTGTTTTGACAGATTCATGCCATTGTTTGCATTTGCTTCTTATTGATTCCTTTTTGAGCTCTCTTCAGGTAATTTGAGTTTCTTTGAAGGAGTTACTTAAGTAGCTTGTGTTTTTAGTGAAAAGCCTTGCTGTTCCAAAGTTTTGCCCGCGGTCTAATATCTTTTGAATAAGCTAATGTTGCTAATGAAGATTGTGCGAAGTTTTCTATGAAGGAAAAATTTCAGGTGTAGAGAGAGAATGATGCAATTAGATGAAGAATGGACAAAAGCTCAATCTTGGGGATGCCACCATGGTGTCACCCCAATAAATATTCAAGAAGTACAAGCGTAAAAGCTTGGGGATGCCCAAGGCATCCCCTTCTTCATCAATAAAAAGCTCAAGTCTGTCTAGACACTTCACTTTTATTGTTTCATGCACAGTTGTGTTGTTCTTGGAGCGTCTTAGTTTTCGTTTGCTTTGATTAGTTTGTTTAGTAGTTTGGACCCCCGTTCTCGCTGTGTTGTTTTGCAAATAAGGTTGCTTGGCGTTTGGAAAGGAGTAGTAAATTCTTGCTTGAAGTGCAAAAGGAGCTTGTATTGACTGCGACTAAGACTTTAGCATGACATGCTAGGTGTTGTTTTTGCATTATGCTTAGTGATTATTGCTGTAGCATGTTTTGCTCCAAACAATTGGGATTGCTTAGTGTGCCTTGAAGAAATTATGTGTTGTTTTAGCATGCAAAATCATAGTATTATGGTATTCTCCTTTGATGTTTTGCTTGGGTTGACTTGGCACATGCTCACACCATGTTATGACTATGACAAGTCACCATTAGCCTCTATGATCATTTAGTCCTTGACTTGTAGTACCACTCTTTGCTTTGATCAGTTTGCTTTGTTTCATTGCATAATTATGGCCATTATTGCTTTCTTAGTTGGTTGCTCCCAGTCTTTTGCTAGCCTCCACTTGTATGAGTAAGCTCTACTCATGCTTTCAACTCCCAAGAAACCAAGTTATTCCAAAGTGTCCACTATAAACTCCTATGCATGGTGTGTTACACCACTCCAAAGTATATTATTGTTTTCATCTATCTTCCAATTAAAAACTATTTTGCTATGTGAAAACTTAGTGATTAAATCCCTCACGAACTTAATGGCATATTTTATTCTTTGCCCCTAATAAACTTGAACCATTGAGGCAACTTTGTTGTATATGCTTGCACTTATAAGTTGGGATTAGCAGAACCGTGCTGTCACGGGGAACGTTTTCAACATTGCACTTGTACTCTTTTTTGTACTTCGTTGATGTCATGCTCTTTTGTCTATGGATGTTACCGGTGTGAAAGGAAGTGGGAACTTGTAAGTCCATGGAGTTTGTATTCTGTGTTAGAGAAACGCCTAGGCCGCTAGCCTAAGCCATGCTTAATCATGGTGGAAACTTGCAGCATCACCATAGTGAGCTATCTATAAAGCATCCACAATAAAAAGCTATGCATATGGTAAATAAAAAGATTGCTGAGATGCTCATTGTCTGCTTGCCTTGTCATTTTGGTTATGGGAAAGATCCTGTACCATGTGCAAGGGGTACCCCATTGGCGGTTCTCAATGATATGAAAATACTTAAAGTGACAAGAACTTGCATGGGACCTAAGTTGAGTATCCACGAGGTGTAGCCCTTATAGTCAAGGGACTTGAGATTGCCAACTTATACTTTGTCAAGCATATACTCCAGCTTTGCCACTTTAACCTTAACCACTTCAAGATGCTTATGATAGGGGCAATGAGGGCTGAAAGCTAACTAGTGCCATAATTTTTGGAAGCTCTTTTTGAAACTTGTAATTCCTGGTTACTTTAAAAAAAGGCCTTTCTTTCACCATTATTTGAGTCTCCACTTTCTACCTTTAGGCACCATTAAGAGAGCATAGTTGCCATTCTGTGTGCAATGTTCCAAAGCTTACTAATTAATGCATATTGTGTTATTACTTGCTCTTGTGTTATCTGTTTCTAGTCACCCTTATGAACTTTGAAGGTGTCATATGCATTATATTGCTACTCTATGAGGGACAAGCTGATTGCCACTATGCTATGTTTTCTGCATGTGAAACAAACAAACGTTTTTCAATGCATATTATTCATGACTTTTGTTTATAGCTTGTCATGTTGCATGCATAGTTACTATGTCCTATTGTTAGAACTCCATCTTTCATGCACATGTTTAGAGTTCTTTGATCCCATCTTTCAATGTTTGCAAATGGTTGGATCTTTATTACGAGGGTGCATGTTGTAACATCCCAGTATTTAGGAACTAACGAAGGGTAGATTTAGAAATATGGAATGTTGCATGCATTCATTTGTGAAAATGTGAGTAAAATTTTTGCCAAATAAAAACCTTAAGTGATCAATGTTTCTTTCATACTTTAAGATTAGGTTTAGTCTTAAAGGATGATTGTTATAAACTTTGATATGATCTTTAAGGAATTATGTGTTTTAAAATGAATTTGAATTCTAAACTTGAATATTTGAATTATAATTTAATTCAGAAATAAACATTGTAACTTAAATTCTATCCAAAGAAAAACAATAATGATTATGAAACTTATTTCTTATCATCAATATATATAATCAAGTTATAAAATTATAACTTATTGAAATCATCCACACAATTCACAAAAGCAAATATACAAAGAATAAGAATATTCTTTATTAATAATAATGTAATCTTATTACAAAAGAATAAAATAAAGATTACAAAAATAATAAAAGAAAATTACAAAAGTATGAAGAAGATTACATTGGACTATTTACTAACTATTATGTAACTAAACCTAAACTAAATCTTCATATTTATATCTGTACCTGCAAAACAAATAGAAATATATAGAGAAATAAAAGGTTAGAGTTAGTAGTATTTTCTCTCAAACATGTCAGTGAAATGCACTTGACAAATTCATCATTGAGAAAATTATAAAAAGGGGCAAGTTTCACCAATATAAAAGAATCCGTCTTTCATAAATTTAAAGCTAGAAGTCAAATAACAGCCAAGAGGGACAAATCCACCAGCCAGGTGAAAGTAACCAGGTAATAGTAAGTTTCCAGATTCTTAACATATCCTTAAGTGCATAGCAAGCACACAGGCAGGACACACACCAACATGCATGTGGTGTGTTGTCAACCTCACAGAACAGCCCAAACTCACAAAACCACAAGCACATCCGTGGAGAGGCACTAATGCATCTCTCCACTGCACACAACACACAAGAACAACCAGTGTAGACATCAGCTAAACCAAGCACCACATCCAGCAACCAAATCAACCAAAGCAAGAACACATCACCGGGATGGTGACATGAGGAGGGGGATGGATCAGGTGGACAGCAAGATAAGCCCAGGAGCTTGGAGGAGCAGATTAGCTCAAGATCAAGCACAAGAGTCCAGCAAAACCAGATCAAGATCATCACCAACTTACTCCACAAACATCAGAGTCTGTGGTGAGTTTCATAAAACCTTCACATGATCTAATCATCTTATTTAGAGAAAAGCATGTGTTGTTTTATAAAACAAAACCTCAGAAAGCACCCAAGTGGGGTGAATCCATCATAGGGATTTTTAAACTCTAAAAGCAAATAGCAAGTACCAGGATCCAACCAGATCTCAGAGCAACATCCTTGCTCTGGTTGTCAAACTATATTTTACAATTCAATCATACATATACCTATGATCTATTTCTAGGCACATCCCTAAAGGAAGGTTAGCAACTTAGAAAGAAATCTTTGGGATCCATATAATGATCAAACTCACTATCATTTTTTCCAAGCTTTGATTCAATAAAGAATAGCTGGTACCACTACCAGGACTATCTAGATGAATCAACTAGATAAGATATGAATCCCTCAGCCTCAGACCAACATCATTGGTCTTAGGGAATTCAGAGAAGAGCATCTCTATTTATCTTATAAAGCCAAGTTTGTCTTAAGCCTAAAACAACCCAATCAGTGGGTTAGAATCAAACTTGTGTGCCATACCATGATGGTGTCACAAGAACAATCCATTATGAATCAGGATAGACATTTAATCATCACAAATTCAAACAATCAACTTAACTAATCATTTTCCTGTTAACACAGGAATCATAACTAGGATATTCTTATATTAAAATTCACTGTTATGATCTCAAACTATACACTAGTTCTAAGCCAACAACACCAGGACAATGATTTCATCATGTCATAATCATGATCATAAACCCAGAGATGACAGTGAAAACTTATCAAGCCACTGACTTAACCAAGCATGATTCCCAAGCAACTATATCATCTGAATCTGATGCAATCCAAGCATCAAATCATCTAGTAAGCCACCAGAAACATCATAGATCATCTTAAGGAACAAGCCTCAGGCCAATAATCATTTAGCATGTGTACATACCATCCAAACATGATTCAATTCATCCAGTACATGATCAATCACATAACAGGAACCCTAAATGGATAATCATCCTAATCTGAATCAGACAGTAGCAAGAGAGAACACTGCCAGCATCTAGCATCGAATTAGCAAGCATAGAGAGCACCGGGGGAAAGGAATCAAACTCACCTTAGGTCCTTGCTGAAGAAATCGAAGAGGACGCAGAGGGGCCGACGACCATGGTGACACGGGGAGCACCCCAGAGGGGGCGCTGCAACCCGCACGGCGCCACGACAGTGACCCTGATCACGACTGGAGGTGCAGAGCATCACCTCGACGCACGACGACCACGACAGCACTTGAATCCATGCCAACCCCCAAGCCCTAGGGTTCGGGACGACATCGATCCATTGCAGGAGAGCCTCAGGATCGAATTCAATTGGATAGAACGAACGGGCATCGTCGACAACCCCCTGTTGCACCACGGAGGCGACCAGAACGGCCTACGGCGGCGGGAATCGCCGGTGGCGGCATCGCCGGCCACAGGGTCGGGGTCAGAGGAGGAGAGGATAAGCTCGAGGGAGAGAGATAGGCAGTGAGGAGTGGGCCGAGCTGGGCTAAACCCTTCGGGGTGGCTCTTTTGTCTAGGACTAATGGGCCACCAGGGCCCAATAAGTACAACCAGCCCAGAAACATTTCCAGGCCTGTTTGAATAAAAAGGAAAAGACCAAAATACCCCTGGAATTAATTAAATTCTAGAAAATAAAAGTCCAAAAATTATAAATAAAATATTTTTGGATTCACAATAATCCACTCTATCCAAATAAAATAAGATATAAAATTTTAGACATTTAATTTTTTATAAGCATTTTGTAATTTATATATGCCTTATGGAATTTTACAAAATTATTGAAAGATGATAAAAATTCATTATATATTAATATTATAGTATTTTTTGAAAAATACTAAATAAATATTTAATAACAATTTTTAATGTATAATTGATTATTCCTAAAAGAATTATTAAATTAATAAAAGTCAAATAAAAGAAAATAAAATAAAATAATATATGCTATAAATATTAAAAAGTAATATTTATAAATGCTCAATCATCATTTAAGGACACCTTATTTAGGGTAAATGCATATAGAATTAAAAAAATGCATTACATTACTTGCATAATCATTTTGCTTCTTTAAATATTGTCCTTACCGGGCAATAATGATGTTTTTGTAGACATAGAAGCTCAAGGTCCAGTAAAAGCATAAGACTTCACTACCTTGCCATCACACGGCAAGTTCATCACTTGCTCATGTCCTTTGAAGAGTCTTTATCAAAGTATTTGCAAATTGTGTGTTATCATATATGCTATAAAAGAAAGAAAATATTATTTTCACAAATAAATAAATCATAGATATCATCCTAAGTGATGATATAATGGAGCAATAGAACTTAGGGTTCTAGTTGCAAACAACTATGATCAAGTAGGGACTTAGTAACCCCTAACATCAGTGATTCTAGCGCCGTATATTACGCGTTAGCCATGAGATTTGGAATGGGACAGTGTGGCATCCCGCAAAACCACTACTAGAAAATCGCGTTGAATTTGTGCATTGCATCGTCATCATCATGCATTGTTTGCCAAAACTATTTTCGCAAAGCCCGTGTTGTTTTCTAAAACGCCCCATCTTAATTCAAATGCAAAACCCGGGCTTGTCCGGATTATTTATTTTGTCTTGCATTGGTTTGCAAAGGCCATGTTTTAATCAAATAAAAATATTAAATTATTTTAGCGGGGCAGTCGAACGGGCCGTTTTAGCCCGAACGACCACCCCAGAAAAACCAGAAATTAAAACGGTCCACCTCTTTAAATCCTAAAGCTACCCAGGAAACTACCCAACCCAACCCTCCACCTCACTCCCACCTATCCCCATCCGCCACCTCAGCTACCCCTCTCCCCTGACCAATCTAAACCTGCCACGTGGCCAACTCTCTCTCCTCTCACCCCCACTCCCCAGCACACCTGGCGCCTGACCCGCCCCTGGGCCCCACCCGGCCACCCCACGCACGCGGTCCGCCCCGCCTGGCCCCTGGCCCGCCACCTGCCCGCGTGCCCCTCTCCTTCTCCCTCCTCCCCTCATCCTCGCGCGCGCACGGCACCGTCTCCCCGACCTCGCCCGACCGCCCCGCCTCGCCGCCGCAGCTACCCCCGCCGCCGGCGCCTCCCCAGCAGCAGCGCGCCGTCGCCCCGCTCTGCCTCCCTACCACCGCACCCGCTCGCCATCACCGCCTCCGTCCGCCGCCCAGAGCCGCCACCGTCCCGCCCCGGCCGTCCCCGCGCGTCCCGCCGCGTCGGCCTCCACCGCGCCCCCGGCCACCTCCGACGACCCGCGCCCCGGCCGCTCCACCTCGCCTCCCCGACGCGCCGCCGTCGCCCACACCCCTCCTCCGGCCCCGCCAGTACCCTGCGAGCCCCGCGCCCCTGCCCGTCGCCGGCGGCCGCGTTACCACCCAGTACCGCTCTGCCGCGCCGGCTTCCTCCCGCCCCGCCGGCCAGGCCCGTCGCCGCCGCCCACCGACGGTCCCTCCTCGCAGGCGCCTCCACCTCTGTTGGCTGCGGCCGAGCGCCTGCAGGCTCGCTGTGGCCGTCTCGTGTGGACCCCTGCAACGCTAGTGCACCCGCGTTGACAAACCTGGAGCCACCAAGTACTGCGTCTCCAAGATCTCCCGAGGCGGCTACAAGTTGACCATCGATGATAAGTCGACGCCCGAGAGCTACGTCCCGCACGCCAAGTTCGACAAGACCTCGACACCCTGAACCCCGAGACCGGACCCTGGACCCTGTCGAACCCCGAACCCCGGAACCCCAAGATCGTCGAGACCCTAATGTGTGACCCCCTTTTCCCTCGAACCCTATTTTATAACATAATGACAACTTGATTGTATATTGAATTGTCATACTCGCATGCATGTCTGTGGTTTGGGGGCCTTATGCCGATTCACCTAATAATTAAATATGGGGCCCATATGCGGGCAAATCTAGCCTTATATTGGCCTCATTTAAATTTGTGTAGTGAACCCGATGCTATCTTCTACCATGTAAAAACAACATTTAAATTGCGGGGGTTCTAAATAACTTGAACCATTTAACTAATTGTCGGGACCCCGGTTCCACTTAATATGATCTAATTGCATCGCACTTTGCCATGCCATGCATCATACATGCATCATGCCGATCTTCTGTCGTTGTATTAAATATTGCATCCGGTGTGTCTTCTAGTGTTTTAGTTCTTCGCGGATAAGGCCGTTGAGTTGATGTGAGCTTCGCCCCGATCTTCGGTTGAACCCTCGACAATGTTTTCAGGCGAGCATCTCCCTCTTTCTACCTATCTTACTTTTATAGTCTTTATTCCCTCTTGTTGATCTATTGCTATCTGTGTTGCGGTGCTTTAGTTTCCGTACCTGTGATATACCGTGCAGCCCTATATTGCCTTGGACACACCCTATTACCTGTTGTTTGGTAGATAGTTGGACTCGCGCGTCGTAGTTGCTTGCTCAAGTGCTGATGTGTGTCGTCATATGCCACAGTTGCTGATGTATTGCCGCATGTTGATGTTGGAGATGATTCTAGCTTTACTTATCGTCACTTTAATTTCTGTTTAACAACTAAAATTGAAATAAGCAGAGGCATCGGTGGGTGATAGATAATATTTGGTTTCCGAACGCCCACTTGTGTCCCGTAAGACCCCGAGTACTTGATACCTGTTCCTTGATTTATCGCGCTATCCACATATGGGGAGTATGGGCCCCCCTTAGCCAGAGCTTGATTCCGTCTTATTTCTTGGGGCCACTAACTAGTTTGAGGTTTTATTACGATCCTGTACTTATGCCATGTTTTACTGCTTTATTTACGATTGTGCGAGGAGCACACTGTACTGTTTAGGAGCGGGACACGATTCCGCGGTGTCGACAAGCCCAGCCACACTTTCGGGTTCCCAGTCGTTCACAGCCGTCCACCCAAACCTTGAGGCCGTCTCGGAGCTTGCTTACTCCGTTGCGGATTCTACTTAAGGGGTGGCCCCCTGAAATATTTCTGAATCTTGTGATTGCTCTGTCGTGAGACCTCGTTGGGTTTTGATTTGGTTTTTCCGAGGTTGATCGTGTGTGTGTTGCTATTTGTGCACCCCGGCCGGGTTAAAACTTTCTGAAAGCCGTGTCCGCGGTTATGGACGACTTGGAGCACAGTATCTCGACCATAGACAAGCATAACTAAAGTTTATTGCTGTAAATTTGACTTTATATTGACTAGTAATTAGCTTCACCATAATGGAATGTCTAATTAATACTGCCCACAATTGCTTGCTTGAGTTGTCGCTTGCGACCATTGTACCTGACTAGTAAGTATTGCAACTACAACGGAATGGCCGAATAAAAGTACCAACAACTGCCGGGTTCAAGGGTTATCTCGTGCTAAATGTATTTGACTAGTAAGAGTTGCCACTATAACGGAATGGTTAATTAAAAGTGCCCACTGCTTACTTTATCAGGACGATCATCTAAACCTGACTAGTAAAGTGCCACTACTATAACTGAATAATTAAAACTGACAACTGTGTGAGTTCCTCGGTTGACTTCCTCGTTTGGTTTCGAGGGGGAAACGCCAGGATGGGTTTGTTTGATGATAGAATCAGGTTGGTTCCGAATAGGTCCTTCTTACCCCTCTCCGTTTGACGCCAGTGTATCGAGTCTCTATAGGTTGTTTAGTGCTTGCTGCCGCTGCCGCTCAGTCCACCATACCTATGTAGGCGAGGACCGCCGAATTCTAGCCTCGCCGTGTACTGGCCTCAGTACTGACGCTCCTTCTTTTTCCTTTGCCCTTTGTCGGCACCCCTTTTGTTGAAGCGGGTTTTGAGATCGGCGCCGTTAGCAGGGTTACCCTTCCGGCTTGGCCTGGGCAGGGTTATGGACGCCATTGGTTATTCTTCAGGGCTCTTAGCCCCATTTGCATCTTGTCCGTAGCTGGACGCTCTATCGTTTTCAAGGTGATTTGGATCTTGTATATTATATCTGTATTCTTGACTCTTGGAGTCGCTGGTATATATATCTGTTCTGTGGGTCCCATCGAGGGCTGTTGTGTAATGTTATTACTTCGTTTTCCACCCGCACGAAAGTGCCTGGTGGGCACCTTTGAATCGTTTCTATGCGGGTTTGGCGAATTTTGCTCAAACTTGCATAGGTCCGATTCTGAGGGTGTTACAGAGTGGTATCAGAGCTCAGCAGTTGCGATACCCCACAAGTCCAGCCTGTAGGATAACCTAGCTAACGGCCGAAGTAGAGTGTCAAAACTATTTTTGCAAAATCGGTTGGATAGTTCCGATTAGGTCTGATTTTACTCCTTACCCCTTTGCTATTCTCCTCTTACCTCTACGTGTTTGAATCCGCTCTCTTCTCTTTCTTCGAGTCCAGGAATTCTCGTGGTTGGGTTTCCGTCGTACCTTCAGGGTTTCGCTTCCTCCTTTGATAACGGTGTTGCTACATCCGGTCTTCATGCTATCTGAGGAATCCGTCTACGGTGTTACCATTCTTTGTTCTTTGTTTGTGCCTTCTGGTGTTTTCCGACGCGACGCCATCATCCACGCCAGATCCGATGCAGAGTTTTGCATCACCCCTTTGTTTCCGAACCTCGCTTGTCGAGATCTTCAGTCTAATTCCGAGAGTTGGTTGCATAATCCGCCTATCTGTGTGCAGAGTAATGGTTCGAGTGCGGGATGGAGTAGCTACCATACCACTACTCTTATCATTCGCTCTTGTACATCGAATCAGTGGATACAACAACTTTACTCCGCCATGGAAGTTAGGGGTGGTTATATTTGTTGATACCTCTACCTTCGACCTTTTGTTCCGGAGTGTTCTCTCGACGATCACGGACAACGAACTCTTGTTAGTGGCGTCGCGAGGATCTACACGAAGCGCGAAGACGCAGACCGCCGACCTTCCTTCCGGTACCATGAGGCGGATCTCGAGGGCGAGATCCATTGTTAGTGGTGTCGAATTGTGGCATCCCGCAAAACCACTACTAGAAAATCGCGTTGAATTTGTGCATTGCATCGTCATCATCATGCATTGTTTGCCAAAACTATTTTCGCAAAGCCCGTGTTGTTTTCTAAAACGCCCCATCTTAATTCAAATGCAAAACCCGGGCTTGTCCGGATTATTTATTTTGTCTTGCATTGGTTTGCAAAGGCCATGTTTTAATCAAATAAAAATATTAAATTATTTTAGCGGGGCAGTCGAACGGGCCGTTTTAGCCCGAACGACCACCCCAGAAAAACCAGAAATTAAAACGGTCCACCTCTTTAAATCCTAAAGCTACCCAGGAAACTACCCAACCCAACCCTCCACCTCACTCCCACCTATCCCCATCCGCCACCTCAGCTACCCCTCTCCCCTGACCAATCTAAACCTGCCACGTGGCCAACTCTCTCTCCTCTCACCCCCACTCCCCAGCACACCTGGCGCCTGACCCGCCCCTGGGCCCCACCCGGCCACCCCACGCACGCGGTCCGCCCCGCCTGGCCCCTGGCCCGCCACCTGCCCGCGTGCCCCTCTCCTTCTCCCTCCTCCCCTCATCCTCGCGCGCGCACGGCACCGTCTCCCCGACCTCGCCTGACCGCCCCGCCTCGCCGCCGCAGCTACCCCCGCCGCCGGCGCCTCCCCAGCAGCAGCGCGCCGTCGCCCCGCTCTGCCTCCCCTACCACCGCACCCGCTCGCCATCACCGCCTCCGTCCGCCGCCCAGAGCCGCCACCGTCCCGCCCCGGCCGTCCCCGCGCGTCCCGCCGCGTCGGCCTCCACCGCGCCCCCGGCCACCTCCGACGACCCGCGCCCCGGCCGCTCCACCTCGCCTCCCCGACGCGCCGCCGTCGCCCACACCCCTCCTCCGGCCCCGCCAGTACCCTGCGAGCCCCGCGCCCCTGCCCGTCGCCGGCGGCCGCGTTACCACCCAGTACCGCTCCTCCGCGCCGGCTTCCTCCCGCCCCGCCGGCCAGGCCCGTCGCCGCCGCCCACCGACGGTCCCTCCTCGCAGGCGCCTCCACCTCTGTTGGCTGCGGCCGAGCGCCTGCAGGCTCGCTGTGGCCGTCTCGTGTGGACCCCTGCAACGCTAGTGCACCCGCGTTGACAAACCTGGAGCCACCAAGTACTGCGTCTCCAAGATCTCCCGAGGCGGCTACAAGTTGACCATCGATGATAAGTCGACGCCCGAGAGCTACGTCCCGCACGCCAAGTTCGACAAGACCTCGACACCCTGAACCCCGAGACCGGACCCTGGACCCTGTCGAACCCCGAACCCCGGAACCCCAAGATCGTCGAGACCCTAATGTGTGACCCCCTTTTCCCTCGAACCCTATTTTATAACATAATGACAACTTGATTGTATATTGAATTGTCATACTCGCATGCATGTCTGTGGTTTGGGGGCCTTATGCCGATTCACCTAATAATTAAATATGGGGCCCATATGCGGGCAAATCTAGCCTTATATTGGCCTCATTTAAATTTGTGTAGTGAACCCGATGCTATCTTCTACCATGTAAAAACAACATTTAAATTGCGGGGGTTCTAAATAACTTGAACCATTTAACTAATTGTCGGGACCCCGGTTCCACTTAATATGATCTAATTGCATCGCACTTTGCCATGCCATGCATCATACATGCATCATGCCGATCTTCTGTCGTTGTATTAAATATTGCATCCGGTGTGTCTTCTAGTGTTTTAGTTCTTCGCGGATAAGGCCGTTGAGTTGATGTGAGCTTCGCCCCGATCTTCGGTTGAACCCTCGACAATGTTTTCAGGCGAGCATCTCCCTCTTTCTACCTATCTTACTTTTATAGTCTTTATTCCCTCCTGTTGATCTATTGCTATCTGTGTTGCGGTGCTTTAGTTTCCGTACCTGTGATATACCGTGCAGCCCTATATTGCCTTGGACACACCCTATTACCTGTTGTTTGGTAGATAGTTGGACTCGCGCGTCGTAGTTGCTTGCTCAAGTGCTGATGTGTGTCGTCATATGCCACAGTTGCTGATGTATTGCCGCATGTTGATGTTGGAGATGATTCTAGCTTTACTTATCGTCACTTTAATTTCTGTTTAACAACTAAAATTGAAATAAGCAGAGGCATCGGTGGGTGATAGATAATATTTGGTTTCCGAACGCCCACTTGTGTCCCGTAAGACCCCGAGTACTTGATACCTGTTCCTTGATTTATCGCGCTATCCACATATGGGGAGTATGGGCCCCCCTTAGCCAGAGCTTGATTCCGTCTTATTTCTTGGGGCCACTAACTAGTTTGAGGTTTTATTACGATCCTGTACTTATGCCATGTTTACTGCTTTATTTACGATTGTGCGAGGAGCACACTGTACTGTTTAGGAGCGGGACACGATTCCGCGGTGTCGACAAGCCCAGCCACACTTTCGGGTTCCCAGTCGTTCACAGCCGTCCACCCAAACCTTGAGGCCGTCTCGGAGCTTGCTTACTCCGTTGCGGATTCTACTTAAGGGGTGGCCCCCTGAAATATTTCTGAATCTTGTGATTGCTCTGTCGTGAGACCTCGTTGGGTTTTGATTTGGTTTTTCCGAGGTTGATCGTGTGTGTGTTGCTATTTGTGCACCCCGGCCGGGTTAAAACTTTCTGAAAGCCGTGTCCGCGGTTATGGACGACTTGGAGCACAGTATCTCGACCATAGACAAGCATAACTAAAGTTTATTGCTGTAAATTTGACTTTATATTGACTAGTAATTAGCTTCACTATAATGGAATGTCTAATTAATACTGCCCACAATTGCTTGCTTGAGTTGTCGCTTGCGACCATTGTACCTGACTAGTAAGTATTGCAACTACAACGGAATGGCCGAATAAAAGTACCAACAACTGCCGGGTTCAAGGGTTATCTCGTGCTAAATGTATTTGACTAGTAAGAGTTGCCACTATAACGGAATGGTTAATTAAAAGTGCCCACTGCTTACTTTATCAGGACGATCATCTAAACCTGACTAGTAAAGTGCCACTACTATAACTGAATAATTAAAACTGACAACTGTGTGAGTTCCTCGGTTGACTTCCTCGTTTGGTTTCGAGGGGGAAACGCCAGGATGGGTTTGTTTGATGATAGAATCAAGTTGGTTCCGAATAGGTCCTTCTTACCCCTCTCTGTTTGACGCCAGTGTATCGAGTCTCTATAGGTTGTTTAGTGCTTGCTGCCGCTGCCGCTCAGTCCACCATACCTATGTAGGCGAGGACCGCCGAATTCTAGCCTCGCCGTGTACTGGCCTCAGTACTGACGCTCCTTCTTTTTCCTTTGCCCTTTGTCGGCACCCCTTTTGTTGAAGCAGGTTTTGAGATCGGCGCCGTTAGCAGGGTTACCCTTCCGGCTTGGCCTGGGCAGGGTTATGGACGCCATTGGTTATTCTTCAGGGCTCTTAGCCCCATTTGCATCTTGTCCGTAGTTGGACGCTCTATCGTTTTCAAGGTGATTTGGATCTTGTATATTATATCTGTATTCTTGACTCTTGGAGTCGCTGGTATATATATCTGTTCTGTGGGTCCCATCGAGGGCTGTTGTGTAATGTTATTACTTCGTTTTCCACCCGCACGAAAGTGCCTGGTGGGCACCTTTGAATCGTTTCTATGCGGGTTTGGCGAATTTTGCTCAAACTTGCATAGGTCCGATTCTGAGGGTGTTACAGACAGAGAAGTCAGCTGTATCTTCTTCCTCTCGCATGAAGCCGGATGTGCAGGTCGTGGCTGTTATCCTCGTAGCGTGCATATTAATTGGTAATTCGTAGAGGATATGCAGCATATGGGTGGGAACCCTCATCGTCCCACGATAGTTCTGGCATCTAACAGTTTGTACAAACCATTCCCGTAATTCATTATGTGGGCATGGTGTACACTAAGGAGGCATGCGGGGTCGCGAAGGGGGCAGTGATTAGCTTGGACCAACTACTAGGGCCCACATCATACACTAGTAGAAAACAGGCCATCCGTCCACGCCCCCTCAGAGCACTAGTCCCGGTTGCGCCACCAACCGGGACTAATGCTAGCACGCGTCCCGGTTGGAGCGGGCACGGGGCCAGGGGGCATGGGTCCCGGTTGGTAAGGGGGCATGCGTCCCGGTTGGAGCCACCAACCGGGACTAAAGGTTTGGCCACAGCCACGTGGCCTGGCACGCACCTTTAGTCCCGGTTGCTGGCTCCAACCGGGACTAAAGACCCCTGCCCTCTATAAATGCAACGCCCCAGCCCCCTCCTCTGCCTCCACTCTGTTTTTTCGAATGGTGTAAGCTGTGAGGGTGTGTGCTAGTTTTTTCTCATGCATGCATGGAAGGTGTTTGTTGAAATGTTTGAGTGAAAAATCCCTTTGAATTTCTCATAGAACAAAAATATAGAAGGTGTCCGAGACGCGCTTGAGCTTATTTCCCTCGATCGAGGTTAGCAATCTTATCTTTTCTAGGTCATTGATACAATTCATGTGTCGGTGTGAATTGGTTATTTCACTATTTATGATGTCCTGTTTTTTGATAAACTTACTTATATGATGCAGATGAACGGTCGGGAATGGATGTACGGTGACCGGCGGGTAGCCGGGTATATCAAAGGCGTGGATAAATTTATCGATGTGGCTACGGCAAACAAAGAGAATGGATTTATACGTTGTCCATGTGTTCAATGTCGGAACAACAAGGAGTACTCTTCCTCGAAAATCATTCGTGGCCACCTGATTATGAAAGGTTTCATGCCCAACTATAATTGCTGGACCAAGCACGGGGAAAGAGGGGTTATGATGGAAGATGGTGAAGAAGAAGATGATGATAACAACTATCATCATATGTTTCCTGAATACAGTGATACTGCAATGGAAGACAATGGAGAGGAAAAAGGTGAAGAACGGGCATCAGATGAGCCGGCTGATGAACTTGGTAGGGTCATTTCTGATGCAAAGCGAGACTGTGAAACAGAAAATGAGAAGTTGAAGTTAGAGGGCATGTTAGAAGATCACAAGAAATTGTTGTACCCAAATTGTGAAGATGGCAGCACAAAGCTCGGTACGACACTGGAATTGTTGCGATGGAAGGCAGAGTGTGGTCTAACTGACTCCTCATTTGAAAAGATGCTGAAAATAATGAAGCCGAAGTTTCCAAAACATAACGAACTTCCCGATAGTACCTACGAAGCAAAGAAGACTCTCTGTCCTCTGGGATTAGATGTGCAAAAGATACATGCATGCATTAATGACTGCATCCTCTACCGCGGTAAGGAGTATGAGAATTTAGATAAATGCCCGGTATGCAACGCGTTGCGGTATAAGATCAGACGAGATGACCCTGTTGATGTTGAGGGAGAGCCCCTCCGGAAGAGGGTTCCTGCTAAGGTTATGTGGTATGCTCCTATAATACCAAGGTTGAAACGCATGTTCAGAAACAAAGAGCATGCCAGGTTGTTGCGATGGCACAAAGAAGACCGTAAGAAAGACGGGGAGTTGAGACACCCTGCTGATGGGTCACAGTGGAGAAAAATCGAGAGAGACTTCCCAGACTTTGCAGGTGACGCAAGGAACTTATGGTTTGGTCTAAGTACGGATGGCATGAATCCTTTTGGGGAGCAGAGCTGCAGTCACAGCACCTGGCCCGTGACTCTATGTATCTACAACCTGCCTCCTTGGTTGTGCATGAAGCGTAAGTTCATTATGATGCCAGTGCTCATCCAAGGCCCGAAGCAACCGGGCAACGACATTGATGTGTACCTTAGGCCATTAGTTGAAGAACTCTTACAGTTGTGGGGCAAACCAGGTGTACGTGCGTGGGATGAGAACAAACAGGAGCCATTTAATCTACGAGGGTTGTTATTCGTAACCATCAATGATTGGCCTGCTCTTAGTAACCTTTCAGGACAGACAAACAAAGGATATAAGGCATGTACCCACTGTTTAGATAAGACCGAAGGTACATATTTGCATAAATGCAAGAAGGTTGTGTACCTAGCGAATCGACGATTTCTTCCGACCAATCATCCCGTAAGAAAGAAAGGCAAGCATTTCAAAGGTGAGGCAGATCACCGGAAGAAGCCTGAACTCCCTGCTGGTGATGATGTATTTGGTATGGTCAAGGACATAGAAGTAATCTTTGGAAAGGGTCCCGGCGGTCAATCAGTTCCGAACGACGTCGCTACAGGACACGCACCCATGTGGAAGAAGAAATCTATATTTTGGGAGCTGCCATATTGGAAAGTCCTGCGTGTCCGCTCTTCAATCGACGTGATGCACGTGACGAAGAATCTCTGCGTGAACCTGCTAGGATTCCTAGGCGTGTATGGGAAGACAAAAGATACACCTGAAGCACGGGAGGACCAACAAATTATGAAAGACCCAAAGAACATGCATACAGATAACAAGACGGATAAAGGGCGTCACTTAAGTCGTGCCAGCTATGCTCTTACCAAAGCAGAGAAGGAAATCTTTTTTGAAGTCCTTTACAGTATCAAGGTGCCGTCGGGCTTCTCATCTAATATAAAGGGGATAATAAATATGGCAGAGAAAAAGTTCCAAAACCTGAAGTCTCATGACTGTCACGTGATTATGACGCAGTTGCTTCCGATTGCATTGAGGGGGCTTCTACCAGAAAATGTTCGAGTACCCATTGTGAAGCTGTGTGCATTCCTCAATGCAATATCTCAGAAGGTAATCAATCCAGATATTCTGCCAAGGTTACAGAAGGATGTGGTACAATGTCTTGTTAGTTTTGAATTGGTGTTCCCACCATCCTTCTTCAATATTATGACGCATCTGCTGGTTCATCTAGTGGAAGAGATTGCCATTCTCGGTCCGGTATTTCTGCACAATATGTTCCCCTTTGAGAGGTTCATGGGAGTCTTAAAGAAATATGTTCATAACCGTGCTAGACCAGAAGGAAGCATCTCCAAGGGATATGGAACAGAGGAGGTCATTGAGTTTTGTGTTGACTTTATTCCTGACCTTAAGCCGATTGGTGTTTCTGACTCGCGGCATGAGGGAAGACTAAGTGGAAAAGGCACGCTGGGAAAGAAAGCACTGATATGTAGGGACGGGGATTCTTTCACTAAAGCACACTACACAGTTCTACATAATTCCACGTTGGCAGCTCCGTATATGGAGGAACACAAGAATATTGTACGCTCCAAAAACCCGGGGAAGCCTGAATCATGGATTACAGATGAACACATGAAGTCTGTCGGTGGTTGGATGCGGACACATCTCTTGAATGACACCACTGTTGGAGATCAGCTATACTTGTTGGCCGCGTCACCATCTTCTACTGTATTGAATTTCCAAGGGTACGAAATAAATGGGAATACATTCTACACGATCGCCCAAGATAAAAAGAGCACCAACCAAAATAGTGGTGTCCGCTTTGATGCAATAGACGAGAATGGACAAAAGGACACATATTATGGTTACATAGAGGAGATATGGGAACTAGACTATGGAGTCTCTTTTAAGGTCCCTTTGTTTCGCTGCAAATGGGTCAACCTGAATGGGGAAGGGGTAAAGATAGACCAGTTGTACGGAATGACAACAGTGGATCTCAACAATCTTGGTTATAGAGATGAACCATTCGTCCTAGCCAATGATGTGTCTCAGGTTTTCTATGTGAAGGACATGTCCTCCAGACCGAAAAAAAGAAAAAATATGCAAACGAATACATCATATGATGATCCAAAGCGTCACATAGTTCTTTCAGGGAAAAGAAACATCGTGGGAATCGAGGGCAAGACAGACATGTCAGAAGATTATAATAAGTTTGATGAAATTCCGCCCTTCACAGTGAAAACTGACCCAAGCATTCCGTTAAGTAAAGAAGATGCTCCATGGTTACGTCTGAAGCGGTCATAAGGAATGACATATGCCAAGAAGTTCATGCTCATATTATGTAACTCTAGTTCATGTCTTTCGCGGTTTGTGGCTTGACCGAAGGATATCTTTCGCGGTTTGTGGCCTTTAGTCCCGGTTTTGTAGTCTCAGTTTTTAATATTAATAAATGTCTTGAGTGTTAGTCCCATTTTGTGGCTGGACCGGGAGTGCCTCTATGACCAGTTTCTCGGAGATGCCGGAGGACTGGGCTCCGTCGGCATCTCCCTGAAACTGGCCGCAGTGGTGTCCCTGCTCTCGAAAACCATCTTGCAGCTTGTAACTTCACTAACTAGATCAATACGCCTCGGAGCTAACTAATTTCACATATTAGGGAGTGCCTCTATGACCAGTTTCTCAGAGATGCCGGAGGACTGGGCTCCGTCGGCATCTCCCTGAAACTGGCCGCAGTGGTGTCCCTGCTCTCGAAAACCATCTTGCAGCTTGTAACTTCACTAACTAGATCAATACGCCTCGGAGCTAACTAATTTCACATATTAGGGAGTGCCTCTATGACCAGTTTCTCGGAGATGCCGGAGGACTGGGCTCCGTCGGCATCTCCCTGAAACTGGCCGCAGTGGTGTCCCTGCTCTCGAAAACCATCTTGGAGATGCCTCAAACTGGCTGGAGGACTGGACTCACAAGGATGCATATTTATAGTACAAGCAGCTCGGCATAATGTCGACACTCACGACATAATGTCGACACTCACCCCTATTATTAGTGCTGACTCATCTTTAGTCCCGGTTGGTGTCTCCAACCGGGACTAAAGGTTCATCTTTAGTCCCGGTTGGTGACACCATCCGGGACAAGGTACAAGCCGCACGACATAATGTCGACACTCACCCCTATTATTAGTGTTGTCTGGCCCACTCTGCCGCAATCCCTTTAGTCCCGGTTTGTGACTACATCCGGGACTAAATGTGTGCCGAACAATGATCATGTGTGTGTGGACATTGGTATGTAGAACAATGTTGCAGGAGGAAGTTTTCCTTTTTGTCGCACGGAAAATCCCTTTTCCATTTTCCGAGCGCAAAAAACGGGTCGTTTTGTGAAGTAACCACCAAAATGCCGTTTCAGAATGCTACCGTCCTATTTTCCTAAAATACTAGACCACCTTACATGGACTATATCCCAACCGGTACAAATCGGGACTAAATATGAACCCTCTCTTTATATAGGCATTTCCCTCTATTTATTAGGTAACACTTAAGACATTTATTAATATTAAAAACCGGGACAAATCGGGACTAGCTAACACTCAGGCCTAAAGCCGCCCCCTTTAGTCATAATCATGCCTAGTCCTATAGTACGCAGCTTCAGGGTCTTCATCGTCGTCGTCATCATCATCGTCATCGTCACCTGCCACTCCGGGGATCCTCAGCCCATCCATGGCATATACCAGGGGCCATTCCAGCCTTGGATTCACGGCGGGTGGGAGAGGGGTCTCCTGGAAGACGATGCCGCTACCGCCGGGACAGTGTGGGGCCTGTGGCGGGTGGACTCGTGGGCACCGTAGGCGAGGATGGTCTCCCCCGGCGATGTAGCGCATCACTTCGATGATAGTACGGTTCTCCCACCACAGACGACGGCCGACTTCGTTGTTGTTCACCGGTGGCGGGCCATCACCCTCGTACCTGGCGAGCTCCCTTTCCCGCCTATTAGCGAAGAAGGCATTCCAGGTGTCATAGTTGTCGGGATCCCACTGGGGATCCATCCGCTGCTCCGGCGTGAGCTCGTGGTAGAAGTGGTTTGTGATGGCCGCCTGGCGTGCGGAACCTTGAGGGACAGGAGGGACAGGAACCCCTCCAGCGCTCAGCATCCAGCCGGCGGGCGGCCGGTACCCCGGTGGACAAGGGTAGTTGGAGGCGCACAGCGCCTCGGTCTCCTCGAGGGTCAGAATGGCCCAGTAGGCGTTGTCCATTGTTCTAAGAGAGGAAGGTGTGGATGTGTGGATAGCCATGACACGATCACCCTAAATATAGAGGGAAAGGGCGGGAAAACTTGGCATGAAGCTTTGGGAAATGGCGGGAAATATCTTTAGTCCCGGTTAGTGACTACATCCGGGACTAAAAGCTCTAGTAGAAAGGAAAGGGCGGGAAAACTTGGCGGGAAGAGGTGGGAAATGGCGGAAAATATTTTTAGTCCCGGTTTGTGACTACATCCGGGACTAAATGTGTGCCGAACAATGATCATGTTTCGAAAAAACCTTCACAAAATGACCTATCATGTTCGAGGTTTCATGGCTTTCGGTCCAAATGACCGATGTTATGTGCTGAATCACGGCATAGTTTGTGATGTTGTGCCCATATTATGCATGTGTGTGGACATTGGTATGGAGAACAATGTTGCAGGAGGAAGTTTTCCTTTTTGTCGCACGGAAAAACCCTTTTCCATTTTCCGAGCGCAAAAAACGGGTCGTTTTGTGAAGTAACCACCAAAATGCCGTTTCAGAATGCTACCGTCCTATTTTCCTAAAATACTAGACCACCTTACATGGACTATATCCCAACCGGTACATCTCAAACCTTTTCGTCCATCCCTGGTAAAAAGGACAAATGTCTGCCGAATCGGCAGGAAGTGGGTCCGGTTTGTACTACAGGTACATGATCTATCGCCCGTGATTTTTTGAAAAAATCGTTTTTAGACTCGCAATATGTGGTTTCTTCAGAGATCCAATGCAAGTTCTAACGATGCCCGTCCCCTATCTTCATGCACACCGGTTCGACCATAGTTAGAAATTCAAATAATTCAAAACGGGCATAATAAATTCAAAAAAAATCCGAACAATGAAAATCCTTCGCGTGGTGTCATATTATGTTACATAGTTGAAAGGAAAAATACCAGACTTGGTATATTAATCATGTTTCGAAAAAACCTTCACAAAATGACCTATCATGTTCGAGGTTTCATGGCTTTCGGTCCAAATGACCGATGTTATGTGCTGAATCACGGCATAGTTTGTGATGTTGTGCCCATATTATGCATGTGTGTGGACATTGGTATGGAGAACAATGTTGCAGGAGGAAGTTTTCCCTTTTGTCGCACGGAAAAACCCTTTTCCATTTTCCGAGCGCAAAAAACGGGTCGTTTTGTGAAGTAACCACCAAAATGCCGTTTCAGAATGCTACCGTCCTATTTTCCTAAAATACTAGACCACCATACATGGACTATATCCCAACCGGTACATCTCAAACCTTTTCGTCCATCCCTGGTAAAAAGGACAAATGTCTGCCGAATCGGCAGGAAGTGGGTCCGGTTTGTACTACAGGTACATGATCTATCGCCCGTGATTTTTTGAAAAAATCGTTTTTAGACTCGCAATATGTGGTTTCTTCAGAGATCCAATGCAAGTTCTAACGATGCCCGTCCCCTATCTTCATGCACACCGGTTCGACCATAGTTAGAAATTCAAATAATTCAAAACGGGCATAATAAATTCAAAAAAAATCCGAACAATTAAAATCCTTCGCGTGGTGTCATATTATGTTACATAGTTGAAAGGAAAAATACCAGACTTGGTATATTGATCATGTTTCGAAAAAACCTTCACAAAATGACCTATCATGTTCGAGGTTTCATGGCTTTCGGTCCAAATGACCGATGTTATGTGCTGAATCACGGCATAGTTTGTGATGTTGTGCCCATATTATGCATGTGTGTGGACATTGGTATGGAGAACAATGTTGCAGGAGGAAGTTTTCCTTTTTGTCGCACGGAAAAGCCCTTTTCCATTTTCCGAGCGCAAAAAACGGGTCGTTTTGTGAAGTAACCACCAAAATGCCGTTTCAGAATGCTACCGTCCTATTTTCCTAAAATACTAGACCACCTTACATGGACTATATCCCAACCGGTACATCTCAAACCTTTATAGTTTTTCTAAATTCCAAATTGATATTAAAAAAATATAAGTTAATTCATTTTTAATTGTAAATGGTTCATATTTTAAATGGTTACATTAATTATTTTTTAAAACAGAAAATGTTTTTGAATTATTTATTTAAATCCAAACACTTTTTATGTTTAAATTTTTTCTAAATTCCAACTTAATATTCAAAAATATAAGTTAATTAACTTTAAAAGGTTACATTAATTATTTTTTAGAAATAGAAAATGGTTTTGGATTATTTATTCAAATCCATACACTTCTTATGTTTAAAGTTTTTCTAAATTCCAAATTAATATTAAAAAATATAAGTTAATTCATTTTAAAAGGTTACATTAATTATTTTCTAGAAATAGAAAATGGTTTTGGATTATTTATTCAAATCCATACACTTCTTATGTTTAAAGTTTTTCTAAATTCCAAATTGATATTAAAAAAATATAAGTTAATTCATTTTTAATTGTAAATGGTTCATATTTTAAATGGTTACATTAATTGTTTTTTAAAACAGAAAATGGTTTTGAATTATTTATTCAAATCCAAACACTTTTTATGTTTAAAGTTTTTCTAAATTCCAAATTGATATTAAAAAAATAAAAGTTAATTCATTTTTAATTGTAAATGGTTCATATTTTAAATGGTTACATTAATTATTTTTTAAAACAGAAAATGGTTTTGAATTATTTATTCAAATCCAAACACTTTTTATGTTTAAAGTTTTTCTAAATTCCAAATTGATATTAAAAAAATAAAAGTTAATTCATTTTTAATTGTAAATGGTTCATATTTTAAATGGTTACATTAATTATTTTTTAAAACAGAAAATGGTTTTGAATTATTTATTCAAATCCAAACACTTTTTATGTTTAAAGTTTTTCTAAATTCCAAATTAGTTATCATTTAAAAAACAATACAAATTTAAACCCCAAAATAAAAAATAAGGCGGGAACAGAGAGAAAACCTGAAATTTTTTGAAAACAGGGGAATATGTCCCGGTTGGAGCCACCAACCGGGACTAAATCCCCCCTGCGCGCGCCCCTCCAGTTGCTGAAAATTGAAAAAAAAAGTGGAGTATACGTCCCGGTTGGTGGCTCCAACCGGGACGTATGACCCTTTAGTCCCGGTTGGATCCACCAACCGGGACTAAAGGTCCTTCCTTCATATACGCGTGCCTCTTCTTCTTCTTCTTCTTCTTCTTCTTCTTCTCCCCTTCTCCATTCTCTGCAACCACACCCGACGCGCCCACCGCCGCAGGGGAGACGCTGTCCATCGCCGTCGTCGTGAGCGTCGCCGCCGCTTCCACCTACGTCGACCAGCGCCGCCCGCGCCCACCGCCGCTGCAGGTACTGGCCGCGCCTGCCACGCCTCCTCCTCCCTCTCTCTCCAGCGCCACCTCTCACCTCCTCTCCCCTCCGGCTCGCCCGCACGTCCCAGGCGCCGGCCCCGCCTCCGCGCGCCCGTGCTCCTCCGGCCGCGCGCCTCCCCCGCTCCCGCAACCGTCCGACGCGGCCGCACCCCTCCACCTCGCCGGCGACCGCCTCCGCTGAACCCCTCCCCGTGCGCCTCCCCGCGGGCCGACGCCCCGCGAGCACCTACCGCCTCCACCGCGCCAGGTCCCCGCCGTCCACCGCCTCCCCCGCACCGCGCCAGGTCCCCGCCGTCCACCGCCTCCCCCGCACCGCGCCAGTCCCCGCGCCGGCTCCTGCCTCCGCCCGAGCTCCGCCTCCGCCCTGCTCTGGCCGGCCTCGCGCTCGCCGCTGGCACCGCCGTGTCCCTGCCTCCCCTGGGAACCTCCCCTCGCCCCGCCGCCGCGGTCTGCCCCCGCCCCGCCGCGGTCTCGCTCTTTTCCCCGCAGACCCGACGCCCGCGAGTCGCCGCCGTCGCCACCGACGCCTCCCGGCCGCCACTCCAGCCGTCGCCTGCGCACGCCGTCGTCACCTGCGGCCCGCTGAGTCGCGCTGCCGCCGCCACCTCGCCCCCGACGCCGTCTCACCTTCCGCCGCCGCCGAGGACCGCCACCGCCGCCGCCCCGACCGTCGCCGCCGCCACCGTCGGCTGCTCCGGTGAGCCCTCGCCATAGTTACCATGTTTCCGATTCGGTCGGGTCGAGGAACGGAAACGAGGGACGAGAAACGGTGGATGAAAAGAACAGGGATCGAAGGGAGTATACATCTCCAGAATGATCGGTACGTTAGAGGGGACGCGATCCGTATGATCCGGGGACGATGACTCCGGAACGACATGCGGGGTCGAGCAATCGTAGACAGAGGGGAACAAATTTAACTGGGCCAATATTACTCCTATCAGCTTTGTAGGCCCAGAACAAAGACTAATCAGCCAAACTCATTGACTCGACCCCTTTTGAGGCTTTGACGTTGCCGTCCCCAGATAAAACTCCCGTGAATCAACCTTCTTGTTCCTTAGTTTCCGGGGTTGCGTTCCCGCAACCGAATCGCGTCGTACCGAGCCTCGTTCCCGACTCCGATTCCGGGACGACGAATCCGGGCCGAGGGACGGCCTGCCGTTCCCCGTTTCCGGCTACTATGGCCCTCGCCGATCAACATCCAATGGTCCAGATGGACCATTGACTAGTAGTCAGCCTAGGGCGCTGACGTCAGCGCCACGAGTCAAACGGTTAAGTTTGACTATTTAATTTAATTCGATTTGTTTTGGCAGATTTTAGATGGAACTTGTAAAATTCATAGAAAATAATCTACTGGTCCAAAAATTGCAAATAAAATATGTATGGAATCAGTGTCTCACGTAGAATATTGTTGTACAGTTGTTTTATGCTTTTGAAGCAATGTTTTGTCTTGGTTAATTAAATGAGTTAATGTTATTTTTAGAGTATTAAATCCATAGAAAAAGTTCTACAACTCCAAAAATTGCAAATAAGATGTCCCTGAAATCAGTGGAACAAGAGGAATCTTACAGTGAATTAAAAGGGTAGACTTGGCTAGCTCTTTAGTTTTTTAGTTAGATTTAGGTTTGATTATTTTAGGTGTATTAGTTGTTAGATGATTTAGTTGTTAGATGATTTAGTTGTATTTAGTTTGATGAATTTTAGGTGTATGTGTAGAATATGATTTAGGTGTATATGATGTAGATGATTAGAAGAACATAGTAACCCCTCACAGGTGATTCCGGAGTTTCCCCGAGTTAGGGTTTGCGCCCCTCGGAACCCCGTTTAATTTGCATCGATGCTTTAGGGTTTCCCTTTCTTTTCGGTGTTTCGATTATTAGGTTTATTATTAGTTAGGTATTATTAGGTTTATTAATTAGTTTGGTATTATTGGTCTTCGGCCCCACTGGTCAGTCAATGTGGGTAGCCCCAGACCTGATTCACATTGCCAGTCACTGTGGTTAGATAAGGAATCATTAATACCCCTTAGGTGCATGTGGGTTCCCCTCTCATATGCATCGGAGGTTTCTCCGAACTAGGTTACACCCCTCGGAACTCCGGAATATTGATAACCGTTGATTTTAGCTAGAGTTACCTATCTACTACACGGTTTCCTTTTTGTAGCTAGGTTTAGGGTTTCTCTTCATTTTTATTATTGTGTATGTATATATCAGGGTTTCTCCTTAACTTTCTCCTTTAGCCGCTTTGACTTATTCGTTTTTCCACCTATGCAGAAAATATGGATCCACACGTCAGAGACGAAGAAAAGGAAGAGTTGATCCAAGGTGTGATCCGTGGGGAAGATAATTTAGACGTATCAACGTTTCTGAACAACTCCGGTGAGGGTGATCCTCTTTTTACCGGAGTAGACAACTTGTTTGAGGTTGAAGGTGTTGCCTTCCGCGAGGGAGAAGGCGATGCCTTGTGTAATCGAGAAGACGACCGCTCCGGCAAGGTGCATGTAATATAAATCAATTCATTAATTAATCATCTGCTATCTATATAGAAATAGTAACGACGATCTTTCTTCTTTTAGCCCTCCGGATCGAAGGAATCTACTGAAAAGAGCAGACGAGGCCCAACCAAAAAGTTGGAAGACCATGAGAGGTTCAGGATCGAAGATGTCGCTGAAGACGGCAGACCGACGGCTCCCGAAGTTGTCGCAACCAAATTTGTGGCACAATGCGGAGTAATCGTTAGGGACTTAATCCCGATCACCATTAGAAATTGGAATAGGCCTGCTAATGCGGATGAAGAGGGAACATGTTTATTTGTCCCTAACCACGCCAAAGATTTACTGTGGAAGAGGCTCATGGTTAATTTCAAACTACCGAAGATAGAGCTGGATCCAAATGCGGAGGATCCAGTTGAGGACGCCTTACAACATGGGAGAGCCATGGAGGCTAAGGTCAGGGAGTGGGCTTTGAAGAAGATGGCCCAGTGTTTCACCAACTGGAAGAAAAGATTGCACCTTGACTATGTCGTGAAAGAGAAGACTCCGGATTTCAAGAAGACTCAGTTTCAGAAGATAAAACCATTCTGGGCTGAGTTTGTGGAATACAAGACATCGGGAAAAGCTAAGGAAATGTCTGCAAAGAATAAGCTGAATGCTGCTAACAAGAAGTATCACCATACTATGGGGCAAGGTGGCTACAGGGCTGGCATTCCTAAGTGGGAGAAACTTGAGCAGGAACTGCGTGATAAAAATATCACCCCAGAGACAGACGATTGGGTAGAACGTGCAAGGAATTGGTTTTACGGGCATGGGGGCACGTTGGACTCGGAAGGGAGGTGTATATATACCATACGACATAAAGAAGACCCCTTGCCAATCGAGAGGATGAGAAAAGCAGTAAAGGCTGTTAAAGATGGGGACTTCATTCCCGATAGAGAGAATGATGAGCTCACACTCGCCCTTGGAAATAAGGAACATGATGGACGAACACGAGGCACAATAGGCTCCCAATCATGGAGGACTGGGTTTCCCGAAGAGAGGAAGAAATATCCTGATAGAAGCCGTCAGAGGAGTAAGGACAGGGCGGCAGTTGAAGCAGAAAGTCAGAAAGAGCGAATGCGTTTAATTGAAGAACGATTAAAGCAACAACAAGATGAAATTAACTCACTTAAAGAGCAAAGTACTACCGGCGCCCCATCTCAGCAGCACACTGCATTCGATGCTACCGGCCTATCGAATAATCGAAAAAGCAGTGTGGCTTCCACCGAGGTCCCGGGTGATGACAATGGCGATGCCGATGATGCACCGACGATGGCTCCTGTTGGCTACCCAGTGGATGATATCACAGAGATGACACACTGCGATCTACATGTCAAAGTTGTGAACATATCAATGAAGGTGGCGGTCGGCTATGCCTTACCAATTGGACCCACACCAACTTACCACAGTCGTCCGGTTCCAGAGGGCTACGCTGTTGTCGGCGTGGATGAAATCATGCCCACCTTTGAGGTTTTGGATCTTCACTACCCTGCTGGTGAAGGGGATGTGACTGTGCTGGGTGACGCAAAAAACGTCACCATTCTATGGCCGAAGGATTGTATCGTGCTTCGAAATCACACGCCAAGGCCATCTTCGCCGCCGTCTCACCCGTCTCCAGCGAGGTCGTCGCCGCCGCGGCAGCCGTCTTCGTCGCCTCACCCGGCTCCGTCGCCTCACCCGTCTCCGGTGCAGCCATCGCCGCGGGAGCCATCGCCGGCGCCTCAGGATAAAAAGCGTAAGCGTACCGCTACTGTGCGTCGTAAGCGATCGCCGAAACGTAAACAAGAGCCTCTTCCAAAAGTACCAACGGTTCCTCCCAAGAGAGCTTATGACTGTACTGAAGAGGAGACCGCGGCTCGGGTTGATGCGGAAACGACAGCGTTTTTTGCTAAGCTGAGGCGGCCGAAAGAGCCAGAGTTCCCCAGCACCAAAGAAGAAAAAGCCAAAGTGTTGAAAATGCTAAAGACTCTTCATCAACCCGAGTCAAAGCTGTCATCAGACTATGAGCGTTCTATTCTCAAGTCACATGCGGCACAAAAAGCCTCGAAGAGCAGTACTGATGCAAGCGGGAAATCTGTTGCCCAGCTCGGAGAACAAGCAAAACAGACTTGCGCCCCTCTCAAGGTGATTTCTCAAACCAATGTGGGGTCGAGCAAATATGGGGCCGAAGAGCAGTATGATCCAGAGGTAGTTGCACAATACGGAGAAGCTGCCGCTGCTCAAGGTATGAGTATTGCCCAGTACTTATCCCAGTTAGAGTTCTTCCCCGTGAGTGAAGTAGCATACAAATACCAGTACGGCAAACCTCTCGTCAAACCTGAGGAGGTAAATAATCTTTCAACAAAAATGCGAAGATTGCATAACTGGTACATGCACGCCACAAGTGCCGGGGCTAACTGGATAGTGCTGAGGGTTACAAAAAAGCATCATGGGAAAGAAAGTGATGACATGATATCCATTGAATTTGTTGAGCTATTTCAATTATTCAATCAAGACGCCTTGGACAAATCGCTCATCAGTGCCTATTGTCTGTAAGTACTAATTCTGTAATTAACTTAGTCTCCAGCTATCTCACTTTGTTTATTGCATGTATATAATCATACTGTAATATGCAGAATGAAGATTCTCGAATACAGCAGAGGACAAATCTATGATATTGGCTTCATTGACCCATATTGGGTTCATGAAGCTAATCTCAAAATAAGCCCCCAGGATACGGAGGATAATATAGTACACGCGTTAAGGTTTCAAGAAACCAAAAGGGAAATACTTTTTCCTTACAACTTCGAGTGAGTGTTATTGTCTTGTATACACTTTCTATTTCGCTTACTCGATGTTAAGTATATAATTGATTAGTTATGCATTCGCAGCTTCCACTATATTCTGTTAATCATTCAACTTGACAAAGGGCGTGTACTAGTCATGGACTCGAAACATAAACCCCTTGAGACGTGGAAGGACATGCAGATACTTCTCCAACGGTAATTCTAATCATTACTACACTATATCGGCAACGTTCGTGAATTTTATGATATCAAGTACTTAATAACTTCTTTTATTCGTTTTCTTCGCCGGGCAGCGCTTGGAAACGGTTCACCAAGAAGGCTAGGGGTGTTTGGAAAGAGGAGCTTACATTTCAACCACTAGATGTAAGCACCACTAGCTATATCCGCGCATCTCTTTGATTCTAGTTTTGATACAGTTATTATCATGCTTGATTATTATTTTGATTGAACTATGTTCTTGTGAAGTGCCTGACACAGGGACCAGGTAACAATCTCTGTGGATACTATGTTTGCGAGTTCATCCGGCAGACGTGCGATGAGAAGGGCAGAAATTTAGAGCAACTCCACGTATGTAAACAATTTCTATAGTTTTATTTTCAAACAAATTGTGTTTAGTTTCATTCATATAGACTGACTCCTTTTTTAAATCAGATCGAACGTCTACGGGACGGTCTTCTGCCAAAGGATCGCGTACGAGCAATTCAGGAGGAATTGGCGGGATTCTTGGATGCAGAAGTCCTAGACCCGAAAGGGGAGTACTATTCTGCTGTGTATAGACAATAGGGATTGTAAAAATAGCAACTCGATCCGTGTATAGACAAGGGGAATACTTTTGTATGTAGTGCATGAACTCGATACGTCTATTGAATGTAATATTGTCATGATGATCTTGTATAATACAAGGTTCCTTCATTGATAAGTGCAAAACACTAAATAAACAATAAAACAACCTAAATGAATTCTCTGCCGCGGCACAAAAAGTGGCGAAAATGCTGCCGCGGCAACCAAATGTGCAAAAATGAATTCTCTGCCGCGGCAGAGAAATGAGCCAAATCTCTGCCGCGGCAGCAGGTTATTAGTCCCGGTTCGTGTTACGAACCGGGACTAATGCTCCACCCCCCCTCGCGCTTTGCTGCTGCCACGCGTGCACCCATTTGTCCCGGTTGGTGGGGCAACCGGGACTAATGGTTAGAGCTTTAGTCCCGATTGCCCCGTCCCGGTTGGGCAACCGGGACTAATGGCTCTTACCAACCGGGACGCATGGGCCATTCTGCACTAGTGATAGAATTGTGGACGGAAAAGTACGCCCGGTTGTGCAACAAAGAGTTGATCTCTCATGGGTAAAGTAACGCACCTCTGCAGAGTGTAATAATTGTAACTTGTTACTCCCTGTTCCGGGAAGGAGCTACGAAAGCGACAGGAAAGGAACTCCATGAAAGTTCTGATCAACTTGTGAAGGCTGATTGTCATAGTTTTTTAGAATAAAATCAATCTCTGAAGAAAGATCTATAAAAACTGCATAGTGACAAGGATTTATAATCCAAGGTGGTAGTTCGAGCATCAAACTTCCCACCTTGCATATAATGAACTTGTTGGGTAATGCTGTTACTCATTCTTTTCTTTGATCCCTTGCTTAGACTCTGAGGATCCCGAAGACGTGCCAATGTATGCAGCCGAATGCCAAGAAGATGTGTTCTACGAGGAACCTGATCTGTCCGGAGGTGTTGAAGGAGTGGATTACGAAGTCCGCTACGGTGTCGATGATAACGAGTCCAACTAAGTACTCCTAGTTAGTAGTAACCAATGGAACCGAGCAGCATGAACTCTATAGAATAAGCTACTGATCTCAACTCCTAGACGGAGTTGCTACTTTTAAATTCTGCTGAAACACTTTATATTTTGGTTTGTAAGTTGGATCTTTTGGAAGTATTGAACTTCCGGTATTGTAATAATAATAATGTGTGTACTTTGGTAATATGGACCCGCAATGTTTCTGTTGTACCACTCTGAGGGACGTGATATTTACGGAACGGTGTTCTGTGGATGTCATGTCAACGACTATAGTGTACTACACATGCAGTGGTATGCTGGGTCACCGCACATATTCACCTAAAAAATTATTCTTTTATCACTTACCTACTCAAAGACGAGCATGAGTTAAGCTTGGGGATGCTGATACGTTGGAAACGTATCTATAATTTTTGATGCTCCATGCTTGTTTAGTATCTACTTTGCTTTACTTGTCCACACTTTGAGGTGCTTTTTACATGTTTTCTGGTACTAACCTATTAACAAGTTGCAACAGTGCCAGATGCCTGTTTTCTGCTGTTTTTGGTTTCAGAAAAGTTAGTAAAGAAATATTCTTAGAATTGGACGGGACGAACGCCAAAGTCAATAATTTTTCGTGGGGAACAAGAAGTCCAGAGGAGAGACGGAGAAGCGGGCCAGGGAGGCCAAACCCCTCCCTAGGCGCGGGGTCAGGTGGACCCACGCCTCGGTAGGGTTTGCCTACCCTGGTCGCCTCCCGGACTCCCCCTTCGCCTATAAGAAGCCCTCGATACAGAAACTCTCGGTACCCGATCAGAAATCCATGAAACCGTCTGTAGACGCCGCCACCATCGTCCCTAGATCGAGAGGGGGGATCTGAAATTCTTCCCGGCACCTTTCCGAAGGGGATATCATCCCGGAGGCCTTGTCTCCGGTATGATTCGTGAGTAGTTCCACCTTGGACTATGGGTCCATGTAGTAGCTAGATGGTTGTATCTCCTCCTTTGTGCTTTCATGTATAGATCTTGTGAGCTCCGTTCATGATCAAGATCTAATCTATTTGTAATCATGCATGTTGTGTTTGCGGGGATCCGATGGATATTGAGATTTTTATGTTGGTTTGATTAATGGTTCTATCTTTATGATTATATCATGTCTGTGTTTTTTGTGATCTTGCAAGCTCTCTGTTGCTAGTGGTTATCTTGGCCAAGTAGTTGCTAGTGACTCCAAGAGGGAGTATTTATGCTCGATAGTGGGTTCAAGCCTCTAGTTTCCAAGGGAAGTGACAGAAATCTCTTCGGTTGTAGATGTGTTGTTGCTACTAGGGAGAAAACAACGGTCCCTTGTTCATGGAACATGTGCATTGTTTACCTTACACACTTTGCTTAAAGCAGTTGTATGTTGCTTGCAACTTAATACTGGAGGGGGTTCGGATGATAACCTGAAGGTGGACTTCTAGTCATAGATGCAGTTGGATTACGGTCTATGTATATTATTGTGTTGCCCAATCAACTTCATAGGATCTTTATAGCTAGTAATTGCATTGTTATTCCTTGCTCAGTTCCTGTCAATTGCCCTGCTGTAATTTGTTTATCCTTCATGCCATGTTGATTATCTAAGGAGAACACCTCTAGTGAACTCTGGACCCCGGTCCAATCTTTACCATTGATACATCTTCCACAGTTACTTGTTTACTTGCTGCAAACCATTACCTTCCACACCATACGTTTAATCCTTTGTTACATCAAACCGGTGAGCTTGACAACCTCACTGATTCGTTGGGGAAAAGTCTTGAGTTTGTGTTGTGCAGGTCTCCACGTTGCTTCCAACACCTGTGTGACTTTTCCTTCCTCCTTCTGGTTCAATAACCTTGGTTTCTACTGAGTGAAATCTTGCTGCTGTATTCTTCATACCTTGCTCTTGGGGTTTCCAATGAAGCACTCTTCCTCCCTATTGAGTGTAGCATCAAAGACCAGACGCCCGCATCGTTCCGAGCACCTCTGAGCGTGAAATGCATCTCAGTCGGCTGCGTCGACCTCCACCAAGCATCTCGATCCTGCATCTCTGAGCTTCCACGTTGCCGGCTCCTGTTCTCCTGATCACCTCGATGGTGGTAGCTGCACTTCTCCGTCGTGCTCCATGGCCGTCCACCCCACCACCATCGACGGTCGCAGCCACCTCACCACTCCCTACATCCTGGTTCTCTGCCGTGCTACCCCTTAGCTCCTACTCCGCCTCGTGCGATGCCAAGATGCCTCCTCAGCTGTAGCACAGTCTCTTCGCCCTCCTCGTGATTCCCCGGCTGCGCGACCCCGAGCCCGAGCAGCTCGACCACGACGTTCCTGGTCGACCATGCTCTGTCTGCCCAAGGCCACGCCCCTGGTGCCATCCGATCCACTCTGGTCGGCGCCCTGATTGGCCCCCTCATGGATGGCTCTTCCTCAATACAGCACATGTTCCTGCGAGGGCAGAGCATTGATCGGTCGCTCATCCAAGGCAGTGGGCGGGGACGTTTTTCTTTTCACCAATTAACCGAACATTGTGCCTTACACTTTGCGGTGGCAAGGCTCGATCGTATTTTGCCAAGGCAAGCGCCGTACCTTCACGGAGGCCACCCAAGTCCATGGCCCAAAATTGCAAATTTTCTACTACCCTTTAGTTTTCTACAGCCCATAAGCTATAAATGGCTCGTTTTGCCCTTCGCGTTACTGAACGAGAGACAGAGACACGATGAGCAGGTTCCCTGGAAGATCGGCATGGCGTGGTACCCGGTGGGACTCTCCTTCCCTCCTCCATGCGTCCTCCCCTCGTCCCCGTATGTCACCCAACGGCAAACGACAAGCACCAGCGAATGCCGACGGCAGGACCAGGGGCAAAAATTCATGTCCCAGTCCCTAAAGCGGCTGATCATCGTTGCCAACACATTCATTTCTTTTGAAAAAACACATTCTAACAAACATAGTACTCAGGATTTTAGCACAACCTGCACCGTCTGAGCATTTTTCACTTCTCCATTTTAAGCTCACTACCGACATTGATGTCATTTTGGTACTGTACAATTTCTTCACGGCAACTCCATGTAGCTTTTCTGCAGAAGCATTGAGAATGTTGTGCGTGTCCAAGAAGAGTCTCATGAGTGATGATCTCATTGCAGTTGCCTGACTTCTAAGTTGTACTACAAGTTCATCATAGTGTCCACAACTGCTCGCCGGTCACCTAGCCCTCGCCACCATGGCAACCACACCGACGATTCCACCGCTTCCGGCGAGGTCTACGTCTCCTGGCCTACCTCGACTCCGAACAGCAACTCCTCGACGTGTGCCATAAAGCAATCAAACCTGAGCATACCCGCTTGCCGACTTTAGCTTGATAATGACGTCATGGCCAGCCATCACCGCTCGTCCGCTCCCTAGATAGCTTGCCGTTGTCCAGCTGCACCTGGAGGCACAACCAAGTGAAGGCGGCCGGCAGGGGGCGGTGTAGGCACAAGAGTAGGGAAGCAGCGTCATGAGATCAGATGGCCAGACGGCATACACACGAACTCCGATGGAGTTTGGAACCCTGCGATCTTGAGATGCAAGACGCGGAAAACTCATACGCCGCGGAGAAGCCCAGTACCCAGGTCGCGCTTGGTCGCAATCCGTGCAAAAGAATATGGGCTCGCATCCCCCGCCGCCATGCGCACCACGGCGAGGAGCGTCGTCCTCATCTCGACTGCCCTTCCCGTACCACAAATCGAATTGATTTGATGTTGGATCGCCGGAATCAGGGTCTCCTAACGTCATATGCTATTCCCTGTGCCCCAAATCCGCATCGCGACCTAAAATCGAAGGTGGATTTGATGTTGGATCATAGAAATCGGGGGAGATGGGAATCAGGTGAGAGACCTGCTGCCTTGACGCAGCTTCTTGCCCCAGAAAGCCCCTCCCACTTCGAGGGCTAAGGCGGAGCAGCGACGCGCCAAGCCGGCAGCGGGAGGGATCTTGGCACGATGCATATGGCAGCCCGTCGGTGGAGAGAAGGATTCGCTAGCTTTTTTTTCCCAGAACGAACCGTTCACTTGCGATGGCAGGCCCTAACTTCGAGGGGCAAAATTGTCCAAGGAAAAATCAGAACCAAAAACGGTACAGACGAACCTATCTCAAGAAAAAATAGTAGATAGATTTATATGTAATCGAATAACTAAGTTGTTTTTGACCTTTTTAAACTATTTCTTTTGTTCCGATTGTTTAGAGTCACATGTGTATTAAAAAATTGTCCAATGGCAGCAGCGCATGTGGTTGAGAAAAACGCAAGCATCCACACGTCGCGTAGAATTTGAGTAATTTTATATTAAGCATTTTTATATTTTATAGATGAACTTATCTATTTTAATTTATATTATTGTGTAGTTCTATTTTAATTTAACTTATTACGTAGTTAGCATAATTAACTACATCACACAGTTTCCAAATTTATTTTCTACTTTTTTTCCACAAAATTAGTTTTCCAAACACCGCCTCTTAAAACAATCGTTTGTCAAACCAAATCCCTTTATGCCATGAATTTGTTCAAGATATCTGAAAAAATCACAATGTTACTTCTTATCGATCGAGTTGCACATAATTGGACTATAGTTTTACAAAACGGTTGTGGTCTAGACGTGATCTCTAAATAGAAAGTTACACACTTTTTCTAAAATCTACAACTATTAGTTGATCTTTTGATTAAGAAGTGACATAAATGATTGTCAGTTTAGGAGCTACTTAGTTGCTTGAAACGTGACCCATACATTACATACAGTATATGTTTAGTGAAACATACATAGTATATAGTATTGCTAATTATGGTAGAAACTCTGAGGTGCACGATATGACAAATATCTTGATAGATATTTTTAGTGTAAAGTCAGTATATACAAAAATAGAAATTTCACGAATGTGAGAAATGTTTATGATGAGGTTTATCGAGAAATTATTGGCTTTTTAGATTTTGCAGTCTGAGTGAAACGAGGCAATGATTCTACAATTGGCAAAACTACCATATAGAAATACACTAATCCAGATACGAATAGACACGCCGCCGAAGCTTTATCATCGTGGTCGCCCATTGTACACCGCAATACCCACACCAAGCTTCAACAAGAGTGTTGTTGCGGAGCATGCCGGGTATGCCGGCAGCACCTGCCCGTGAAGCTCACAGTAACTAATTAACACAGGTAATTTTTTTTTAAAAAAATGTACTCTGATACATATTAAAGATGACAACGATGAGGTCATACCTGAATAGGGCTTGAGTCATCTCCCTCTCCCTCCTCAGCTCTCTCTCCTTCCTTCCGTTTTTTGACCGCCCCTCACCAAATCCTGGGCCCCTCCCATGGCCTCTCCGCCAGAATAGCCGGTCAGAGTTGGCAAGGAGGGGGGCGCCGGTGTAGTTAGGGTTAGGAGTCGTGGCTTGTTGCCAGTAGTGGGCTCTTTGCCCGGCGATGTGGACTCTCCAGGTAGGTGCGGCCAGATCTGGAGGTTAGGGTTTGCCCTCGTTGTCTTGATGCTCCTCTAGCCGGAGCTAGGGACGAACGAAGACCACCACATCATTCAATAAATCCATTGTGGGCTGTTTCATTTGCCTCGTCGTCGGGGTGCTTCGCTATCCTCATCTGGCTGGCCTTGGAGGCGGGGGGATGGAGGTGGAGAGCACGTTGGGATGCGGTTTGGGACACGACGGGAGTTTCTCCTTGCCGGCGTATGCGCGTGACGCCAGCAAGCGGTTGTTCAAGCCAGAAGCTTCTCTTCTTCTTCTGGCCGGCTGTGGCGGCAAGGAGATCAAGAAGGGAAGGAGAAGGTGGACGGTCAACTTCCTCTGCATCACGCGTGGACGTTGCGCTACCGTTCGCGGCTCTAATGCTACTCGAGAACCCCTGGCCTACCGTGGCGGCGAGGAGGTGGACGCGAGCGCGCGATGGGCTGCTTCAGTTGCGTGGGGCGTTGGGGAGCTTCCGGAGTTTCTTCTTCCCACGACGTTCCCCAAGCGACGGCGACAGACCGTCGCCGTTATCCATGGCCAGATGGATGGCTGCGCCGTGCTCGACATCGATTGCGCGAGCTCTTCTATCCTCTTCGGGAGAATTTTCTTCAGCGGCGGAGTAGCACTGATGCCGCTCATCCAGCCAAGTGGTTTTGTCCCCGGCTGGTGCAGAGGTGGCGCTACCTCTCCGCTGCTCGTCGCCGACGGCTGCATAGGATCCGATTGCGTTTTTGCAATCTTTGTTAGGGTGGTTCCTAGAATTTGTAGGGGTCAAGTTGTAATTTCTCTTTTCTTGTTGGACCTCCTTGTAATTAAACCACACACCAATAGAATGAAACTCCTAGGCCCTTCGAGGCCACATCTGTCAAAAAAAGGATGAGGTCGTACCTAGCTATTCCCTCCGTTTCAAAATATAAGATGTTTTAGGTTTGTAAAGAAAATAAATCTAGACTTGTTTTAGTATGTGATTCACTCAATTTTGGAATGAATCTATACACTAAAACAAGTCTAGATTCATTTCTTTATAAACCTAAAACATCTTATATTTTGTAACGGAGGGAGTAGCTAGGAAAGCTGAAGCAGGTTGCGGTATACTGGCGGTATAGTACAGTACCATCCACTGTGTTATTACCCGGTAATTAAGCATCTGATCATTAACCTTTTAACTACCAATTAGTTGTAATTGTAAGAGTTATAGAACAGTAAGAAGAATATCGCAATAGTGAATTTGAAGAAGAATATCGCAATAGTGAAACCCTGAAATCGACATGGCTCAACCTCGAGGCTAATCCAGTTCAACAATTGGGCCTAAGGCTGTTGACAGTCCAAGGTGGTAACAGTGTGGCGAGTTTGTGGGCCGAGGAGCCCAGTACCACGGCTTGGCCTGTTCGCCGTGTCCGACTCCATGTCAGACTCGGGCAGGCACCTATCACTATAAATCAACAAGTCTTCCGTTATACCTGGACCTCAAACTCGGTCCAATGGGCTCGGCCCGAGTTTTGCCGGCCCGGGGTGAGCTGGGTTCGGCCCATTGGTGCTGATGGACCGAGCCAAGCTCAGGATGCTGGACCACGGCAGTGTCAGGCTGGCTCGGGCTTGGCCCGGTCTGGCTTGGCAGCTCGCTATTTTTATTTTGGAATTAGAAAAGGGCTGGATTGAGAAGTGTGCCGAGTTTAGAACAGGTTGGTCTGTTCCAGCAATCGATCACCTCCTCATCCTATCGACATCCTCATCGTATGTTCCTCTTCAGCCACCGCCCCGCACTGTCCCCGTTGCCGCCGTCGCAGTTGGCCGCACTAGCCCTGCCCTGCCCCTGCCACCGCAGTGCTTGCCCCGTCCTCATTGCCGCTTGTTCTCCCTCAGAAGCGCGTGGCTCTAGCCCTGCCCCACATCGCCCGCTCCGTACTGCTGCACCGCCGTCGCCGCGATGCTTCCCAGGAGAATGGCCCCATCTGTCAGTGTCTACCGCCGCCGGGCTCGCGAGCCGGACCGATCTGGACTGGTTTGGGGGAAGCTCGGGCCGAGCTCCATTTGGCGGCTCGCCGGTAGCTTCGAGCTGGCTCGGGCTCGCCGAAAAAAACTCGAGCTTTTTGCGGCTCGGTCCGGCTCGTGTCCAGGTAAATCCTCCATCGATCCCAAATCGAAAAGAATCTCTAGATCTCTGGCACACCCAACCTATCGCTATAAATATCATGGGAAAAAATAGCGCTATAGCGTATTTGAAGAGTCCATGCTATTTTTTCACGATTTTGTTTGCTATGACGCTATTTTCCAAATAGCTTGCTATATCACGCTAAAACATCATAGCGATTAACGCTATTTTAAGTATATCACATTATTTTTTGTTGTTGGTAGGTGTGGACTATATGGTGAGGATGTGGAGTAAGAAAATATATGATGTAAATTTTGATCGTTAAATTTAAGGGATCGCATTAAGCCGCCACCTCCTGCCACATCACCCGACGCTGCGCCTAGCTTCAGCCGTGCCGTTCTCCTCCAACTTGGATATCGCTGGAATTGCTTATGGATGTACACCGTATTACTCTAGGCAATTCATTAGATAGTGAAATCCTGGGTATTAATGATATACCTGTTATATTTTTAATTTTTCAAAACGCTATTTTGTAAACGCTATAACTTTCATAGCATCTAGAGAAAGGCCACGCTAAGTTAAATAGCACGCTATTTTTTTCCTTGATAAATATATAGCAGAGTCTAGTCGAGTCCTCCATCGATATAGCCTATAGGGAAGATCTAAAGATGGAAAACATGGAAGCAGCTGCCGCCATGAGGAAGGTGGTTTATGGGGTCCTCCAGAGGTGGAGCCGCCGTCCTCCTTCCACGCCGATTGCTGGGATGAGCTTCTAAACATTGAGCTGTTCCTCCCGGAGATGCAGCAGCAGGAGGAGTCGTTCTCCATCGATCCAACACAAGCCAAAGCGAAGGGAGCTAGCAGAATCTCTAGGTCTCGGGAAGAAGGAAGGCATGGAGGATTTTTGGGGTTTCTGCTGGCCTCCCGTGGAGCCAGAGCCGCCGTCCGCCTTCCCGGGGAACCCACTCTTGAAACCGTGGTGGTGGCCGGAGGATTACGACATCACGCCTGAGGAACTGCCGCAGCTGCATTTCCCCGGGAGGACGTACGTGGTCGGAGGATGAGCTGTAGGAATTCGTCCCCAGCACCAGCAAGCTTCCTTGGCCCATCCTCCCGCAGTCCAAAGATTGCTAATTAACAATACTTTTGTATTTTATAGTATTTCTCAAGAATCCATATGTTGTATGTACCCGTCGTCCTATCAAGGAACCGTTTATGTTTAATTCTCCGATGCGTAAATATCTATCCGTGTGATTTGTCGTTTCCAGTTGGCATTTGAATTTTTCAGAGTAAATTGGTGTTTGAACCATGACATACGTCACTAGCTAGCTAGGATGGTCGTACCTCAACTTTCCCAAGGATTCCAATCTCATGTTCGACGTAATCGTGTGACGTTCTAGACAGAATTGTTAATATTTGTGGAACGATGCGTGCTCTCGGGCCATCGGTTGCGTGTTATATAGATAGGAAAAGTCCTCTAAGTGGCGTGTACATGGTTTGCACGTGTACGGTTGGAGTACTGCACCATACACCGTACACATACCTATTACATACTCTAACATCTCTTTAATCTAAACAACGGGAGGGATTTAGATTACGCTTCATTTAATTGTTTTACAGCAAGTACTTTGGTGAAACCTTCTGCAATCTGATTCTTAGTGGAGATAAAATTGATATTAAGGCTGTTGTTGGTAACACGTTTCCGAACAAAATGATAATCAATCTCAATATGCTTAGTGTGAGTATGGAACACTGGGTTAGCAGACAGAAAAGTGGCACCCAGATTATCACACCATAGACAAGGCTTCTCATGGAGCTTCACACCAAGTTCACGAAGAACATCTTCAACCCATATTAACTCTGTTGTTGCATTGGCCAAGGCTTTATAATCAGCCTCAGTGCTAGAACGAGACACATTGGCTTGTTTTTTGGCATTCCAAGATACCAGATCCAGACCTAGGAATATGGCAAATCCGCGCGTGGAACGGCAATCCTCAAGACAGCCTGTCCAATCAACATCGGAAAAAGCACTATAAAGTGTAGATGAAGACTTTTTGAACGTGATATCAAGATGAGATGTATCCTTCACATAATGAAGAATGCGTTTAGTAGCTGGTCAATGAGCAGTAGTAGGATCATGAATGTATTGACAGACCTTATTAACAGAAAATGACAGACCTGGACGTGTGAGGGTGAGGTACTGAAGACCACCAACGATACTGCGATACTGAGAGCTATCATCAGGACCAAGAGCGATACTGAGAGCTATTATATTTTTGCATATTTCTTAATCTCACTAAACCGAGATTTTAGTTCCGGTTGTAGCCACTAACTGGGACTAAAGATATTTCCTGCCATTTCCCACCGCTTCTCGTCAAGTTTTCCCGCCCTTTCCCTCTGAACCGAACTTTTAGTCCCGTTTGTAGCCACTAACCGGGACTAAAGATATTTCCCGTCATTTCTCACCGCTTCCCGCCAAGTTTTTCCGCCCTTTCCCTCTGAACCAAGCTTTTAGTCCCGGTTGTAGCCACTAATCGGGACTAAAGATATTTCCCGCCATTTCCCACCGCTTCTCGCCATGTTTTCCCGCCATTTCCATATATATATAGGCCGACCGCGCCATGGTTATGCACACATCCACACCTTCCTCTCTTAGAACAATGGACAACGCCTACTGGGCCATTATGACCCTCGAGGAGACCGAGGCATTGTGCGCCTCCAGCTACCCTTGCCCGCCGGGCTACCGGTTGCCCACCGGCTGGATGCTGAGCGCTGGAGGGGTTTCTGTCCCTCCTATCCCTCAAGGTTCCGCATGCTAGGCGGCCATCACGAACTACTTCTACCACGAGCTCACGCCGGAATAGCGGATGGATCCCTAATGGGATCCCGACAATTATGACACCTGGAATGCCTTCTTTGCTAACCGGAGGGAAAGGGAGCTCGCCAGGTACGAGGATGACGGCCCTCCACCAGTGAACCACAACGAAGCTGGCGACCGCCTATGGTGGGGAACCGGACTATCATCGGCGTAATGCGCTACATCACCGGGGGAGACAGTCCTCGCATGCGGTACCCGCAAGGGTGGCGGTGGTGAAGGTCACGTGTGTAGCGGCGTCATCATCCGGGAGCCCCCTCCCCCACGCGTCGTGAATCCGAGGCCGGAGTGGCATGTGCCCCCACAATATGCCATGGCTAGGCTGAGGATCCAGCCGCATGCGCCTATCAACAACCACAATGATGACGACGATGACGAAGACGACCCTGAAGCTGAGTACTATAGGGATAGATATGAGCATGACTAAAGGGGGTCTTTAGTCCCAATTCCATAGTCTTGGTTTTTTAATATTAATAAATGTATTGAGTGTTAGTCCTGGTTTGTGGCTGGATCGAGACTGCATAGTGTTGTCCGCAAACCATCTTGAGTGTGTTAGTCCTGTTTTCTGGATGGACTGGGACTAAAGGGTGGCCTTTAGTCCCGATTCATAGAACGACTTTTCCGAACTATGAAGATGTTGTCCAGATTCGTACTTACCATTAAGATCTGATCTCCAAACGTGCGTGGTCACATATTAGGGAGTTCCTCTATGACTAGTTTATTGAAGATGCCGGAGGACTGGGCTCCAGTGGCATCTCCCTCAAACTGGCCGTAGTGGTGTCCCTGCTCTCGCACACCATCTTGCAGCTTGTAACTTATCTAACTAGATAAATACGCCTGAGAGCTAACTAATTTCACATATTAGGGGGTTCCTCTATGACCAGTTTGTTGGAGATGCCGGAGGACTGGGATCCTCAGGAATCTCCCTCAAACTGGCCGTAGTGGTGTCCCTGCTCTCGCACACCATCTTGCAGCTTCCTCAAACTGGCTAGAGGACTGAACCCATAAGGATGCCTATTTATAGTACAAGCAGTGATGACCCACTATTACCCAATTTATTGATTCGACACAAGGGGAGCCAAAGAATACTTGCAAGCCTTAACAACTGAGTTGTCAATTCAGCTGCACCTAGAAATAGTTCTTGCTCACAGTAGTTTATCAGTAGCAACAGTCTTGTAGTAGCAATAGCAAAGTAACAACATCAGTAAAACAAGAGCAATAGTAACAATAGTATCAAACAGTAGGATATGAGTGCGGCTGGCATAGAGATGGATGGATGGGCGTTGCATGGACAAGTCTAAACATGTAACTTCAAGATCTAGGGCAATTGCAGATAAATAAGATAAATCATCCAAGTACTAAATAATCATAGGCATGTGCTCCATATATAGTCATACGTGCTTGCAATGAGAACTTGCACAACATCTTTTGTACTGCCATCCCGTTGCAGTGGGGCCTCAAGGGAACTACTGGCAATTAAGGTGCTCCTTTTAATAGAGCACTGGAGCAAAGAATTAACACTCCGTGAACACATGTGATCCTCACATCACAGCCATCCCCTTCAGTTGTCCCAATTTCCGTCACTTCAAGGCCTTTGGATCCGGACAATGGTATGTGTACACAACTTGCAGATAAGATCACAAACAATACTATCATCATGATTCAATAATAAGTTCAGATCTGAGATCATGGCACTCGGGCCCTAGTGACAAGCATTAAGCACAACAAGTTGCAACAAATTCAAATAGCACTAATAGAGATACTAGGAACCATGCCCTTACAATCTTATTCGATTACATGATAGAACTCATCCAATACCTACCATCCCCATATCCTAGAGAGGGGGATTACTCACTCATGGATGAGGGAAACATGGATGGTTGATGGATAGGCGTTGTTGATAACGATGTCGATGATCCTCTCCAAATTCCCTGTCCTGGCAGGGTGCCAGAATGGAGTTTCTGGTTCTGAATCGCGGTTTCTCCTGGTGGCGGTGCAAAGGAACTCTTTCTAGAAAAACGTCGAACCCCGCTAAGTTTTTAGGTCAAGAGGCAAGTTATAGGTGAAGAGAGAGGCTGAGGGGGTGCTTGAGGCGGCCACACACCCTCCATGCGCGGCCAGGCCTGGCCCGCGCTGCTGGGGTGTGTGGGACCCTCAAGCCTCCACTCCGTCTCGTATTCTGGCTCCGAGAATATTCTGGTGAAATAGGATTTTTGGCATATTTTCCGGGATTTTTCATGATAGTTGATTTTCTGCACAAAAACTAGACACCAAGGTAATTCTGTTGAAAACAACGTTAGTCCGTGTTAGTTGTATCCAAATCACGCAAGTTTAGATAAGAAACAATAGCAAAAGTGTTCGGGAAAGTATATACGTTTTGGACGTATCAAGCAGCACGACATAGTGTCGACAGTCACGACATAATGTCGACACTCACCCCTATTATTGGTGCTGACTCATGTTTTGTCCTCGTTGGTGTCTCCAACCGGGACTAAAGGTTCATATTTTGTCCCGGTTGGCGACACCATTCGGAATAAGGTACAAGCCACACGACATTATATCGACACTCACCCCTATCATTAGTGCTGCCTAGCCCAGCCTGCCGTGATCCCTTCAGTCTTGGGTGGTTCCTCCAACCGGGACTAAAGATGAACCCGTTCCCTCTATTTATAGGTCTTTCCCTCTATTTATAGGCTGCCCAACCCAGCATGCCCGCCCTTTCCCTCTATTTATTGAGCAAGATGTATTCGTTTCAAAATGACCAATGTTGCATGCATGTGGATCTGGGTAAAATGTTTGACTCACAATATGATATTATATAAAAGGTTTAATATATTACATAGATCACCAACGTCCCTATCTAGTGTTGTGGTTTTCTTATGTGCCGTAGTCATGGAGAATCTTCATCATTTAACAAGAGGCTTGGGTCAGTTTTCACTTTGAAGGGCGAGATTTCATGAAACTTATTATAATCTTCCGACATAGTTGTCTTGTCATCCACTCCCACGATGTTTCTTTTCCCTGAAAGAACTATGTGGCGCTTTGACTCATCGGATGATGTATTCTTTTGCTGATTTCTTTTTCTTGATTTCGTAGACATGTCCTTCACATAGAAAACCTAAGCCACATCGTTGGCTAGGACGAATGATTCGTCCATGTACGCAAGATTGTTGAGATCCACTGTTGTCATGCCATACTTTTTGTCTACATGTACCCCACCTCCTGTCATCTGAATGACTCTTGCGGAAGTGTGAGCCTTCTCATTCCTACAGTCAACACATGGACAATACATAAAACCATCCCGCCGCTTTTTCTCCTCGGCCACAAGACGAAAAGAACGCACGCCTTATCTGAAAGCGGTAGAGCGTCGGTCACCGTACATCCATGGATGGCTCATCTGTATCATGCAAATATATATCAATCGTAATCATGATGCTAAAATTAGTAACGCGCGGTCTAAACGAGAAAATAATTGCTAACCTTTTAGCACACTTGGAAACAAAGATGATAAAACTTAAGTGTGGCTCGGGAACCTCACATATGTATGTCTTGTGTGACCTAAAGTCGCATCGCTCTAACATGCATTTCACCGAACACCTCTAGTGCATATGAACAAGAAAAAAATAGCACAAACCCACCACCTCTCCCACCAAGAAAAAAACAGTTGAGAGGGGGAGGGGCTGTGCCAATATATAGGGCCAGACCACTAGTCCCGGTTTGACATACAAACCGGGACTAAAGGGGGTTCCCGCAGCGAGCGGCAGGCCCTAGATCCTTTAGTCCCGGTTTGTATCTCAAAGTCAAACCGGGACTAAAGGGGGTTCCCGCAGCGAGCGACAGGCCCCAGGCCCCTTAGTCCCTCTTTGTATCTCAAACCGGGACTACTGGTGTCTAACGGGCCGAGACCTATGCCCTGGGCGGCTCGGGGCCGTCCAGTCCGGACCATTAGTCCCAGGACCAGACACAGCCAAGACTAATGGTCCGGACGAAAGGGCAATTTTCTACTAGTGACAGGTTTGTCGTGTGTAGAGAAAAATGTCACACCTTCCCCATTTGTCCAATCCCTGAAATGCCCTCGGCTACAGCTATTAAATATGTGCATGGGTTGGTTTCAATCTGCCTAAACCAACGCACCATTCGTCGGTTTTGCATGGTGTTACCAGTTTCACTCCGTTGAAACTGTGTCTGCCTCCACAACATCCCTGACGAGATGCATATCATGCTCTCGGTGATCATCAGGCTCGTCTTCTCCGTGCTTCACTTAACAAGTTGTCGCCATGGGCCGCACAACTTCAGGGTGGCTCTGGGAGCTGGCCTGACTTCTACGCCCTCCCAGCTATCTGCGACTACCATCTCCGGAAGGTAGCCTACACCGTGGCCGCAATGTTGCAAACCCAGGTGGATGCTTTAGACGTCGTCGTGGAATGGGAGCAGCTCGCTGGTCTATGCTAGAATCACATGGACACGAGGTTTAGGGGGACGTGCATTGCATGGAGAGCCCTGGCGGGCCCTACGACGGAACATTTACACAAACACCTGGCGGTCCCTACGACCACCACCTTGTGGTGTAGTACTCACGGGAGCAGGAGGTTGGAAGGTACTCAGACACGGACACACGAGGAGAGGGATGGCGACCAGAGCGGAAGGAAGCACCATCGGCGATAGAGATGGGATGGGGCGGGAGCGACAACTAGGGCATGCAGAGTGTGTTCTTGATGAAATTGATGGGTCGACCCCATCGACCTGGTGAGTCGGTCAAAGCCGGCTCTATTGGTCCAAAATGCGTTCAAGGCCGACCCGCATGCCCCAATGGCCTCGAAAATTTAGGTCGGGTCAGGACCCGTCGGGTCGACCTGGCCAATTCAAATCTTGATGTAGTAATCAAGGGCGCGGGAGAGATTTGTTGGAAGATGCTCATGGAGGGACAAGTAGATGGCATCGTTAATACGAGCGGCATGTAACAGGCTCATTAAATTCCTTCCATTCTTCGACCACATGCGCATCTTCCAGGCTGTCATGTAATCGTACGCGTCGTCTTCGATGTCGTCTTCTTCGACCAATCTATTCAAATGCAACGTTTGCACCATTGGTTTGTCCATCTACAAAACGATCAATATGTGCACGTACTGTGGTCTGATCTAGAGTTCTGTATTTCTACTATTCGTGTTGATTAATATAAACATCCAGTATGTTAAAGTTTCACATGATCGTAATTTATGTAGTCATAATTTATATTCTAAATTAATTATAAAAATTCTACTCTAATAATTCAACATACTAGTTCTCACGGATCGTCGCATAGGGATGCCACGTCGGTCGGATAATTTCGGCGGCATGCAGTGCCCTCATTAAATTCCTTTGATACGATACGATTCTGCCTACAAACCGGTTAAAACCGTGTTGGACAGCTAGCGCGCTCATTAATTTGCCCATTTTCCCGAATCCCGAAAATGCCCTCGGCTGCCGCTATAAATTGACCCGGCCTCTAGCTGCGATTAGAATCCTCCCCCATCATTCTTCCCTACTACGTACGTGCCCACCGGAGGAGGAGTTGCCTTCCATTCTCTGTCTTCTTCCTCCTTGGAACAACTTGGTCAGATCTCGCGCGTACGTCTAGAGAACCTCGATCCCCCATGGTTGCCTGACGGCTTCCGTCCGACGATGAGGCTGCGCGTGCGCTGCCGCGCCCACTCCTTCTCCGTCACCTTCCTCTACTGGTTCTACGACTTGTCATGAACTCCACAACGCCGCATCCATCTACCCACCCTCTACTTCATTAGATCTCGCTCTCTTCCCCTCTACTAGTTTCTTGGTTTTTCTTGGATCGGATCGTCTTCTCTTTTTCTCCCACGACCAGAAAACAGACATCTTTTTCCTGTCCTTGAACCAAAGCATCCGATCGACCATGTCGCCGCCATCGCGCCGGACCTCCACCCCGGAGGTCGAGGACGAGCGCAAGCTGAAGAGGAAGCTGGCGAACAGGGAGAGCTCGAGGCGGTGCCGCGAGCGCAAGCAGCAGAAGCTGCTGGACCTCCTCGACGACGCCACCCGCTTCAAGGCCGAGAACGAAATCGCCCAGGCTCAGATCGCCGCCTACACGGCCCAACTCGCCAAGGTGGACGCCGACAACGCCGAGCTCCGCGCGCTCCACGGCCAGCTCGCGAGGAAGCTGCAGGCCCTTGAAGACGCCCTCGAGTTGTTCCAGGAGGACGCTCCGGATCCGGCCGCTGTCGACATCATCATCCCGGAGGTCGCCGTCGACCCGCTGCCCTGCCCATGCCACTCGCCCTTCGCGCAGCAGCATGCAGCTGCTGCTAGTGCAATGGCCGACGCGTTCCCGTTCTGAGCCAAGACATGACATGCATGGAATTGCTTTCTACTGCTGGCTTCTTCTCTGCTTAATAATAATGTTTAGTTATCGTTTGATTCATGTTTTCTTTTGGTATTTCTAGACCGTCCGTCAGTGTTAAGTATTTCGTCGTTAGTTGTTAATTATCTCGTCTATCATAGGAATTTCCTATGGATGTATAATATGGATGATTGTAATATATTGTCATAGGAGTTACTGTCTGATTGATGTTCGGGGAGCATCATATATGGATGATTGTAATATATTTCTGCATCAATTTATTTTTGTGAATGGATATGATTCTACATGGTTGGTTTAATTTGTGATTGAATGGTATGAGATAATCCTTGGTTGATTGGTGATTATTGCATGAAAATGTATGATCCGACTGCCGATACACCTATCCCATAATTACGAGCGTAACTTTCGGGATTTCCACTCATCTATCTCGCCGCCGGCGCGCGTCCTAGGCAGCTGGCTCCAAATACCAGATTCTGCGGAGACCATAAACGACGCTACAGCTGCATGCATGCGAGGGCAAAACCAGAAGACACTAGTGGAAACACGGGCTTTTGTTGATCCCGAAAATGGGCTTTAACACCGGTTCTTCTACGAACCGGTGTTAAAGGGGGGGCCGTACCAGCATGGCCTCTGCGGCATTAAAGGAGCCTCCCCTTTAACACCGGTTCGTGCCACGAACCGGCACGAACCGGTGTTAAAGGTCCCTCCACCAGTGGCCCGCGCACCCCCCCCTTTAACACCGGTTCCGCGGCAGGAAAACGGCCTAAATCTCTGCCGCGGCAGAAGAACCTTTAACACCGGTTCCAGATACGAACCGGTGTTAAAGGGGGGGGCCCTGAGGCCTGCGGCAGCCCCACGTGCGCCACCCTTTAACACCGGTTCGTATAGGAACCGGTGTTAAAAGGGGCCGCCCCTCTAACACCGAACCCTCAACAGCGGTTGGGGAACCGCTGTTAGAGGGTCCTCCAAACCGGTGTTAGAGGGGTACGTGTGCACTAGTGAGAAACAAGGTAAAATAGCTTACACGGTTTTGGCTCATATATACTGGTGCCTATCACCCATTATGAAAAATGCATAAAAATGCATTTCGAAATGTCCTGGACATTTTATGTTCGCACGCAAAGTTTTGCAAAAGATACATTTAAAGACAGAATAGTCATACCTAAGCATAAAAAAATGCCTAAAACTACATTTTATGTTTGCACGCAAAGTTTTGCAAAAACTACATTTTCTGAAGATTGTCTAAAAAAGGCTAGAAATATCTCGTGAAGTCATATTTGAGCATCGAAAATTTAGTTTTTCACAAGTCACAAAAAATGTTAGTTTTTCACTGGAATTTGTGTCCGAACATATAATGTACGGACGTTACCACGTATATATGATTTAATTTTTTTGATATTTTAAAATATTGTTGTACATAATATGGATGCAATTGCAGCTGACTTAAAGTGCACTTCCGCTTACACGCCTTATGTTTCGGGAAAATTATTCCAAGCACTAAAAAAAGTAGAAAATGCATTTTTTATAAGAATATGAAAAATCTCAAAGGCAAGGACTGCGGGGAATCCTAAGGGCACGCACGTGCAATATGCACCAGTAGAGATTTGCTCATAAAGTAAACTATATAATTTCCTTGGATAAAAGATTCTTGTTTTCTCCCTAATAGCAACAACACATCTATAATATTAGAAGTTTTTATCACTCCTCCGGATTAATAGAGCATGGACCTACTATCGAGCATACCTACTCTCTCTTGAAGTCACAAGCAAATACCTGTCCAAAATAACTACTAACATGGAGAGCATGCAAGATCACAAATAACATAGACACAATCAATCTTGATGTAATACTCAATATTGATCGAATCCTTGCAAACACAACCTGTAGCATTACAATAAAATGATCTTGATCATGTTAGGCAGCTCACAAGATCTAAACATGGTGGCACAAAATAGGAGAAAAACAACCATCTAGCTACTGTATAGACCGTAGTCCAATGATGAACTATTCACATATCACTCCGGAGGCTGAAATGGTGATGAAGGAGGCCTCCGGGATGATCTCCCCTCTCCGGCAGGGTGCCCTCTCGATTTAGGGACGATGGTGGTGGCGGCTATGGACTTTTTCGTGGAATTCTGATTGGACAATTAGGGTTTTCGTCTCGGGGGGTTTATATAGGCGAAGATGCGAGATCGATGGAGCGCCAGGGAGGCCACACCCTAGGGCGGCATGCCCCTAGCCGCGCCTAGGCCAGGTGTGGCCACCCTAGGGTGCGTCTCCCCCTCTCCTTTGGACTCCGTGTCGTGTCGGAAAAAATAGGAACTTTGGCTTTTGTTTTGTCCAATTCCAAGAATATTTCTTTACTAGTTTCTCTGAAACCAAAAACAACAGAAAATAGGAAACTGGCTCTGTGGCACTTGTTAATATATTAGTTCTAGAAAATTTATAAAAATGCCACAAAGTATAGACAAAAACATAATATAGTGGTGCAAAACAAGCATGGAACATCAAAAATTATAGATACGTTTGCAACGTATCACCTGCCTATCAGTCATAGCGGTATCCCCTTGTTTCATTGGGCTCCAGGCCATATCCATAATATCCTCATCGGTTTCAATGTTGTCCTTGTTCGGTTGAGCATTGGTAATGTCCCCTGGTACGGAGGAATCACTCCACGGCCAGGGGCAGGATATGCACCCCACCCACGGCCTCTACCTCCAGCATCAGTTCGCCCATGGCCACCGCCATCACGACCCCTTCCACCACGAAAGCCGCCACGACCAGCAGCAAATCGACCATGCCAAGTCTCTCTCTGCTTTAAGAATATCGCCCCACTTTAGCTTCTCAGTATCATGTTCACTAGTACCGCATTCCAGATGAGAATGACCAAGCATACCACACGCACCACAAAACTTGGGTATATTCTCAATTTGAATTTTAAAGAATTCTCTCTTCCCCTCACGTGAAATTGTAACGAAACGTGCCATGGGTTTACGAACATCCAGCTTAACTCTGACCCTTATGAAATCCCCCAATCCATGTGGTGTTAAATCAACTTCTTCAACTTGTCCTATTCGTCGTTCAGATAGATTCTTCAGCAAATAGACACGATAGCACTCTAGCAGCCTATGGATCTGAACCCATACAGCCAAGAAATTCAGGTCAATCATACCAGGATCCGTCAGCCCATCATACTCCTCGATGGTGATCACACACTGTCGAAATAACCAAGGGCCTCCCTTTGTAACTTTCAGCCAACCACCAAGCCGAAGCATTGAATTGTAAACAGGTTGTTTTCCAAAGCCCTAAATTTCACCTCCCTCGCCGGGCTCCAAGCGATACACATATGCTGTTCAAACGTCTGTGAAGTGAAGTAATTCATACCTATGAATCTTAGCAAAGTCCATCCACTTTATTCCTTCCTTTGGAGCATCCTCCTGATCTTCAAAAACAATGTCGTCGATCTCATCGTCATCAAAACCCAATCTCTCCAGCATGTCCCCTAACTGCCCTTCCTTCCTTGTGCCAGATCCCTCTCCTGTTTGACTAGTAGAACTCAAATATGGAGAAGACGCCGCCATCGCCGCACTCTCCAAAACCCTAACCTCCATCTCGCTCAGAGAGAGATACAGATCCGAATCAATTAGGCGGTCAGACCCCATGGTCCTAGGACAACAGGGTTTTATCGCTGATCACGGAATACTGAGATGGACACCTCATTGGAGCTGATCCTCGATAAACTTGAAGTGGATCTCTGATGAAATAACATATTTTGAACCTAAAAATGATTTTATAAAAAATCATGAGCATTGGATCATGTACCTATAGTTCATATTTGACCCACTTCCTACCGATTCGGCAGGAATTTGTCTTTTTCACCATGTATAGACGAAAAGGTTTGGGATCTCCCTATTAGGACATTGTCCATGTAAGGTGGTATAGTATTTTAGAAAAATGTGGTGGTAGCATTTTGAATTACCCATTTGGTGGTTGCTTAACAAAACCGTCCGTTTTTTGCACTCGGAAAATGGAAAATGACTTTTTGGTGCGACGACAAGGAAAACTTCCTCCTGCAACATTATTCACCATCCCATGATGCACATGCATGCACAATATGGGTACATTATCACACACTATGCCTTGATTCTAGTCATAACATTGGTCATTTGACCCGAAAGCCAAGAAACCTCGAATGAGATAGGTCATTTTTTAAAGGTTTTTTGGATACATAATCAATATACCAAGTTTGATATTTTTCCTTGTAACTATGTCACATAATATGACACCACGCGAAGGTTTCGCATTGTTTCGATCGTTTTTGAATTTTTATGCCCGTATTAAACTATCGTCAAACTTTATCGAACGACGGGCATGAAGATTCTTAGCTCGGGGTTGATCATCGATAAACTTGAAGTGGATCTCTGATGAAATAGCATATTGTGAACCTAAAAATGATTTTTATAAAAAAACATGAGCATCGGATCATGTACCTGTAGTTCATATCTGACCTACTTACTATCGATTCGGCAGGAATTTGTCTTTTTCACCAGAGGTGGATGGAAAGGTTTCATATCCCCCTGTTGGGACATTGTCTTGGTCTAGTATTTTTGTAAAATATGTTGGTAGAATTTTGAATTAGCCATTTGGTGGTTGCTTCACAAAACCGTCCGTTTTTTGTGATCGGAAAATGGAAAATGGCTTCTTGGTGCGACGAAAAGGAAAACTTCCTCCTGCAACATTGTTCGTCATCCCATGATGCACATGTATGCACAATATAGACACATCATCATAAACTATGACTTGATTCTAGCCATAACATTGGTCATTTGACCCGAAAGCCAAGAAACCTCGAATGAGATAGGTCGTTTTGTGAAGGTTTTTTGAGACATAAAAATATACCAAGTTTGATATTTTTCCTTGTAACTATGTCACATAATATGACACCACGCGAAAGTTTTGCGTTGTGTCAATCATTTTTGAATTTTTTATGGACACTTTAAACTATCCTTAAACTTTGTCGAACGACGGGCATGAAGATTCTTAGCTCGGGGCTGATCCTCGATAAACATGAAGTGGATATTAGATGAAATAGCATATTGTGAATCTAAAAATGATTTTTGTAAAAAAACATGAGCATCGGATCATGTACCTGTAGTTCATATCTGACCTACTTACTATCGATTCGGCGGGAATTTATCTTTTTCACCAGAGGTGGATGGAAAGGTTTCATATCCCCCTGTTGGGATATTGTCTTGGTCTAGTATTTTTGTAAAATGTGGTGGTAGAATTTTCAATTAGCCATTTGGTGGTTGCTTCAAAAAACCGTCCGTTTTTTATGCTCGGAAAATGGAAAATGGTTTTTTGGTGCGACAAAAAGGAAAACTTCCTCTTGCAACATTGTTCGTCATCCCATGATGCACATGTATGCAGAATATAGACACATTATCATAAACTATGACTTGATTCTAGCCATAACATTGGTCATTTGACCCGAAAGCCAAGAAACCTCGAATGAGATAGGTCATTTTGTGATGGTTTTTTGAGACATAATCAATATACCAAGTTTGATATTTTTCATTGTAACTATGTCACATAATATGACACCACGCGAAGGTTTCGCATTGTGTCAATCGTTTTTGAATTTTTTATGGCCGTTTTAAACTATCGTTAAACTTTGTCGAACGACGGGCATGAAGATTCTTAGCTCGGGGCTGATCCTCGATAAACTTGAAGTGGATATCTGATGAAATAGGATATTGTGAATCTAAAAATTATTTTTGTAAAAAAACATGAGCATCGGATCATGTACCTGTAGTTCATATCTAACCCACTTCCTACCGATTCCGTAGAAATTTGTCTTTTTCACCAGAGGTGGACGGAAAGGTTTCAAATTCCCTGTTGGGACATTTTCTTGGTCTAGTATTTTTGTAAAATGTGGTGGTAGCATTTTGAATTAGCCATTTGGTGGTTGCTTCACAAAACCGTCCGGTTTTTCTGCTCGGAAAATGGAAAATGGTTTTTTTGTGCGACGAAAAGGAAAACTTCCTCCTACAACATTGTTCGCCATCCCATGATGCACATGCATGCACAATATGGGCACATTATCACAAACTATGCCTTGATTCTAGCCATAACATTGGTCATTTGACCCAAAAGCCAAGAAATCCCGAATGAGATATGTCATTTTGTGAAGTTTGTTTTGAGACATAATCAATGTATCAAGTTTGATATTTTTCCTTGTAACTATGTCACATAATATGACACCACGCGAAGGTTTTGCATTCTTTCGATCGTTTTTGAATTTTTTATACCCGTTTTAAACTATCATCAAACTTTGTCGAACCGCGGGCATGAAGATTCTTAGCTCGGGGCTGATTCTTGATAAACTTGCATTGGATCTTTGATAACATAGTATATTGTGAACCTAAAAATCATTTTGGTAAAAAAACATGAGCATCGGATCATGTACCTGTTGTTCATATCTGACCCACTTTCTACCGATTTGGCAGGAATTTTTCTTTTTCACCAGAGGTGGACGGAAATGTTTTAGATATCCCTGTTGGGAAATTGTACATATAAGGTGGTATAGTATTTTTGTAAAATTTGATGGTAGCATTTTGAATTAGCCATTTGGTGGTTGCTTCACAAACCGTCATTTTTTGTGCTCGAAAAATGGAAAATAGATTTTTGGTGCGATGAAAAGGAAAACTTCCTCCTGCAACATTGTTCGCCATCCCATGATGCATATGTATGCACAATATGGGCACATTATCACAAACTATGCCTTTATTCTAGCCATAACATTGGTCATTGACCCGAAAGCCAAGAAATCTCGAATGAGATAGGTCATTTTGTGAAGATTTTTTTAAGACATAATCAATATACCAAGTTTGATATTTTTGCTTCTAACTATGTCACATAATATGACACCACGCGAAAGTTTCGCATTGTTTTGATCGTTTTTTGAAATTTTTATGCCTATTTTAAACTATCGTCAAACATTGTCGAACGACGGGCATGAAGATTCTTAGCTCGGGGCTGATTCTCGATAAACTTGAAGTGGATCTCTCATGAAATAGCATATTGTGAACCTAAAAATGATTTTTGTAAAAAAATATGAGCATCGGATCATGTACATGTAGTTCATATCTGACCTACTTACTATCGATTCGGCAGGAATTTGTCTTTTTCACCAGAGGTGGATGGAAAGGTTTCATATCCCCCTGTTGGGACATTGTCTTGGTCTAGTATTTTTGTAAAATGTGGTGGTCGAATTTTGAATTAGCCATTTGGTGGTTGCTTCACAAAACCCACTACTAGAAAAACGCCTATTCGTGGCGCACATGAAAAGGCCTTCTGTGGCGCACTAGCAGTGCGCCACGGGCCTCGCGCTACGGCTATCTCGTAGCCGTGGCGCACTGCCTGGTGCGCCACAAAAGTTTAGATACAGGCGTGGCGCACATGCCAGTGCGCCACAGAAGTTTGGGCAGGTGCGCCACACGTATGAAACGATAACCGTGGCGCACTAGGTGCTGTGCGCCACGGATATAAATTTCAAAATTCAAAAAAAAAGCAGCAGATCTGGATCTCGTCGTCAGTGCCGTCGCGCGTCGGTGCAGGTCGTCGTCGTCGCCTCCTCGTCGTCTCCTCGTCGTCGTCGTCGGAACTGCAAGGAGGAGGAGGAGAATAGGAGGAAGAGGAGGAGAAGATGAGGAGGAGGAGGAGGAGAAGAGGAGGAAGAGGAGGAGGAGAAGGAGAGGAAGAGGAGGAGGAGGAAGAGGAGGAGAAGAAGAGGAGGAGAAGGAGGAGAGGAGGAGGAGGAGAAGAAGAGGAGGAGGAGGAGGAGGAGGAGGAGGAGGAGAAGAAGAGGAGGAGGAGGAGGAGGAGAAGAAGAGGAGGCCTCGTCATCGTCGGAACTACAAGGAGGAGGAGGAAGAGGAGGAGAAGAAGGAGCCCGCCGTCTCGTCGTCGGAACTGCAAGGAGGAGGCCGCCGCCGCCATCACCATGTTCACTGCAAGGAGGAGGAAGAGGCGGAGAAAGGAGAAGGAGAAGGAGAAGGAGGAGAAGAAGGAAATGAGAAGGGAGGAAAAGGAAAAGGAGAGAAGGGGAGGGAAGGTGGGCGGGGTGGGGATTGGTGGGCGGGGTGGGGATTCGAAATTTGAATCCCGCCCAAGCTTATCCGTGGCGCACTAGGTGGTGGTGCGCTACGGGTAAGTCGCTCTCTATTTTTTTTTTCTGCAGGAAAAAACGGTCTTTTGACCGTAACTTTTTACTCTTTTCGAATTTTGAAAATCTAAAAAATCGCTAAACGACCATAGGTCGTTGCGAGCGGATGCGAAATCTCGTTCTCGTCATTTTGGTATGTTATACGATTTTTTTCGATATCGTATGCAAAAGTTACGACCTTTTTACCGTGGCATGACTTTTTTTTTGCAAATAAAATCAAAACTCATGTTTGTTAATTTTACTAGATGCTATACCACATTACCTACCTAAATATGAAAGGATTTAATTTTTTGAAGTGTTTATCATTTTCGTTTATTTTTTGCAAACACTAAAAAGGCGATCCACGCGGGGGGGGGGGGGGGGGGGTGGAGTGCATGCCACTTAGGCGTATGGCACTAGGGCAGAGTGCCCTACGGCTAAGTTTATACATCTGTGCACAGATGTTTGTGGCCGTTTCACAGCAGAGGGGGCGTGCGCTTAGCCGTAGCGCACCCCCCCCCAATGTGCGCCACAGATGACACTAACAACTGTGGCGCACATGACTATAGTGCGCTACAGATGTTTGGCGAGCGTCCAACAGAGCCCTGGATCACACACATCTGTGGCGCACTATAGTCATGTGCGCCACGGTTGTTCTAGTTACTAGTAGGGCACTGTCCACAGGTGAGCCACGTCTGTTTTAGCCGTGGGGCACTTCAACCATGTGAGCCACGGATGTGCTGATTACCTATAGCTGTTTTCCTAGTAGTGACCGTCCGTTTTTTGTGCTCGGAAAATGCAAAAATGGCTTTTTGGTGTGACGAAAAGGAAAACTTCCTCCTGCAACATTATTAGTCATCCCATGATGCACATGTATGCACAATATAGACACATTATCATAAACTATGACTTGATTCTAGCCATAACATTGGTCATTTGACCCGAAAGCCAAGAAACCTCGAATGAGATAGGTCATTTGTGATGGTTTTTTGAGACATAATCAATATACCAAGTTTGATATTTTTCATTGTAACTATGTCACATAATATGACACCACGCGAAGGTTTCGCATTGTGTCAATCGTTTTTGAATTTTTTATGGCCGTTTTAAACTATCGTTAAACTTTGTCGAACGACGGGCATGAAGATTCTTAGCTTGAGGCTGATCCTCGATAAACTTGAAGTGGATATCTGATGAAATAGCATATTGTGAATCTAAAAATGATTTTTGTAAAAAAACATGAGCATCGGATCATGTACCTGTAGTTCATTTCCGACCCACTTCCTACCGATTCGGCATAAATTTGTCATTTTCACCAGAGGTGGACGAAAAGGTTTCAGGTCCCCCTGTTGGGACATTGTGTTGGTGTAGTATTTTTTTTAAATGTGGTGGTAGCATTTTGAATTAGTCATTTGGTGGTTGCTTCACAAAACAGTCCGGTTTTTGTGCTCGGAAAATGAAAAATGGTTTTTTGGTGGAACGAAAAGGAAAACTTCCTCCTATAACATTGTTTGCCATCCCATGAGGCACATGCATGCATAATATGGGCACATTATCACAAACTAAGCCTTTATTATAGCCATAACATTGGTCATTTGACCAGAAAGCCAAGAAATCTCGAATGAGATAGGTCATTTTGTGAAGGTTTTTTTGAGACAAAATCAATATATCAAGTTTGATATTTTTCATTGTAACTATGTCACATAATATGACACCACGCGAAGGTTTTGCATTGTTTCAATCGTTTTTGATTTTTTTATATCCGTTTTAAACTATCATCAAACTTTGTCGAACGACGGGCATGAAGATTCTTATCTCGGGGTTGATCCTCGATAAACTTGCATTGGATCTTTGATAACATAGTATATTGTGAACCTAAAAATGATTTTTGTGAAAAAATATGAGCATCGGATCATGTACCTGTAGTTCATATCTGACCCACTTTCTACCGATTTGGCAGGAATTTTTCTTTTTCACCAGAGGTGGACGAAAAAGGTTTCAGATCTCCCTGTTGGGACATTGTCCATATAAGGTGGTATAGTATTTTTTGTAAAATTTGGTGGTAGCATTTTGAATTAGCCATTTGGTGGTTGCTTCAAAAAACCGTCCGTTTTTTGTGTTCGAAAAATGGAAAATGGATTTTTGGTGCGACGAAAAGGAAAACTTCCTCCCGCGACATTGTTCGCCATCCCATTATGCACATGTATGCACAATATGGGCACATTATCACAAACTATGCCTTGATTCTATCTATAACATTGGTCATTTGACCTGAAAGCCAAGAAATCTCGAATGAGATAGGTCATTTTGTGAAGTTTTTTTTGAGACATAATCAATATACCAAGTTTGATATTTTTTCTTCGCAATCAAGGTTTTTTTAAATATGTGTAATATTTGAGTGTAGATAAATATCTTATTTTTCTGCAAATTTTGATATATTATTTGTATTTTTCCGAATTAGAATGATTTAGTTATGATTTTTCAAAGTTTAATGAGGTAAAATAAAAAATAGCTACGCCGAGGGCAGCCGTCGGCATAACATAGGATACGCTGACGGCTGCTTGGCAGGGCTGGCCTAGCCGATGGCTATGCCGACGGCCCCGACGTTTGGCCGTCGGCGTAGCTTCCTATTCCTGTAGTGGGTGTTACCAGTTTCACTCGGTTGAAATTGTGTCCACCTCCGCGACATCCCTGATGAGATGCATATGATGCTCTTGATTGCGGGGCGAGGGTCCTGCTCCCAGCGCGAGAACTCGTGGTAGACAAGTCCAAAGGCGTCGACCACATGGTCGTCAACACATGCCTGCATCGTGGACAGTAGGCTTAGCGTGATCAACACCAGCGCCGTGTTTGCGGGGCGGACTCTGCTGATCATCAGGATCGTCTTCTCTGTTCTTCACTTAAAGAGTTTTCGCTATGGGCCGCACAACTTCGCGATGGCTCTGGGATCTGGCCGACTTCTACGCCCTCCCAGCTATCTGCGGCGGACAGCTTCGGAAGATGGCCTACACCACGGTCGCAATTGTGCAAACCCAAGTGGATGCTTTAGACGTCGTCGTGGAAGGCGAGCGACTCGCTGGTCTAAGCTAGAATCACATGGACACGAGGTTTAGGGGGACGTGCATTACATGGAGAGACCACCGAACATTTACGCAAACACCTGGTGGGCCCTATGACCACCACCGTGTGGTGTAGTACTCACGGGCACAATTGGTTGGAAGGTGCTCAGGCATGGACACACGAGGAGAGGGATGTCGACCGGAGCGAAAGGAAGCACCGTAGGCAGTAGAGATGGGACGAGGCAAGGGCGGCGACTAGGGCATGCAGAGTGTGTTCTATATCAAACTGATGGGTCCACCCCGTCGACCCAGTGAGCCGGTCAAAGCCAGCTCTATTGGCCCAAAATGCGTTCAAGGCTGACCCGCATGTCCCAATGGCCGCAAATTTCGGCATGCCGCGTCGGTTAAAATCAGATGATGATTTCGGTGGCATGGCAGCGCGGTCATTAAATTCCTTTGATACGATTCTGATTCTGCCTACAAACCGGATAAAACCGTGTTGGACAGGCTGGTTGTAATCTGCCATTAATTTCCCCATTTTCCCAATACCGAAAATGCCCTCGGCTGCCGCTATAAATTGACGTTCTACTAGCTGCGATCAGAATCCCTCCCCCATCTTCTTTACGTGCCTTCCATTCCCCTGACAACAATCTTCTTCCTCCTTGGTACGAGTTGATCAGATCGATCTCGTCTAAACACCCCCCTGCTCCCTGATCCCAATGTTTACCTGACGGCCGCCGTCCGTCCGACGATGAGGCTGCGTGTGCGCTGCCGCTCCCATTCCTTCTCCGTCGCCTTCCTCTACTGGTTCTACGACTTGTCATGAACTACTACTCTCACCCCTTCTCAAGAACTCCATCTAGCCTCTACTTCATTAGATCTCGCTCTCTTTCCCTCTACTAGTTTCTTGGTTTTTCTTCGGATCATCTTCTTCCTCCCACCCCCCTAAAAAACAGACATCTTTTCCGGTCCTTCAACCAAGCATCCGTTCCGACCATGTCGGCGCCATCGCGTAAGAGATCCAGCCCGGAAATCAACATCCAGGGCGGCAGCGGCGTCGCCGAGGACGAGCGCAAGCTCAAGAGGAGGCTGACGAACAAGGAGAGCGCGAAGCGGTCCCGCGATCGCAAGCAGCAGGAGCTGATGGACGCCCTCGCCGACGCCACCCACTTCAAGGCACAGAAAACGCGCGCCGAGGCTCAGATCGTCATCTACAAGGCCAACCTCGCCAACGCGGAAGCCGAGAACACCGTGCTCCGCGCACAAAACAGCGAGCTCGCCGGAAAGCTGCAGGCCGTCGAGGATGTTGGCCCAGCCCCAAACGCCGAGTGCAGTCCGGCGTGACGACGACAAAAACTTCCGGCGAGAGTCGCGTGTACGTACAAGAACAAGCCAACAATGATCAGCTAGCTCAGATTGTTCTCTCTCTCAACTCACGGTCGAGCACGTAGGTAGAAAAAACAATGTATCGCTACAGGTGCGTATCGCCCCTGTTAGTTTCCTTGATTGATTTCTCACATAGGTTTTACAAGGCACCTACATGGTATATAAATACCCAGCTAGACACCAGGTCCAATCAAAGTCGGTGGTGGTATACTACTCCTAATCGATCAGCTATACGAAACCAACTCGCACACGTTCGTGACTAGCACGCACACGGACGTCCGGCCGTGTCCGATCGTGATTATTATGCTAACAATCACCCCCCTAAGCACGATGTGCCCGTCTTCACAGCTTGAACGCCAATCCTTTCTCGCATCTTCGCGAACTTCACTCGTCCTAAAGATTTAGTTAGGATATCCGCAAGCTGATCATCGGTGCAAACATAGTTGACTTCAATCTTGCTCTCCTCTACACACTGCCGTATGTAGTGATACTTCGTATCAATGTGCTTACTCCTGTCATGATGCACCGGATTCTTGCACAATGAAATTGCAGACTTGTTGTCAATATTGAGCACCACTTGTTCCGCCTCTCGATTGGTGAGATCACCAAGTAGACTCCTTAGCCACACACCTTGACACGCCGCAGTTGCAGCCGCAATATACTCAGCTTCACAGGATGACTGTGCCACCACCTTTTGCTTTTGTGATAGCCAACTTACTATGCTTCTTCCCAAGAAATATGCCACGCCCGAGGTACTCTTACGGTCGTCAATATCTCCTGCCATGTCGCTATCACTGTAGCCAAGTAGCTTCACCTCCTCCTTCTCTTTCGAGTAGACAATACCAAAGTTTATAGTACCTTTGATATACCTGAGTATATGTTTCACGGCTGTCCAATGCTCCATTGTGGGTGCTTCCATGAAGCGACTCACATAGCCAACGGAATAGGCCAAGTCGGGTCTTGTGTTGATGAGATACCTCAAACTTCCGACAACACTCCTATACTCCGTTGCATCAACCGCAGGTGCTTCACTCCTTTTGCTCAGTTTAAGACGAGGTTCCATCGGAACATGAGTTGGATTGCATTCTTCCATGCCACACTTGTCGAGTATCTTCTTTGCATATGCCTCTTGGCATAGCGTGATCTCACCCAGCTTTTGATGTACCTCGATCCCAAGGTAGTAGCTCAACAAGCCTAGATCACTCATCTTGAATAACTCCTTCATCTGTAGCTTGAACTTTGCAATCTCCTTCTCATCCGCTCCTGTTATCAATAGATCATCAACATAGATGCCAACCAGTAGATGATCCCTTCCTTTACCTCGCTTATACATCGCATGCTCCAGTGGGCTCTTCTCGAATCCGAGAGAGATCAATGTACGATCAAGCTTGATGTTCCACGCCCGAGGGGCTTGCCGTAGCCCGTACAACGCCTTGTGTAGCTTCAAAACCTTGTGTTCTTCTCCCTCTTTGATGTATCCCGGTGGTTGCTTCACATAAACTTCTTCTTCTAACTCCCCATTCAAAAACGCGGATTTCACATCCATGTGATGCAATTTCCAAGATTCTTGAGCTGCGAGAGCGATAAGTAATCTCACCGATTCCATCCTTGCAACGGGAGCAAACACTTCTTCGAAATCCACACCTTGCTCTTGCACGTATCCCTTGGCCACTACCCGAGCTTTGTGTTTCACCAACTTCCCTTCGGCATCTTTCTTGATCTTGTACACCCACTTGAGCCCTATGGCCTTGTGATTGTTGGGTAGATCGACAAGCTCCCATGTATCGTTGTCGCGGATCGACCCCAACTCCTCATCCATAGCCCGACGCCAACACTCCTCTGTATTAGCATCCTCGGATTTCGTCGGCTCCTCGGTGAGTAAACACCGACCTTGTCCTCTCCCTCGTGCACGCGCCATACGAAGGGTCTCCGGCGGATACAACTCCAGTACACTTCGGAATTTTTCTGGAGTAGGTGGCCGTCTCCTTTCTTCCTGTGCACTTGGAGGAGACGCGGAAGCTGACGTAGTACTTGTTTCAATGTCAACTGAATTACCTGCAGTTTCTGTCGGTGTACTGCATGTCGGCGATGTGACATCGTCGCCCGCGTCCACTTCTGGACTGCCGCTAGTCCCTCCTGGACGGGAGTGTGCAGCTGATGGGCCACTTGCGCCAGGGCTCTCGTCCGCGCATGGACTGGATGGCGACGCCGAGCCTCCAGGTGCAGCGCGTGAGCTGCTGCTTGTGTCGGGACTCCCACGCGGAGATACCTCTCCAGGCGTAGCGCTGCTGCTGCTCACTTCCGGACTTCCATCTTCTGAACCAGCGCCTAAATCCGTAACGCCACGGGACACCGTTTCTTGATCATCTGCATGCGAATCACTGTAGACTACAGTAAATATTTCATCAGAAATTGATTGTACCGGTTCCGCAGAGCCCCAATTCCATGATTTCTCCTCCTCGAAGACGACGTCGCGTGTCACCACCACCTGTTTTTTCACTGGATTGTACGCGCGATACGCCTTCGAACCGTATTCATAGCCGATCATGACCATTGGAGTACTACGATCCGCCAACTTGCTAGTATGCCCGGTCACCGTCTTCACATGCGCCACGCACCCGAAAGTGCGAAGATGATCAACCGAGGGCTTGCGCCCGTACCATGCTTCGTACGGCGTCATACCAACTACACTCTTAGTTGGCGCCCTGTTCAGCAAATAGACAGCTGTACTAACTGCCTCACCCCAAAACCTGCCTGGCATGCCTTTGCTCTTCATCATGCTGCGTGCCATGGCCACCACGGTTTGGTTCCTTCTTTCCACAACACCGTTTTGCTGCGGTGAATATGGTGCGGTGAGATACCGCCGGATCCCATGAGCTTCACAAAACGCCTTGAATTCATTGGATTTGAACTCCCCACCCCGATCGGTACGGAGGGCCTTCAACTTTGCCTCGGACTCCACCTCGGCTGCCATCTTCACAATCCTGAATGCTTGCAAAGCTTGATCCTTACTCTTCAGCAACACAACCCACATGTATCTACTGAAGTCGTCGACGATGAGCAAAAAGTACTTGTTCCCAGCGGGGGTCGCCGGCGTGATTGGTCCGCATAAGTCTCCATGCACCAACTCAAGAACCTTACTTGCTCGATATTGTCCCTCCCTTGGAAACGGGGCTCGCCTTTGCTTTCCAATGAGACAACCGTCGCACACCTGCTCAACATGATCAACACACGGTAAGCCACGTACCATCTCCTTCTGTCCAAGTTGTCGTAGAGCTTGGAAATTTAGATGTCCGTAGCGTGCATGCCACTTCCACGCCGAGTCTTCCATGCTTGTCATCAAACATACTGGATCCGCCCGATTGAGATTGAGGATGTAGAGTCTGTTCTTCGACCTCTCCACCTTCATGATGAGCTGCCTTTGGCGGTCATATCCCCACAGGAACTCGTCCTCCAACACGATCTTGCATCCACGCTCCGCGAGCTGACCAAGACTGATAATGTTGGTCTTAAGCTTGGGAATATAGTACACATCAGTGAGTACCTTGTGACCTCCATCCTTCAACTCAAACAGGACTGTGCCTCGCCCTGCAATCTCCACCTTCGACCCATCGCCGAATCGAACGGAGCCTCCAACCGTGAGGTTCAACTCAGAAAACTGAGCCTTGTCGCCGGTCATGTGGTTGCTAGCGCCTGTGTCGAGGTACCAAACGTCGTGAGCCATCTGCATTCTCCGCGGGAAGACCTTCTCTTCCACGAGTGTGACGATCTCCGTAGCGGACTCTTGAGGAGTTGATTCCTTAGTGGTCATTAACTCGCAAGCTTCGAGCATGAGCATCATCGGTCCATCATCTCCTTCCTTCGCCATGAGAGCCTTCTCCTTGGAACGGTTGGGACACTCCGATTTGAAGTGCCCGAGCTCATTGCACTTATGGCAGCGAAGATTCTTCTTGTCGAATTTCTTCTTTGGCTTCTTCGGCTTGCTGTCCGACTTCTTCACCGGGACCGAACCATCGCCACTGCCAGATGCTTTATCGCTCCTCTCCTTGGCGACCATTGCCTGCCACTGGGCACGTGTAAGCATGAGGTGCTCATCCTTATTCGCGTTGCCGTAGGTGATCTTCATCCGCTCGTCATGCGCCTTGAACCGTCCAACCAGGTCATCCATCGTGAGGGTGGTGAGATCAACGCATTGCTCGATTGCCGACACCACAGATATGTACCGCGGCGGCGCCGCGCGAAGGAAACGCATTACGACTGAGATATCTTCCAGCTTCTCACCTTGCGCGCGAATCCCGTTGACAATTGTGGCTACCCTCGAGGCAAAAGCGTCCAGCGTCTCATCTCCTTCCATCTCCAGGTTCTCGTACTTCTTCTGTAGGGTTTGTAGGGTCGCCCTGCGGACGCGCTCATGCCCAAGATTCAACGTCTTGAGTGTCTCCCACGCCTCCTTTGCAGAAGCCTTCGAGATCAGGTGCTGCATCACGTCCGCCGGCACCACGGAGCCGATGGCCGTGAGTGCCTGTCGATCCTTGCGGTACTTCAACGCGCCCTTCTTGAACTCGTCGCCGCCGGGATCGACAGCCTCCCAGATGTCGTTGCCCTCCATGGCCCACTCCATCCGTTTCGCCCACGTCGTGTAGTTGCCGCGATCATACCGCGGGTACTGCGACGACACTGATGCACCCGCAGCCGCACCGGAGTACTCGCCTTGATCCTTGCCCGCCATGACCTCCCGTTACTAGGAGATCCTCCGCGAGGCTCTGATACCAATTGTTGGCCCAGCCCCAAACGCCGAGTGCAGTCCGGCGTGACGACGACAAAAACTTCCGGCGAGAGTCGCGTGTACGTACAAGAACAAGCCAACAATGATCAGCTAGCTCAGATTGTTCTCTCTCTCAACTCACGGTCGAGCACGTAGGTAGAAAAAACAATGTATCGCTACAGGTGCGTATCGCCCCTGTTAGTTTCCTTGATTGATTTCTCACATAGGTTTTACAAGGCACCTACATGGTATATAAATACCCAGCTAGACACCAGGTCCAATCAAAGTCGGTGGTGGTATACTACTCCTAATCGATCAGCTATACGAAACCAACTCGCACACGTTCGTGACTAGCACGCACACGGACGTCCGGCCGTGTCCGATCGTGATTATTATGCTAACAGAGGACGTCCTGGAGTTGTTCCAGATGGACGGTCCGACCGTCGACATCATCCCGGAGATCCCCCTCGACCCGCCGCTCTGCCCGTCCCAGTCGACCTTCGCGCAGCAGCTTGCAGCTGCTACTGCCATGGCCGACGCGTTCCCGTTCTGAGCCAGGAGCATTCCAAGACACTACTAGTACTCCTGAACAAGAGTCAAGAGAAGAGTTCTGCTACTACTGGCTTTAATTTCTGCTTAATGTTTAGTTATATTGTTTGGTTCATGTTTCTTATGGTTATTCTAGACCTTCATTGTAAGATATTTCGTCATTGTAATCTCGTCTATCATGTCATATGGTGCTCCCAGCCCCTTGATTCTCCAGCAGATCCTCCTGGTATGGAAGGATATCATCCACAAAACAGATTGCTGAAAATGCCATCCAAGTTCGCAAAGGAATGTGTCATAGGAATTTCCTATGGATGGATAACAAGGGTTCTGATTCATGTGCGGGGGAGAAAATGTATACATGATTGTAATTGTATCTTGAAATGGAACCAATATATGTTTGCATCCAATTATCTTCTTTGCAAATGACTTGTATATGATCTAATAATCATGGTTGATTTCTGATTGAATTCTAAGACCTAATCGTGATGGATTTTTACTGCCTCCATCCCATTATGTAAGGCATGTAAGGGTTTCTTCATGAAAATGTGTAATCTGATTGCCGACACATTTATTGCATAACTAGGACACCGTAACTATCGGGATTTGCACCCATCCACACGCAGCATGCCAGGATGCGGGAATCAAATCATATAATTACCATCACGTTTCAATAGGAAACTGATCAGGGGCAGCTGGCTCCAAATAACAGATTTTGGAGCATAGATGACGCGCTACACGGCTGCATGCATGCGAGGGCAAAAATGGAAGAAATAAGATAAAATAGCTTGGGCGCCTTATATTTTAGGAAAAAATAGAAGGGTTGACACGCCTATGGGATATGGTGGGAGTACTATATGATGATCCTAGTGGATTGCTGATTGAATATACACTAGAGGAAAAAGGGCCATCCGTTCGCGACCCCTCGGAGCATTAGTCCCGGTTGCGCCAGCAACCGGGACTAAGGCTGGCACGCGTCCCAGTTGGAGCGGGCACGGGGCCAGGAGGCATGGGTCCCGGTTGGTAAGGGGGCATGCGTCCCGGTTGGAGCCACCAACCGGAACTAAAGGTTTGGCCACAGCCACGTGGCCTGGCACGCACCTTTAGTCCCGGTTGCTGGCTTCAACCGGAACTAAAGGCCCCTTGCCCTCTATAAATGCAACGCCCCAGCCCCCTCTGCCTCCACTCTGTTTTTTCGAATGGTGTAAGGTGTGAGGGTGTTTGCTAGTTTTTTTTCATGCATGCATTGAAGGTGTTTGTTGAAATGTTTGAGTGAAAAATCCCGTTGAATTTCTCATAGAACAAAAATATAGAAGGTGTTCGAGACGCACTTGAGCTTTCTCCTCTTTATTTCCCTCGATCGAGGTTAGCAATCTTATCTTTTCTAGGTCATTGATACAATTCATGTGTCGGTGTGAATTGGTTATTTCAGTATTTATGATGTCCTGTTTTTTGATAAACTTACTTATATGATGCAGATGAACGGTCGGGAATGGATGTACGGTGACCGGCGGGTAGCCGGGTATATCAAAGGCGTGGATAAATTTATCGATGTGGCTACGGCAAACAAAGAGAATGGATTTATACGTTGTCCATGTGTTCAATGTCGGAACAACAAGGAGTACTCTTCCTCGAAAATCATTCGCGGCCACCTGATTATGAAAGGTTTCATGCCCAACTATAATTGCTGGACCAAGCACGGGGAAAGAGGGGTTATGATGGAAGATGGTGAAGAAGAAGATGATGATAACAACTATCATCATATGTTTCCTGAATACAGTGATACTGCAATGGAAGACAATGGAGAGGAAAAAGGTGAAGAACGGGCATCAGATGAGCCGGCTGATGAACTTGGTAGGGTCATTTCTGATGCAAAGCGAGACTGTGAAACAGAAAATGAGAAGTTGAAGTTAGAGGGCATGTTAGAAGATCACAAGAAATTGTTGTACCCAAATTGTGAAGATGGCAGCACAAAGCTCGGTACGACACTGGAATTGTTGCGATGGAAGGCAGAGTGTGGTCTAACTGACTCCTCATTTGAAAAGATGCTGAAAATAATGAAGCCGAAGTTTCCAAAACATAACGAACTTCCCGATAGTACCTACGAAGCAAAGAAGACTCTCTGTCCTCTGGGATTAGATGTTTAAAGTTTTTCTAAATTCCAAATTGATATTAAAAAAATATAAGTTAATTCATTTTTAATTGTAAATGGTTCATATTTTAAATGGTTACATTAATTATTTTTTAAAACAGAAAATGTTTTTGAATTATTTATTCAAATCCAAACACTTCTTATGTTTAAAGTTTTTCTAAATTCCAAATTAATTATCATTTAAAAAACAATACAAATTTAAACCCCAAAATAAAAAATAAGGCGGAAACAGAGAGAAAATACCTGAATTTTTTTGAAATCAGGGGAATATGTCCCGGTTGGAGCCACCAACCGGGACTAAAGACCCCCTGCGCGCCAACGCTTGGGCTGCTGAAAATATTGGAGTATAGGTCCCGGTTGGTGGCTCCAACCGGGACGTATTCTCCTTTAGTCCCGGTTGGAGCCACCAACCGGGACTAAAGGTCCCCTACTAGTTAACCATGCCCCTTCTCCTTCTTTCCCGTTCCTCTTTCTCACTCACCCGCAACAGAGATCGCCGCCGCCGCGAGGACAACCGCTCGGACGCCGTCAGGCTGCCCAACCGTCACGCCGCCGTCGTCCTCCACGCGCTGCCTCGCTGTGCTTATCCTCCTCGCCGAAGGAATCGAAGCCGCGCGACTGGAATCGACCGCGTCTTCCCCATCACCGACGAGCTCCGCCTTGCCATCACCGTTGCTGCCGATCTCCTCCGTCCCCGCCAAGGCTACACACGCGTCGAGGGTGAGCTTGTGACTCTCTGGGACCCCTTCTTTCCTCCCCTAGCGCTCTGTCCTTCTCTCGCGCCGTCCGCCGCCATCCGCCGCCGCTGCATGTCGTCGCGTGCCCTATTCCGGTGACCAAATCCGGGCGATGCCCTACTAGTTAGGTTCGCCTCGACGCCCTCTTTCGAACAAACCCACGCACGCCCCCTCCCGAGCCCTCTAGCAACGTCGCCGGCCACCGCACAGTGCTCACCGGCGATGTGACTGTGCTGGGTGGGGCCTGCTTGCTTGCGTGGAGGCTGAGTTGGCACTAGGGCCCATCTGTCAGTCTCACTGGCTAGGGTTCGCCCCGGTGTAAAAACTATTTGCCTTTTTGTTTTTAATTCCAGAAAATGATTTAATATTGTAAAATCAATAACTTATTGTTTATAAGTCAGAAAAATACAAATAATATATCAAATTGTTCAGAAAAATGAAACCTATCTATCTAAACTATAATCATGCATTGTTCAACAACTTAAATGACAAGTATAATTAGAAAAACAAATGCACCCCTCTCATATGTTCTGGAGTTTCCCCGAGTTAGGATTTTCACCCCTCGGAACCCCGATGAAATCGTCGAGCATGTCTTAGGGTTACATTCAATGCAAATTAACTTGTCATATCATCATACTTGCTTGAGCATTGCATCGATGCCATGTGTTGATTGTTTCCCTTTCTTTTCGGTGTTTCGATTATTAGGTTTATTATTAGTTAGGTATTATTAGGTTTATTAATTACTTTGGTATTATTGGTCTTCGGCCCCACTGGTCAGTCACTGTGGGTAGCCCCAGATCCGATTCACATTGTCAAGCAACTTAGGTGCATGTGGGTTCGACGATGTGCCTATCTACTACACGGTTTCCCTTTCTCTTCATTTTTATTATTGTGTATGTTAATATTAGGGTTTCTCTGAATTAGGGTTTATATCTCTCAACACCGTACTTAACTTTCTCCTTTAGCCGCTTTGACTTATTCGTTTTTCCACCTATGCAGAAAATATGGACCCACACGTCAGAGACGAAGAAAAGGAAGAGTTGATCCAAGGTGTGATCCGTGGGGAAGATAATTTAGACGTATCAACGTTTCTGAACAACTCCGGTGAGGGTGATCCTCTTTTTACCGGAGTAGACAACTTGTTTGAGGTTGAAGGTGTTGCCTTCCGCGAGGGAGAAGGCGATGCCTTGTGTAATCGAGAAGACGACCGCTCCGGCAAGGTGCAGAATGAAGATTCTCGAATGCAGCAGAGGACAAATCTATGACATTGGCTTCATTGACCCATATTGGGTTCATGAAGCTAATCACAAAATAAGCCCCCAGGATACGGAGGATAATATATTACACGCGTTAAGGTTTCAAGAAACCAAAAGGGAAATACTATTTCCTTACAACTTCCAGTGAGTGTTATTGTCTTGTATACACTTTCTATTTCGCTTACTCGATGTTAAGTATATAATTGATTAGTTTTGCATTCGCAGGTACCACTATATTCTGTTAATCATTCAACTTGACAAAGGGCGTGTACTAGTCATGGACTCGAAACATAAACCCCTTGAGACGTGGAAGGACATGCAGATACTTCTCCAGCGGTAATTCTAATCATTACGACACTATATCGGCATCGTTCGTGAATTTTATGATATCAAGTACTTAATAACTTATTTTATTCGTTTTCTACGCCGGGCAGCGCTTGGAAACGGTTCACCAAGAAGGCTAGGGGTGTTTGGAAAGAGGAGCTTACATTTCAACCACTAGATGTAAGCACCACTAGCTATATCCGCGCATCTCTTTGATTCTAGTTTTGATACAGTTATTATCATGCTTGATTATTATTTTGATTGAACTCTGTTGTCGTAAAGTGCCTGACGCAGGGACCAGGTAACAATCTATGTGGATACTATATATGCGAGTTCATCCGGCAGACGTGCGATGAGAAGGGCAGGAATTTAGAGCAACTCCACGTACGTAAACAATTTCTATAGTTTTTAATTACAATCAAATTGTGTTTAGTTTCATATTCATTTAGGCTGACTCCTTTTTTAAATCAGATCGAACGTCTACGGGACGGTCTTCTGCCAAAGGATCGCATACGAGCAATACAGGAGGAATTGGCGGGATTCTTGGATGCAGAAGTACTAAACACACAAGGGGAATACTACTCGTCTGTGTATAGACAATAGGAATTGTAAAAATAGCAACTTTCAAGAAATTGGCCGGTAGCATCGAATAGCAACTTTTGTATGTAGTGCATGAAATCGATCTGTGTATTAAATGTAATGTTGTCATGATGATCTTGTGTAATATAAGGTTCCTTCATTGATAAGTGCAAAACACTAAATAAACAATAAAACAACCTAAATGAATTCTCTGCCGCGGCACAAAAAGTGGCGAAAATGCTGCCGCGGCAACAAAATGTGCCAAAATGAATTCTCTGCCGCGGCAGAGAAATGGGCCAAATCTCTGCCGCGGCAGCAGGTTATTAGTCCCGGTTCGTGTTACGAACCGGGACTAATGCTCCACCCCCCTCGCGCTCTGATGCCGCCACGTGTGCCCCCATTTGTCCCGGTTGGTGGGGCAACCGGGACTAATGGTTGGAGCTTTAGTCCCGATGCCCCCGTCCCGGTTGGGCAACCGGGACTAATGGCCCTTACCAACCGGGACGCATGGGGCGTTTTCTACCAGTGATATAGCATCGAATTAGGTCTAATCAAATACGTTGTAGGCCAAGTATCATGGAAAAACCTCTATTTCGTGAAAATCTCTGCCATCAGATTGTGAGTGGACGCTTGGGATGGCACTCTAGCTACTTAAGGACACTTTACCAAAAACAACCACTAAAATAAAAGTAAAATCTCCCCAAATAGCTTATTCGTCTCATGGAGTTCACAGAGATGGTGCCGACGAGTACTTGTTGTGTCTTTTGCTTGATTACAAGCAACACTAGTACAGAACAGGCCTCTAGTCCCGGTTTGTAAGGGGCTTTGGTCCGGGATTGCAATCGGGACTAACGTAGGCTTTAGTCCCGGTTCTGTTACGAATCGGAACTAGATCATTTCCACGTGGTTTTGCTGGGCGCGCTGGGCTGGAGGATCTTTAGTCCCGGTTCGTAACATGAACCGGGACTATAGTTATTCTGCTGTGGCAACGTTTTGCGGCAACCTGCTGCCGCGGCAGGAGATGGGGTTTTAGAGTTTTTTTTGTGTTCAATTATTTTTCATTTTGTGTTTTCATTTCAAACAAGTTTTCATATACATATTATTCTATGCTACTACATGTTGTATATGTTGATGAATATATAATATTATTTCTCTCAAGATTACTGATGCGCTCATATCAATGTAGAGCTTCGTTGGGAGACCCCAGGAGGAAGGTATGATGAGCACAACAGCAAGTCTTTCCTCAGAAAGAAACTAAGGTTATCGAAATAGTAGGAGGAAGGAAATGACCCAAAGGTGTTTCTAGCAACTTGGAAACCTGCACAACACAAAATCAAGACTTTGCCCCAACGAACAATGATGTTGTCAATCTCACCGGTTTGCTGAAAATAAAGTATTAACTGTATAGTGTGGAAGGTAATGGTGGTTTGCAGAAAGTAAACAGTAACAATGTAAGATGTATCAATGGTAAAGATTGGACCAGGGTCCATAGTTCACTAGAGGTGTGATACATCGTAAACGTATCTATAGTTTTTGATGCTCCATGCTTGTTTTATATCATTTTGTCTTATGTTTTGTCTACACTTTGAGGTATTTTTATAAACTTTCTGAAACTAACCTATTGACAAGATGACACTGTGCCAGTTGCCTGTTTTCTTCTTTTTTTGGTTCCAGAAAAGTCAGAAAATCAATTTTCTCGAAATTGGATGGGACAAAAGCCAATCTTTCTATTTTCCCCGAAGCAACACGGAACCACGAAGCAAAGGTGGAGGACACCAGGGTGGCCGCACCCCCTAGGTGCGGGCCAGCCCTGGTGGCGCCCACAGGGGGTGTGGGCCCCCTGGCTGCCTCCTCGCCTTGCCTCCTTTGCCTATAAAAGCCTCCCAGGGAGAAAACCCTAGATCATCTGGCGGAAATCCACGAAAACCTCCACCGCCACCGAAGGGGAGATCCGGGGGACAGAAAGTCTCTGTTCTGGCACTTTGGCGAGACGGGGAAGTGCCCCCGGAGCCATCTCCATCGATCTCCACCACCATCTCCTCACCATTGCTGATTCCCATGATGAGGAGGGAGTAGTTCTTCCTCGAGGCTAAGGACTCTACCGGTAGCTATATGTTCATCTCTCTATCTATGCATGATCTTGTTGTCACTACAAGAAATATGTTCACTTGTGACCTTCTCGTAGTGACGCAAAATTAAATCGTCATAAATCTATGACTATTTCGCATAAGATGGTCATAGGCCATTTAGAGAGGTCAAAACCATGTATAATTATGATGTTTTGTGTTGAAATCATCATAATTCTATCAGATGAAATCGTCATAGTCTGCACAATACAGATTAGTATCTTACTTTTAGCCTATTATGACCAATTTAAATTGTCGTAATGTCTAAATTCAGATTTTATTAATATGACTAGTTCGCCAGTGGCGTAGACATGCCCCAGGCTACACGGGCCGTGGGCCAAAAAATCAGTCTAAATTTTAGGTTTGGCCTGGGGCGTAGCCTAGCCCAGCCCAGTTAAAAGTTGGGCCCTTTGTTTTCGTCTAGGTCGGAGCCTATTTCTGACTACGCCACTGTAGTTGGCCATATCAGCAATTGGGTATGTGTCATGTCTACGTGTCATTTTTTACATAAGTGGTTTGTTCACGTGTTAATATTTATCTATTATAAATATTTTTTACAACCAAGCTCACAGGTAGGCCCCACCACCGAACTGACGAGTTGGCCCCACACCACCGAACTGACAGGCAGGCCCCACCCACACCCTGATGAGTTAACCCCACCAGCGAACTGACAGGCGTACGTCCCTTTGGGGATCGAACCCGCGCCCTCTCGGTCACTCCCGCGCACACTAACCAGCAGGCTACAGGCTCGTTCTTGTAGAAAACAACGCACCGGTCCTTAATGAACTTAATCTCTTCTGTTGGGCCTGGGCCTAAATGGAACATGTCCTCCTATTCTCCTCATGCTTTTAGTTTTTTCTTTAAACTTTTCTAAACAAGGCCCACATGCCATTGAGACAGTCTAGATTTACACGGGTGCCTAACACCCAACCACACCAATGTCTAGTCAGCGTCCCATGGCCCACCCGTCATTATCATTGGATCGCTCTCTCTAGGTGAGAAAAGTTTCTGTTTCTATCTATTTTGCTTTAAAATTCTAGAGAACGCTTTTATATGGCATAATTCATATCTTTTTATTGGTAAGTTAATATAAAATGTTTTTATATCAAAATTGATCAGAAAAATATGAAGATTATATCTATAATTAATTATGAATAACTAAAATTCCAAATCTTTTTAAATATTTATAAATCAATTAAATCTTGCATAATTTATTATTTTTAATCTGTATATCGGAATCCGACGAATAATATGTCTAAATGACATATTTTAAACATGTTTTTCTTCATTAATTGACCACATATTATCACAAACAATGTCGCGATTTTGGTCATAATTGTTTATGCATGTTTTAAACTATGGTCAAAACGGTGGGGGCATGAACGTTCTTAGCTAGGGGGCGAGCCTTTCTAAACTTGCATTGGATATCTGAAAAAACAACATACTATGAGTCTAAAAATGATTTTTGCAAAAAATCATGGGCATCAGATAATTTACATGTAGTTCAAATCGAACCCACTTTCTACCGATTCAGCAGGAATTTGTCTTTTTCGCCAGGGTGGAAGGAAAGGTTTGAGATACCCCACTTGGGACATTGTCCATGTAATGTGGTATAGTATTTTTGAAAAATGGGTTTGTACCATTTTTAAGCTTTCATTTAGTGGCCACTTCACAAAACGCTCCGTTTATTGGCACTCGAAAAATGGAAAATGGCTTTTCCGTACGACGAAAAGAAAAACTTCCTCCTGAAACATTGTTCACCATCCCAAGATGCACATTCATGCACAATATGGGCACATTATTATAAACTATGCCCTGATTCTAGCCATAACATTGGTCGTTTGGTCCGAAAGCCATGAAACCTCGAACATGATAGGTCATTTTTGAGAAGTTTTTTTGAAACACTTGTAATATATCAAGGTTGGTATTTTTTCTTGAAACTATGTCACATAAGAAGACACCACGCGAAGGATTTGCATTGATCGGACCGTTTTTGAATTTTTTATTTCCGTTTCATACTTTGGTGAAAACGGCGGACACAAAGGTTCTTAGCTAGGGGCTGAGCCTCGCTAAACTTGCATTGGATCTATGAAGAAATAGCATATTGTGAGTCTAAAAATGATTTTTGCCAAAAATCATGAGCATCGGATCATGTACCTGTAGTTCAAACCAGACCCTCCTACCGATTTAGCAGGAATTTGTCTTTTTGCCAGGGATGAACGAAAAGGTTTGAGATACCCCGGTTGGGACATTGTACATGTAAGGTGGTCTAATATTTTTACATAATATGGTGATACCATTCTAAAACTGTCATTTGGTGGTTGCTTCACAAAACACCCCATTTTTTGCACTCGGAAAATGGAAAATGGATTTTCCGTGCATCAAAAAGGAAAACTTTCTCCTGCAACATTGTTCGCCATCCCATTATACATATGTGTGCACAATATGGGCACATTATCACAAACTATGCCCTGATTCTAGCCATAACATTGGTCGTTTGGTCCGAAAGCCATGAAACCTCGGACATGATAGGTCATTTCTGAGAATGTGTTTTTGAGACACTTGCAATATACCAAGGTTGGTATTTTTCCTTGAAACTATGTCATATAAGAAGACACCACGCGAAGGATTTGCATTGATCGGACCATTTTTGAATTTTGTATGCCCGTTTCAAACTATGATCAAAACGGCGGACACGAAGGTTCTTAGCTAGGGGCTGAGCCTCGCTAAAATTGCATTGTATCTCTGAAGAAATAGCATATTGTGAGTCTAAAAATGATTTTTTCCAAAAATCATGAGCATCGGATCATGTACCTGTAGTTCAAACCGGACCCACTTCCTACCGATTTGGCAGGAATTTGTCTTTTTCGCCAGGGATGAATAAAAAGGTTTGAGATACCCCGGTTGGGACATTTTCCATGTAAGGTGGTCTAATATTTTTACAAAATGTGGTGATACCATTCTAAAACTGTCATTTGGTGGTTGCTTCACAAAACACCCCATTTCCAGCGCTCAAAAAATGGAAAATGGATTTTCTGTGCGTCGAAAAGGAAAAATTTCTCCTGCGACAGTGTTCGCCATTCCATGATACATATGTGTGCATAATATGGGCACATTATCACAAACTATGCCCTGATTCTAGCCATAACATTGGTCATTTGGTCCGAAAGCCATGAAACCTCGGACATGATAGGTCATTTCTGAGAAGTTTTTTGAGAAAATGTCATATGTCATTTGGTGGTTGCTTCACAAAACACCCCATTTCTTGCGCTCAGAAAATGGAAAATGGATTTTCCGTGCGTCGAAAAGGAAAACTTTCTCCTGCAACATTGTTCGCCATCCCATGATACATATGTGTGCATAATATGGACACATTATCACAAACTATGCCCTGATTCTAGACATAACATTGGTCGTTTGGTCCGAAAGCCATGAAACCTCGGACATGATAGGTCATTTCTGAGAAGGTTTTTTGAGAAACTTGCAATATACCAAGGTTGGTATTTTTCCTTGAAACTATGTCACATAAGAAGACACCACGCAAAGGATTTGCATTGATCGGATCGTTTTTGAATTTTGTATGCCCGTTTCAAACTATGGTCAAAACAGCGGACACGAAGGTTCTTAGCTAGGGGCTGAGCCTCGCTAAACTTGCATTGGATCTCTAAAGAAATAGCATATGGTGAGTCTAAAAATAATTTTTGCCAAAAATCATGAGCATCGGATCATGTACCTGTAGTTGAAACCGGACCCACTTCCTACCGATTCGGCAGGAATTTGTCTTTTGCCAGGAGTGAACGGAAAGGTTTGAGAACCCCCGGTTGAGACATTGTGCATGTTAGGTGGTTTAGTATTTTTGAAAAATAGGATGGTAACATTTTAGAACTTTTATTTGATGGTAGTTTGACAACACAACCATTTTTGGCACTCAAAAAATTGTTTTTATTTTGCGACCAATCAAATTGCAGGAATCTAGCTTCCACGGATCGGCCATCCGTGACTGATCTGGGTCATTCAATTTCCATCCAAGGGCCGTCCATTGTTGAAACAAATACACACACCCACTCTTCATGGCTGCTAACCCTAACCTCTCCAGATCGCCTCCAGCCGAACCCTAACCTCCATATCGCCTACAGACCCTCCAGATCGCCTCCCCATGCGCCGCCCCCATTACTTACCGTGCGCCGCCAATCTCCCTGGCCGAGCCTCCAAACCCTAGCGCTCTCCTCCGTGTGCCCCGCCGCCACCCCTCGATCCTGGCTGCCATCACCTAACCTCCAGATCGCCATCACTTCCATATCCCATCGCTGTGCTCCCCCCACGCACATCCCACCCAACACCGCCCACCCCCACGCACTTCCCTCCCTGTTTCCCTCGTTCTTCAGATCCACTGCCGCAAGCCCAGGAGGAGCTGCTGCGGCCGGTGCTTCCACCCGCTGATCGGAGGACAAGCTCCACCTCGACCCAACTGCCGCCGCCGCCATCTGGGAGGCGAAGAGGAGGCGGATGTCCTGCTCGCGGACACCAAGGGCAACTCGTCGGTTGCCGGAACACTGCGGGAGGAGCATGTCGAGGGCGGAGGTGGCGACAGGGCAGGGACCAGAGGCGACGGCGCGGATGTTCCGTGTGGAGATCTTCTCCGACCTTGCCGCCGTGGAGATCTTCTCCGAACTTGCTGAAAGAACATTTCTTAATCCCTAGTGTTTTGTGTGTTAGATAACAATATCAAGGATTATTTAATGTGTGTTGAAGTGTTGCAGCTCTCCCTAAGAAAAAGGGAAATGTTTCTGCCTTTGGGAGGCGGATAATCCGCCCCCACCAGGGGCAGATAATCCGCCCCTCCCTCTTACCAAGAGTGCGCGAACCCACTGAGGGGGCGGAGTTTGTGGCCGGATTTTCCGGCCTGGCCAGATAGTCCGCCCCTTGGGGGCGGACTGTCCGCCCCCTCGAGGATTTCCTTCAAGCCAAGGCCTGCGTCGCTCTCTGTATGGGGGGCGGAGTTTCCCTCGGACTGTCCGGTCCTTGGGGCGGACTTTCTCCCAAGGGCGGATAGTCAACCCCTGGCAGGGGGGATAATCCGCCCCCTGGAATTTCCTTCAAGTCAAGGCTGCGTCGCTCTCTTGATAGGGGGCGGAGTTTTCCCCGGAGTTTCCGACCTGGGGGGGGGGGGGATTTTCTCCCCAGGGCGGATAGTCCGCCCCAAAGGGGGGCGGATAATCCTCCCCCAATTTTATCGAACGGCTTGTTCTGGGCAGGGGATATTTAAGCCCGTCTTCCCCCTCTGTCCAGAACTCTTGATTGATTCGGAAAAAAAGACCTGACCTGCAACCTTCATCCAAGAGAACTCTACCTATATCCACTCAAAGGCTCCGTCCCTTGGGGAATCAAAGGAGGAGGACTCGATCTTCATCAACTGCAATCAAGCGCTTCATCTCCTCTCCATCCATTTAGAGAACCACCGATATAGTATTTCTTGCAAATACCTAGATCCTTGTTTTTGTTTATATTGATAAAACTTGTTCTTGTGGAAGGTTGTTGTCATCTCGGGATCCCCCAATTCGGTTGTGGGTGTGTGCCCCGATAGTGTTGTAAAAGGCACCGGTTCCCGCCTCGAAGGGATCCAATAGTGGAGAAGGTGTATCAGGCCTCTCGTGGCGAGATCCATCGGAGAATAGGGTGTGGCCTATTGTGGCGTGGTGGTCTTAGAACCTCCCACCCCTCCAATGCAGATGTACTTCCCTTAATAAGGAAGGAACTACTGTAAAACAAATCCCTGTGTCTCCGCGTGCTCCACTACGGTTCCTTCGCTCCTCTCTTTATGTGCTTAGTAGTTAGGGTTGCATATAGGGAAATTCTCGTAGTTGCATATCTAGAGAATTTACTTTGTGTCAAGCCTAAAATTGAAAAATTATTAAAAATTGGTTAGAACCTATTCACCCCCCCATATAGGTGCCCATACGATCCATTTCAATTGGTATCAGAGCCCCGGCTCTTATTTCGGGCTTAACCTCCTAAGAGAAGTATGGGTTCCAAGGTAGATGGGAGTGATGCTCCAGAGGTAGTCACCATGAACGATCTCAAGACGTTGGAAACAACCTTGGTGAGTTAAATGGAGGCTAAGATGGAAGAGATGCGTCAATCGATAATGCGTCTCTCCACATTCGCAGCATCACCTCCATCTAACTCTGAGGCTACCACTCCGCAATCCAAGGAAACGGGTAAAACTGTTTCCAAAGATAACGAAGTGGTTGGTGATGACACTAGCAAGAGCTCCTCCTCGAAAAAGGATAGCGGTAAGGATGGATACAATGAGTTTTCTCATGTGTATTCCCCTAATCCACCTATCCCTCACCCACATATACATAATAGGGGTGATCCACCCAAACTTTCAGCATCTACTTTTACTCAATGGAAATTTTTGATGAAATCTCATGTGTGAAGTTCCTCCATAGAGTTGTGGAAGATCATCGAAAATGGTCTTCATGTTGGAAACCCTAACAATCTTACAAGAAGAGAAGTTTTCGATAGCCAACTCAACTCTACAGCTCTACACATGATACGGCTTGGTGTGGGTGACAAAGATATGCCACACATTCAACATCTTAGTACAGCTAAGGAAGCTTGGGATGCTCTCACCGATATCTTCATCGGAAATGAAAGTATTAAAAGGAATAGATATGATGCGTTGAGCAACGAAGCTGAAGGATTCTATATGTTGGATGGAGAAGACCATGAGGACATGTATAGGAGGCTTAAGGCAATAGCCACAAATTTCAGAAACCATGGTGCCGCTCATGTTGATGATGCATGGATCAAGCGCAAGTATGTCAGTGCTCTTATGCCATTTGAGCCCACAGATTTGCAAAGTCTCCAAGGTAGGCATAACTATCACCTCATGACATCCAATGAGGTAATGCAAGAAATGGCCGCTTTCAAAGTGGCTGCCAAGAATGCCGAAGATGCTCGTGCTCGAGCTATGGGGATGCAAAAGGGGGTCAACGTGGCCTTGAAGACTAGTGTGATTGATCATGATGAATATGCCATAGAAGGTCTGGACTGTCCCGAGGATATAAAAAGGATCCACGGACAATACTTGGCTCTTTATGCTAGAAACTTTTGGAAAGATCCAGCCAAGGCTAGAGTTAAACTAGAACGCAAGAGTGGAGCCTATGGAAGAAAACAAAATGGTCCCAAGAAGAGAACATGTTTCAACTGTGGTGACCGGCTGCACTTTGTAGCTGAGTGTCCATATCAAAGTAGGTAAGATAATGGAGGAAGAATTATTTTCAAGGACAAGTCAAAAGCTCCACGCAAGAAACAGTTTGTAAAGAAGAATGCTACCTTCAAGAAGCAACCAAAGATTGTTCTAATGGCTCAAGAAGAATATTCATCGGGAAGTGAAGATGAGGACGAGGACGATAGCTCTCAAGAGGTGGCTGCTATAGCCACCACATCTACATCAACATCTCTCTTTGACTCTCCGAATGAAAACATCATCAACAAGAATGCTACTTGTCTCATGGCAAGAAGCTTTGAGGTAACGACTTCTAACTCTTCTTTTTCTAAGGCTATGATTGACATGGATGATCCTACTAGTCTTAAGATTAAAGAAGAGATTATTGCTTTTGATTACTTCTACAATAACTTGCAAGGTGAGCACAAAGTTCGTTTTGAAGCTCTTATGGATCAGCTGGCCCAAAACGAAGCTCTTCTCGAAGAAAAGGGTAGAATTGAAAGGGAGGATGCAATGGAAATTGCTTCCTTAAAAAATGCTCTTGGGTCTCTCTTGAAGAGAGGCTTGAGTCCATTGACGAGTCACATGAAGAAATTGTGGCTAAACTTGTTAAGGAACATGACAATGCAGTCACCAAAGAAAATAAGTTAAAGAAGGAAAAGATTGACTTTGGGGCTGCTCATGATAGACTCTCCGAGGAATTGGAGAAACTTGACAATGCTCACAAGGCGTTGAAAAATGATTTCTCCATTCTCAATGAGTCAATGATCAGCTTAAAAGTCGATTGGCCAAATATGATGTTCCTAGCTCATCCAACTCAACATATAGTCACAAGGAAAATGCTAGTGTGGAAAAAGAAGTGGTCAAGGACATCACTTCCAAGGATAAGGGTCTGCTTGATGAAGTTCCTTGCAAGCAAAGGTCAAATCATGGTAAAGAGGGACTTGGGTATGTCACCAAGTCCAAGAAAAAGAAAAACAAGAAGAACAAGCCCAAGAATGTGTAATCAAAGACAAGCACTGCTGAGAAGAATGTCACAAAAGACAAGACTAACAATATTGGTTTTGCAGGGTCTCACAATACAAATTATGAACTCTTTTGTGATGATTATGGCGATGTTTATGCTTATTATGTCGGTCCCTTTGATGAATATATTGCTTGGTCTATTTGGGTCCCAAAGACCCTTGTTACTAACATGAAAGGACCCATTGAAAAATGGGTACCTAAAACCAAGAAGTAATTATCTTGCAGGGCTATGCTTCCGGTGGGTCGAAATGGGTGCTGGATAGTGGATGCACTAGTCATATGACCGGAAGCAAGGAGATCATCACGGACATGCGTCCAAATCATGATAATATCACAGTATCCTATGGTGATAAGTCTAAATCTCAGGTATTGGGTCTTGGCAAGGTTGTGGTTGCCCACGATATCTCTCTCGTGGACGTCATGCTTGTTGAGACCCTCGGTTACAACCTTCTTTCTATTCGTGCCCTTGGCAAGATGGGTTTTGCTGTTTTTATCGATGATGATTTGGTGGTACTCTTGTGGAGAAAGTCTCTAAAGGTCGCTTTGGTTGGATACGTCGAAAATGACCTGTATGTGGTGGACTTTTCGGGGAAAACCACTTCGGGTCCGATGCCTCTATTCGGAAAGGCCGACGTGGGCTGGCTATGGCATCGCCGTTTAACCCATGTCAGCATGAGAACTTTGCAAAGTCTCCACAAGGTTGGCCACATCCTTGGACTAAAAGACAATGTCTCCTTTGCCAAAGATCGTGTTTGCAGGGCTTGTGTTGAAGGCAAAATGCACGACTCTCCCCACAAGTGGAAGACTATTGTGTCTTCAAAGAGGATCTTGGAATTACTTCATGTGGATTTATTTGGTCCTCATTCTCATGCAAGTCTTGGTGGGAAGAAATATTGCTTGGTCATTGTCGATGATTACTCAAGATATACATGGGTCTATTTCTTCAAACTAAAGAGTGAGACTCAACAAATAGTCATTGACTTTGCCAATGAAGTTCAACGTCAACACAATGTTCCTATCTTGGCAATAAGGAGTGACAACGGCTCCGAATTCAAAAACTACACCTTGAATGAGTTTCTCAGCGAAGAGGGGATTAGACATCAATATTCCGCTGCGTACACCCCTCAACAAAATGGTGTAGCTGAGAGGAAGAACCAGACTTTGATGGATATGGCAAGATCAATGTTGGCTGAATTCAAGTCTCCTTACAACTTTTGGGCTGAAGCCATATCCACTGCTTTTCACTCATCAAACCGGCTCTACCTCCGCAAGATTTTGGACAAGACTCCTTATGAAATACTTACCGGTAACAAGCCCAACATCTCATACTTCAGGGTATTCGGGTGTAAGTGTTTCTTTCTTATGAAAGGTGTCCGCTTGTCTAAATTTGAGTCCAAGGCTTTAGAAGGTATTTTTGTTGGTTACGGTGCCGAATACCACACTTATAGAGTCTACAACAAGCTCACTAGGATTGTTGTAGAATCTTGTAGTGTGGAGTTCGATGAAAATAACGGCTCCTTTGTAGGGCAAGTTGATGTTTGTGATGCAGATGTTGAAATACCCCAAGATGCCATAAGAAGAATGGGCGTGGGATTTTTCCGCCCCATTGAGGAACCCCTTGTGGCGGATCAGGAAGGACAATGCTCCACTCAAGTGGAGCCCTCATCTACACAAGATCAACAAGCTCCTACTATTGGAGAAAACTCTGCACCAACACCGCAACCTGCTGAAGATCATCTGTCTCTTGGACAAGTTGGTAGTCCCAGGCCGGATTATCCGCCCCCTCCAAGGGGCCGACAATCCGCCCCTGGCACTCCAACTCGTTCCAGGGGATCCGAAGGAGAAGACAACAGCCAAGAAACTCCCAGGCCGGATTCTCCGGCCCCCGAGGGCGGATTATCCGGCTCTGTTTCTCCAAGTCCTATCAGGCATGCTCAGGAAGAAGACACTGGTGTTTCATCTCCCAGGCCAGATAGTCTGGCCCCTCCAAGGGGCGGATTATCCGCCCCTGAAGAACAAGCTCTGCAGCAACCTCCTGGTGTTAACTCAGATCAAGATCAAGGGCAAGGCAGTGGTCAAGACAAGGATACCAATACTGAATCAACTCCTTCTAGAAACAATAAGGACATTATGGCTCGTCGCAAGGCTCGTGCTGATCGGAACCTTGAACTAAGGGGTCACACTCTTGACAAGTTTGTTGGTGATCTACGAAGAAGGGTATCTACTAGAAGAGAACTTGCAAGCTTCTGTGATCATCAAGCTCACATTTCCATGGTTGAACCGAAGAAGGTCTTTGATGCTCTTGAAGACCCCGATTGGGTTGTTGCAATGCATGAAGAATTAAATAACTTCGAACGCAACAAAGTTTGGAAGCTTGTAGAGAAACCCAAGGACTGCCGCAATGTTATCGGTACCAAGTGGATCTTCAAGAACAAACAAGATGAAAATGGCATTGCTGTGAGGAATAAAGCAATACACCCTGGCTCAAGGATTCTCTCAAGTGGAAGGAATTGATTTTGGCGAGACTTATGCTCCTGTGGCTCATCTTGAGTCCATCCGTATCCTTCTAGCCTATGCAGCCCATCATAATTTTAAATTACAGCAAATGGATGTTAAGAGTGCATTTCTTAATGGTCCTCTCCATGACTTAGTATACATCAAGCAGCCCCCGGGTTTTGAGGACCCCAAATTTCCGAACCATGTCTACAAACTCGATAAGGCGCTCTATGGCCTTAAACAAGCCCCACGTGCATGGTATGAGAACCTTAAAGAGCTTTTGCTAGACCGTGGATTCGAAATTGGGCAAATCGATCCCACTCTTTTTACTAAGAAGGTTAATGGGGAGCTTTTTGTATGCCAACTTTATGTAGATGGCATTATTTTTGGCTCTACTAACCAAGCATTTAATGATGAATTTGCAAAGCTTATGACTGACAGGTTTGAGATGTCCATGATGGGTGAGTTGAGGTTCTTTATTGGATTTGAGATCAAACAACGTAGAGAGGGAACCTTTATTAATCAAGCCAAGTACATCCAAGACATGCTCAAAAGGTTCAAGATGACGGATCTCAATGGTGTGGCTACTCCAATACAAACAAAGTGTCATCTTGAGCTCAATCCCAAGGGTAAAGACGTGGACCAAAAGGTATACCGATCCATGATCGGCTCTCTCCTTTACCTTTGCGCATCTAGGCCCGATATCGTGTTAAGTGTAGGAGTGTGTGCAAGGTACCAAGCCGTTCCTAAAGAAAGCCACTTAGTGGTGGTCAAACGAATCTTCAGATATTTGGTTCATTCCCCAAATTTTGGGTTATGGTATCCCAAGGGTTCAAGTTTCTCTCTATGTGGTTACACTGATTCAGATTGGGCTGGTGACAAATATGATAGGAAATCAACCTCTGGTGCATGTCAATTCTTGGGCAGGTCTCTAGTGTGTTGGTCTTCAAAGAAACAGAATTGTATTTCACTCTCAACAGCCAAAGCTGAATATGTTGCTGCTGCAAGTGCTTGTACACAATTGTTATGGACGAGGCAAACTTTAAAGGAATATGGTGTCAATTGTCACAAAGTGCCTCTATTATGTGACAATGAAAGTGCTATCAAGATTGCTTACAATCCCGTGCAGAATACAAGAACAAAACATATAGAGATTCGCAACCACTTCATTCGGGATCATGTTTCTCGTGGTGATATTGCCCTATACTTTGTGAGCACGAAGAAACAACTTGCTGATATTTTCACGAAGCCCCTTGACGAAGCAAGATTTTGTTATTTGACGAATGAGCTAAATATCATAGACTCAAGGATCTTGGCTTGACTATCCTTGCACACTCACTTGCTCTTATTCATGTATTTGGTTTAGATGCGGGCATATACATAGGGGGGGTGTGGTCCTAATTGATTGGGCCAACCCTCCCCCCATAATGCCGAAAGCAAGTAAAATCATTTCCCTTAATATCATTTTATGATATGTGGGTCATCGATGAGCATTGGTTTTGAACTCAAGATACACCTTCGCGGTGTCATGCCATGCGTTCCAACATGGTGGCTTCGGCCACCACCCTCTTCCTAGATAAGAGTTGGTTTCTAAAGGATCTTTTTGGATTTTCTTGCATATCTCTTGTTCTTATGGAAAACACACTCAATTTTGGCTTTTGTTTGATTTGATTCTTGCAAATTTGGGTGTGTAGTACCATCTGAGTTTGTTGATCTAAACCCAAGCCTTTATTTCCCACCTTGAACCATCTATTCTTGCACACAAGTCCTCTATACACCATCGAGGGTTTTGCTAGGTTGCTCCGGCCTGAATCTGTCCTGAACAGAATTTTCAGAGGGGGGCGGACTATCCGCCCTAAGTGGGGGGCGGATTATCCGCCCCGGGCGAAATCCGCCTGTTATAGGAAGGGTCGGGGAGGGCAGGCTCAAACAGAGCAGCCCGTCCTCCCCAACCCTCCCTCAGCCCCCAGCCGCCGCCGGAGCTTCCGTCCCTCCCCGGAGTCGATTTGACCACCGGATTCTCCGGGTCCTCCCCGGATCTTCTTCATCACGCCTCCGGGTACCTTCTCCTCCGAGCTCTTCCTCCAATGAGTGAGGGTAACTCCCTCATCCATCTCTTTTGCTTGAGATTCATTGTTGTGGTGGAAATCTCGTGGTAGATGTTACTTGGTGTCTTCCCGTGCATGTTAGAATCCGTAGAATTACATCCCTTGTGCCCGATTTGTGTTGCCGTGGTAAATCTAGGCCAAACCAGAAAAATTTCGACAGGGGCGTATTATCCGCCCCCATGGCCAGAAAGTCCGGCCTGGAGACAACGTGTCTGGTCTGATTTGGTTCCGATTTTCTCCCATGCACTCTTCTGGCTCATGGACTATTTTCTTACTCGTTCTAACATGTCTCCTGGACTTGTATGTGCGCTTATACCCATGCTACCTCTCCCTGCTTTTCAGAGGTGGTTCTCGTCCTCCTAAGACATACAAGCATCGTCCTTGTGCCCGTTATCTCAGGCCCACTACAGAGGGCACATTTGTTGACAAAACTGAGGTTCGCAGGTTAGCCAGAGAAGCTGAACGGATGGCAGAGGCAGCAAGGAAAGCCAAGCGGGTTGCATCTCGCAAGGGCAAGGGTAAAGGCAAGAAGGCTCGACCTAACTACAAGGCCATGGACAGCACTGATTACTCCTCCATGCGTCAGACAGATTTTTATGCAGATGTTGACTGTGATGGTGAGCCAGAGGATTCTATGTTTTGGTGCTCTCATTTTCGGTATATCCATGATGTTGTCTATGGTCCTCTCAAAATTAGCCCCATGCACCCTCTGAATATGACTGAGGCTCAATCAAAGGCTCGCCTTCGTGAAGCTTTGGATGTGACAAACAAGATGGGGCTTCATCCTCTTATGACTCTGCAGTGCCACTATGATTCCAAGATTGTGAAGCAGTTTTTCTCCACTCTGGTTATCTGCGGCGATAAGCTTCGTACTATGAAGTGGATGACGGTAACATCAATGATCCAGTCTGATTTCCGCACCTTTGGTCAGGTTCTTGGCTATGATTTTCATGGGCGGGACACTCCTTCAGGCCACCGCATTATCTCTCCGCTCAGGCCATCCAAGGATACTGTGCTTGCTCCATGTTTGTCGCCCAATGGCGTTGCTGGTACCTTCGCTGGTCTTTCACCACTGTATGCCACCCTTGTTGGGATGTTTCGGGACAGCATTACTCCCAGTGGAGGCAACAATGACAGGATCCACGGTCACTTGGTTCCTCTTCTTGCCTTTGCTCATGAGTGTGCCACCAATGCTGGCTCATCTACAGGATACAAGTTGGATGTGATGGATTTCATTTATCATGAGATGACCGATGCGATGCTCAACAGGCTTTCCATCCCATATGCTCCTTTTATCATGATGCTCATCAAGCATATGCTGCCTCATGAGGATTTTGGCACTGATTTGGATGGTTTGCACAAGTCAAAGAAAATTTACAACAAAGCTCAGAAGACCTCTCACCCCTCCACTGCCCCTGAGTCCTTTATGCGCGATGCACGGGCTAGTGGTCGTCGTTCTGCCGTGTCCCCAATGGCACGTGAGGTTAAACAACTCACTTGGTTCCAGCGGCACATTCTTTGCATGGGTGTTGACACTCACAAGGGCTAGTATGAGGCGTACCGCAGGGACCATGCGAGGGATCACACTCAGCAGCTCATTCTGCACCATGTTTCTGGTGCCGCTGGCCATCCACCTCCTCCCACTGATCCGGAACCGTATGCTCAGTGGAACAATTCAGGGATCAACTATGGTGAGCTTGAGAGTTACCTGTTTGCTCCACCTCCGAGGGCACCCACTCCTCCAGCTGATGACGATGATGATGAGTATGACGAAGAGGAAGGACGGGGACGACTACGACGAGGACGAGGAGGCGTGACCTTCTAGGGCATTAGCATCGCTCTTCTTCCTTTTTGGCGTTTCGATGCCAAAGGGGGAGAAGTAGTTCTATTAGGTCTTGTGGATTTGCAAGGGTCTGGCGCAAGCAATTGTCTTTTCGTTGTTTTTATTTGCTTGCTTGTGCTCTTTTTAGCGTGAACTTATTTGCTATTTGTGTTTGGATTATGTAAGACTATGTCGTGCTCCACTATGTTTGGTATTCATGGAAGTTTGGATTTATCTATTGTGGATCTCATGGAATTATGAATTTATCTATGGAGCATGTTGATGGCATATGGAATCATGGATTTATCTAATGTTTGCATCAATATTTTTGGGATGTGCTTGGAAGCTATCAAGCTAATTATTTTCTTTGGCTATAATCACATCCCGGTGGTATGACCTTGTTTACCAACCCACCTTATTTCAATTATATTTGCTATGAAAGTTGTGTTCTCTCTAGTGTGTGTATTTGTATTCATATGCAAATTTTAAATATGCACACATCTAGGGGGGAGCGTCTTTCATTTTTAAGGTGGCGTTAGCCGGTCTCATTGCAAATCCTAGTATTGTCATCTGAAAGAACATTTCTTAATCCCTAGTGTTTTTTGTGTTAGATAACAATATCAAGGATCATTTAATGTGTGTTGAAGTGTTGCAGCTCTCCCTAAGAAAAAGGGAAATGTTTCTGCCTTTGGGGGGCCTCCCTCTTCCCAAGAGTGCACGAACCTCAGAGAGGGGGCGGAGTTGTTGGCCGGATTTTCTGGCCCGGCCGGATAGTCCGCCCTTGGGGGGCGGACTGTCCGCCCCCTCGAGGATTTCCTTCAAGCCAAGGCCTGCGTCGCTCTCTATATGGGGGTGGAGTTTCCCTCGGACTGTCCGGTCCTTGGGCTGACTTTCTCCCAAGGGCGGATAGTCCGCCCTTGGCAGGGGCGGATATTCCGCCCCCCTGGAATTTTCTTCAAGTCAAGGCTGCGTCGCTCTTTGTATAGGGGGCGGAGTTTTCCCCAGAGTTTCCGACCTGGGGGGCGGATTTTCTCTCCAGGGCGGATAGTCCGCCCCAAAGGGGGGCGGATAATCCGCCCCAAATATTCTCCAATGACTTGTTCTGGGCAGGGGGTATTTAATCCCGTCTTCCCCCTCTGTCCAGAACTCTTGATTGATTCGAAAAAAAAGACCTGACCTGCAACCTTCATCCAAGATAACTCCACCTAGATCCACTCAAAGGCTCCGTCTCTTGGGGAATCAAAGGAGGATGACTCGATCATCATCGACTTCAATCAAGCGCTTCATCTCCTCTCCATCCATTTGGAGAACCACCGATCTAGTATTTCTTGCAAATACCTAGATCCTTGTTTTTGCTATATTGATAAACCTTGTTCTTGTGGCAGCTTGTTGTCATCTCGGGAGCCCCCAATTCGGTTGTGGGTGTGTGCCCCAATAGTGTTGTAAAAGGCACCGGTTCCCGCCTCGAAGGGATCCAATAGTGGAGAAGGTGGATCAGGCCTCTCGTGGCGAGATCCATCGGAGAATAGGGTGAGTCCTATTGTGGCGTCGTGGTCTTAGAACCGCCCACCCTTCCAACGCAGATGTACTTCCCTTAATAAGGAATGAACTGCGGTAAAACAAATCCCTGTGTCTCCACGTGCTCCACTACGGTTCCTTCGCTCCTCTCTTTACGTGCTTAGTAGTTAGGGTTGCATATAGGGAAATTCTCGTAGTTGCGTATCTAGAGAATTTATTTTGTGTCAAGCCTAAAATTGAAAAAGTATTAAAAATTTGTTAGCACCTATTCACACCCCCTCTAGGTGCCCATACGATCCATTTAACTTGCCACAGTCCAGGGGACGTTCCGCGTCGCTGACCACGGAGCTCGCCTTCGCTTCGTCTCTGACTGCGGCTACATCAGATACGCTAACAAGCTCTACTCCCAGCAGAGGCATGTGTACCGCGTCGCAGGCCACGTGGGGATCACAGATGACGGCCGCGTCCTCTCCGGATTCCTCCACAACAAGTGCACCGGCAACTTCTCCTGGATCGAGCTCTGCGTCGCATACAATTTGCAGGTTCCTCCCCCTCCACCTCCAGTCCTGGTAACGCGATCGCCCTCTTTGCTCCCCGATCTAGAATTCCAAATCTTGGTGATTCGTGCCTGGGTGTTCTTGCGATTGCTGGTAGACTAGCGTAGGAGCTTGTTAGAATGGATATTGTTTTTGGATTTGCAGATATTTGTATAGCCCTATTGGAGATTGTGAAGTTCTTCTAGACCAGTGCAAGCTCTGTCTGCTTGTCCAAACTAAAATTTCTAGAGAAAATCCTGAGTCCCTAACAATTTTTTGGTTAATCCTTGTAAATAATTTGGCTAATGTTTGTTTTGGTTCCATGTAGAACTTGCCTGCTAATAAGAAACAATTATGAAACATGAACTCTTGATGCTTTTTTGTTGAATGGCCATTAGAACTGCTTATTTTATCAATGAAGAATGATCTTGCAGCTGTTGTGGGCAGTATGGTAGTCTCATTTCATTGTCCTTATCATGTGTTTCGCTTGTTCTTAGTGCATAGTACTTTTAGTTATTATCTCATGTCGAGCCATTGGTTTCACAAACACAGTTGAATTTATGTCATAGTACTATCAGATTATTTATTGTTGTTGTACTCTTTCTAATATTGCTACCAAGAATGCCTGGGCACTATATCGATAATAAATACATCCGTTGTCTCAAATTATAAGACGATTTCTAGGCTATTTTTTAGGATGGAGGTAGTGGACATTAGAATCTTGTACATGATAATGTATTCTTATTTTTATATTGGCAGTACATGTACTTTGTAATAAAAAATGTGACAACTTGTCTATTTAATTGCAGAGAGAACATGATCACGGCACGCGAGTATAAACAATAATATCTACATCTGTAAGTTTTTTTCAAGTGCTACTGGACATGATCTCCTTTATCCTGCCACAAATTACTTTGTTAGTGATTTTCTTCTATCAGCATAACCATACTAGCATAGTCCATAGTACCATTTCCTTTGAGATGTGAAATATGATTCTTGTGAGATTTGATTGATGACAATCTTTACCACATGATCATCTCAACTCCGGTTAGTAAATGATCAAACACACATGTCCAATTAGTAAAGATTGTTTGTGCTGATCCAGGAATTTCTTGTGTTGAGAAAGTAGTGAACCAATTGTTGCATAATACTGGTAGCCTATGGTTGTTTTTAATTTATCTGATATGCTGATACACAGTAACGCATAAACAATGACCTACTATATATGAATTAGCTGAACCAGGGTGGCTCTGAATATAATCTACTCTGTGTGTCATGTGATCTAATATTCATAAAAAGAAACGTCAAATTTTCTTCTACTGGGATTTAACTTATATTAATTATAATGTTATGTTGCAAGAACCCTCCACCTTGGCGAGCTGAACAACTCACTGACAATGATGTGGATTGGTAGGATATGCTGCAACAATAGCATGCATCATTGGTGCAAATTCAGCTCCATATGAACTAAATTATGCATAGAGTAGGGCTGATTACTGTAGAGATTTAAGTATTTTCTTATTATTTGCATAATCATGGATACAAATTAATCTTCTGCAATGTGGCTTCCTTCATGACATGGTTTTCCTTATTTAGTGAACTATCGAAGTATGCATCCTAGAAATGTATGCGTCATATGCTACAAGCAATTTTTTTTGGATTGATGCTCATCTATCATGTTTTATGCACCTGTTCTTTTGAGGAAACAAAGTTGTGAACATGACGTGCTGAAAGAGCAATAGGAAGACTATGGAGCTGTACTCATCATGCTTGCAATGTTACCTGAAAACTTGTATATAATAATGTTGTGGTGTGTGAGTCTGTGAATCTGGACGTGTGAATCTGGATGTATGTGATGGTGCAATGTAATCCAAATGTTGGGAGTCAAATATCTATATTTATTAAGATTCTAAGTGCTATTTCATTTGTATATTCTTCAAAAGAATGCCTTATTTAATTTTGGGCTTGATCTATATAAATGGGTTGTGCAGTAGTGAATATAAAGAGGCCAAGGCCCAGATAATACTGTGTTGCAAAAAGGCGCAATTGAATTTTACTGGACCGTATAATATTAATAAAAAAAGGCCACTGCCCAAAAATTTCGGATTACAAAAGACTGAAAATTAAAAAAAAAGATGTAAAAAGGCCAAGGCCCAAAAGGAAATGGATTATAAAAAGGTAAAGCCCCAAAATGGAAAAGGCCGAATTATTGGGCTCGGCCTGTAAAGACTATTGAAATGGACCGGGCTAAATTTACATTACAACGATTTCATTTTATCACAATTTTGCCACGTCGGATTGACCACATAGGATTTAATGTGGCTATACTAGACTGCCCGTGACGATATTGGATCATCATAGAGGTTATGACGATCTAACATCGTCATAGACAATTATGATGATTTCACAAAAAACGTCGTTGTATGCAATTACTGACGCTCAGTTTTTGACGATACGTTTTTCGTCATAAGATCATCATATATTGTATACAATGATGATTCAGTGACGAAAATGGAGGGTCATGTATCAGTAGATTCCTTGTAGTGTGTGGTCATAAGCTTTGTAATATAGTAGATCTACCTTGCTACTCAAGTGCTTCAATAGATCTCTACTCTCCCCATGTGTGTGAAAGTGACAGCGTGGACGCCATGGTGACACTTAGGCTTGAGTCTACATAAATACTCATTGTGCTTTAATAGATCTATGTTTTTCTCCACGTGTGTGAAAGTGACAACGTGCACGCCATGTGTGGCACTTAAGATAGATTATATATATATATATTTATTTTATGAGTTATATTTGGAGTTGGATGTCTCCATGAAATTGTGGTGTTTCTTGGAACCATCTAGCGCTCAAGTTGATAGTGTGGGGTTATCTAGATTGGGGAAGGCCCTACCATGGATTAGAGTGTCTAACCGGAGAGTAGTTAAGAGTAGTATCATGAAGAGAGGATATTTATATGAGAGAGTGTTCAATAGTGAAAGTATGATCCATAGGCCTTGTTTCTAAGCACTGAAACACTGTTTGCATCTAGATCTGTTGCATGTTTTCTTGCTTACATCTTTTTCCCTTTAATCCTTACCTCACCGTCAAGCTATTTTTTGGCACCGTTACAACTTGTATTTCACTATCTCTTTGCCGAACTAGTGCACCTATACACCTGACAAGTGTATTGGGTGTGTTGGGTACATAAGAGACTTCTTGTATCTTGATTGCAGGGTTTCTTGAGAGGGATACCTTTGACCACTTCCTTCCTAAATGCGATAAACCTTTGGTAATCCACTTAAGGGAAATTTGCTGCTGTTCTACAAACCTGTGCACTTGGAGGCCCAACAACTGTCTACAAGAATAGAAGTGCGTAGACATCAAGCTATTTTCTGGCGCCGTTGCCGGGGAGGTAAGGTAAAGGTACTCACATCCTCCGGTGTGAGTGCTCAAAGTTATTTCCTTTAGATTCTGCAATTTTATCTTTTTGTTTCTTGTTTTCACTAGTTAGGCTTAATGGAAAACAACAAAAAAATTAGAGAGCTTTATAGTGTTTATCTTGATTTAGGACATGAAGTGTTTGAAGAGAAAATTAAAAAACCTACAGAAATTTATTTGAATGCTAATAGCAATGTTATTAGTATGAATTCTTTGGACACCATTATTGCAAATGCTATGGAAAATTCTAAGCTTGGGGAAGCTAGTTTTTATGAGAAATATCTTTTTAGTTCCCTAGCTTTAGGGAAGAAAATTTGCTCTTATGATACTTTATCCCCCATATGTGGTAATTCCAATGATACTTGTGATATTTTAAATCCACATACTGAAACTGTCCCTTTTAAAATACCTATTGAAATTGTTGAACGTGTTATGAATAACTGCTATTTTGAAGATGGAACTATCCATCCTAGTGATCATTTACTCTTTATACATGAATTATGCGAGTTGTTCAAGTGTGCAGGTATTTCAATGGACCAAGTTAAGAGGAAGCTATACCCTTTCTCACTTAGGGACAAAGCAAGGGAGTGGTATAAGCTACCAGATGATCCTCATCATTTGGAGTGAAAGGAACTTGAATCACTCTTTTACTCTACATTTTATCCTCCTCCTGAAATTCATAAAGATAAGAACTATATTTATAATTTTCATCCTCATGAGGGAGAAAGTATTGCCCAAGCTTGGGAGAGATTGAAGTCACTAATGCTCAAATGTCCCATTGATGAGCTCCCCAGTAATATTATTATCAATAATTTTTATGCAAGGCTTTCAGGACATTACAAGGACTATCTAGATACCCGTTCAGAGGGATCCTTCACAAGTAAGAAGGTCAAAGCTAAGTGGGATCCTCTTGAAACAATTCAAAGCAATACTGAAGGTTGGGATAACAACAAAGGTAAAGAACCAGGTATAAACTATGAGTATGATTGCATTAAGTCTTTCGCTAAAACTATTGATTTTCAAGAGCTCAGTGCTAAATATGGTCTTGATCCTCAAATTCTTGTTAGATATTATAGAGCCTTTGCTTCCCATATTAATGCTCCTAAAGAAAAATGGGATATGTATCATGAACCTTTTAAAGACACTTGCATGGAAAATGAAAATGTTATTAATGATTGCAATAAACATGCTCAAACTTCTAAAAGTATTATTTCTTATAAGCATGTTAATTTTTGTGGTATGCATAGACCTTGTGAGAAGAATCAAATAGAAGAAGAATATTGTATCACCCACTAGAATGAAAAAACCAGAACGTGGTATAAATCTCTAAATGATCCGGTTAAAAAAATTTGTGCTCTCTACCCTTTTATTTGTGAACTCTGCTATGAAGTGGGTCATTTCAATTTTCAATGCTCAGGCCATAATAATAACCTTTATAATCCAATGAGTACCGCAAGCATGTATTGTGATAAAACGATCACTTATAATCAACATGATGAACTTACATTGTTTTTGGGGTGTGAAGAGTTATCAAGAAAAACTTCTTTGGTAGACATGAGTGCTTTTGGCTTGAATTGCGTCCTGCACGGGTGCCATCTTTATTGTGTTGATAATTTCCACACGAATACTTACATACAAAATCTTATAAAAGATGATATTTTAACAAAATATGACAGGAATGATATGATTTTTGTTCTTATTAATGAAAAGGAGGAATCCTCCAAAGTTTCTTCTATTGTCTCTAACAATAAACCAGGGTATATGGAGAAGCTTCCTTTCAAGCCTCTCCCTCCTAAAGAGGAGAAGAACAAGAAGAGGAGTAGAAGGAGAGAGGAAAGGGTATCTTCCCCTAAGCATGTTGCTCCTATCATAGTTTTTGCTGATGAGTCTAAAGTAGATGATGTTCCTATGCATGTTACCTATATTAGTGATCATGATTGGGAAAAGCACACTACTTTTGATATTGAAAATATTTTTGGCACCAATTCTGAAAATGATAATATTAATAATTGTTGTGCTATTAGTGCTATCCATGTTCCTTCCAATGATGATACGTTTACAAATGAACACATTTGGGAAGATAGCTATTCTGTTGCTTATGATGATATTATACCTCCAATGTATGATGATTGCAATGATGAATATGATATTTTCAGTCCACCTACTATTGAGGAGAAAGTTAATTATTATTACAATATGCCTCCTATATTTGATAATTATGGTGATAAGAATAATAATGATAGCTATTTTGTTGAATTCGCTCCCACTAAAATTAATAAGAATGCCTTTGCTTATATGGAGAGTAATAATCATTTTATGCATGTGGCTCATGATAAGAATGTTTTATGTGATAGTTATATTGTTAATTTTATTCATGTTGCTACTAAAATTTATTATGAGAGAGGGAAACATGGTCTTATGTATCTCAACAATATAAGTTTCCCCTCTTTATGTTGAAAATCTTGAAGTTGCACTTGTTTTGTTTTCCTATGCTTGTTTCTTTGTGCTTTCATGACTTGTTTCTTTACAAGATTCCTATGCATAGGAAGTGGGTTAGACTTAAGTGTGTTTTGAATTTGCTTCTTGATACTCTCTTTTACTTCAATTCATATTTCTTATGTGAGCATCTTCTCAAAGTATCAAACCTAACTTAAAGGCGGTAAAGAAAAGTACTTGTTGGGAGATAAACCAAGATTTTTCTTGAGTATTGGAAGTTATTACTTTAGTAATGACTTCTCCTTACCCTTTTTGTTTGCTTTTTTTGCCAAGAATGACCTCTAATGAGAGGGAAGTAAGATTTGGGGAGTTGCTGTCCCGAAACAGATTTCTGTCCTCCACCATAAATATTTGTGAGGAGTCTCTAAAAGTCGGATTGAGCTGATAATTTATGAATAAATCCTCCAGTATATTATATAACTTTCATTAGTTCAACACGTTTTGATTTGAGCAACATAATGTATTCGAAAAAATTGGTTTCTACCTGCTGGTCTGTTTTGGCAGATTTCTGCCATTATTTGCATTTGCTTCTTATTGATTCCTTTTTGGGTTCTTTTTGGGAAATTGAGATTTTTAAGGAAATTGCTACAGTAGCTTGTGTTTTTAATGAAAGTTTTTATGTTTTGAAACTAAACCCAAAGGTTTATTTTATTTTGAATGCACTAATGTTGCTAATGAAGATTGTGTGAAGTTTTGTATGAATACAATTTTTCAGGTGTAAGGAAAAAATGATGTAATGAGATGAAGAATGGACAAAAGCTCAAGCTTGGGGATGCCACCCAGTGTCACCCCAAGAATATTCAAGACGTACAAGCATCAAATCTTGGGGATGCCCAAGGCATCCCCTTCTTCATCAATAAAAAACTCAGGTCTTTCTAGACACTTCGTTTTTATTGTTTCATGCACAGTTGTGTTGTTCTTAGAGCGTCTTAGTTTTCGTTTTTGGTTTTTGTTTTCTTAGTTTTCTTGAATAAGTTGTTTTGATCATATCACACTTCTTTTGGAGAGAGACACATTCTGTTTTCATTGCCTAGAACACTCTAGTTTTCATTCTAATTGTCTTGTGAGTTTTCTCTTTTGCTAGCACTGTGTTTAGCCTTAGTTTTCTTGTGCTTTCAGCTTGGAAATTTTTAGTTCTTCTTTGTGGATTTGTGAGACATGCTCACTGATCTTTATTTATTATTATCTTTGTGAGTTGTTTCAAATAATTCGATTGGTGTTGGAAAAAGCGTAGAAAGTTTCATGCTTATAGTGGTACAAAGAGAAGCTTGTTTTGACTGTGGCTTGGACTTTATCATATCATGCTAGATGTTGATTTGACCTTATGCTTAGTGATTATTACTGTAGCATGACTTGTTCCAAACAATTGAGATTGCTTAATGTGCCTTGAAAGAATCATGCGTTGTTTTAGCATGCAAAAGAATAGTATTGTGGTATTCTCCTTTGATGCTTTGTTTGAGTTGACTTGGCACATGCTCACTCAATGTTATGACTATGAACAAGTCACCATAGCCTCTATGATCATTTAGTCCTTGACTTGTAGTACCACTTTATGCTTTGATTAGTAATGTTTTGTCGCTCTGCATGATTATGGCCATTATTGCTCTCTTAGTTGGTTGCTCCCAGTCTTTTGCTAGCCTCCACTTGTATGAGTAAGCTCTACTCATGCTTCCAACTCCCAAGAAACCAAGTTATTCCAAAGTGTACACTATAAATTATGCATGAGTAGAGCTTACTCATACAAGTGTAGTCTAGAAAAAGACTGGGAGCGGCCAACTAAGAGAGCAATAATGGCCATAATGATGCAGAGCGACAAAATATTACTAATCAAAGCATAAAGTGGTACTACAAGCCAAAAAATAAATGATCATAGAGGCTAAGGTGACTGGTTCATAGTCATAACATGGTGTGAGCATGTGCCAAGTCAACCCAAACAAAGCATCAAAGGAGAATACCACAATACTATGCTTTTGTATGCTTAAACAACGCATGATTCCTTCAAGGCACATTACGCAATCCTAATTGTTTGTAACAAGTAATGCTACATCAATAATCATTGAGCATAAGGTCAAAACAAAATCTAGCATGACATGATGAAGTCTAAGTCACAGTCAAAGCAAGCTCCTCTTGTACTACGAATCAAGAACTTCCTACTCCTTTCCAACACCAATCAACTTATTTGAAACAACACAGCGAAAACGGGGGTCCAACTTCTGTATTCAAGCAAACTAAGCAAACAAAAACCAAAAACGAAAACTAAGACGCTCCAAAAATAACACAACAGGGCATGAAACAATAAAAACGAAGCGTCTACAAAGACCTGAGTTTTTATTGATGAAGAAGGGGATGCCTTGGACATCCCCAATATTTGACGCTTGTACCTCTAAAATATTTCTTGGGGTGACACGGGGTGGCATCTCCAAGCTTGAGATTTTGTCAATTCTTCATCTCATGACATCTTTCTTCCTCTACACCTGCAAATTTTCCTTCATACAAAACTTCACACAATCATCATTAGCAACATTAGTGCATTCAAAAGATAATAGAACTATGGGGTTTAGTTTTAAAAAATAAAATTTTCACTAAAGACACAAGCTACTGTAGCAATTCCCTCAAAAATCTCAATTTCCCAAAAAGAACCCAAAAAGGAATCAATAAGAAGCAAATCCAAATAATGGCAGAAATCTGTCAAAACAGACCAGCAGATAGAAACCGATTTTTTTGAAGACCCTCTGTTGCTCAAATAAAAAAGTGTCGAACTAACGAAAGTTAGCTAACAACCTGGGGGATTTATTCAGAAAATTACAGCTCAATTCGACTTACTCAAGGAAACTATTGGGTTATCTCCCAAGAAGTACTTTTCTTTAACGCCTTTAAGTTAGGCACAAGACACAAGAATGAAGTATTTTCAAATGAAGAAACATTAACATCAAACCTTGCTTTCAAAGGAGGAGCAAAAAGCAACTTCTCTCTCCTCATAGGAAAGTGTTCAATACCTTTCTTGAATGGAAATTGATAGTTAATGGTGCCTTCTTTCATATCAATGATGGCACCAACAGTTCTAAGAAAAGGTCTTCCCAAAGTAATAGGACAAGAAGCATTGTATTCAGCATCCAAAACATAGAAATCTACAGGGACATAAGCATTGTTAACCATAATAAGAACATCATTAACACTCCCCATGAGTTTCTTTTTAGCATTATCATTAAGTGGGATATTCAAATAGCAATATTCCAAAGGTGGCAAATCAAGCATTTAATAAATCTTTCTAGGAATAATAGAGACACTAGAACCAAGGTCACATGAAGCTTTGAGATCAAAGTCATTCACTTGCATATTAATGATGGGTTCCCAAGTATCTTCTACTTTCCTAAGAATAGAGGCTTTGTGTTTTAACTTTTCTTCCTTAATTTTCATAAGAGCATCAGTAATGTGTTTGGTGAAAGATACATTCAAATCACTAGCATCAGGACTTCTAGCAACCTTTTGTAGGAATATAATCACTTTAGAAATATTGCAACCATCAAGATCAAAATCAAACTTAGCATCACTGGTAGTAGACTCAGTGGGTTTAGACATTGTGGTAGGAGGAATAGGGACTTCTTGTGGTTTGGTGGCATCCATATTGGTGGTGGTAATAGTGCACACACTATTGTTTCTAGCAATTTCAGCTTCTGTTTCCCACTTAGCATGTAGTTGAGCTAACAGTCTAACATTTTCATCAATAGTAACTTGTATGGCATGAGTAGCAACAAAGGTACTTTCCAAGGTTTCATGTTTAGCAACTATTTTATTAATCAAAGAGGACTGTGCTTCAGACAAAGAGGAAATATTTTTCTCAGCACTCAAAATTTTGGACTATAAACTAGGAATTTCTCTATTAAAATTCTCAAGTTGATGACTAATATTTTTCAAGATAGCAGATTGTTCTTCCATAGTTTTAGTCAATATCTTGTTTTGCTCATATTGCATTCGCATAAATTTTTTTGTGGATCTTTCAACTTATAGAATCCTATCTTCACTAGGCATTCCAGATCTACCATGATAAGTATTACCATTATTAGGAGGATAAGGCCTATAGTTATTACCATAAGCATTGTTGCCAAAATTATTATTCCTAATAAAGTTCACATCAACTTGATCTTGTTGAGCAACCAAAGAGTCTAAGGGAACATTATTTGGATCTATATGATATTTTCCATTAGCAAGCACAGCCATGATAACATCAATCTTATCACTCAAAGATGAGGTTTCTTCAACAGAATTTACCTTCTTACCATGTGGAGCTCGCTCAGTGTGCCATTCAGAATAGTTGACCATCAAGGAGCTTTGTTGCAGCACCCAAAGTAATGGTCATAAAGGTACCTCCAGCAGCTGAATCCAACAGGTTTCTTGAAGAGAAGTTTATACCTGCATAAAAAGTCTGGATAATCATCAAAGCAGTTAGTCCATGAGTGAGACAATTCTTAACTAAAGATTTCATTCTTTACCAATCTTGAGAAACATGTTCATTATCAAGTTGTTTAAATTTCATTATTTCACTTCTCATAGATATAATCTTAGCAGGAGGATAGCATTTTCCAATAAAAGCATCTTTGCACTTAATCCAAGAATCAATACTATTTCTAGGCAAGGATAGTAACCTTTCTTTAGCTTTTCCTCTCAAGGAGAAAGGAAACAACTTGAGATTAATAATATCTCCATCTACATCCTTATATTTTTGCTACTCACAAAGTTCAACAAAGTTATTGAGGTGGGCAGCATCATCAGAACTAGCCCCAGAAAATTGCTCTTTCATCACAAGATTCAACAAAGCAGGCTTAATTTCATAAAAGGTAGCATCAGGAGAAGTTGGAGCAATAGGAGTACTTAGGAAACAATTTTGGTGTCTAGTGAAATAAATTCCTGAGCTTTGTAAATCTTTTCGACAAGAAACTATTTGTTCCAAATGGTGTCGATGTCTCTTAAGTGTGTCACCCTATGGTTCACGAATAATGCGGACATTATTGAGACCCCTCTCGGATCAATAATCAGAAGCGGGACCTAGAGATCCATACTGACTCTCACACACTCAACGATGACTTCTTGTGATCATGAGAACCTTTTACGCTAGAATCTTAATCCCTTTGTCTCATGATATATTACATGTCCGAGATTCAATCATCGGTATCTTCATACCTAGTTTGATCTCGTTACCGACATGTACTCTTTTCTCGTTCCCGTGATATAACATTCTAGTCATCAAATCACTTGCTTGCAAGCTAACCAATGTGATATCACCGAGAGGGCCCAGAGTATGTCTATCCCTCATCGGGATGGACACATTCCACTCTTGATACATGAGCCTCTACATAACACCTTAGTAGCACTGAACCCATCTTCATAGTCACCCTGTTATGGTGTGACGTCTGATGTTATCAAGATACTCTTCTAGTGTTAGTGATTGGCATGATCTCATGGTCTAAGGATTAGGATTACTTCGTATGATGTTATAGCAATATAAACACAATGACTTTGATCGTAATGCTATACTTTGGATGAGTGTTCATCACACCATTCCAATAATATTGTGACCTCATTATTAACAACATCCAATGTCCATGAGCAGGAAACCTTGATCATCTTATTGATCAACGAACTAGTTTATAAGAGAGGCATGATTAGGAACTTTACATTTGTTTATTAAACACACATGTATTAACGTTTCCGTATTAATATAATTATAGCATGCAAAATAAACACCTATCATATACTTGGAATATATATAATAACAACTTTATTATTGCCTCTAAGGGCATATTCCCTTTATAGATGAACATGTTATTCCCACTGATTTTATTATTCTTAAAATGCTAGATGATGAAAAGTTATCTATAATATCTGGAAGACCTTTTCTTAGTACTGCAGTAGCATCAGTTGATTGTGCTGAGGGAAAAATAGTTTTCAATGTTTATAATGCTGAAATTATCCAGTATTTTCTAAAGAAGCTAGAAGTAGGAGAAAGGTATATTCCACCGGCAAAACGAGTTCAAGTGGTAAGCGCCCTTGATAAGGGGCAACCCAAGGTACGAAATCGAGAATAGAGAGATGGTTAAAATATTCAACCACTATTAATAAAATGCTTGATGGCAGTGAACCCATCACATTAATAAAATAGTTAAGAATAAAATGTTCACCGTATTCCTACAACTTTTTCACAGACATCCATGCGGAAGCGCGTCCATAAAATATGCAGACGTCAAAAAGTAGTAGAAGTATCGACCGAATAAACGTAGATTAAGTGTAAAAATTAAGTTTGAGTTTTATCTGCAAAAACTGGTCTAAACATATTGTTCAGATTAAAAAGTGTATCTTTGAAAATTTTGGGCAAAAAAGCATGTTCCTAAAGGTTTAACGACAACTATACAGCGAGAAATTTTGCTCTACCCGTATAGTTGCGGCCGTATAGTTATCAACCCCCTTTTTACGATTGTATCTCAGGTACCAAAGGTTTAATGATCAACTATACGGCGGGAAGATTTTTTGGCCGTATAGTTTTGGTCGTATAGTTATCGACACTACTAGGAAAATGGCCTTTAGTGGCGCACCATGAAACATCATCTGTGGCGCACTAGCAGTGCTCCATGTGCCTTGCGCTACAGAAGTTTAAACTTCTGTGGCGCACTGCCTAGTGCGCCACAGAAGTTTAGAGACAGGCGTGGTGCACATGCCAGTGCGCCACAGAAGTTTGGGCAGGTGCGCCACGCGTATGAAACGATAACCGTGGCGCACTAGGTGCTGTGCGCCACGGATGTAAATTTCAAAATTCAAAAAAAAGCAGCAGATCTGGATCTCGTCGTCAGTGCGGCCGCGCGTCGGTGCAGGTCGCCATCGCCGTCAGTGCGGTCGCGTGTCGGTGTCGTCGTCAGAACTGCAAGGAGGAGGAAGAGGAGAATAGGAGGAAGAGGAGGAGAAGAAGAAGATGAGGCAGAGGAGGAGAAGAAGAGGAGGAGGAGGAGAAGAGGAGGAAGAGGAGGAGAAGAAGAAGAGGAGGCAGAGGAGGAAGAGGAGGAGAAGAACAGGAGGCAGAGGAGGAAGAGGAGGAGAAGGAGGCCGCCGTTGCACCGCCGTCGCGAGGAGGAGGAGAAGGAGGCCGCCGTTGCACCGCCGTCGCCCGTTGTCACTGCGAGGAGGAGGAGAAGGAGGTCGACGTCGTGCCATCACTGCAAGAAGAGGAGAAGGGGAAGGAGGAGAAGGGAGAAGGAAGAAGGAAGAAGGAAGAAGGAAGAAGCAAGAAGGAAGAAGGAAGAAGGAAGAAGGAAGAAGGAGAAGGGAAAGGGAAAGGGAGAGGAAGAAGGAAGAAGGAGAAGGGAAAAGGAGAGGAAGAGGGAAAAGGGGAAGGGAAAAGGGGAAAGGGGAAAGGAAAATGGAGGAGGGCGGGGTGGGCCGGGATTCAAATTTGAATCCCGCCCAAGCTTATCCGTGGCGCACTAGGTGTAGGTGCGCTACGGATAAGTCACCCCGTTTTTTTTTTCTGCAGGAAAAAACGGTTTTTTGACCATAACTTTTTACTCTTTTCGAATTTTGAAAATCTAAAAAATCGCTAAACGACCTAAAGGGGTTGCAAGCGGATCTGGAATCTCATTCTGGTCATTTTGGTATATTATACGATTTTTTTCGATATCGTATGCAAAAGTTACGGCCTTTTTACCGTGGCATTACTTTTTTTTGCAAATAAAGTCGAAACTCATTTCTGTTAATTTTACTAGAATCTATACCACATTACCTACCTAAATATGAAAGGATTTAATTTTTTGAAGTGTTTATCATTTTCGTTTATTTTTTGCAAACCCTAAAAAGGCGATCCACGGGGGGGGGGGGGGGTGTGGAGTTGGTGCATGCCACTTAGGCGTAGGGCACTAGGGCAGAGTGCCCTACGGCTAAGTTTGTACATCTGTGGCGCACTAGGCCGAGTGCGCCACAGAAGTTTTTGGCCGTTTCAGAGCAGAGGGGGCATGCGCTTAGGCGTAGCGCACCCCCCATGTGCGCCACAGATGACACTAACAACCGTGGCGCACATGACTATAGTGCGCCACAGATGTTTGGCGAGCGTCCAACAGGGCCCTGGACCACACACATCTGTGGCGCACTATAGTCATGTGCGCCACGGTTGTTCTAGTTACTAGTAGGGCACTGCCCACAGGTGAGCCACGCCTGTTTTAGCCGTGGGGCACTTCAACCATGTGAGCCACGGATGTGCTGATTACCTATAGCTGTTTTCCTAGTAGTGCGACCCCTTTTCACGAATTGTATCTCGGGTACCGAAGGTTTAAAGACCAACTATACGGTGAGAACTTTTGTTCCTCCCTTATATTTGCGGCCATATAGTTCGGATCTAGCGGAAAGAAACCCTAAATTTCGCCGCCTCCGCAACTATACAGTGGGAACTTTATAACCCGCCCGTATAGTTCCCGCCGTATAGTTCATGCGACCACTTAAACACGCCGGCAGAGGTAGGTTTCTTCCTCCTCCTCACTTTTTCTCGCATCCTCTCTCTCCAAACTCTTCAAAATCCACCTAGAATTCTTGATTCTTCGTGGATTTCGTTCGTTTGAGTTGGGGAATCAACAGATCGGTATGTTTCCCCCCCTATGCATGCTTTATTTTCAAAATTCCATGGTTGAAACTCTCACATTGATCTAGTGGATGAACTCAAGCTTTTTGTTTTTTCCCTTTTAATTTCTCAAGTTAGGATTAAACTTTTCCACGTAGAATCGTTCGTATATCATGAACAAACTATATACCTGAGGTTTTTTGTTGAAATTTTTCAGTACATCAAGATGAACAAGCTTGGTGGCCTTTTCCGCAAGAACAAGTGCCAACGTGGTGAGGGCTCGGGACTCCGGGCTGAGCTCGACAACAAGTATGCCATGGTTTCATCAAGGTGGGTGATGCCCACATGTTGGGCCGATGATGCATTCCTCATCGCAGCAGGGTTGAGGTCGGATTTCGACCACATGTGTGCGATTGCAGGGTTATCGCTTCTCGCCTATGCAAGTCACTACACCTACGTTGAGATGACCTGGGAGTTCCTAGCCTCCTTCTATGATGACTACAGGGAGAAAGGTAATGCGTGCACTGTGAGCTTCACCATAAACCAGCAGCCATATCAAATTTCTTTCCAAGAATTTTGTGATGCTTTTGGGTTCTCTCACGATGGCGAACCAACTATTACAGATTTGTATGGCGTCTCAAGCGGCGAAACTTGGAAGGTTATTTATATTAACGGTGGCATAGACTTCTACCAGAAGAAGATGTCCACCATTCAGAATCCGACGATCCGCTACTTTGCCTTGTTTCTCGCCAACACTCTATTGGGAAGAGGAGATACTGGTTCCATGGCCAATGTAGACATGGCCATGATCACCAAGGCACTCTTCCCCGATCCACCATAGAGTCCCAATCCTGCAGCTGTACTCATCCAACACCTCCGCCATCAGAGCAACAAAACAAGAGGTGACATTCACATTGGTGGATTGGTAACCCACCTTTTCCTATCCCGTGAAATTCCACTACCTGTTATGCAACCTGTTGACGTCTCATACTTATGGACGTCAAATATATAACTGCTTGTGGCTTCCTCGGTGTCCACTGAGATAACAAAAAGCTCCGAGCATATCGGTTTGGTTATCCTAATGCCTCACAGGATGAGCAAGTGCCCATGCCTTATCCATAACTTTCTCAGTTATTGGGAAGGACAACTGGATCCTCACCCAATACCAAGTGATAGAGATCATGGATGAGCTCCGGCCTGACTCCGAAGAAGAGGAAGAAGGAGAAGGAGAGTAGCAGGAAGAGTAGGAGCAACACAATCCTGCTTGGGAAGGACAGCAGCAGTAACAGGAAGTACCGTGGGACCCATGGCCCAACCAGCAGCAATAGCAACAAGGGTTCAACGACATCCCTTATCAAGAATTTCTGTGGCTCAACTAGCGCGTTGGGGAGATCGACCACACTCTTCAGGGAGTGAATGAGGATGTTATTTCCCTCACTAACAGGTTCAGCCACTTCATGACCAACTTCCCCAACTACTACCAGCTGTACCCGTACCTGCCGGTGAATGACGGCAACAACTAAGCTTGGCAACAACCTAAGCTTGGGGGAGGTTTGAAAACCTCCAAACTTTGCATTTTCTTATTTTGATTTATTTTTCTTCTTTAAAAATTGCATGTTTACTTTAAGTTTTGCATTCCTAAATCAAAAACACAAAAAATTAGTTGCAACTTCTATTGCAAATTTGTTTCTTTGTCTCTCGTGTAGATTGCTCAAATTCCGGTGACTTGGAAATAGGGAAGTATAATGGGGTACAAATCAAATACAAGAATGAAGCAAGTAAGAGGAGGTATCACATTCCTTTGATCACCTCTTCTGCAATTTTAAATTGACCCTACAACTATTATTCAAATATGTCAAAAAAATTTATCAATGCACTATACTACAAAATCAATTAATATTATTTCTACTCTCTTAAAATATATTCATATAATTTTGTATTATCGACGCCATTTTTTCCTATATACTTGATGAACCTTTACAGTGTTTTATTTTTATTTAACCCATAACATAGGGCAATTAAAAATAGAGGTCACATGTAGGCTGCTGTTGACTGAATTACTCGATCTTTGCAAAATTTCTTAGACGTCCTTTTGTATGAAACTGGAGGAATTGGTACCTAAACAGTTCCCTCTAGCTATTATTATTTTCAGATATTAATTATGTACTAAACAAAACACAAGAGATTGAAACAAGTTTGATAAACATATGAAGCTCCATAATGGCCTTTAAAACCAAGGTCTCTGTGTACACCGTACCCATTCATGGTCATTCATGGCTCTCGTGACAATATAGCAAAAAAAAACAGAAGACGACTAACGTAATAGATTCCAAAGAGATTATGGATCGCTAAACACCCCGCTAGATACAAACAACTACCAAACATGGAAAGATGAGTCTTACAATCCACTAACTCCATAGTGTTACAATAGCCATACAACGAAGGGGAGCTACGATCCAACTTATTTCTACAACATCATTAGGACAATCGGGATAACCATCACAAACAACATGTATAGCTAACAAGGGGTATTGTAAATATAAAAAGACGAGAACACGTGCTCCAAAAAGTATTTTGGTAGCCATCCAGAGGAGACATAAAGTCATGAGACCTTATTAGTTGCAAGTTCATCTTAAACGTCGGGTTGCATTACATAGAATATAACCTAATAATAACTGAACTAAAATACATCCCAAAGGTTAATCGGGGGCTCCTTTGCCCTCATTTGTCTGATCGGCTATTGAAGATCAAGAGAGCTAGCGAAGATTAGAAATGCATGTCCATGTGCCTTATTTTATGAGAGAAAATTACTTAAACTTGCACATCTATCTATCTGTTTCATACTAATAGGAAGACATCAGTCAAAAAATACAGAGATGAACTAAAACTTCTAAAAAACAAAATACCAGTTGTCAATATGGTGATCATATTTTCATTAGTAATATAACAATTATTCTATCTAGGTAACTGCCCTAAGGATATCAAAATTGTGAGATCTACATATCCGTACTTGAACATATCACATTCGTCAGATGACCAAAATTATGCATGAAAATAAATGGCATCCATCAAAGCTTCGACCTACAATACTAATTATGCATGAAAATAAATGTCAAGGCCATTGTATCTACAATACTAATTATAAATAAACATATCTCATTTGGTTGATCTTCAAAACTCTGCCTCAAACTATCATAATCTGTTAGATCATCCAAACATACTACTTTTGCTTCTAAAAAATCGCATATGTTAGATCTTTATAAATTTTCCTAAACAACTAAAAAATGCCAAATCTTTAACTAGAGCTATCTAACCATATCATTCCTCAACAAACCGCATGTGTTAAATCTACATAGCTTTATTTCCGAAAACAATTGTAACAGCTATTTTTCTTTCTTAGAAATACAATCATGTTTCAAAATGTTAAAATTAAACATTTATGAATAGATCCATGGCCAAGACATCGGGTATTTCACAACGAAGGAACTAAACAAGATGAAAATGTTTATAACATAAAAAAATACAGTGATGCCCTCGCATTTGGGCCACCATGCTAGTTTATTTATAATAATGAAATAAAAAAAATCATATTTTACGTTGGTGTGCTTGATGCCATGCAAGAGGTGAATCCCACCTGATTCCTTTCATTAATTCGGCCTAATCCTCTGCCGAATATGCCACGCACCTTCCCATTTTTCCAATGCCCAAAATGCCCTTGGCTGCCGCTATAAATAGACGTTCTCAGCAGGGATCAGAAACCTTCCCCATCATCTTCTCCCCCCGCCCGGACCCGGAGTTGCCTTCCATTCCCATTGCCACCAAGCCCCCGATCTTTCTTTCTTCTTCCTCCTTGGAACGATCTACTTGGTCAGATCTAGTCTAGAGTACCCCCGCTCCCCTCCCATGTTTGCCTGACGGCCGCCGTCCGACGATGAGGCTGCGCGTGCGCTGCCGCTCCCACTCCTTCTCCGTCACCTTCCTCTACTGGTTCTACGACTTGTCATGAACTTCTCGCCCCTTCTCAAGAACTCCATCCCCCTACTTCATTAGATCTCTCTCTCTCTTCCCCTCTACTAGTTTCTTGGTTTTTCTTCGGATCGTCTTCTTCCTCCCACCCCCCAAAAAACAGATATCTTTTCTGGTCCTTCCACCAAGCATCCGTTCCGATCATGTCGACGCCATCGCGCAAGAGATCCAGCCGGGAAATCAACATCCAGGGCGGCAGCGGCGTCTCCGAGGACGAGCGCAAGATCAAGAGGAGGCTGACGAACATGGAGAGCGCGAGGCGGTCCCGCGACCGCAAGCAGCAGGAGCTGGCGGACGCCCTCGCCGACGCCACCCGCTTCAAGGCGGAGAAAGAGCGCGCCCAGGATCAGATCGCCACCTACAAGGCCGACCTCGCCAAGGCGGAAGCCGAGAACGCCGTGCTCCGCGCACAACACGGCGAGCTCGCCAGGAAGCTGCAGGCCGTCGAGGACGTCCTGGAGTTGTTCCAGGTGGCCGGTCCGGCGGCCGTCGACATCATCCCGAAGATCCCCGACGACCCGCCGCTCTGCCCGTCCCAGTCGACCTTCGCGCAGCAGCTTGCAGCTGCTACGGACATGGCCGACGCGTTCCCGTTCTGAGCCTGCCGGAGTATTCCAAGAGACCAACATGGAATCGCTGCCTCCTGAATAAGAGAATAGTACCGCTACTACTGGCTTTTCTGCTTAATGTTTAGTTATGTTTTTATTCATGTTTCTTTTAGTATAATCCTAGACCATCATTGTAAGATATTTCGTCATTGTAAGATATTTCGTCATGGTGCTCCTACCCAATTAATTTGTCATTATAGGAATTTCCTATGGATGGATAACAAGGTCTGATTTATGTGCGGGGGAGCATCATATATATGGTGTGGATGATTGTACATATATGAAACCTATTTATGTTTGCATCAATTTATGTATCAGCTTCAAAATATAAGATGTTTTAGTATAAGATGTTTGCATCAATTTATGTTTGCATCAATTTATCCATCCTATAAAATTACTGCCTCTGTTTCAAAAAATATAAGATATTTTAGTATATAGGTTCACTCAGGTTTAGAGTGAATGTAGACACTAAAAAAATCTAGATACATTTTTTTCACAAACCTAAAACATCTTATATTTTGAAACAAAGAAGTATGTAATAAGGCGTGTAAGGATTTTTGCACAAAATGTGTGATCTGATTGCCGACACACATATGTCATAATTATTAACGTAATTATAGGGATTTGCACATGTGTCCAGCTGCGATCGATTCTCGGTCGTGCGTGCTGAAAATCGGATAGGGTCGACAAATCCAGAAAATTGGAGCCGTGCGTGCTGTATATATTGGGATGCTGGAATAACGATGGTGGGTTTTGCGTACGTACGGCTGCAAATCCCATATTTTGCGTACGTACGGCTGCATGCATGTGAGGGCAATAACGGAAGAAAGAGGGGGAAATGGCTTACACGCACGGTTTTGGCTCATAAGATCGCCCATTATGAATAATGCATTTTGAAATGTCAAAAAAAAATTCGAATCACATTTTCACATGTGTATCTAGATTTTTTTCCAGGATTCGACATTTCAAAATATTATTTTAGACGCTGGATGGACCTGCACTTATATATATGAGCCAAAGTACATTTCCGCATACGGCATACACACCTTATATTTTGGGGAAAATGAGAAGGGTTTACAGGGCCTGACATAATAGGATGGAGGAAGTACTATCTGGTAATCCTAGTTGATTGGTGATTTAGCATCAAATTATGTTAGTAAGTATGTTTGGACGTGTAGTATCCACTAAAAACCAATGTAATTAAGGTAATCCTAGTCATTGTAATCTCGTTTATCATGTCATGGTGCTCCTACCCAATGTGTCAGGGAATTTCCTGTGGATGGATACCAATGTATGATTGATGTGCGGGGGAGCATATATATGTATACTTGTAATAACTATATCTTGAAATGGAACATTATCCTCTTTGCAAATGACTTGTATAATCAAATCGTGGTTGATTTCTGATTGAATTGTATGACGTAATCGTAATGGATTTTTACTGCCTCCATCCCATTATGTAAGGCATGTAAGGATTTCTTCACGAAAATGTGTAATCTGATTGCCGACACACGCTTATTGATGCATAACTAGGACCGTAACTATCGGGATTTGCACCCATCCACAAGCAGCATGCCAGGATGCGGGAATCAAATCATAATTACCATCACGATTTCAATAGGAAACTGATCGGGGGCAGCTGGCTCCAAATAACAGAGATGATGCTACGGCTGCATGCATGCGAGGGCAAAAATGGAAGAAATAAGATAAAATAGCTTGGGCGCCTTATATTTTGGAAAAAAATAGAAAGGTTGACACGCCTTAAATAATGGGACGGTGGAAGTAGTATATGATAATCCTAGTTGATTGCTGATTGAATATATAGCATCGAATTAGGTCTAGTCAAAGTATCATGGGAAAACCTCTATTTGGTGAAAATCTCTACCATCAGATTGTGAGTGGACGCTTGGGATGGCAGCACTCTAACTACTTAAGGACACTTTACCGAAAACAACCACTAAAATAAAAGTAAAATCTCCCCAAATAGCTTATTCGTCTCATGGAGTTTACAGAGATGGTGCCGTCGAGTACTTGTTGTCGTTTGCTTGATTACAAGCAAAGCTTCGACCCTCCATCACACATGACGCCCCCCTCCCCCTCCCCACACCACCTCTTTGTTCCAGTCCTTGTCGGTTTCAATATTCCAACTTGATGGCAAACACACAAAGGCGGCGTCACAACTCAGCTGTCGACAAACAATGGCGATGAACCTCCTATATCGTGATTACAATTTTCCGTCCTTCGTTCTATCTCCAGCTAGCATGCGGAGTGCTCGCCCTCCAAACAAGGCCCTTGTCCTCTATCCCAACTGACGGGCATGTTCCCTGAAACTGATCTTTTTGTCGTTTCTAACGAATTTGGTGATTGACATTGTAACTGAATACAGGTGTGTGGATGATTAACATAGTGAAATTTTATCACTATGCTGGCTTGACCTACAGGGATCAATTGGACATATCGGTCTGTCTATATGCTTGTTGATTCCTATGTTGCAACTGGTGACTTCTACTTCTTGCTTGGTTTATTTTGTGGAACATGATCTAATTTTGTTTCTACACTCTATCGCTCATATTTCAATAACACCCTAGGCACAAGTATTTCAGGACAGGTTCCTAGAATTATACTTCGAATTTCATAGAAAGGGTTTTACCTTAGGGTAAAACCTACATTTTAACCATTAACTTGTTTTTTTGTTGGCAGATTCAACACAAGCAAAGAATATGGAATGAGTTGAACATAATAAGAAGATCAAAATAGGGATTTTAGATAGGTTTAGTTTAGGTCATTTCCTTTTTAGTTCGTACTAGGGTTTTCTTCTCCTATGTTGTAATTTTTCTTTTTAATTTGACTTGTAACAAATGTTGTAATCATGTTGACATGAATAAAGATTCAATTCAGATTCACTTTGTGTTATGATGAACTTATTTCAATTCATTATTACTTTGTAATCTGAACTCAAGTTTGACTAAGTCAAACATCCATTTTAAGTTCAAATTCTTGTATTTAAGTTCGGTGTTCTTTAGTATTTATCTTTATGTATGTGTATGAGTTATTACACCTCATTAGATGGATTTTAGGTTTAAATAAATCAATTTATGCAATTCAAGATCATACTTGAAATTTCATCACTCTTTGTAAATTAGTGATTCACATTGTTTTCAGTTGCTTACGCATTTCGATAGTAGTGCGGATGGAAAGTGATTCACGTTGTGATTCAACTATTGAGCTTGGAAGGCATAGGTTCCTGATCTATGTTTCTTTGTAAACACTAACAAGGTGACAATGCTTGTGTGATCAACCATGCTAGAGGAAAAATAACTTGTTTATTTTGTCATACTGAAAGTAAAGATGGACTCTAGAAACATATCAGTTTTGTTTTGTTCCATGTCTTTCCAAGATGACCGAACCATGTCTTTCCATTATGTCAGTGTCGTTTCATTCCATGCATCTTATCAATTTATGAATGAAGGATGCAAAATACTCTAGCAAACAAGTAATGTATAGTTGTTTCTCGTAGACATTCATAGATCACATCACCCAGCCGATTACACCACCCAGTCAAAAAACATGCTTGAAGCACCAAATTATTTATAACAAAAACCAAAACTCAGGTACAATGAAAGGACATTTACTGTCATAATCACTTTTGGTGTTCGTTAACAACAAGTAGATCATTTTACAGTTTGTCACTGTCCACAGGTTGTTATAATGCTAAGTGAAAAGTACCCTCACACGTTGGAAAGATTCCTGCAAGTTTGACATGGTTCTGGAAATTCCAGACCGGAGTCTCCGGTCTGGCTGGACCGGAGTCTCCGGTGTGGACCGGAGTTTCCACAGGCGTCCCCGGTGGAGGCATCAGGATCCTGGCTAGGACAATCTGTGAGGGGGTCCGGAGCCAGGTCCGGAGACTACCCCGGAGTCTTCGGTGTGGGCCTTAGACCGGAGTCTCCGGTGCTGCTGGACCAGAGTCTCCGGCCCACTTGGCTCGTGACTAGGCCTGGTCAATCAGTAGGCTGGTCCGGAGGCTGGACCGGTGATGGACCGGAATCTCCGGTGTAGACCGGAGTCTCCGCTGTGCAGGCCAGAGTCTCCGGTCTGACTATTCTCCAACGGTCAGAAAATGGTTCATGGAGGGGGTTGCTTATAAATAGGGACCCTTATCCCCTTCCTCTAGCTGCTCGACCCACTCAAGAACACTACCTCCATTAGAGCCACCAAATCAACAAGATCTCTTCATCCAACCATCCAAATTCATTGATCTTTGGAGAATCGAAGGAGGAGGCCTTTATCTACAGCTTCACCAAGAGAGATCTTCATCTCCCTCTCATTCACTTGAGGGCCCCCATGCTCTAGTGTTTCTTTGGAAACCCTAGCTTTGATTTGGTTCTTACAAGCTTGTCTATGATTGTTTTGGCAGCTTGCTTGTATTTGGGAGCCTCCAATTAAGCTGTGGATGTGTTCCCCGAACTCGTTGTAAAGGTATCGGCTTCCACCTCGAAGGTTGCCGATATAGTGGAAGGTGAATCGAACCCCTTGGGGTGAGGTTCATCGGAGAATAAGGGAGGCCTCTCATGACATTGGTGGTTTGAAACCACCCCCTCTCCAAACATAGACGTACTTTCTCTCAAAAAGGAAGGAACTACGGGAAACAAATCCTTGTGTCTCCGTGTCCACCACTTTGGTTACTTCTATCCTTTACCGCACTTTACTTACTTGTTCTTTCTTAGTGTTGTGCTAGTTGTTGCTTGTTTGACATATAAGTAAATTCACCTTAGTTGCATAATCTAGAGAATTTACTTTTTGTCAAACCCTAATTTGAAAAAGAAGAAAATTTGAAGTAGCACCTATTCACCCCCCCTCTAGGTGCCCATATGATCCTTTCATTTGGTATCAGAGCCTCGGATGTTTATTCGGGCTTTACCTCCTAAGAGTATATGGATAGCAAAGAAGGGGAAGTGGATGGTGAGACTACTGCCTCGGTGACCATGGAGGATCTCAATAACTTGGAAACAAGATTGAGCTCCACCATGGCCGACGAGATCAAACAATTACACAAGTTACTTGAGAAACTTGTTAAAGATAAAGGTGGCTCATCATCCCCTTCTCCTCAAGAGGAACTTCCACCATTACCCAAGGAGAATGCCCCGACATCACCCACAGGTAAGGAGGTAGGGGATAATCAAGACAATATTAATTCCTCCACAAAAAGGGTTGGTGAGAAGGGAGAGCACCATGACTATCATGGATGGTACACTCCCGACCCTCCAATTCCTCACCCTCATGTAAACAATAGAGGAGACCCACCAAAGCTTGAAGCATCTACTACTTCTGCTCAATGGCAATCTCTAATGAAAACTCATGTGCGCAGGTCTTGCATTGAACTATGGAACATCATTGAACAAGGACTCTATATTGGGGATCCAAACAACTTGACAAGAAGAGAAGTTGTCAATAGTCAACTCAATGCCACCTCCTTGCACATGATTCAACAAGGATTGGGTACAAAGAATTACCCACATATTGAGCACCTCAACACCGCCAAGGAAGCTTGGGATGCTCTCACAGTGTTGTTTGTTGGGAATGAGACATTGAGAAGGAGCCGGTATGATGCACTAAGCAATGAAGCCAAAGGCTTCTACATGAAGGAAGGTGATGATCATAAAGATATGTACCGTAGGCTCAAGACCACCACCACCGCTTTTAGGAATGTGGGTGCGTCACATGTGGATGATGCTTGGATAAAAAGTAAATATGTGAGTGCACTCATGACTTTTGAGCCCATCGACTTGAAGAGCCTACAAGGAAGACACAACTACCACCTCATGATCTCCAATGAAGTTATGCAAGAGATGACCTCTTTCAAGGTTGCCGCCAAGAATGCCAAAGATGCCCGTGCTCGAGTCCTTGGAATGAGCAATGTTGTCAACCTTGCATTGAAGGCTAAAGTTGTGGAACATGGGGATGAAGATGATAGTGATAAAGGCCTCTCCATGAGCCACCCCGATGATGTCAAGATTGCTCATGGTCAATATATGGCTTTCTATGCAAAGAACTTTTGGAAGAACCCCGCCAAGGACAAGATGGAAATTCAAAGAAGAAGCAACCCAAATGGAAGAAGAGAAAATGTCACTAAATTGAGAACTTGCTTCAATTGTGGTGACCGCTATCACTTTGTGGCGGGTTTTCCATATGATAAGAGAGAAGATCATGGGGTAAACTTGTGACAAAGACAACTTCCAAAGATCCTTACAAGAAACCCTTCATCAAGAAGAATCCAATCAATAAGAAGAAGGGCGAAATTGTATTGATGACTCATGAAGAATTCTCCACCGACAATGAAGATGATGAAGATGAGGAAGAGGAAACATCAAGTGGTGTGGCTGCTCTAGCCACTACGTCTACTCCTACATTCCCACTCTTCGATTCTCCAAATGAGAATACTCCCAACAAGAACGTCACTTGCCTTATGGCAAGAGGAACGGAGGTATCCTCATCATCTCACTCCGCACCCTTAGCTAATGATGAAATTGATGATGAGATGTCTCTTGAAGTAAAAAGGTAATTAATTGCTTTTCGTGAGTTTGTGACTAACTTACAAGGGGAGGCCAAGATACATTTTGGGAACATCTTAGATCAACTTTCCCACACACAAGAGCTTGTAGATGTAAGATATAAACTTGGGAATGAACACATGATTGAGATAGAAGCCCTAAATAATGCTCTAGAAGAAGAACAAGAGACTAGGATGTCTCTTGAACTAAACCTTGAAGGCTTGATGAGGCCAATGACATAATTGTTAATAGACTCATGAAGGAACGTGATCATGCTATTGCTAAATATAAAAGGGCTAAAAAGGATAAGATTGAGTTTGGTGTGGTTCATGAAAAACTTGCCGAGAACTTTAGTTTACTTAGCAAGGCTCACAAGGCAGTGGAAAGTGAACTCTTGTCACTCACAAAGTCCTATGAAACGCTTCAAACTCAATTGACCAATATTCCTTCACCTAGTAATTTCATTCCTTCTAGTAGTACAACTATTCTTGAAGAAAATGCTAGGTTGAAGGGGAGGCTAGCCAAGGCCACATTTCCAAAAGGTAACAAGTCCATTGATGACCTTTTGAGTAAGCAAAGGTCAAATGGTGAGAAAGGAGGCATTGGTTTTGTCTCCAAATCTAAGAAGAAGAACAACAAGAAGAAGAAGGCCAAGCTTGCACAAGAGAAAAACAAGACCATTGTGGATAGTAAGACCACAAGTGGTAAAACTATGTCTCATGATGATTTTGCGGGAATTGCAAACCCTCACTATGTTCTAATGCGTGATTATTATGGTGATGTGTATGCTCAATATGTTTGCCCATATGATGGTCTATTTGGGTCCCCAAGATCCTTGTTGCTAACAAAAGAGGACCCATTGAAAAATGGGTACCTAAAAATTAGATTGATCTTTTGTAGACATATGCTTCCCGAGGGTCAAAATGGGTGCTTGATAGTGGTTGCACAAGTCATATGACCGGAAGCTCTTCTATTTCAAGGAACTAAGGCCAAATGATGATCAAATATCAGTGACATATGCCTACAAGTCAAAATCTAAGGTAATGTGTTTTGGCAAGGTTGTGGTTGCCTACGATATTACACTCGTAGAGTTCATGCTTGTTGAGACCCTTGGTTACAATTTACTTTCAGTTCGTGCTCTTGGAAAGATGGGTTTTGCCGTGTTTATTGATGATGATATTGTGGTCCTCGTGTGGAGCAAGTCTCTCAAGGTTGCTTTTGTTGGGTACGTCGAAAATGACTTGTATGTGGTGGACTTTTCGGGGCAATACACTACAAGTGGGATGTGCTTATTCGAAAATGGCGATGTGGGTTGGCTATGGCATCGCCGACTATCCCATGTCAATATGAGAACTTTGCAAAGTCTCCACAAGGAGGGCCATATTGTTGGACTAAAAGAAAATGTTTCCTTTGCCAAAGATCATGTTTGCAGGGCTTGTGTACTAGGAAAGATGCATGATGCTCTTCACAAGCCAAAGAACTGCATCAAGTCAACAAATATCTTGGAGCTCCTTCATGTGGATCTCTTTGGTCCTCCATCTCATGCAAGTCTTGGTGGGAAGAAATATTGTTTGGTGATTATTGATGACTATTCAAGATACTCATGGGTTTAGTTCTTCAAGTTGAAAAGTGAGACCCAAAAGACCTTCGTTGACTTCATCAACTTGGTTCAACGTCAATACAATGTTCCCGTGTTGATAATAAGAAGCGACAACGGCACCGAGTTCAATAACTACACCTTGAATGATTTCCTTAGTGATGAGGGGATAAAACACCAATATTCCACTGCATATACCCCTCAACAAAATGGTGTTGCCGAGAGGAAGAACTGGACTCTTATTGAGATGTCTAGGACCATGTTGGTGGAGTTTAAATCTCCATACGACTTTTGGGTCGAAGCCATCTCCACCGCTTGACATGAATCAAACCGGCTCTACCTCCGCAAAGAAATCAACAAGACTCCATATGAAATACTTACCGGTAACAAGCCCAGCATATCTTACTTTCGGGTGTTCGGTTGTAAGTGTTTCTATCTCATAAAAGGTGTTCGTTTGTCCAAATTCGAGTCTAAAGCATTAGAGGGTATTTTTGTTGGCTATGGTCTCCAATCTCACACTTATAGAATCTATGATAAGCTCTCCAGAGCCGTCATAGAATCTTGTAGTGTGACATTCGAAGAATATGATGGTCCCCAAGGGGGCAGTGTTGATTCTTGTGATGCAGATGATGAAATGCCTCAGGATGCCATAGGAAGAATGGGTGTGGGATATCCGCCCCATTGAGGAACCCCGTGTGGAGGATCGAGAAGAACTATGCTCTACTCAAGTGGAGCCCTCGTCTTCACAATAACAACATGTTCCATCTACCGAGGTGAACAATGACCCAAGACAAAGACAAGCTGTGGACCCTCAACATGTTGATCAAGGTGACATCTCTAGTGAGGAGGAGCTTGATTCATTATATAGGATGTCAAGTGGTGCCAAGTTAATTACTTAGGGAAGATCCATACAAACTTCCTTGAGGCAAGCTCAAATCAATGCTAGCAGAGTGTCTGATTAATACCAAGGTCAATCTTTGCCTCTTAATGAAGAAAATGATTCCTGTGATGATCAAGGTCAAGTTGATGGTCAAGACGAGGACCAAAATGATGAAGAGGGTCCTCCAAGAAACAACAAGGAGATCAACACTCGTCGCGAAGCTAGAACAAATAGGATGTTGGAATTAAGAGACCACTCTCTAGAAAATGTGGTTGGTGACCTAAGGAGAGGCATTTCCACAAGAGCATAATTGAAGAGGTTTAGTGAACACCAAGCACACATCTCCATGATTGAACCAAAGAAAGTATGAGAAGCTCTTGAAGATTCGGATTGGTTGGAAGCAATGCACAAAGAGCTCAACAACTTTCAGAGGAACAAAGTATGGAATTTAGTTGAGAAGCCAAAGGATTGCCACAACGTTATAGGCACCAAGTGGATATTCAAGAACAAGAAATATGAGCATGGAATTATAGTAAGGAACAATGCAAGATTGGTTGCACAAGGGTTCTCTCAAATTGAAGGTATTGATTATGGAGAGACGTATGCACCCGTGCCTCTCCTTGAGTCCATATGTATCCTTCTTGCTTATGCGGCACATCATAACTTTAAGTTGCAAAAAATGGATGTAGAAAGTGCATTTCTTAATGGTCCCTGAAATGTGTTGGTATATGTAAAGCAACCCCCGGGATTTTAGGATCCCAAATTCCCAAACCATGTCTACAAACTTGACAAGGTGCTCTATGGGCTCAAACAAGCCCCACGCATGTGGTATGAGCACCTTCGAGAGTTGTTGTTTTACCGTGGGTTTGAGGATGGGAAAATCGATCCCACTCTTTTTACTAAGAAGGTTAATGGGGAGATTTTTGTATGCCAAATATATGTTGATGATATTATCTTTGGCTCATCTAACAAAGCTTTTAATGATGACTTCTCAAAGCTTATGACTAGTAGGTTCCGGATGTCTATGATGGGGGAATTGAGGGTATTTCTTGGCTTTGAGATCAAGCAAGTTAGAGGAGGGATATTCTTCAACCAAGCCAAGTGTACTCAAGATATGCTCAAAAGATTCAATATTGAAGATTTAAATGGAGCTCCTACTCCCATGGCTACTAAGACTCAGCTAGAACAAAATCCAAATGGTAAAGTGTGGATCAAAAGGTATACCGGTCTATGATTGGTTCTTTGCTTTACCTTTGTGCATCTAGACCCGATATTGTGTTGAGTGCAGGTGTGTGTGCAAGATATCAAGCGGCTCCTAAAGAAAGCCACTTGATGGTGGTCAAGATAATCTTTCGGTATTTAGTTCATACCCCACATTATGGTCTTTGGTATCCTCGAGGGACAACAATTGCTCTTTGTGGATACATGGATTCGGATTGGGCTGGTGATAAGGATGATCGAAAATCAACATTCGGGGCTTGCCAATTCCTTGTTAGGTCCTTGGTATGTTGGTCTTCTAAGAAGAAAAATTGTATATCTCTCTCCATCGCCGAAGCCGAGTATGTGGCAGCTGCTAGTGCTTGCACTCAATAGCTATGGATGAGGCAAACTTTAAAGGAATATGGTGTCCATTGTGACAAAGTACCTCTTCTATGTGACAATGAAAATGCTATCAAGATTGCCTACAACCCGGTGGATCACACAAGGAAAAAGCATATTGAGATTTGCCATCACTTCATTAGAGATCATGTTGCTTGAGGTGACATTGATTTATCTTATCTGTCAACCAAAGACCAACTTCCCGACTTCTTCACGAAGCCACTTGATGAAGAAAGGTTTTGCTATTTGAGGAATGAACTAAATATCATATATTCAAGGAGCTTGACTTGATCACCTTGCATACTCACCTATGTCTTAATCCTTATTTAGTTTAGGTGTAGGCATGGATATAGGGGGGTGCGGTCCTAATTGATTGGACTATCCCTCCCCACATTATGCCCAAAGCAATCAAAATCATTTCTCTTAATATCATTTTGTGATATGTGAGCTTAAATGATGAGTTTCGATAATGGACACAAGATATATCTTCGTGGTTCCAAGCCGAGTATACTCAAATATGGTGGCCTAGGCCACCGCCCTCTCACATTCGAGAGGTTGGTGCTTACTCGTGTTTGTCATTTGTTGGTCCGTGTCTTTTTGGAGCTTTCTTGAACATTTTTGTGAATTTCTATGGCTCTTATTGATTCTTCACAGATTGATATCTTAACCCAAGCCTATACCCTATCTTAAAACTCTCTATCTCTCATATATGTCCCCAAACACCTAAACCTGGAGTTTTTGGTCGAGGAGGACCGGAGTCTCCGGTGCACCTACACCGGAGACTCCAGTGTAGACCGGAGTCTCCGGTCCAGACGATTTCTGCCACTTAAACAAAGGGGACTAGGTGACCTGAAACAGCAGTTTCATTCTTCCACCCTTGTTCCCCTCCTTCCAACCCGTCGCCCCTCTTCCAAAACTCCTCCCCGGAGGTCAACAAGCCCCCGAGATCCACCGTGCCACCGTCCAACCTTCTCCTCTCCTCCATTGGGTCATTCCCACCAGAGGAATCGACCCCATTGACAGATCTGGTACCTCTCCTCCTTTTTTTCTCCTAGGGTTCATCTCTAGATGTGTTTTTTTGAGGATTGGTGCTGATTTGTCCATTGGAATCACTTGTATGCGTGCACTCTAGTACTTTAGCCTTCTTGCATTGCCCGATCTATTAGTTTCACCCCCACCAGCACCCTCCTAGCTCATGCCCGAGCCTCCCGACCGGAGATTCCGGCCCCTGGGCTGGAGACTCCGGTCCACAGAACCGGAGACTCCGGTATGAGCTGTGGAGACTCTGGTGTGGGGTGACTCAAAACGGTTCAGTAATGCATCAAAGCTCTTGTACTGCATCTTTGGGACATATATACTCATCTCCATGCTATATCCCTCACTGCTGTTCAGAGGTGATGGTTCTCGTCGTCCTCGTCTAACCAAGGCCAAGTCAAGAAGGGCCAATCCTCACTATGATGAATCCCAGGGTCAGTTTATCGTGCCCCCTTCCAACAGCAGACAGTAGGCCCATGATGCATCTTATATGAGGAGGGAGCAAGAAAGGACTGAGCAAGAGAACCCGCCAAGAAGGCCAAATATGACAATCTTCAGTCTTTGGCCCGCATGTCAAAGGAGGAGTTCCGTGAGCTGAGGAAGACTGACTTCTATGCCCTGCCACATACCAGCGATGACCCTCGTTACTGGAGGAAGGAGCAGGCTGTGTTCATGAAGGATGTGTATGGTGTGCTCACGAAATCACCTGTGTGTCCTCAGAAGTTCATGAGTGTTGAGCAGATGAGGCTCAGCCCCTATTTCAATGATGCTCTGTGGATCTGTGAGAAGTCGGAGCTATTCAACTTGATGGAACTCCATGAAGATTACAACATCACTCCCGTGCAACAGTTCTACGCCACTGTAGTGTTTGGATCTGACCAAGACATGACCATGACTTGGATTACTGGCACCACCCGCTGCTCAGCTACTCTCTATGACTTTTCCATTGTCATTTCCGAGACCTTCCATGGTGTATGCACTCCTGTTGGGATGCACATGCACTTAACATCACTTGGTGAGAACAAGATGAAGCTTGCACCTTTGTATGGCATCGAGGGTGCTGTAGGGGGGTCTAAGGGACTCAAGCCTCTCTACAACTTGATGTTGAGGATATTTTGTCATACCATCTCACCAAGTGCTGGGAATGACGATGCTATTAGGTGTGGGCTTGTCAACCTACTCTATCATACCCACCGGATCTACAATGCTGGCCAAGAGACAGATGCTAATCCTATTGATGTGATGGACATTTTTGGGGAGATGTTCCATGCCATTCTCTTCAAGAAGTCTCCTCCATATGCACCATTAGTTATGAGGCTCATCAACTCCAAGGAGCATGGTTCACCTCTTAGCATGGCTCCCAATCTCACTGAGCACACCCTGGTTTGACTGCAGGAGAAGGGGCGCATGAGGCCTCCTCCTATGCGTTGCTATGGCAATGATGATGAGGAGATGGATAATACTGAAAGGGCCTCCTCTCCTCCTAGAGCTTGGAGGAAGAATGCCTCCAATGCCCCTATGACTCCTATGACCCGCGACTATATACATGAGAAGGTCAATAAGGCCACTTTCTGGGAGAAGACCATATGTTGCATGAATGTAGACATCCATAAGCAACAACATGCCTCCTACAAAAGCAACCGACGCATTGAGAAGCTCCTCAAGGAAATTAAGGAACAGGGTGAAGGGGATGATGAGGAAGGACATGGCGAGTACAATGATGAGCATGGTGCTCAGCACTCCATAGAGTCAGATCACACTCTCTCGTTTGGGGCATGGAATGCCCAACAGGATAGCCTGGTGGACTGGAAGACTTTGGCTGATGTCACATCTAGATACAGGTACCAGGGTACCTCCTCTTCTCGCCCTCACGGCAAAGGGCTTGCAGTCCCTGAGGATGATGATGATGATGACTATGATGAGGGTGGTGAGGATCAGGACGAGGATGAGGATGACGAGGATGATGAGGACTACTGAGTTGTTGGGGCGCTATCTTAGGTCTTTTCCCTTTTCGGCGTTTTGATTCCAAAGGGGCAGAAGACATTTTCATCGATTTGCATGGGCTTAGGCTTTGGATTCGCTGTTCTTTGCCTTTATTTTCCATATTTGAACTTCTATGTGTTATTTGACACTTATGTGTGTGACTATGTGCTTGTGCACCTATTATTGTAACTCATGTGAGAATTATGTGCTTTATCTGTCATACCATCTATCTTGCATAATTTACTTGTTTACCATAATGCACATAGTCAGCGGGAGCTTCATACAAATTATTTCATGCAAAATCACTTGTTGTCATCGAACACCAAAAAGGGGGAGATTGAAAGGACATTTACTGTTATAATCACTTTTGGTGTTCATTAATAACAAGTAGATCATTTTACAGTTTGTCATTGTCCACAGGTTGTTATAATGCTAAGTGAAAAGTACCCTCACACTTTGGAAAGATTCCTGCAAGTTTGACATGGTTCTAGAAATTCCAGACCGGAGTCTCCGGTCTGGCTGGACCGGAGTCTCCGGTGTGGACCGGAGTTTCCGCAGGCGTCCCCGGTGGAGGCATCAGGATCCTAGCTAGGACAATCTGTGAGGCGGTCTGGAGCCAAGTCCGGAGACTGCCCCGGAGTCTCCGGTGTGGGCCTTCGACCAGAGTCTCCGGTGCTGTTGGACCGGAGTCTCCGACCCACTTGGCTCGTGACCCGGCCTGGTCAATCAGTAGGCTGGTCCGGAGGCTGGACCAGAGATGGACCGGAATCTCCTGTGTAGACCAGAGTCTCCGGTGTGCAGGCCAGAGTCTTCGGTCTGACTTTTCTCCAACAGTCAGAAAACGGTTCGTGGAGGGGGCTGCTTATAAATGTGACCCTTATTTCCGTCCTCCAGCTGCTCGACCCACTCAAGAACACTACCTCCATTAGAGTCACCAAATCAACAAGATCTCTTCATCCAACCATCCAAAGTCATTGATCGTTGCAGAATCAAAGGAGGAGGCCTTGATCTACAGCTTCACCAAGAGAGATCTTCATTTCCCCCTCATTCACTTGAGGGCCCCCATGCTCTAGTGTTTATTTGGAAACCCTAGCTTTGATTTGGTTCTTACAAGCTTGTCTTTGATTGTTTTGGCAGCTTGCTTGTATTTGGGAGCCTCACAAGAAAACAGGCAAAACACAAGAAAACGCTATGTTTTCGGTCATGACTCTCAAAAATGTATTCAGTTTTACTGGCCATGCAAATCTTCATTGAATCCCAAAATTGTGGGAAATAGCACATGAAAACGTCCATAAAACGCGAAAACGACGAGTTTTTGCTCATAACTCTCAAACGCGTATCGGGTGTTACGACTCTTGTAAATTTCCCTGGAATCCCAAAAATGTGGCCAATAGCTTATGAAAACGTCCATAAATCGTGAAAACGACGAGTTTCTGGTCATAACTCTCAAACAAGTATCGGGTGTTACGAGTCATGTAAATCACCCCGGAACCCCAAAACTGTGGGCAATACCTCTTGAAAAGGGCCATAAAACAAGAAAACAACATTTTTTTGCTCATAACTCTCAAACGTGTATCGGGTGTTACAAGTCGTGTAAATCGCCCTGGAAAACCAAAACGGTGGGTAATAGCTGATGAAAACGTCCATAAATTGCAAAAACGACGAGTTTTTTGTCATAACTCTCAAACATGTATCCGGTTTTACTAGCCTCGCAAATCCCTATTGAACCCTAAAATTGTGGGAAATAGTTATTGAAAATATCCATAAACACGAAAACAATGATTTTTGGTCATATCTCTCAAACAAGTATCTGGTCTTAGGGGTAGTGCAAATCGCCATGTAACATCAAAATTTTGGGCAATAGCTCATGAATATGTCCATAAAACGCGAAAACATCGATTTTTTGTCATAACTATCAAACGTTTATCTGGTGTTACGAGTCGTGTAAATTACCCTAGAACCCCAAAACCGTGGGCAAAAACACATGAAAACGGCCATAGAACGCGAAAACGACGTGTTTTTGCTCATAACTCTCAAACGCATATCGAGTATTACGAGTACTGTAAATCGCTCGGGAATCCCAAAACTGTGGCCAATTGCTCATGAAAACGTCCATAAATCGCAAGAACGACGAGTTTTTGTTTATAACTCTCAAACATGTATCTCGTTTTACTGGCCTCGCAAATCCCTATTGAACCCCAAAACTAGGGGCAATAGCTATAGAAATCGTCCATAAGCACGAAAACAACGATTTTTGGTCATATCTCTCAAACATGTATTGGGTCTTATGGGTAGTGCAAATCGCCCTGTAACATCAAAATTTTGGGCAATAGCTCATGAATATGTCCATAAAACGCGAAAACATCGATTTCTTGGTCATAACTCTTAAACGTTTATCTGGTGTTACGAGTCGTGTAAATCATCCTAGAACCCCAAAACTGTGGGCAATAGCACATGAAAATAGCCATAGATTGCGAAAACGGTGAGTTTTTGCTCATAACTATCTAATGCGTATAAGGTGTTACGAGTCCTATAAATCACTCGGGAATCCCAAAACTATGGCCAATAGCTCATGAAAACGTCCATAAATCGTGACAATGACGAGTTTTTAGTCATATCTCTCAAACATGTATCGGTTTTACTGGCCACACAAATCCCTATTGATCCCCAATATTGTGGGCGATAGCTATTGAAAATGTCTATAAACGCGAAAGCAATGATTTTTAGTCATATCTCTCAAAAATATACCAGGTCTTATGGATAGTGAAAATCGCCATGTAACACGAAAACTGTGGGCAATATCTCATGAAAACGACCATAAAATACTAAAACATCGATTTTTTGGTCATTACTCTAAAAAGTGTACATGGTGTTATGAGTCGCGTAAATCACCATAGGACCCCCAAACTGTGGGCAATAGCACATGAAAAAGGCCATAAAACGCGAAAACGACGAGTTTTTGCTCAAAACTCTCAAACGCGTATCGGGTGTTACGAGCCCTGTAAATCGCCCTGGAATCCCAAAAGTGTCGCCAATAGCTCATGAAAACGAGCGTAAATCGTGAAAATGATGAGTTTTTGGTCATATCCCTCAAAACATGTATCCAATTTTACTGGCCATGCAAATCCCCATTGAACCCCAAAACTATGGGCAATAGCTCATGAAAACGTCCGTAAATGCGAAAACAATGATTTTTATTCATATCTCTCAAACATGTATCATGTCTAATGGGCCATGCAAATCACCCTGGAATATCAAAACTATGGGCAATAGCTCATGAAAACAGCCATAAAAGGCGAAAACGTCGAGTTTTTGGTCATAACTCTCAAACATGTATCCGATTTTTGTTGGCCATGCAAATCCCCATTGACCCCAAAACTGTGGGCAATAGCTATTGAAAACGTCCATAAACACGAAAACAATGATTTTTGGTCATATCTCTCAAACATGTATCTGGTCATAGGGGTAGTGCAAATTGCCCTTTAACATCAAAATTTTGGGCAATAGCTCATGAATATGTCCATAAAACGCGAAAACATCGATTTTTTGTCATAACTCTCAAACGTTTATCTGGTGTTACGAGTCGTGTAATTCACCCTTGAACCCCAAAATTTTGGGCAATAGCACATCAAAACGGCCATAGAACGCGAAAACGACGTGTTTTTTCTCATAACTCTCAAACGCGTATCAGGTGTTACGACTCCTGTAAATTTCCCTGGAATCCTAAAACTGCGGCCAATAGCTCATGAAAACGTCCATAAATCGTGAAAACGACGAGTTTTTGGTCATAACTCTCAAACATATATCGGGTGTTACGAGTCGTGTAAATCGCCCTGGAACCTCAAAACTGTGGGCAATAGCTCATGAAAAGGGCCATAAAACATGAAAACGACGAGTTTTTTGCTCAAAACTCTCAAATGTGTATCGGGTGTTACAAGTCGTGTAAATTGCCCTGGAAAACGAAAACGGTGGGTAATAGCTGATGAAAACGTCCATAAATCGCAAAAACGACGAGTTTTTGTCATAACTCTCAAACATGTATCCGATTTTACTAGACTTGCAAATCCCTATTGAACCCTAAAACTGTGGGAAATAGTTATTGAAAATGTCCATAAACACGAAAACAATATTTTTTGGTCATATCTCTCAAACATGTATCTAGTCTTAGGGGTAGTGCAGATCGCCCTATAACATCAAAATTTTGGGCAATAGCTCATGAATATGTCCATAAAATGTGAAAACATCGATTTGTTTGTCATAACTTGTAAGGTTCCCAAACTTTAATAAGGTAGAGATCCCTGTGTTTACAATGCTAGTCCCTGGATCAATAGCTAGCATCCACAGTTAAGATGTAATATCAAGAAACAAAGGTCATAATACAACTTTATAATCAGGAATAAAATAATTTATTACATCGTACATAGCTCAATTGGCTATCTCATTACAATGCAGCAGAATATAACAATAGCATGGGGTCCTTCATCTTCAAAGTGCCACAGGCAGACATGTTGGTTGTAGACTTGTAATCCTAATCATTAAACTTCACTAATATCAAACAAACCTGCAACATAACAAGTTACAGCCACAAGGGTCAATACATTTGAATTGTATTGGCAAGTGATACTATGGTAGTATAGTGGAGTCTATCATCTATATGCATTTGGATAAGTGGAGCTTAGGCTTGCTTTGCTCAAAATAGTTTTTCCTTATCATTTGAAAACATTAAGTTTTTGCTTGACAAAAATAATCTTTCCCAAGGAACCACCAATAGAAATTGGTGAACCTTAAACCCTTGTTCAACCACAAGTTTTTACTTAGAAATTTGGATGATGAGATTATTGATAGCTTCCATGTCTTGATGCTCAAATTGTCCTTTGCCAGGGACATGGCTAAGTACTTAGATTTTACACTCTGCAAAGGTGGTGCACTTTCCCCACAAGACTTGGTTTCACCAAGACAAGATCTTTCAGAAGCCTTCCCTTAGACCAGAATGGACGCGTTCCAACCTATCATCCCCTACCACCAACTATCCATTTGGCTAAGTTGTTGCAACCTATATGATCCAGGCAGAGCCCATAATGCCAAGTGGTTGCACTTGAAGCTTCTCAACATTTGACATCTCAAATCTCTTTGTTCCTGGGTGGCCATCCACAAGTGAGATACACAAGGTTCACCAGTCCCCTGGCCTTGTGTAACCACTCAACATAAACCATTCCTTCCATTCCACCCAGGTGATTCATTAACTTAGTTGTTTTATTAAACAAAACACAAGTCCTCAGACTTAGAAATTTTTCCATAGTATGAATATATATTCCACCCTTGTCTTCTACTAGCTAAGCTAAGCATGATAGTAGTAGGGATCTTAACTTAGGAAATTTCTACTAAGGTTTCATCTACTAGGATTTCCCATAGCATAGTTTATACTTAGCAAAAATTCCATGCAAGTCTTACTTAGAAATATCACTAATGCATAGTGAAAATAATGGGACAAAAGTATGAAGCATCACTTGCCTTTTTGGTAGAGGGTATAAGTTTACTCCTTGATCTTTGCAATGTTCACACACTTCAAGTCACTACAATTCAATCAAGCAAACAACATTTGAATCTACCATTCAAGCAATTCATCACATAAAATAATAATAACAAAACAATGCATGCAAGCATGCTAAAGATTGTTTTATTTGGAGAAGTGGTTTCTAATGGGTTATAAACATTTGAAAACACCTAATGATCATTTTATAAGGTGACAAAATCATTTGCAAAATATTTCAGTTCATAAATGTAACACCCTTAGAATCGGACCTATGCAAATTTTAGCGAAACCCGCCAAACCCGCATAGAAACGATTCAAAGGTGCCCACCAGGCACTTTCGTGCGGGTGGAAAACGAAGTAATAACATTACACAACAGTCCTCGATGGGACCCACAGAACAGATATATAAAACAGCGACTCAATGAGTCAAAAATGCAGATATAATATACAAAGGTCCAAATCACCTTGAAAACGATAGAGCGTCCAGCTACGGACAAGATGCAAATGGGGCTAAGAGCCCTGAAGAATAACCAATGGCGTCCATAACCCTGCCCAGGCCAAGCCGGAAGGGTAACCCTGCTAACGACGTCGATCTCAAAACCTGCTTAAACAAAAGGGGTGCCGACAAAGGGCAAAGGAAAAAGAAGGAGCGTCAGTACTGAGGCCAGTACACGGCGAGGCTAGAATTCGGCGGTCCTCGCCTACATAGGTATGGAGGACTGAGCGGCAGCGGCAGCATGCACTAAACAACCTATAGAGACTCGATACAACTGGCGGTTATCAGAGAGGGATAAGAGTGACCTATCCGGATCCAACCTGAAGCTAACACCAAACAAACCCATTCCTGATGTTTCCCCCTCGAGACCAAACGAGGAAGTCAACCGAGGAACTCACCCAGTTGGCAGTTTTATTTATTCAGTTATCATTGCAGCGATTACTAGTCAGGTATAGATAATTGTCCTGATAAAAGAAGCAGTGGGCACTTTTAGTTGACCATTCTGTTATAGTTGCAGCAATTACTAATCAGATACAGATAGCATGATATAATCCCAAAACCCAGCAGTTGTTGGTACTTTTATTCAGCCATTTCGTTGTAGTTGCAATACTTACTAGTCAGGTACAATGGTCGCAAGCGACACTCCAAACAAGCAGTTGTGGGCAGTATTAATTAGCCATTCCATTATAGTGAAGCTGATTACTAGTCATTATAAAGTCAAATTTACAGCAATAAACTTTAGTTATGCTTGTCTATGATCGAGATACTGTGCTCCAAGTCGTCCATATCCGCGGACACGGCTTTCAGAAAGTTTTACCCGGCCGGGGTGCACCAATAGCAACACACGCTCGATCAACCTCGGAAAAACCAACTCAAAACCCAACGAGGCTTTCACGACTGAACAATCACAGGATTCAGAAATATTTCAGGGGGCCACCCCTTAAGTAGATCCCGCAACGAAGCCAGCTGACTCCGAGACGGACTCAAGGTTTGGGTAGACGGCTGTGAACGACTGGGAACCCGAAAGTGTGGCTGGGCTTGTCGACACCGCGGAATCGTGTCCCGGTCCTAAACAGTACAGTGTGCTCCTCGCACAATCGTAAATACATAAGTAGCATGGCATAAGTACAGGATCGTAAATAAAACCTCAAACTAGTTTGTGGCCCCAAGAAATAAGACTGAATCAAGCTCTGGCTCAGGGGGGTCCCATATACCTCCCGGATGTGGATAGCGCGATAAATCAAGGAACAGGTATCAAGTACTCGGGGTCCTACGTGACACAAGTGGGTGTTCGGAAACCAAATATTCTCTATCACCCACCGATGCCTCTGCTTACTTCCATTTTAGTTGTTAAACAGGAATTAAAATGAACGGTAAGTAAAACTAGAATCATCTCCAACAGCAACATGCGGCAATACATCAACCACTGTGGCACTGGACGAAACGCAACAGCACGTGAGCAAGCGACTACGACGCGCAAGTCCAACTATCTACCAAACAACAGGTAATAGGATGTGTCCAAGGCAATATAGGGCTGCACGGTATATCACAGGTACGGAAACTAAAGCATCGCAACACAAATAGCAATAGATCAACAGGAGGGAAGTAAATACTATAAAAGTAAGATAGGTAGAAAGGGCGAGATGCTCGCCTGAAAACATTGTCGAAGGTTCAACCGAAGATCGGGGCGAAGCTCACATCAACTCAACGGCCTTATCCGTGAAGAAGCAAAACACTAGAATAACACCGGATGCAATATTTAATACAACGGCAGAGGATCGGCATGATGCATGTATGATGTATGGCATGGCAAAGGTGCGATGCAATTGGGCAATATTAAGCGGAACCGGGGTCCCGACAATTAATTAAATGGTTCAAGTTGTTTAGAACCCCCGCAATTAAATGTTGTTTAACATGGCAAGATATGGTACCGGTTCGCTACACAAGTTTAAATGAGGCCAATATAAGGCTAGATTTGCCCGCATATGGGCCCATATTTAATTATTTAGGTGAATCGGCATAAGGCCCCCAAACCAATGATATGCATGCGAGAATGACAATTTAATATGCGACAGGTTTATTATATTATAAAATAGGGTTTCGGGAAGGGGTTCACACATTAGGGGTCTCGACGATCTTGGGGTTCCGGGGTTCGGGGTTCGGTCTCAGGGTCCAGGGTTCGACGGAATCGTTCTCGGGCTCCGAGATCGTTACTAGGGAGATCTTGTCGCACGGTGCCCGCGAAGTAGATCTTGTTGTTCTGTGTCGGTGACCTCGGCATCCGGGAAGCAGAACTTGGTTCGGCGCCGGGGGCGCATCGGATTCTCCTAGTCGCTGTCGTTCTTGTCGCATTCGCGGTCTTCGGGTCATGTCGACGGTCATGGCGTCCGGAAGGCGATCTTGGCGGTCCGGGAGAAGATCTTGGGGTTCCGTGTCGGCATCCTTCGGGTACGGGGTCTCGGCGACATTGGCGGTTCCGAGGGGAACTGCTTGGCGTTGCGTCAGGTACGGGATCGGTCTTCGGTCCGGGGAGAAGAACATCGTGTTCGGTCTTCGAGCTCCGGGAGCGAGCACAAGGGTTCGTGGGGTCGATCTCGAAGTGTCAAATTCATGTTGAGGAACCTGTTCTTCGGACATCAGACCCCACACATGAATTGGCACAACACTATACTGACACAAGTGGAGCGGCGCGGCTCACCCTCCTGGTGCACGCATGCTCTACCCAGGCCAGCAGGGCCATGCCCCGCAGGTGGAGGCGCTCGCAGAGGAGCTCCTGCACGTGGGCGAGGAGGCGCTGTCGGAAGAGCGGCTGCAGGCCGTCGGCGGCTTAGGGCGGCCTCAGCGGCGACGCGGGCCAGGCGCGTGGAGAGCCGGAGGCGCGGCGAGCTTGGGCAGAGCTTGGCAGGGCGGGGACGCGGGCGCAGGCAGCGGGCGGGGTGGCCGACGGAGGTTGACCGCGAGCTGGAGGCGGGGCTTGGGCCCGGCCGGAGCTTGGCGGAGGAGGGGCGGCGGCGCTAAGGAGGGCCGGAGGGGAGGCCACGGGGAGGCGAGGGGGCGACTGGCGGCGGCGGAGGCGAGATCGAGGAGGGGCCGTCGCGATGCGGGCGGGCGCCGCTGGTGATGCACAGGAGGCGGCGGAGGGCAGAGACGGCCGGGGAGGGAGGCGGTGGCCGCAGGGTAGAGGGCGGCGCAGCGAGCTCGTCGCCGGAGCGAGCTCGACGGGGCGCCGGCACGGGCGGAAGGAGGCAGAGAGAGAGGGCCGCGGTGGCGAGGGGCTCGGGGACGGCGCGCCGGCGACGGCGGACGCGGGCCGGAGGAGAGGTCCGCGCGGCCGGAGGCGGCGAAACGGAGCGGGGAGGGCGGCTCGCGACGGGACCGGCCAGAGGCGGCGCCGGTGAGGAGCTCGGGGCGAGGAGGAAGGTTGAGGGTAGGTGGGGAGGCGAGCGGAGGTTGGAAGAGGGCCGAGGGCGGCGCGGCCGGTGGCCCGCAGAGAGGATAGGGAGGAGGGAGAGCGGACACGGCGAGGGAGGTGGGCGGCTGCCGCGGCGGCGCTTGGAGGAGGCGCGCGCTGAGGGAGGAGAAGGAGGGTGGGGCCCGCGTGGGGACAGGGGCTGCGTGGGGATCTGGGCAGGGGGTGCTGGCGCGTGTGTGTAGTGCGTGTGTGGCCCTGTGTGTGTTGAGTGTGGCCAGGTGGGGAGGGAGGAGAGAGGGCTGGGCCAAGTGGCGGTTTGGGATTGGTAGAGGGGGGAAAGAGGGTGAGGTGGCAGCGGTCTATTGGGTGGGGTGAGGTGGAGGCTGGGTTGGGGTAGATAGGTTGGTAGGAATAGGATTATAGGTGGACCGATTTAGTTTTCTGGGGGTGGTCGTTCGGGTCGGTCGGCCTGTTCGACTGCCCCCACTAAAATAATTTAAATGCTTTATTTAATTCCAACAAGCCTTTTGCAAACTAATAGCAGACAAAGTAAAATATTCCGGTGACCCGGTTTTGGTTTTGAATAAAGATGGGGCGTTTTAGAAAACAAAACGGGCTTTGCAAAAATACTTTTAGACAAACAACACATGATGATGACGATGCAATGCACAAATTCAACGCGATTTTCTAGTAGTGGTTTTGCGGGATGCCACAATAAACCATTTTTTTGACTAAGTCATTATTTTATGTGGTGTAGAAATGCTTTTAATAAGGAAAAATTCTATAGGTTTCACAAAATATGTTTTCAAACCATATAACCTTGTGTTTAGGGTCAGAGAGTTTATTTCAAAAACATTTCTCAAAGGTTTTCTTCCAAAACCATTTTTAATAATCAAACCATATTTTTATTTGACTAGAAATGGTTTAAATCAAAGATTTATTCTTTTGCTTCACCAAATACATTTTTGAAACCACAATTTGTTTCCTATGGTCAGTAGGTTCAAAACACACCATTTGCAAAAAGTTTTATCCTCAAAATCATTTTAAAACAATTTTTATATCCTAAACATGCATACACAAGTATCTGCAAAAACAAACAATGTATCAGAAGCTTTTTACTAAACAAAGTGCATGGTTGGCTAGGGCTTGTTTTTATGAATCCATCTATATAAAATTTGCAAAATTTGGACGTGTATATTAAAAGTTATAGATTTTACAAAATCTAGTATCTAATAGATCAAATCTGTTTTAATTCAAATCAACAGGGCCACGTGTCTTATTCCTATTCGCCCATACCGTTTCGTCTAGATCGGCTAATACATAGTAGGATTTCACTTGATTGCACGACACTGGTTGTTACTTACCCCTTCGCTCTCGTTCTATCGCATCCGTTCGATCAAGATCTAGTGGTCCTGAGCATGCGACCAAAAGCTAGCGGTGCTGGCGGCGGTGACTGGCGGCGGAGCGGCCTGGCGGTGGCGTTGCCGGCGATGAAGGAAGCGGGAGAGGGAAAGGAGGTGCTCACAGAGGTCGTGGAGTGATGCTGAAGCTCAACTTGCTTGCAATTTGTCAAGGGGCGCACGGGATCAGTCGGGATTCCTCGCCGGAGTCAGTGACGGCGTCGGTCTGGCTCAGACGTCGTTGGTGGCAAAGCTACAGAGTGTGCCAAAATGAGTGGGAGCCACGGTCAGATGCGCAAGGTCGTGGCGCTCACAGGAGTATCAAAAAGAGGGGAGAGGGAGGTCAGATCTCACCGTGTGGAGTCGCCGGAGTCGAGGCAGAGGGCGGCGGAGTTTAGTTGAGGTTGTTGCCGAGCGTCCGAGGCGCGCGCGAGTGAGCTAATGTCTCGGGGAGGTTCGCTAGGAGATGGGGCTCACGTCTGTGTGTTCGAGGAGGCAAGGGGTGGTGAGGGGTTGCCGGAATCATCGCCGGAGAGTCGTCGGACAGAGGACGGTGCAGATAAGAATTGGGCGGCCTGGGGGCACGCTTGGGTGAGGCGACAGAGGGGGATGAGAGAGGGAAGGCTGGTGATTAAGAAGGCATCGTCGCAGGGCCGTTACATGGAGTGGTTAACGCGTATTCACGCCGGCGATTCATCGGCAGCAATGGACAGAGGAGGGGGGCGCGGTCAGCGGCGGGTGGGGAAGAAAGGAGCTGGCAGTGGGGCCGTTTCGTCAGCGAAGAGAGACAAGGGAGGTGGGGGTCCACGCGTCATACGCTGTGCGGGTAGGTTATTTGGTTTGAAGCGTTTTTCTGCGGGAGAGGAGCAGTGGGCTGGCTGGGTTTAGTTGGGCCAGGCTAGTTGGGCTGGGTCTTTTACTTTTTTTTTGTTCTGTTTCTGTTTTTCCTTTTCTGTTTCTTTAATTCTGTTTTGATTTTGAATAAGCAATTCAAACACTCATTTGAATTCAATTCTTTGCTAAAATTTGTGTAGGTTTAAATATTGATTTGGAAAACATTCTCATATCATTTTTAGAATAATTTATTTATTCTTTTTTAGGTCTTTTAATTATTCAAAATAGGCTCTAGTTTTAATTAGACAAGGTTTAATAATATTTTTAAATCTCCATTTTAATTCTTAAACTTTCCAAATATTTTCAGTAGGTTTTTATTTGATTGTTTGGGTGTCAAAATAATTCATCTTGAATTATTTGGAGGATATTTAATATGATTCATTAATCATCTAAGATTGGGTATTTGTTTTAATTCCAATGGGATTAAATATAGTTTTAATTCCCTAAAGTTTATTTGGAAGATTTATTTTATTTAAGTTGATTAAACAACTTTTGTTCCACTTGGGTAAATTCCAAATATCATTTTCTCATGATTTAAATGATCATTCTTATTAGAGATTTGCCTTTCTAAAAATAGGGATAGAATGGTTTAATTCCATTTTATTTTATTTTGGAAAGTCTTTAACCTTTTATTTTATTTGGATTTGGATTATATTCATTCCATTTGCTTATGGATTTGGCCAAGATTTGATTTGGTCTTTAAATATTCTTTAATTATTATTTATTTCTTTATCTTATAAAATCCATATCTTTTTATTTAGAGATCCAAACTTGGTGATTCCAATTTTTAAAGTCTTGTTTATTATTTGTTTATCCTTTTAAATCCTTTTAAGATTATTTTCTCACCAATTGGTATGGATTTCTAGGTGGTTGCTTTATTAGTTTGGGAATACAATTCCTTATCTTATTATATTCATAAGATTTTATCTATGGTTCCAAATTAAGTGAAACCAATTTATATGGTTTTAAAATATTTGTATTTGTCTTTCTTGATCATTTGTGAATGTTTGTTGACAAAAATTTTATATGGATCAAATCCATAGGCTTGGAGATAACATGTAAATGATTTTTATTCCATTAGGGTTTAGGGTTTGGATTTATTTTCCAAGTGTTTAAATCTCCAGATAAATTCATTGAGGACTGCATTTCTCTTGATTTGGATTTTTTTGTTGGATTCAAACTTTTTATCAAATTTTTTCAAGATGGGATTTTAAGTTTCCATTTAGAAACAAAAGTTTCTTTTCACCCTAAAATTCAACAATAATTTATTTTATTTTATTTATTTTTTTCAACTTACAAGATTTGGAAAATCTTGGGATGTGACATAACTCTCAAAGGTTTATCTGGTGTTACGAGTCATGTAAATTACCCTAGAACCCCAAAACTATGGGCAATAGCACATTAAAACGGCCATAGAACGCGAAAACGACGTGTTTTTGCTCATAACTCTCAAACGCGTATCGGGTGTTACGAGTCCTGTAAATCGCTCGGGAATCCCCAAACTGTGGCGAATAGCTCATGAAAACGTCCATAAATTGTGAAAATGACGAGTTTTTGGTCATAACTCACAAACATGTATCGGGTGTTACGAGTTGTGTAAATAGCCCTAGAACCCCAAAACTGTGGGCACTAGCTCATGAAAAGGGCCATAAAACATGAAAAGAACGATTTTTTGCTCATAACTCTCAAACGTGTATCGGGTGTTACAAGTCATGTAAATCGCCCTAGAAAACCATAACGGTGGGTAATAGCTCATGAAAACGTCCATAACTCGCAAAAACGATGAGTTTTTGTTCATAACTCTCAAACATGTATCTGGTTTTACTGGCCTCGCAAATCCCTATTGAACCCCAAAACTGCGGGCACTAGCTATTGAAATTGTCCATAAACACGAAAACAACGATTTTTGGTCATATCTCTCAAACATGTATCGGGTCTTATGGGTAGCGCAAATCGCCCGATAACATAAATTTTTTGGGCAATAGCTCATGAATATTTCCATAAAACGCGAAAACATCGATTTTTGGTCATAACTCTCAAACGTTTATCTGGTGTTACGATTCATGTAAATCACCCTAGAACCCCAAAACTTTGGGCAATATCACATGAAAATGGCCATAGATCGCGAAAACGACGAGTTTTTGCTCACAACTATCTAACACGTATCGGGTGTTACGAGTCCTATAAATCGCTCGGGAATCCCAAAACTATGGCCAATAGCTCATGAAAACGTCCATAAATCATGAGAACAACAAGTTTTCTAGTCATATCTCTCAAACATGTATCGGTTTTACTGGCCACACAAATCCCTATTGATCCCTAGTACTGTGGGCAATAGCTATTGAAAACGTCCATAAACGCGAAAGCAATGATTTTTAGTCATATCTCTCAAAAATATATCAGGTCTTATGGGTAGTGAAAATCGCCCTGTAATACCAAAACTGTGGGCAATAACTCATGAAAACGGCCATAAAACGCTAAAACATCGATTTTTTGGTCATTACTGTGAAAAGTGTATCTGGTGTTAAGAGTCGTGTAAATCACTCTAGGACCCCCAAACTATGGACAATACCACATGAAAACGGTCATAAAACGCGAAAACAACGAGTTTTTGCTCATAACTCTCAAACGCGTATTAGGTGTTACGACTACTGTAAATTTCCCTAGAATCCTAAAAATGTGGCCAATAGCTCATGAAAACGTCCATAACTCGTGAAACGACGAGTCTTTTGCTCATAACTCTGAAACGTGTATCGGGTGTTATGAGTCGTGTAAATTGCCCTGGAAAACCAAAACGGTGGGTAATAGCTGATGAAAACGTCCAGAAATTGCAAAAACGACGAGTTTTTAGTCATAACCCTCAAACATGTATCCGATTTTACTAGCCTCGCAAATCCCTATTGAACCCTAAAACTGTGGGAAATAGTTATTGAAAATGTCCATAAACACGAAAACAATGATTTTTGATCATATCTCTCTAACATGTATTTGGTCTTAGGGGTAGTGCAAATCGCCCTGTAACATCAAAATTTTGGGCAATAGCTCATGAATATGTCCATAAAACGCGAAAACATCGATTTTTTTGTCATAACTCTCAAATGTTTATCTAGTGTTACGAGTCGTGTAAATTACCCTAGAACCCCAAAACTGTGGGCAATAGCACATGAAAACGGCCATAGAACGCGAAAACGACGTGTTTTTGCTCATAGCTCTCAAACGCGTATCGGGTGTTACGAGTCCTGTAAATCGCCCTGTAATCCCAAAATTGTGGCCAATAGCTCATGAAAATGACCATAAATCGTGAAAATGACGAGTTTTTGGTCATAACTCTCAAACATGTATCCGATTTTACTGGCCATGCAAATCCCCATTGAACCCCTAAAAATGGAAATAGGTCATGAAAGCGTCCATATATGCGAAAACAATGATTTTTATTCATATCTCTCAAACATGTATCATGTTTTATGGGCCGTGCAAATCACCCTGGAATATCAAAACTATGGGCAATAGCTCATGAAAACAGCCATAAAAGGCAAAAACTTCGAGTTTTTGGTCATAACTCTCAAACATGTATCCGGTTTTTGTTGGCCATGCAAATCCCATTGAACCCCAAAACTGTGGGCTATAGCTATTGAAATCGTCCATAAACACGAAACAACGATTTTTGGTCATATCTCTCAAACATGTATCGGGTCTTATGGGTAGCGCAAATCGCCCTATAACATCAAACTTTTGGGCAATAGCTCATGAATATATCCATAAAACGTGAAAACATCGATTTTTTGGTCATAACTCTCAAACGTTTATTTGGTGTTACGAGCCGTGAAAATCACCCTAGCACCCCAAAACTGTGGGCAATAGCACATGAAAATGGCCATAGATCGCGAAAACGACGAGGTTTTGCTCATAACTATCTAACGCGTATCGGGTGTTACGAGTCCTGTAAATTGCTCGGGAATCCAAAAACTATGGCCAATAGCTCATGAAAACGTCCATAAATCATGAGAACGACGAGTTTCTAGTCATATCTCTCAAACATGTATCGGTTTTACTGGCCACACAAATCCCTATTGATCCCTAGTACTGTGGGCAATAGCTATTGAAAACGTCCATAAACGCGAAAGCAATGATTTTTAGTCATATCTCTCAAAATATATCACGTCTTATGGGTAGTGAAAATCGCCCTGTAATACCAAAACAGTGGGCAATAGCTCATGAAAACGGCCATAAAACGCTAAAACATCGATTTTTTTGGTGATTAGTCTGAAAAGTGTATCTGGTGTTACGAGTCGTGTAAATCACCCCAGGACCCCCAAACTGTGGACAATACCACATGAAAACGGTCATAAAATGCGAAAACAACGAGTTTTTGCTCATAACTCTCATACGCGTATCTGGTGTTACGACTCCTGTAAATTTCCCTGGAATCCCCAAAATGTGGCCAATAGCTCATGAAAACGTCCATAACTCGTGAACGACGAGTTTTTGGTCATAACTCACAAACATGTATCGGGTGTTATGAGTCGTGTAAATCGCCCTGGAACCCCAAAACTGTGGGCAATAGCTCATGAAAAGGGCCATAAAACATCAAAACGACGAGTTTTTTGCTCATAACTCTGAAACGTGTATCGGGTGTTACAAGTCGTGTAAATCGCCCTGGAAAACCAAAACGGTGGGTAATAGCTGATGAAAACGTCCAGAAATTGCAAAAACGACGAGTTTTTGGTCATAACTCTCAAACATGTATCCGATTTTACTAGCCTCGCAAATCCCTATTGAACCCTAGAACTGTGGAAAATAGTTATTGAAAATGTCCATAAACACGAAAACAATGATTTTTGGTCATATCTCTCAAACATGTATCTGGTCTTAGGGGTAGTGCAAATCGCCCTGTAACATCAAAATTTTGGGCAATAGCTCATGAATATGTCCATAAAACGCAAAACATCGATTTTTTTGTCATAACTCTCAAATGTTTATCTAGTGTTTCGAGTCGTGTAAATTACCCTAGAACCCCAAAACTGTGGGCAATAGCACATGAAAACGACTATAGAACGCGAAAACGACGTGTTTTTGCTCATAACTCTCAAACACGTATCGGGTGTTACGAGTCCTGTAAATCGCCCTGGAATCCCAAAATTGTGGCCAATATCTCATGAAAACGACCATAAATCGTGAAAATGACGAGTTTTTGGTCATAACTCTCAAACATGTATCCGATTTTACTGGCCATGCAAATCCCCATTGAACCCCTAAAAATGGGAAATAGGTCATGAAAGCGTCCATATATGCGAAAACAACGATTTTTATTCATATCTCTCAAACATGTATCATGTTTTATGGGCCGTGCAAATCACCCTGGAATATCAAAACTATGGGAAATAGCTCATGAAAACAGCCATAAAAGGCAAAAACTTCGAGTTTTTGGTCATAACTCTCAAACATGTATCCGGTTTTTGTTGGCCATGCAAATCCCCATTGAACCCCAAAACTGTGGGCTATAGCTATTGAAATCGTCCATAAACACGAAAACAACGATTTTTGGTCATATCTCTCAAACATGTATCGGGTCTTATGGGTAGCGCAAATCGCTCTATAACATCAAACTTTTGGGCAATAGCTCATGAATATATCCATAAAACGTGAAAACATCGATTTTTTGGTCATAACTCTCAAACGTTTATTTGGTGTTACGAGCCGTGCAAATCACCCTAGCACCCCAAAACTGTGGGCAATAGCACATGAAAATGGCCATAGATCGCGAAAACGACGAGGTTTTGCTCATAACTATCTAACGCGTATCGGGTGTTACGAGTCTTGTAAATTGCTCGGGAATCCCAAAACTATGGCCAATAGCTCATGAAAACGTCCATAAATCATGAGAACGACGAGTTTCTAGTCATATCTCTCAAAAATGTATCGGTTTTACTGGCCACACAAATCCCTATTGATCCCTAGTACTGTGGGCAATAGCTATTGAAAACGTCCATAAACGCGAAAGCAATGATTTTTAGTCATATCTCTCAAAAATATATCACGTCTTATGGGTAGTGAAAATCGCCCTGTAATACCAAAACAGTGGGCAATAGCTCATAAAAACGGCCATAAAACGCTAAAACATCGTTTTTTTGGTCATTAGTCTGAAAAGTGTATCTGGTGTTACGAGTCGTGTAAATCACCCCAGGACCCCCAAACTGTGGACAATACCACATGAAAACGGTCATAAAATGCGAAAACAACGAGTTTTTGCTCATAACTCTCAAACGCGTATCTGGTGTTACGACTCCTGTAAATTTCCCTGGAATCCCCAAAATGTGGCCAATAGCTCATGAAAACGTCCATAACTCGTGAACGACGAGTTTTTGGTCATGACTCACAAACATGTATCGGGTGTTATGAGTCGTGTAAATCGCCCTGGAACCCCAAAACTGTGGGCAATAGCTCATGAAAAGGGCCATAAAACATCAAAACGACGAGTTTTTTGCTCATAACTCTGAAACGTGTATCGGGTGTTACAAGTCGTGTAAATCGCCCTGGAAAACCAAAACGGTGGGTAATAGCTGATGAAAACGTCCAGAAATTGCAAAAACGACGAGTTTTTGGTCATAACTCTCAAACATGTATCCGATTTTACTAGCCTCGCAAATCCCTATTGAACCCTAGAACTGTGGAAAATAGTTATTGAAAATGTCCATAAACACGAAAACAATGATTTTTGGTCATATCTCTCAAACATGTATCTGGTCTTAGGGGTAGTGCAAATCGCCCTGTAACATCAAAATTTTGGGCAATAGCTCATGAATATGTCCATAAAACGCAAAACATCGATTTTTTTTGTCATAACTCTCAAATGTTTATCTAGTGTTTCGAGTCGTGTAAATTACCCTAGAACCCCAAAACTGTGGGCAATAGCACATGAAAACGACCATAGAACGCGAAAACGACGTGTTTTTGCTCATAACTCTCAAACACGTATCGGGTGTTACGAGTCCTGTAAATCGCCCTGGAATCCCAAAATTGTGGCCAATATCTCATGAAAACGACCATAAATCGTGAAAATGACGAGTTTTTGGTCATAACTCTCAAACATGTATCCGATTTTACTGGCCATGCAAATCCCCATTGAACCCCTAAAAATGGGAAACAGGTCATGAAAGCGTCCATATATGCGAAAACAATGATTTTTATTCATATCTCTCAAACATGTATCATGTTTTATGGGCCGTGCAAATCACCCTGGAATATCAAAACTATGGGCAATAGCTCATGAAAACAGCCATAAAAGGCAAAAACTTCGAGTTTTTGGTCATAACTCTCAAACATGTATCCGGTTTTTGTTGGCCATGCAAATCCCCATTGAACCCCAAAACTGTGGGCTATAGCTATTGAAATCGTCCATAAACACGAAAACAACGATTTTTGGTCATATCTCTCAAACATGTATCGGGTCTTATGGGTAGCGCAAATCGCCCTATAACATCAAACTTTTGGGCAATAGCTCATGAATATATCCATAAAACGTGAAAACATCGATTTTTTGGTCATAACTCTCAAACGTTTATTTGGTGTTACGAGCCGTGTAAATCACCCTAGCACCCCAAAACTGTGGGCAATAGCACATGAAAATGGCCATAGATCGCGAAAACGACGAGGTTTTGCTCATAACTATCTAACGCCTATCGGGTGTTACGAGTCCTGTAAATTGCTCGGGAATCCAAAAACTATGGCCAATAGCTCATGAAAACGTCCATAAATCATGAGAACGACGAGTTTCTAGTCATATCTCTCAAACATGTATCGGTTTTACTGGCCACACAAATCCCTATTGATCCCTAGTACTGTGGGCAATAGCTATTGAAAACGTCCATAAACGCGAAAGCAATGATTTTTAGTCATATCTCTCAAAAATATATCACGTCTTATGGGTAGTGAAAATCGCCCTGTAATACCAAAACAGTGGGCAATAGCTCATGAAAACGGCCATAAAACGCTAAAACATCGATTTTTTTGGTGATTAGTCTGAAAAGTGTATCTGGTGTTACGAGTCGTGTAAATCACCCCAGGACCCCCAAACTGTGGACAATACCACATGAAAACGGTCATAAAATGCGAAAACAACGAGTTTTTGCTCATAACTCTCATACGCGTATCTGGTGTTACGACTCCTGTAAATTTCCCTAGAATCCCCAAAATGTGGCCAATAGCTCATGAAAACGTCCATAACTCGTGAACGACGAGTTTTTGGTCATAACTCACAAACATGTATCGGGTGTTATGAGTCGTGTAAATCGCCCTGGAACCCCAAAACTGTGGGCAATAGCTCATGAAAAGGGCCATAAAACATCAAAACGACGAGTTTTTTGCTCATAACTCTGAAACGTGTATCGGGTGTTACAAGTCGTGTAAATCGCCCTGGAAAACCAAAACGGTGGGTAATAGCTGATGAAAACGTCCAGAAATTGCAAAAACGACGAGTTTTTGGTCATAACTCTCAAACATGTATCCGATTTTACTAGCCTCGCAAATCCCTATTGAACCCTAAAACTGTGGGAAATAGTTATTGAAAATGTCCATAAACACGAAAACAATGATTTTTGATCATATCTCTCTAACATGTATTTGGTCTTAGGGGTAGTGCAAATCGCCCTGTAACATCAAAATTTTGGGCAATAGCTCATGAATATGTCCATAAAACGCGAAAACATCGATTTTTTGTCATAACTCTCAAATGTTTATCTAGTGTTACGAGTCGTGTAAATTACCCTAGAACCCCAAAACTGTGGGCAATAGCACATGAAAACGGCCATAGAACGCGAAAACGACGTGTTTTTGCTCATAGCTCTCAAACGCGTATCGGGTGTTACGAGTCCTGTAAATCGCCCTGTAATCCCAAAATTGTGGCCAATAGCTCATGAAAGCGACCATAAATCGTGAAAATGACGAGTTTTTGGTCATAACTCTCAAACATGTATCCGATTTTACTGGCCATGCAAATCCCCATTGAACCCCTAAAAATGGGAAATAGGTCATGAAAGCGTCCATATATGCGAAAACAATGATTTTTATTCATATCTCTCAAACATGTATCATGTTTTATGGGCCGTGCAAATCACCCTGGAATATCAAAACTATGGGCAATAGCTCATGAAAACAGCCATAAAAGGCGAAAACTTCGAGTTTTGGGTCATAACTCTCAAACATGTATCCGGTTTTTGTTGGCCATGCAAATCCCCATTGAACCCCAAAACTGTGGGCTATAGCTATTGAAATCGTCCATAAACACGAAAACAACGATTTTTGGTCATATCTCTCAAACATGTATCGGGTCTTATGGGTAGCGCAAATCGCCCTATAACATCAAACTTTTGGGCAATAGCTCATGAATATATCCATAAAACGTGAAAACATCGATTTTTTGGTCATAACTCTCAAACGTTTATTTGGTGTTACGAGCCGTGTAAATCACCCTAGCACCCCAAAACTGTGGGCAATAGCACATGAAAATGGCCATAGATCGCGAAAACGACGAGGTTTTGCTCATAACTATCTAACGCGTATCGGGTGTTACGAGTCCTGTAAATTGCTCGGGAATCCCAAAACTATGGCCAATAGCTCATGAAAACGTCCATAAATCATGGAACGACGAGTTTCTAGTCATATCTCTCAAACATGTATCGGTTTTACTGGCCACACAAATCCCTATTGATCCCTAGTACTGTGGGCAATAGCTATTGAAAACGTCCATAAACGCGAAAGCAATGATTTTTAGTCATATCTCTCAAAAATATATCACGTCTTATGGGTAGTGAAAATCGCCCTGTAATACCAAAACAGTGGGCAATAGCTCATGAAAACGGCCATAAAACGCTAAAACATCGATTTTTTTGGTCATTAGTCTGAAAAGTGTATCTGGTGTTACGAGTCGTGTAAATCACCCCAGGACCCCCAAACTGTGGACAATACCACATGAAAACGGTCATAAAATGCAAAAACAACGAATTTTTGCTCATAACTCTCAAACGCGTATCTGGTGTTACGACTCCTGTAAATTTCCCTGGAATCCCCAAAATGTGGCCAATAGCTCATGAAAACGTCCATAACTCGTGAACGACGAGTTTTTGGTCATAACTCACAAACATGTATCGGGTGTTATGAGTCGTGTAAATCGCCCTGGAACCCCAAAACTGTGGGCAATAGCTCATGAAAAGGGCCATAAAACATGAAAACGACGAGTTTTTTGCTCATAACTCTGAAACGTGTATCGGGTGTTACAAGTCGTGTAAATCGCCCTGGAAAATCAAAACGGTGGGTAATAGCTGATGAAAACGTCCAGAAATTGCAAAAACGACGAGTTTTTGGTCATAACTCTCAAACATGTATCCGATTTTACTAGCCTCGCAAATCCCTATTGAACCCTAAAACTGTGGGAAATAGTTATTGAAAATGTCCATAAACACGAAAACAATGATTTTTGATCATATCTCTCTAACATGTATTTGGTCTTAGGGGTAGTGCAAATCGCCCTGTAACATCAAAATTTTGGGCAATAGCTCATGAATATGTCCATAAAACGCGAAAACATCGATTTTTTTGTCATAACTCTCAAATGTTTATCTAGTGTTACGAGTCGTGTAAATTACCCTAGAACCCCAAAACTGTGGGCAATAGCACATGAAAACGGCCATAGAACGCGAAAATGACGTGTTCTTGCTCATATCTCTCAAACGCGTATCGGGTGTTACGAGTCCTGTAAATCGCCCTGTAATCCCAAAATTGTGGCCAATAGCTCATGAAAACGACCATAAATCGTGAAAATGACGAGTTTTTGGTCATAACTCTCAAACATGTATCCGATTTTACTGGCCATGCAAATCCCCATTGAACCCCTAAAAATGGGAAATAGATCATGAAAGCGTCCATATATGCGAAAACAATGATTTTTATTCATATCTCTCAAACATGTATCATGTTTTATGGGCCGTGCAAATCACCCTGGAATATCAAAACTATGGGCAATAGCTCATGAAAACAACCATAAAAGGCGAAAACTTCGAGTTTTTGGTCATAACTCTCAAACATGTATCCGGTTTTTGTTGGCCATGTAAATCCCCATTGAACCCCAAAACTGTGGGCTATAGCTATTGAAATCGTCCATAAACACGAAAACAATGATTTTTGGTCATATCTCTCAAACATGTATCGGGTCTTATGGGTAGCGCAAATCGCCCTATAACATCAAACTTTAGGGCAATAGCTCATGAATATATCCATAAAACATGAAAACATTGATTTTTTGGTCATAACTCTCAAACGTTTATTTGGTGTTACGAGCCGTGTAAATCACCCTAGCACCCCAAAACTGTGGGCAATAGCACATGAAAATGGCCATAGATCGCGAAAACGACGAGTTTTTGCTCCTAACTATCTAACGCGTATCGGGTGTTACAAGTCCTGTAAATTGCTCGGGAATCCCAAAACTATGGCCAATAGCTCATGAAAAAGTCCGTAAATCATGAGAACGACGAGTTTCTAGTCATATCTCTCAAACATGTATCGGTTTTACTGGCCAAACAAATCCCTATTGATCCCTAGTACTGTGGGCAATAGCTATTGAAAACGTCCATAAACGCGAAAGCAATGATTTTTAGTCATATCTCTCAAAAATATATCACGTCTGATGGGTAGTGAAAATCGCCCTGTAATACCAAAACTGTGGGCAATAGCTCATGAAAACGGCCATAAAACGCTAAAACATCGATTTTTTGGTCATTACTCTGAAAAGTGTATCTGGTGTTACGAGTCGTGTAAATCACCCCAGGACCCCCAAACTGTGGACAATACCACATGAAAACGGTCATAAAACGCGAAAACAACGAGTTTTTGCTCATAACTCTGAAACGCGTATCTGGTGTTACAACTCCTGTAAATTTCCCTGGAATCCCCAAAATGTGGCCTTTAGCTCATGAAAACGTCCATAACTCGTGAACGACGAGTTTTTGGTCATAACTCTCAAACATGTATCGGGTGTTACGAGTCGTGTAAATCGCCCTGGAACCCTAAAACTGTGGGCAATAGGTCATGAAAACGGCCACAAAACGCGGAAAACGACTAGTTTTTTGCTCATAACTCTCAAACATGTATCGGGTGTTACAAGTCGTGTAAATCGCCTTGGAAAACCAAAACGATGGGTAGTAGCTCATAAAAACGTCCATAAATCACAAAAAACGACGAGTTTTTGGTCATAACTCTCAAACATGTATCCGGTTTTATTGGCCTCGCAAATCCCTATTGAACCCCAAAACTGTGGGCAATAGCTATTGAAAATGTCCATAAACACGAAAACAATGATTTTTGGTCATATCTCTCAAACATGTATCTGGTCTTAGGGGTAGTGCAAATCGCCCTGTAACATCAAAATTTTGGCCAATAGCTCATGAATATGTCTATAAAACGTGAAAACATCGATTTTTTGTCATAACTCTCAAATGTTTATCTAGTGTTTCGAGTCGTGTAAATTACCCTAGAACCCCAAAACTATGGGCAATAGCACATGAAAACGACCATAGAACGCGAAAACGACGTGTTTTTGCTCATAACTCTCAAACACGTATCGGGTGTTACGAGTCCTGTAAATCGCCCTGGAATCCCAAAATTGTGGCCAATATCTCATGAAAACGAGAATAAATCGTGAAAATGACGAGTTTTTGGTCATAACTCTCAAACATGTATCCGATTTTACTGGCCATGCAAATCCCCATTGAACCCCTAAAAATGGGAAATAGGTCATGAAAGCGTCCATATATGCGAAAACAATGATTTTTATTCATATCTCTCAAACATGTATCATGTTTTATGTGCCGTGCAAATCACCCTGGAATATTAAAACTATGGGCAATAGCTCATGAAAACAGCCAGAAATTGCAAAAACGACGAGTTTTTGGTCATAACTCTCAAACATGTATCCGGTTTTTGTTGGCCATGCAAATCGCCATTGAACCCCAAAACTATGGGCTATAGCTATTGAAATCGTCCATAAACACGTAAACAACGATTTTTGGTCATATCTCTCAAACATGTATCGGGTCTTATGGGTAGCGCAAATCGCCCTATAACATCAAACTTTTGGGCAATAGCTCATGAATATATCCATAAAACGTGAAAATCTTGATTTTTTGGTCATAACTCTCAAACGTTTATTTGGTGTTACTAGCCGTGTAAATCACCCTAGCACCCCAAAACTGTGGGCAATAGCACATGAAAATGGCCATAGATCGCGAAAACGACGAGTTTTTGCTCATAACTATCTAACGCGTATCGGGTGTTACGAGTCCTGTAAATTGCTCGGGAATCCCAAAACTATGGCCAATAGCTCATGAAAACGTCCATAAATCATGAGAACGACGAGTTTCTAGTCATATCTCTCAAACATGTATCGGTTTTACTGGCCACACAAATCCCTATTGATCCCTAGTACTGTGGGCAATAGCTATTGAAAACGTCCATAAACGCGAAAGCAATGATTTTTAGTCATATCTCTCAAAAATATATCACGTCTTATGGGTAGTGAAAATCGCCCTATAATACCAAAACTGTGGGCAGTAGCTCATGAAAACGGCCATAAAACGCTAAAACATCGATTTTTTTGGTCATTGCTCTGAAAAGTGTATCTGGTGTTACGAGTCATGTAAATCACCCCAGGACCCCCAAACTGTGGACAATACCACATGAAAACGGTCATAAAACGCAAAAACAACGAGTTTTTGCTCATAACTCTAAAACGCGTATCTGGTGTTACAACTCCTGAAAATTTCCCTGGAATCCCCAAAATGTGGCCAATAGCTCATGAAAACGTCCATAACTCGTGAACGACGAGTTTTTGGTCATAACTCTCAAACATGTATCGGGTGTTACGAGTCGTGTAAATCGCCCTGGAACCCTAAAACTATGGGCAATAGGTCATGAAAACGGCCACAAAACGCGGAAAACGACTAGTTTTTTGCTCATAACTCTCAAACATGTATCGGGTGTTACAAGTCGTGTAAATCGCCTTGGAAAACCAAAACGATGGGTAGTAGCTCATGAAAACGTCCATAAATCACAAAAAACGACGAGTTTTTGGTCATAACTCTCAAACATGTATCCGGTTTTATTGGCCTCGCAAATCCCTATTGAACCCCAAAACTGTGGGCAATAGCTATTGAAAATGTCCATAAACACGAAAACAATGATTTTTGGTCATATCTCTCAAACATGTATCTGGTCTTAGGGGTAGTGCAAATCGCCCTGTAACATCAAAATTTTGGGTAATAGCTCATGAATATGTCTATAAAACGTGAAAACATCGATTTTTTTGTCATAACTCTCAAATGTTTATCTAGTGTTTCGAGTCGTGTAAATTACCCTAGAACCCCAAAACTGTGGGCAATAGCACATGAAAACGACCATAGAACGCGAAAACGACGTGTTTTTGTTCATAACTCTCAAACACGTATCGGGTGTTACGAGTCCTGTAAATCGCCCTGGAATCCCAAAATTGTGGCCAATATCTCATCAAACGACAATAAATCGTGAAAATGACGAGTTTTTGGTCATAACTCTCAAACATGTATCCGATTTTACTGGCCATGCAAATCCCCATTGAACCCCTCAAAATGGGAAATAGGTCATGAAAGCGTCCATATATGCGAAAACAATGATTTTTATTCATATCTCTCAAACATGTATCATGCTTATTGGGCCGTGCAAATCACCCTGGAATATCAAAACTATGGGCAATAGCTCATGAAAACAGCCAGAAATTGCAAAAACGACGAGTTTTTGGTCATAACTCTCAAACATGTATCCGGTTTTTGTTGGCCATGCAAATCCCCATTGAACTCCAAAACTGTGGGCTAGGCTATTGAAATCGTCCATAAACACGAAAACAACGATTTTTGGTCATATCTCTCAAACATGTATCGGGTCTTATGGGTAGCGCAAATCGCCCTATAACATCAAACTTTTGGTCAATAGCTCATGAATATATCCATAAAACGTGAAAACATTGATTTTTTGGTCATAACTCTCAAACGTTTATTTGGTGTTACGAGCCGTGTAAATCACCCTAGCACCCCAAAACTGTGGGCAATAGCACATGAAAATGGCCATAGATCGCGAAAACGACGAGTTTTTGCTCATAACTATCTAACGCGTATCGGGTGTTACGAGTCCTGTAAATTGCTCGGGAGTCCCAAAACTATGGCCAATAGCTCATGAAAACTTCCATAAATCATGAGAACTACGAGTTTCTAGTCATATCTCTCAAACATGTATCGGTTTTACTGGCCACACAAATCCCTATTGATCCCTAGTACTGTGGGCAATAGCTATTGAAAACGTCCATAAACGCGAAAGCAATGATTTTTGGTCATATCTCTCAAAAATATATCACGTCTTATGGGTAGTGAAAATCGCCCTGTAATACCAAAACTGTGGGCAATAGCTCATGAAAACGGCCATAAAAAGCTAAAACATCGATTTTTTTGGTCATTACTCTGAAAAGTGTATCTGGTGTTACGAGTCGTGTAAATCACCCCAGGACCCCCAAACTGTGGACAATACCACATGAAAACGGTCATAAAACGCGAAAACAACGAGTTTTTGCTCATAACTCTGAAACGTGTATCTGGTGTTACAACTCCTGTAAATTTCCCTGGAATCCCCAAAATGTGGCCAATAGCTCATGAAAACGTCCATAACTCGTGAACGAAGAGTTTTTGGTCATAACTCTCAAACATGTATCAGGTGTTACGAGTCGTGTAAATCGCCCTAGAACCCTAAAACTGTGGGCAATAGGTCATGAAAACGGCCACAAAACGCGAAAACGACTAGTTTTTTGCTCATAACTCTCAAACATGTATCGGGTGTTACAAGTCGTGTAAATCGTCTTGGAAAACCAAAACGATGGGTAGTAGCTCATGAAAACGTCCATAAATCACAAAAAAAGACGAGTTTTTGGTCATAACTCTCAAACATGTATCCGGTTTTATTGGCCTCGCAAATCCCTATTGAACCCCAAAACTGTGGGCAATAGCTATTGAAAATGTCCATAAACACGAAAACAATGATTTTTGGTCATATCTCTCAAACATGTATCTGGTCTTAGGGGTAGTGCAAATCGCCCTGTAACATCAAAATTTTGGGCAATAGCTCATGAATATGTCTATAAAACGTGAAAACATCGATTTTTTTGTCATAACTCTTAAATGTTTATCTAGTGTTTCGAGTCGTGTAAATTACCCTAGAACCCCAAAACTGTGGGCAATAGCACATGAAAACGACCATAGAACGCGAAAACGATGTGTTTTTGCTCATAACTCTCAAACACGTATCGGGTGTTACGAGTCCTATAAATCGCCTTGGAATCCCAAAATTGTGGCCAATATCTCATGAAAATGACAATAAATCGTGAAAATGACGAGTTTTTGGTCATAACTCTCAAACATGTATCCGATTTTACTGGCCATGCAAATCCCCATTGAACCCCTAAAATGGGAAATATGTCATGAAAGCGTCCATATATGCGAAAACAATGATTTTTATTCATATCTCTCAAACATGTATCATGTTTTATGGGCCGTGCAACTCACCCTGGAATATCAAAACTATGGGCAATAGCTCATGAAAACAGCCAGAAATTGCAAAAACGACGAGTTTTTGGTCATAACTCTCAAACATGTATCCGGTTTTTGTTGGCCATGCAAATCCCCATTGAACCCCAAAACTGTGGGCTATAGCTATTGAAATCGTCCATAAACACGAAAACAACGATTTTTGGTCATATCTCTCAAACATGTATCGGGTCTTATGGGTAGCGCAAATCGCCCTATGACATCAAACTTTTGGGCAATAGCTCATGAATATATCTATAAAACGTGAAAACATTGATTTTTTGGTCATAACTCTCAAACGTTTATTTGGTGTTACGAGCCGTGTAAATAACCCTAGCACCCCAAAACTGTGGGTAATAGCACATGAAAATGGCCATAGATCGCGAAAACGACGAGTTTTTGCTCATAACTATCTAACGCGTATCGGGTGTTACGAGTCCTGTAAATTGCTCGGGAATCCCAAAACTATGGCCAATAGCTCATGAAAACGTCCATAAATCATGATAACGACGAGTTTCTAGTCATATCTCTCAAACATGTATCGGTTTTACTGGCCACACAAATCCCTATTGATCCCTAGTACTGTGGGCAATAGCTATTGAAAACGTCCATAAACGAGAAAGCAATGATTTTTAGTCATATCTCTCAAAAATATATCACGTCTTATGGGTAGTGAAAATCGCCCTGTAATACCAAAACTGTGGGCAATAGCTCATGAAAACGGCCATAAAACGCTAAAACATTGATTTTTTTGGTCATTACTCTGAAAAGTGTATCTGGTGTTACGAGTCGTGTAAATCACCCCAGGACCCCCAAACTGTGGACAATACCACATGAAAACGGTCATAAAACGCGAAAACAACGAGTTTTTGCTCATAACTCTGAAACGCGTATCTGGTGTTACAACTCCTGTAAATTTCCCTGGAATCCCCAAAATGTGTCCAATAGCTCATGAAAACGTCCATAACTCGTGAACGACGAGTTTTTGGTCATAACTCTCAAACATGTATCGGGTGTTACGAGTCGTGTAAATCGCCCTGGAACCCTAAAACTGTGGGCAATAGGTCATGAAAACGGCCACAAAACGCGAAAACGACTAGTTTTTTGCTCATAACTCTCAAACATGTATCGGGTGTTACAATTCGTGTAAATCGCCTTGGAAAACCAAAACGATGGGTAGTAGCTCATGAAAACGTCCATAAATCACAAAAAACGACGAGTTTTTGGTCATAACTCTCAAACATGTATCTGGTTTTATTGGCCTCGCAAATCCCTATTGAACCCCAAAACTGTGGGCAATAGCTATTGAAAATGTCCATAAACACGAAAACAATGATTTTTGGTCATATCTCTCAAACATGTATCTGGTCTTAGGGGTAGTGAAAATCGCCCTGTAACATCAAAATTTTGGGCAATAGCTTATGAATATGTCTATAAAACGTGAAAACATCGATTTTTTTGTCATAACTCTCAAATGTTTATCTAGTGTTTCGAGTCGTGTAAATTACCCTAGAACCCCAAAACTGTGGGCAATAGCACATGAAAACGACCATAGAACGCGAAAACGACGTGTTTTTGCTCATAACTCTCAAACACGTATCGGGTGTTACGAGTCCTGTAAATCGCCCTGGAATCCCAAAATTGTGGCCAATATCTCATGAAAACGACAATAAATCGTGAAAATGACGAGTTTTTGGTCATAACTCTCAAACATGTATCCGATTTTACTGGCCATGCAAATCCCCATTGAACCCCTAAAAATGGGAAATAGGTCGTGAAAGCGTCCATATATGCGAAAACAATGATTTTTATTCATATCTCTCAAACATGTATCATGCTTTATGGGCCGTGCAAATCACCCTGGAATATCAAAACTATGGGCAATAGCTCATGAAAACAGCCAGAAATTGCAAAAACGACGAGTTTTTGGTCATAACTCTCAAACATGTATCCGGTTTTTGTTGGCCATGCAAATCCCCATTGAACCCCAAAACTATGGGCTATAGCTATTGAAATCGTCCATAAACACGAAAACAACGATTTTTGGTCATATCTCTCAAACATGTATCGGGTCTTATGGGTAGCGCAAATCGCCCTATAACATCAAACTTTTGGGCAATAGCTCATGAATATATCCATAAAACGTGAAAACATTGATTTTTTGGTCATAACTCTCAAACGTTTATTTGGTGTTACGAGCCGTGTAAATCACCCTAGCACCCCAAAACTGTGGGCAATAGCACATGAAAATGGCCATAGATCGCGAAAACGACGAGTTTTTGCTCATAACTATCTAACGCGTATCGGGTGTTACGAGTCCTGTAAATTGCTCGGGAATCCCAAAACTATGGCCAATAGCTCATGAAAACGTCCATAAATCATGAGAACGACGAGTTTCTAGTCATATCTCTCAAACATGTATCGGTTTTACTGGCCACACAAATCCCTATTGATCCCTAGTACTGTGGGCAATAGCTATTGAAAACGTCCATAAACGCGAAAGCAATGATTTTTAGTCATATCTCTCAAAAATATATCACGTCTTATGGGTAGTGAAAATCGCCCTGTAATACCAATACTGTGGGCAATAGCTCATGAAAACGGCCATAAAACGCTAAAACATCGATTTTTTTGGTCATTACTCTGAAAAGTGTATCTGGTGTTACGAGTCGTGTAAATCACCCCAGGACCCCCAAACTGTGGACAATACCACATGAAAACGGTCATAAAACGCGAAAACAACGAGTTTTTTCTCATAACTCTGAAACGCGTATCTGGTGTTACAACTCCTGTAAATTTCCCTGGAATCCCCAAAATGTGGCCAATAGCTCATGAAAACGTCCATAACTCGTGAACGACGAGTTTTTGGTCATAACTCTCAAACATGTTTCGGGTGTTACGAGTCGTGTAAATCGCCCTGGAACCCTAAAACTGTGGGCAATAGGTCATGAAAACGGCCACAAAACGCGAAAACGACTAGTTTTTTGCTCATAACTCTCAAACATGTATCGGGTGTTACAAGTCGTGTAAATCGCCTTGGAAAACCAAAACGATGGGTAGTAGCTCATGAAAACGTCCATAAATCACAAAAAACGACGCGTTTTTGGTCATAACTCTCAAACATGTATCCGGTTTTATTGGCCTCGCAAATCCCTATTGAACCCCAAAACTGTGGGCAATAGCTATTGGAAATGTCCATAAACACGAAAACAATGATTTTTGGTCATATCTCTCAAACATGTATCTGGTCTTAGGGGTAGTGCAAATCGCCCTGTAACATCAAAATTTTGGGCAATAGCTCATGAATATGTCTATAAAACATGAAAACATCGATTTTTTTTGTCATAACTCTCAAATGTTTATCTAGTGTTTCGAGTCGTGTAAATTACCCTAGAACCCCAAAACTGTGGGCAATAGCACATGAAAACGACCATAGAACGCGAAAATGACGTGTTTTTGCTCATAACTCTCAAACACGTATCGGGTGTTACGAGTCCTGTAAATCGCCCTGGAATCCCAAAACTGTGGCCAATACCTCATGAAAACGACAATAAATCATGAAAATGACGAGTTTTTGGTCATAACTCTCAAACATGTATCGGATTTTACTGGCCTTGCAAATCCCCATTGAACCCCTAAACTATGGGAAATAGGTCATGAAAACGTCCATAAATGCGAAAACAATGATTTTTATTCATATCTCTCAAACATGTATCATGTCTTATGGGCCGTGCAAATCACCTGGAATATCAAAACTATGGGCAATAGGTCATGAAAACAGCCATAAAAGGCGAAAACTTCGAGTTTTTGGTCATAACTCTCAAACATGTATCCGGTTTTTGTTGGCCATGAAAATCCCCATTGAACCCCAAAACTGTGGGCTAGAGCTATTGAAATCGTCCATAAACACGAAAACAACGATTTTTGGTCATATCTCTCAAACATGTATCGGGTCTTATGGGTAGCGCAAATCGCCCTATAACATCAAACTTTTGGGCAATAGCTCATGAATATATCCATAAAACGCGAAACCATCGATTTTTTGGTCATAACTCTCAAACGTTTATCTGGTGTTACGAGTCGTGTAAATCACCCTAGCACCCCAAAACTGTGGGCAATAGCACATGAAAATGGCCATAGATCGCGAAAACGACGAGTTTTTGCTCATAACTATCTAACGCGTATCGGGTGTGACGAGTCCTGTAAATTGCTCGGGAATCCCAAAACTATGGCCAATAGCTCATGAAAACGTCCATAAATCATGAGAACGACGAGTTTCTAGTCATATCTCTCAAACATGTATCGGTTTTACTTGCCACACAAATCCCTATTGATCCCTAGTACTGCGGGCAATAGCTATTGAAAACGTCCATAAACGCGAAAGCAATGATTTTTAGCCATATCTCTCAAAAATATATCACGTCTTATGGGTAGTGAAAATCGCCCTGTAATACCAAAACTGTGGGCAATAGCTCATGAAAATGGCCATAAAACGCTAAAACATCGATTTTTCGGTCATTACTCTTAAAAGTGTATCTGGTGTTACGAGTAGTGTAAATCACCCCAGGACCCCCAAACTGTGGACAATACCACATGAAAACAGTCATAAAATGCGAAAACAACGAGTTTTTGCTCATAACTCTCAAACGCGTATCTGGTGTCACGACTCCTGTAAATTTCCCTGGAATCCCCAAAATGTGGCCAGTATCCGGTTTTACTGGCCTCGCAAATCCCTATTGAACCCCAAAACTGTGGGCAATAGCTATTGAAAATTTCCATAAATACGAAAATAATGATTTTTGGTCATAAATCTCAAACATGTATCGGTGTTACGAGTCATGTAAATCGCCCTGGAACCCTAAAACTAAGGGCAATAGCACATGAAAACGGCCACAAAACGCGGAAAACGACGAGTTTTTTGCTCATAACTCTCAAACATGTATCGGGTGTTACAAGTCGTGTAAATCGCCCTGGAAAACCAAAACGGTGGGTAATAGCTCATGAAAACGTCCATAAATCGCAAAAAACGACGAGTTTTTGGTCATAACTCTCAAACATGTATCCAAATTTTACTGGCCTCGCAAATCCCTATTGAACCCCAAAACTGTGGGCAATAGCTATTGAAAATGTCCATAAACACGAAAACAATGATTTTTGGTCATATCTCTCAAGACTTCTGATTCAATAGGCCCCTGAAGGAAATGAAAAAAAGTTCAGGCGCGATCGAGGGTTGAGATGGGCGGATATCCCTTCGCGCCTGGGGGTAGGATTGGCATATAAAAAGATCAGATCGCGCGCGTAGAGCCTGCCAAAGCCCGTACAGGCCCGAAGCGGATTAGTACGCGCGTATTCTGCGACGCGACGTGGATTCCCGTCGTCCAACTCAGCTGTCTGACGTGGCAACACCCAAAAAAACACCCCTACATGGTTTGCTGGTCCGCATTTCTGTTCCCGCTGGTGGGTCGTTTGTGTTGCACGCGCGGATAAGAGCGGGGGCTCGCGATATAGAAGGGAATGAAAAAAATAGCGATACATCGGGAAGGCGCACCCCCCTCACGTCGGCGCGGTGCACGTCTGACACCACCCGCAGGACTGTGTCATCATGACGCGTGTAGGGACGCGTGCACCGTTTTATCAGCGCCGAAGTGAATTGTCAATCGACTTAATGGACAATCGTTGCATCATTGCAGTTCTCTGCCTGCCACGTGTGAACAAAACTTCTTTGAGAAGGCAGGTCGCATAGTAGGGGACAGTACGGTGGGGTTATAAGACTGGTCTGCCTAGCCTTTTTGACTATCTACCTCCACTAGTCACTAGCGCCCTCCTCCCTTTCTTCTTCCTCCTGCTCATCCCGCTTCTGCTCCCTCCCTCTGCGCAGCCATGGATGTCTCTCGGAAGCGTGCCGCGGCGACAATTCGCGAGGAGAGAAAAGAGAGAGCTCGCCACGCCGCTTTACGCACTGAAGAGTCACAACATATGCTCATGCCCGCAGGCGAGGGATCCTCCGGGTAGGTCATGTACTTCTTCTCCTTAATAGTGTTATCTAGCATTCTTCTTCTCCTAAATCATCACCTACTTCTCTTTCTTTAGAGCCGTCGGTTCACCGGCAGACATGTCCCCCTCAGATCCCCGGAACAACGAGGTAAATAATACACACTGGGGTTTTTGCGACTAGGATTTGGGGTTTTTGCGACTAGGATTTGGGGTTTTTTCTCCTGGATCTTTTCCACACCGCCCATTTCTGCATAAAGCTCGTGTGCTATAATGACACGTTACTGTTGTTCCCGTTCTGTGATAGGACTGAAACCACGTATTCTTTGTCCTAGGAAAAGAAGCCAAAACTCATCAATAATGTGGATGCCTAGCTTAATGAACGAATAAGCAGCCAGAGGGAGAAAATGCAAACACAAGAGCGGAAATTAAAACAGCTCAAATTAGCTGTGAATACCCTTACTAAGGAGCGCGACGAGCTGAAAAGGGACAACGCTGCCAGGAAGAAACTGCATAAGAAGATCCAAGCCTCGAACCGACTGAATACATCCATCAACGAGGGGCTCTCGAAGGATAATGCGAGGCTAAAAGATGATAATGTCAATCTCCGTGTCGAGAACATGAACCTCCTTCAAGAGCTCAAGGCTTCGCTCAGTGAGCATGTCAAGATCAGGCGGGACATGCTGGTACATTGCATACAACTTGAAGAGATTGAGGACGTAAACCAGCATCTCCTCGCCATGCTACGACTGTAATGTAGCAGACTTTCCTCGGTGCTGCAAAGCTGAATTGAACTACGTGTTTCTATTTTGCAACTGTAAACTGAACTATCCGAACAATGAGTTGCAACGGGAGACACCTTTTGCGCAGTCCGAAAACTATCTGCTTTCCTGTTGTTTCTATCTACTGTCGCCGCCATGTTGGACAAGTGTCATTTTTGTTGTAAGAAAAACTTAAACTTAGATATTACACACACTCAACCGTGCATTAAAATTCAAATTAGGTATTCCAAACTAAACTTCAAATAGTTGCAAAAGGAGGTAGCCACAATCGGAAAAGAGTGGGTGGGCCACTAGAGGGGGTCCGCAGAGAGAGAGAGAGAGAGAGAGAGTGAGAGAGAGTGAGAGTGAGTGAGTTTCGTAAAGAGAGAGAGAGAGAGAGATTTGTTTTTGACACAGAAGAGAGATTGTTGGCGAATGGGGCCACCGGGCGCGTGAGAACCGTGCATGTACCATAATAGGCATGTCCAAGGCGCACCGTGCGCGTGTGAACTGTGTAGTACCGTACTACCGCATGTCCGCGGTGCACTGTGCGAGCAGGTGCGCATGCGTATGCTGCTGAACCGTACACGTGTGAACTGCGGGAGCACGAAACGTCGGCGTCTCACCATATACAGCCCATCTCTCTGTCTCTCTCCGCCTCCCCTCATTCACTCCATCAAGCCACCTCTTCCCAACTCCCCCTAGGCCCCTACCCACTACCCTTCCCCACTCCTCTCTTCGCCGACCAGGAAAAAACCCTCTCCCCTTCCGCTTCCGCTGCACTTCCCATTCCGGCGATGGAGCACCCATCCGACGTTGTCGCCGCAGCGAAGGAGAAGGCCGTGACGCTGGCGTTAGCCGTGGAGGAGGCGGACATAGCCGCGACAGAGGCGGCCAAAGCCGCGGAGGAGGCAGAAAATGCCGCAAGGGCTTTAATCAAAGCCACAACGGATGCGAAAGATGAAGCGGAGGCCATTGCTGAAGGCCGGCCGATCGGTCCCTCATCGGCTCCCGCCGCTATCAGTACTTGTGCTTACAATCTTGGGAAGCAGCTGCAGGATGACGACGAGGAGGTCGAGCTCATCATGCCACCGCCGCCGGCCTGTGACGAGAACATCATCGACGACGAGGAGGAGGTAAGTTCCAATTAATGGATTATCTGCTTGGGGCCTAGGGTTTTCGGTTAGCGTCAGATTCGTTTGTTATCTGTTAAGATTGGGGCCTAGGGTTTTCACTTAGCGTCAGATTCATTTGTTATCTGTTACGATTGATGTGTAATCAATGGATCTGTGGATTATTGCTAGCTAGGCTTCGATTATGGACAGAATCGATTAATATTTGTGGATCTAAGGATTATTGCTAGCTAGGGTTCGATTATGGACAGAATCGATTAATATTTGTGGATCTGTGGATTGTTTTTTTCATTTCTATGGATTAATGCTAGCTTATTGACCGACGGAAGTGGTTTATCTGCTTGATCCCTTGATTACTTTCTGTTATTGCTAGCTGGAGACTGTTATGCTTTCTTTGTTAAGCATTCAATTTTAGTTGTAGTTTCTACATATTTGCTTCACATGTGTATTTTGTATATTTCAGCAGGCTACTGATGATGTTGACAACGATGTCGACTCGTGTCAAAGGAAGACCAGGGCCACTCTCAATAAGCTTAAAGCGGGTGGGTTCGACCGGTTCTGGAGTGAACCCTGGACTGATGGCATGAACAGCTGCCCCTTCTGCAAAAGGAGCATAAAGATGGACTTCCAAAGCATCTTGCAGCATGCTGAAGGCTGTGGATCTGGCCGTGTCAAAGTTGGGGAAACTGTCAATGTCCACGGTTTCAGGGCCAATCACATGGCCTATGGCATGTTCCTCTGGAGCAAACTGAACCGAACTATCAAGGCCGGTCGTGTGCCTGCTCCCAAGCCCAAGCCACCGAAGGTTCAGGGTATGGGCATTAGGAAGCAGAGGAAGCAGGACAGGGAGGAGCGGGACCGGGAGGAGGCGGCGAGGAGGCAGTGATGTAATGATGTGCCTGTTTGTGAGTGCTGCTACTGCTGGTTTAAGGAGCATGCTTTTGTTTGAACTGTGTTTATCTTGGCTTCTTAGCAGCGTTTGTGTTGAACCTCTGCCTTATCAAGTTTGTGTTGAACCTTGCTTAATTAGTTGCTTGTTATGTTTCTGCATTTTAGATGCTTAATTAGTTTGTGTTGAACCTTGCTTAATTAGTTGCTTGTTATGTTTCTACATTCTAGATGCTTACTATCTACATTTGTTTCTTTACATGCTGGTGTGTGGCGGGATTTCCTATTTCGGAAAGGTTCAAGGGAAATAGTTAAGGAATTGAGAAATAGATGCTAGTATAGATTTGCTACCAAATTGGGAAAAAAGGAATGAATGAGGTGAGCCTAGCAGAGGTAGACAAAGGAAGAAATGAGGGAGGGGGAGAGGGAGAGGGAGGGTTCTTTGATTTGTTGCCAAATTGGGCTGGCTGGTTGCGTTGCCCTATTGTGGCCTTATTTTGCTCTTCTTTCCTTTTTCATATAGTTGTTGATTTACAAACAAGCCTGTTTTGTCTCACCTAAACCTCTTTTTCCAAAAAATGACAGATCTACAAAAAGCTTGTTTTGTCTCACCTGACCCTCTTTCCTTCACGAAATAACCGCAAATTTGTTTACACATTCTAAAATACGCAGACTTAGCCCAGACCAGCTCCTGTTCATGTGCCCGTGTTATCGCTGCAGCGGCTGCTTTCTTATTTGGGCCGGCCCAAATAAGCCCGGCAAACGCGCGCGGGTATGACGGCGTAGACGCGTTAGGTATTTACTATTTAGTCACTCCACGGTCGCCTCCGCCCACGACTCGCCTCCTATCCCTCCTCACACGAGCGCCTCCACACGACAACAACCTCAAAAATTCCATCGAGGACCGCCTCCAGTACTCAACGCCTGCGACGACACAGGTTCATGGATCAGAGATTCAAGGATCAGGTATGTTTTCGCCAACTCCTATATGAAAAACTAGAACGAGTGATGTACAGAAATTTCGTCAGATCTAGAGGAAATACGATCAAATTTTAAAAATGCATTACGATCATAATTGTGTAGATCGGATCTACATATGAACTAGTACAATGAAAACTCTATTATATGTTAGCACTGAAAGCATGTCGTGTCAGATCTATATGTACTATTAAGAAAATTGTACTTCATTTGTTTCAAAATATAAGATGTTTTAGTTTTGTGAACAAAATGTATCTAGATTTAATTTAGTGTGTAGATTCACTTCAAACTTGAGTGAACCTACATACTAAAAGAAGTCTACATACATTTGCTTTACAAAACTAAAACATCTTATATTTTAAAATGGAGGGAGTATTATCTAATGGACACTACTCGGTGCTTTGGAATATCATGCGTGTTAGGTGGTAGAATATAGATTACTTTATTCTAAAAAGTTTGTGTACATGGCACTTTCTGGTTAGGTGGAAGAGTATGCTCGCACTAGTCATGCTCGTGCCGCTCTTAAGTTGCACAAACCTCTGCATATAAGAGGTATGTAATGTAAAATTAAAAAAATCAATGCAGTTATAATATTGCTGCTTATGTATGTATTTGTTACATGCAGGTCCCGGAGTAAATTTTGAGAAAGAATTTGAATGTTTCTGCCATTATGGCAACCGTGTGGCGATGGATGATGCCGAAATTAATGTACTAAAGGATGGAGTTGATAAGAACCTCCCAAAAAGACCATTTTATGTATGCACCATAAATAAATCAAACACCATTAAAGGCAAAGCAAAAATGGTAAAACTTTTGAACTAGTAACAATTTTTTCAAAATGTTACATTACTACTATTAGGTACTGACATTTGTATGTATATATTGGTGTAATCTATATGCAGTACTTTTCGAGGAGCTTCACCATGGAGCATATTGTTCCATATATTGAACTACCAGCAAACATTCAAGTATTTTGTAACAATATGGAAGTTGTAAAAGTTAAAATGGTGATGGCCAAGTCAAACACTAGAGGAAAACTGAAATGTGGAGGTGCCATGATAACATCTAAGTGGATGGAGGTTGTGAACAAGTTTGATATGAGAGCTGGTGACATCTTTGTGTTTTGGTTCCGTTGTAGCTCGGCTGTCCTCAAGCTCCTTATTAATCATCTGCGAAATCAACATGAAGACCATGCAATGTTGTCATGTGTCCACAATTGCCACAAAGTGTTTCTAGCCAACTTAGTAATCACTAAGTTGATGAATTCAAAGTCCTTAGCCAAGCCTATAGATCTCTATAGGATGGCTAGTAAGTCCTTCATCAACTTAGTGCTTATGTGATAATAGAATAGTACTGTTATTTATAAGTTAGAACTGTCACAAGCATCATGGCTAGGTCAAATTTACGAGCATCATGGCTAGAAACACCATCATCAACTTGTTTTATCAAGTGGGTGGGATCGTGTTGGTCAGGTGTAGTGACTCACACAGCCACTAAGTTGATGATGGTGTTTCTAGCTAACCCAGAGAGGTCTAGATCCCATGCAATGTTGGCATGGTGGCCCAACATCTACCACAGTTGTGTGTGTCATGGCTTGGCATAGCAAAAGTATAGTTAGATCTATCAAGAGGGAAGGATCATGTTGTCCAAGCGATGACTCATACAACAACAAGTTGGTGAACGTATTTCTATCCATCCCAGAGAGGTCTAGATCCCATGCAATGTTGGCATGGCCCCACATTTGCCACAAGTGTGTCTCATGTCTTGGCATAGCACTCTTACATCTAGATCTATCAAGTGAGTGGGATCATGTTGGTCAGGTGTAGTGACTCACACAGCCACTAAGTTGATTATGGTGTTTCTAACCAACTTGGAGAGGTGTAGATCCCATGCAATGTTGGCATGGGCCCACATCTACCACAGTTGTGTGTGTCATGGCTTGGCATAGCAAAATTATAGTTAGATCTATCAAGAGGGTGGGACAATGTTGTCCAAGCGATGACTCATACAACAACAAGTTGGTGAACTTGTTTCTATCCATCCCAGAGAGGTCTAGATCAGATGCAATGTTGGCATGGCCCCACATTTGCCACAAGTGTGTCTCATGTCTTGGCATAGCACTCTTACATCTAGATCTATCAAGTGAGTGGGATCATGTTGGTCAGGTGTAGTGACTCACACAGCCACTAAGCTGATGATGGTGTTTCTAGCCAACTCAGATAGGTGTAGATCCCATGCAATGTTGGCATGGGCCCACATCTACCACAGTTGTGTGTGTCATGGCTTGGCATAGCAAAATAATAGTTAGATCTATCAAGAGGGTGGGACAATGTTGTCCAAGCGATGACTCATACAACAACAAGTTGGTGAACGTGTTTCTATCCAGCCCAGAGAGGTCTAGATCCCATGCAATGGTGGCATAGCCCCACATTTGCCACAAGTGTGTCTCATGTCTTGGCATATCACTCTTACAACTAGATCTATCAAGTGAGTGGGATCATGTTGGTCAGGTGTAGTAGTGACTCACACAACCACTAAGTTGATGATGGTGTTTCTAACCTACTCGAAGAGGTGTAGATCCCATGCAATGTTGTCATGGGCCTAGAGAGGTGAGTCACACAACCACAAGTTGGTGAAGGTATTTCTAGCCACCCCAGAGAGAGGTCTCAAGCCCATGCGAAATTTCAAAATTTGATCGGGCCACCTAAAATTCAAAAAAAAAATCAAAATTGTGTGAAAGCTTGGACACATTTTAAATTGCTTCTAGGTAGAGGATGCCATGTTTTAGCATGAAGCATGTATCACATCACAAAGCCCTAACCCCTAGGCATCCTTAATAGACACCTTGATTTTTGGCCTAAATTTGACCGAGACACCAAAAATTCAAAAACATTCAAATTTGTGTGAAACCTTGTACATGTGTCTTAGTTTGTGTATGTTAGCATGTGCAAAAAAATCCAGGTTGTTTCACGAAAGTCGAAAAAACACATTGCTAGGAAAAGAGGCCTAGTGAGACCAGAAGGGCTGTTCGTAAATTTCTCAAGTTTTGGATGCTCATGAAATGATCCCAAACTTTTTGCACATGCTATACCAACGGTGCCTATCAAGAATATGTAATTTATTTTATAAAATTCAAAATTGTAAAATAGCTATTTTTTAAATATTTAAATAGAAAATAAAAAGGAATATATGATCGAAGAAAACAGTAAGACTTGCCGTGCAGGCAACAAGCCAGCCTAACTCCTACTCCCACGCCCGCATTCATGGCTGCGTTCGGGCGTGAAGTAGTTTGGGGCGGCCCATCTTAATCCCGGGCATCAAAAAGTAATGGGCTCTTTCCGGCCCAACGGAAAACCGTAGTGTAAGGACTGACGCAGGTTGGAGTTTTTTTTTTGAAACCTCATATATTAGGCATGCAAGCCGCCTCATAGCCGAGCGAGAAACGATTAGACCTGCTTATATACCCTGCATTAATACGTGGCACGAGCTTCTCTCAACAAATCAACGATGACACGTACTCCTGTCAGTTGTCTTCCTTTTGGACTACACATGGGCCTGCATCATGGTCCAACAATGGTCTTCTAGTCGTATGCAGGCCGTTGAGCTCGAAATGTGTACTAGCATTATTTTTCATTCCCTTTACAAGCTTGTTGTTTGTTTGCTGAACATCTCCGTTGTAGTTTTTTTGTTTTAGATTCAAATTTCAACTAATTTTTACAATCAATTCAAAATTAATCATCTCTTGGCATAGCAGTGTTAATCTATCAAGTGGGTGGGATCATGTTATCCCACCATTGCATTAGGCTCTAGACCCATATGAGTTGATTAGAAACACCATCATCAAGTTTGTCGTGGCTTGACATAGCACTCTTATAGCTAGATCTATCAAGTGGGAGGGATCATGTTGGTCAAGTGTAGTGACTCAAACAACCACTAAGTTAATGATGGTGTTTCTAGCCAACCCAGAGAGGTCTAGACCCCATGCAATGTTAGCATGGCCCCACATCTACCACAAGTGTGTGGGATGTAGAGCCTGATGCAATGTTAGCATGTCCCCACATCTAGCATGGCCAACAAGTGTGTCATGGCTTGGCACTTACAGCTAGATCTATCAGGTGGGTGGGATCATGTTGGCCGGGTGTAGTGATTCACACAGCCTTGTTGATGATGGTGTTTCTAGCCAACCTAGAGAGGTATAGATCCCATGCAATGTTAGCAAAAGAATAGTTAGATCTATCAAGTAGGTAGGGTCATGTTGGTCAGGTGTGATGACTCATACAACAAGTTGGTGAAGGTGTTTAATTTCTATCCAGCCCATAGAGGTTTAGACCCCATGCAATGTTGGCATGGCCCCACATCATCCACAAGTTTGTGTCATGGCTTGTCATAACACTCTTATATATAGCTAGATCTATCAAGTGGGTGGGATCATGTTGGTCAGGTGTAGTGACTCACACTGCCACTAAGTTGATGATGGTGTTTCTAGCCAACCCGGAGAGGTGTAGATCCCATGCAATGTTTGCATGGTGGCCCAACATCTACCACAGTTGTGTGTGTCATGGCTTGGCATAGCAAAATTATAGTTAGATCTATCAAGAGGGTGGGACAATGTTGTCAAAGCGATGACTCATACAACAACAAGTTGGTGAACGTGCTTCTATCCATCCCAGAGAGGTCTAGATCCCATGCAATGTTGGCATGGCCCCACATTTGCCACAAGTGTGTCTCATGTCTTGGCATAGCACTCTTACATCTAGATCTATCAAGTGAGTGGGATCATGTTGGTCAGGTGTAGTGACTCACACAGCCACTAAGTTGATGATGGTGTTTCTAGCCAACTGGAGAGGTGTAGATCCCATGCAATGTTGGCATGGGCCTACATCTACCAAAGTTGTGTCTGTCATGGCTTGGCATAGCAAAATAATAGTTAGATCTATCAAGAGGGTGGGACAATGTTGTCCAAGCAATGACATATAAAACAACAAGTTGGTGAACGTGTTTCTATCCAGCCCAGAGAGGTCTAGATCCCATGCAATGGTGGCATAGCCCCACATTTGCCACAAGTGTGTCTCATGTCTTGTCATATCACTCTTACAACTAGATCTATCAAGTGAGTGGGATCATGTTGGTCAGGTGTAGTAGTGACTCACACAACCACTAAGTTGATGATGGTGTTTCTAACCTACTCAAAGAGGTGTAGATCCCATGCAATGTTGGCATGGGCCCAGAGATGTGAGTCACACAACCACAAGTTGGTGAAGGTGTTTCTAGCCACCCCAGAGAGAGGTCTCAAGCCCATGTGAAAATTCAAAATTTTACCGGGCCACCTAAAATTCAAAAAAAAAAATCTAAATTGTGTGAAATCTTGGATACATTTTAAATTGCTTCTAGGTAGAGGATGCCATGTTTCAGCATGGAGCATGTATCACATCACAAAGGCCTAACCCCTAGGCATCCTTAATAGACACCTTGATTTTTGGCCTAAATTTGACCGGGCCACCAAAAGTTCAAAAACATTGAAATTTGTGTTAAACCTTAAACATGTGTCTTAGTTTGTGTATGTTAGCATGTGTAAAAAAATCCAGGTTGTTTCACGAAAGTCGAAAAAAACACTTGCTAGGAAAAGAGGCGTAGGCGAGACCAGAAGGGCTGTTCGTAAATTTCTCAATTTTTCGATGCTCATCAAATGATCCCAAATTTTTTGCACATGCTATACCAACGGTGCCTGTCAAGAATATGTAATTTATTTTATAAAATTCAAAATTGTAAAATAGATATTTTGTTCAAATATTTAAATAGAAAATAAAAAGGAATATATGATTGAAGAAAAAAGTAAGACTTGCCGTGCAGGCAACAAGCCAGCCCAACTCCTACTCCCGCGCCCGCATTCACGGCTGCGTCCGGGCGTGAAGTAGTTTGGGGCGGCCCATCTTAATCCCGGGCATCAAAAAGTAATGGGCTCTTTGGGGCCCAATAGAAAACTGTAGCGGGAAGGACTGACGCAGGTTGGAGTTTTTGTTTTTTTGAAACCTCATATATTAGGCATGCAAGCCGCCTCATAGCCGAGCGAGAAACGATTAGACCTGCTTATATACCCTGCATTAATACGTGGCACGAGCTTCTCTCAACAAATCAACAATGACACGTACTGCTTTCAGTTGTCTTCCTTTTGGACCACACATGGGCCTGCATCCTGGTCCAACAATGGTCTTCTAGTCGTATGCAGGCCATTGAGCTCGAAATGTGCACTAGCATTATTTTTCATTCCCTTTACAAGCTTGTTGTTTGTTTGCTGAACATCTCCGTAGTATTTTTTTTGTTTTAGATTCAAATTTCAACTAATTTTTAGAATCAATTCAAAATTAATCATCTCTTCGCATAGCAGTGTTAATCTATCAAGTGGGTGGGATCATGTTATCCCACCATTGCATTACGCTCTAGACCCATATGAGTTGATTAGAAACACCATCATCAAGTTTGTCGTGTCTTGACATAGCACTCTTATAGCTAGATCTATCAAGTGGGAGGGATCATATTGGTCAAGTGTAGTGACCCAAACAACCACTAAGTTGATGATGGTGTTTCTAGCCAGCCTAGAGAGGTCTAGACCCCATGCAATGTTAGCATGGCCCCACATCTTCCACAAGTGTGTGGGATCTAGAGCCTGATGCAATGTTAGCATGGCCCCACATCTAGCATGGCCAACAAGTGTGTCATGGCTTGGCATAGCACTCTTACAGCTAGACCTATCAGGTGGGTGGGATCATGTTGGCCAGGTGTAGTGATTCACACAGCCATGTTGATGATGGTGTTTCTAGCCAACCTAGAGAGGTATAGATCCCATGCAATGTTAGCAAAAGTATAGTTAGATCTATCAAGTAGGTAGGGTCATGTTGGTCAGGTGTGATGACTCATACAACAAGTTGGTGAAGGTGTTCAATTTCTATCCAGCCCATAGAGGTCTAGACCCCATGCAATGTTGGCATGGCACCACATCAGCCACAAGTTTATGTCATGGCTTGGCATAACACTCTTATATATAGCTAGATCTATCAAGTGGGTGGGATCGTGTTGGTCAGGTGTAGTGACTCACACTGCCACTAAGTTGATGATGGTGTTTCTAGCTAACCCAAAGAGGTCTAGATCCCATGCAATGTTGGCATGGTGGCCCAACATCTACCACAGTTGTGTGTGTCATGGCTTGGCATAGCAAAAGTATAGTTAGATCTATCAAGTGGGAAGGATCATGTTGTCCAAGCGATGACTCATACAACAACAAGTTGGTGAACGTATTTCTATCCAGCCCATAGAGGTCTAGACCCCATGCAATGTTGGCATGGCCCCACATCAGCCACAAGTGTGTCTCATGTCTTGGCATAGCACTCTTACATCTAGATCTATCAAGTGAGTGGGATCATGTTGGTCAGGTGTAGTGACTCACACAACCAATAAGTTGATGATGGTGTTTCTTGCCAACTTGGAGAGGTGTAGATCCCATGCAATGTTGGCATGGGCCCACATGTACCACAGTTGTGTGTGTCATGGCTTGGCATAGCAAAATAATAGTTAGATCTATCAAGAGGGTGGGACAATGTTGTACAAGCGATGACTCGTACAACAACAAGTTGGTGAACGTGTTTCTATCCAGCCCAGAGATGTCTAGATCCCATGCAATGGTGGCATAACCCCAAATTTGCCACAAGTGTGTCTCATGTCTTGGCATAGCACTCTTACATCTAGATCTATCAAGTGATTGGGATCATGTTGGTCAGGTGTAGTGACTCACACAGCCACTAAGTTGATGATGGTGTTTCTAGCCAACTTGGAGAGGTGTAGATCCCATGCAATGTTGGCATGGGCCCACATGTACCACAGTTGTGTGTGTCATGGCTTGGCATAGAAAAATAATAGTTAGATCTATCAAGAGGGTGGGGCAATGTTGTCCAAGCGATGACTCATACAACAACAAGTTGGTGAACGTGTTGCTATCCAGCCCAGAGAGGTCTAGATCCCATGCAATGGTGGCATAGCCCCACATTTGCCACAAGTGTGTCTTATGTCTTGGCATAGCACTCTTACAACTAGATCTATCAAGTGAGTGGGATCATGTTGGTCAGGTGTAGTAGTGACTCACACAACCACTAAGTTGATGATGGTGTTTCTAACCTACTCGAAGAGGTGTAGATCCCATGCAATGTTGGCATGGGCCCAGAGATGTGAGTCACACAACCACAAGTTGGTGAAGGTGTTTCCAGCCACCCTAGAGAGAGGTCTCAAGCCCATGCGAAAATTCAAAATTTTACCGGGCCACCTAAAATTCAAAAAAAAAATCTAAATTGTGTGAAAGCTTGGACACATTTTAAATTGCTTCTAGGTAGAGGATGCCATGTTTCAGCATGGAGCATGTATCACATTACAAAGGCCTAACCCCTAGGCATCCTTAATAGACACCTTGATTTTTGGCCTAAATTTGACCGGGCCACCAAAAATTAAAAGACATTCAAATTTGTGTGAAACCTTGTACATGTGTCTTAGTTTGTGTATGTTAGCATGTGTAAAAAAATCCAGGTTGTTTCACGAAAGTCGAAAAAAACACATTGCTAGGAAAAGAGGCCTAGGTGAGACCAGAAGGGCTGTTCGTAAATTTCTCAATTTTTCGATGCTCATCAAATGATCCCAAAATTTTTGCACATGCTATACCAACGGTGCCTGTCAAGAATATGTAATTTATTTTATAAAATTCAAAATTGTAAAATAGATATTTTGTTCAAATATTTAAATAGAAAATAAAAAGGAATATATGATTGAAGAAAAAAGTAAGACTTGCCGTGCAGGCAACAAGCCAGCCCAACTCCTACTCCCGCGCCCGCATTCACGGTTGCGTCCGGGCGTGAAGTAGTTTGGGGCGGCCCATCTTAATCCCGGGCATCAAAAAGTAATGGGCTCTTTGGGGCCCAATAGAAAACTGTAGCGGGAAGGACTGACGCGGGTTGGAGTTTTTGTTTTTTTGAAACCTCATATATTAGGGATGCAAGCCGCCTCATAGCCGAGCGAGAAACGATTAGACCTGCTTATATACCCTGCATTAATACGTGGCACGAGCTTCTCTCAACAAATCAACAATGACACGTACTGCTTTCAGTTGTCTTCCTTTTGGACCACACATGGGCCTGCATCCTGGTCAAACAATGGTCTTCTAGTCGTATCCAGGCCGTTGAGCTCGAAATGTGTACTAGCATTATTTTTCATTCCTTTTACAAGCTTGTTGTTTGTTTGTTGAACATCTCAGTAGTAGTTTTTTGTTTTAGATTCATATTTCAACTAATTTTTAGAATCAATTCAAAATTAATCATCTCTTGGCATAGCAGTGTTAATCTATCAAGTGGGTGGGATCATGTTATCCCACCATTGCATTACGCTCTAGACCCATATGAGTTGATTAGAAACACCATCATCAAGTTTTTTGTGGCTTGACATAGCACTCTTATAGCTAGATCTATCAAGTGGGAGGGATCATGGTGGTCAAGTGTAGTGACTCAAACAACCAGTAAATTGATGATGGTGTTTCTAGCCAGCCCAGAGAGGTCTAGACCCCATGCAATGTTAGCATGGCCCCACATCTTCCACAAGTGTGTGGGATCTAGAGCCTGATGCAATGTTAGCATGGCCCCACATCTAGCATGGCCAACAAGTGTGTCATGGCTTGGCCTAGCACTCTTACAGCTAGATCTATCAGGTGGGTGGGATCATGTTGGCCAGGTGTAGTGATTCACACAGCCTTGTTGATGATGGTTTTCTAGCCAACCTAGAGAGGTATAGATCCCATGCAATGTTAGCAAAAGTATAATTACATCTATCAAGTAGGTAGGGTCATGTTGGTTAGGTGTGATGACTCATACAACAAGTTGGTGAAGGTGTTTAATTTCTATCCAGCCCATAGAGGTCTAGACCCCATGTAATGTTGACATGGCCCCACATCAGCCACAAGTTTGTGTCATGGCTTGGCATAACACTCTTATATATAGCTAGATCTATCAAGTGGGTGGGATCGTGTTGGTCAGGTGTAGTGACTCACACAGCCACTAAGTTGATGAGGGTGTTTCTACCTAACCCAGAGAAGTCTAGATCCCATGCAATGTTGGCATGGTGGCCCAAAATCTACCACAGTTGTGTGTGTCATGGCTTGGCATAGCAAAAGTATAGTTAGATCTATCAAGAGGGAAGGATCATGTTGTCCAAGCAATGACTCATACAACAACAAGTTGGTGAACGTATTTCTATCCAGCCCATTGAGGTCTAGACCCCATGCAATGTTGGCATGGCCCCACATCAGCCACAAGTGTGTCTCATGTCTTGGCATAGCACTCTTACATCTTGATCTATCAAGTGAGTGGGATCATGTTGGTCAGGTGTAGTGACTCACACAGCCACTAAGTTGATGATCGTGTCTCTAGCCAACTCGGAGAGGTGTAGATCCCATGCAATGTTGGCATGGGCCCACAACTACCAAAGTTGTGTGTGTCATGGGTTGGCATAGCAAAATAATAGTTAAATCCATCCAGAGGGTGGGACAATGTTGTCCAAGCGATGACTCATACAACAACAAGTTGGTGAACGTGTTTCTATCCAGCCCAGAGAGGTCTAGATCCCATGCAATGGTGGCATAGCCCCACATTTGCCACAAGTGTGTCTCATGTCTTGGCATAGCACTCTTACAACTAGATCTATCAAGTGAGTGGTATTATGTTGGTCAGGTGTAGTAGTGACTCACACAACCACTAAGTTGATGATGGTGTTTCTAACCTACTCGAAGAGGTGTAGATCCCATGCAATGTTGGCATGGGCCCAGAGAGGTGAGTCACACAACCACAAGTTGGTGAAGGTGTTTCTAGCCACCCCAGAGAGAGGTCTCAAGCCCATGCGAAAATTCAAAATTTAACTGGGCCACCTAAAATTCAAAAAAAAATCTAAATTGTGTGAAAGCTTGGACACATTTTAAATTGCTTCTAGGTAGAGGATGCCATGTTTCAACATGGAGCATGTATCACATCACAAAGGCCTAACCCCTAGGCATCCTTAATAGACACCTTGATTTTTGGCCTAAATTTGACCGGGCCACCAAAAATTAAAAAACATTCAAATTTGTGTGAACTTGTACATGTGTCTTAGTTTGTGTATGTTAGCATGTGTAAAAAAATCCAGGTTGTTTCACGAAAGTCGAAAAAAACACATTGCTAGGAATAGAGGCCTAGGTGAGACCAGAAGGGCTGTTCGTAAATTTCTCAATTTTTCGATGCTCATCAAATGATCCAAAAAAATTTGCACATGCTATACCAACGGTGCCTGTCAAGAATATGTAATTTATTATATAAAATTCAAAATTGTAAAATAGCTATTTTGTTCAAATATTTAAATAGAAAATAAGAATATATGATCAAAGAAAAAAGTAAGACTTGCCGTGGAGGCAACAAGTCAGCCCAACTTCTACTCCCGCGCCCGCATTCACGGCTGCGTCCGGGCGTGAAGTAGTTATGGGCGGCCCATCTTAATACCGGGCATCAAAAAGTAATGGGCTCTTTCGGGCCCAACAGAAAACCGTAGCGGGAAGGACTGACGCGGGTTGGAGTTTTTGTTTTTTTGAAACCTCATATATTAGGCATGCAAGCCGCCTCATAGCCGAGCGAGAAACGATTAGACCTTCTTATATACCCTGCATTAATACGTGGCACGAGCTTCTCTCAACAAATCAACAATGACACGTACTGCTTTCAGTTGTCTTCCTTTTGGACCACACATGGGCCTGCATCCTGGTCCAACAATGGTCTTCTAGTCGTATGCAGGCCGTTGAGCTTGAAATGTGTACTAGCATTATTTTTCATTCCCTTTAAAAGCTTGTTGTTTGTTTGCTGAACATCTCTGTAGTAGTTTTTTTTGTTTTAGATTGAAAATTCAACTAATTTTTAGAATCAATTCAAAATTAATCATCTCTTGGCATAGCAGTGTTAATCTATCAAGTGGGTGGGATCATGTTATCCCACCATTGCATTAGGCTCTAGACCCATATGAGTTGATTAGAAACACCATCATCAAGTTTGTCGTGCCTTGACATAGCACTCTTATAGCTAGATCTATCAAGTGGGAGGGATCATGTTGGTCAAGTGTAGTGACTCAAACAACCAGTAAGTTGATGATGGTGTTTCTAGCCAGCCTAGAGAGGTCTAGACCCCATGCAATGTTAGCATGGTCCCACATCTACCACCAGTGTGTGAGATCCAGAGCCTGATGCAATGTTAGCATGGCCCCACATCTAGCATGGCCAACAAGTGTGTCATGGCTTGGCATAGCACTCTTACAGCTAGATCTATCAGGTGGGTGGGATCATGTTGGCCAGGTGTAGTGATTCACACAGCCTTGTTGATGATGGTGTTTCTAGCCAACCTAGAGAGGTATAGATCCCATGCAATGTTAGCAAAAGTATAGTTACATCTATCAAGTAGGCAGGGTCATATTTGTTAGGTGTGATGACTCATACAACAAGTTGGTGCAGGTGTTTAATTTCTATCCAGCCCATAGAGGTCTAGACCCCATGCAATGTTGACATGGCCCCACATTAGCCACAAGTTTGTGTCATGGCATGGCATAACACTCTTATATATAGCTAGATCTATCAAGTGGGTGGGCTTGTGTTGGTCAGGTGTAGTGGCTCACACAACCACTAAGTTGATGATGGTGTTTCTAGCTAACCCAGAGAGGTCTAGATCCCATGCAATGTTGGCATGGTGGCCCAACATCTACCACAGTTGTGTGTGTCATGGCTTGGCATAGCAAAAGTATAGTTAGATCTATGAAGAGGGAAGGATCATGTTGTCCAAGCGATGACTCATACAACAACAAGTTGGTGCACGTATTTCTATCCAGCCCATAGAGGTCTAGACCCCATGCAATGTTGGCATGGCCCCACATTTTCCACAAGTGTGTCTCATGTCTTGGCATAGCACTATTACATCTAGATCTATCAAGTGAGTGGGATCATGTTGGTCAGGTGTAGTGACTCACACAGCCACTAAGTTGATGATGGTGTTTCTAGCCAACTCGGAGAGGTGTAGATCCCATGCAATGTTGGCATGGGCCCACAACTACCACAGTTGTGTGTGTCATGGCTTGGCATATCAAAATAATAGTTAGATCTATCAAGAGGGTGGGACAATGTTTTCCAAGCGATGACTCATACAACAACAAGTTGGTGAACGTGTTTCTATCCAGCCCAGAGAGGTCTAGATCCCATGCAATGGTGGCATAGCCCCACATTTGCCACAAGTGTGTCTCATGTCTTGGCATAGCACTCTTACAACAAGATCTATCAAGTGAGTGGGATCATGTTGGTTAGGTGTAGTAGTGACTCACACAGCCACTAAGTTGATGATGGTGTTTCTAGCCAACTCGGAGAGGTGTAGATCCCATGCAATGTTGGCATGAGCCCACATCTACCACAGTTGTGTCTGTCATGGCTTGGCATAGCAAAATAATAGTTAGATCTATCAAGAGGGCGGGACAATATTGTCCAAGCGATGACTCATACAACAACAAGTTGGTGAACGTGTTTCTATCCAGCCCAGAGAGGTCAAGATCCCATGCAATGGTGGCATAGCCCCACATTTTTCACAAGTGTGTATCATGTCTTGGCATAGCACTCTTACCACTAGAACTATCAAGTGAGTTGGATCATGTTGGTCAGGTGTAGTAGTGACTCACACAACCACTAAGTTGATGATGGTGTTTCTAACCTACTCGAAGAGGTGTGGATCCCATGCAATGTTGGCATGGACCCAGAGAGGTGTGTCACACAACCACAAGTTGGTGAAGGTGTTTCTAGCCAACCCAGAGAGAGGTCTCAAGCCCATGCGAAAATTCAAAATTTGACCGGGCCACCTAAAATTCAAAAAAAAATCAAAATTGTGTGAAAGCTTGGACACATTTTGAATTGCTTCTAGGTAGAGGATGCCATGTTTCAGCATGGATCATGTATCACATCACAAAGGCCTAACCCCTAGGCATCCTTAATAGAAACCTTGATTTTTGGCCTAAATTTGACCGGGCCACCAAAAATTCAAAAACATTCAAATTTGTGTGAAACCTTTTAAATGTGTCTTAGTTTGTGTATGTTAGCATGTGTAAAAAAATCCAGGTTGTTTCACGAAAGTCGAAAAAAACACATTGCTAGGAAAAGAGGCTTAGGTGAGACCAGAAGGGCTGTTCGTAAATTTCTCAATTTTTCGATGCTCATCAAATGATCCCAAAAATTTTGCACATGCTATACCAACGGTGCCTGTCAAGAATATGGAATTTATTTTATAAAATTCAAAATTGTAAAATAGCTATTTTGTTCAAATATTTAAATATAAAATAAAAAGGAATATATTATCGAAGAAAACAGTAAGACTTGCCGCGCAGGCAACAAGCCAACCCAACTCCTACTCCCGCGCCCGCATTCATGGCTGCGTCCGGGCGTGAAGTAGTTTGGGGCGGCCCATCTTAATCCCGGGCATCAAAAACTAATGGGCTCTTTCGGGCCCAACGGAAAACCGTAGTGTAAGGACTGACGCGGGTTGGAGTTTTTGTTTTTTTGAAACCTCATATATTAGGCATGCAAGCCGCCTCATAGCCGAGCGAGAAACGATTAGACCTGCTTATATACCCTGCATTAATACGTGGCACGAGCTTCTCTCAACAAATCAACGATGACACGTACTGCTGTCAGTTGTCTTCCTTTTGGACTACACATGAGCCTGCATCCTGGTCCAACAATGGTCTTCTAGTCGTATGCAGGCCGTTGAGCTCGAAATGTGTACTAGCATTTTTTTTCATTCCCTTTACAAGCTTATTGTTTGTTTGCTGAACATCTCCATAGTAGTTTTTTTGTTTTAGATTTAAAATTCAACTAATTTTTAGAATAAATTCAAAATTAATCATCTCTTGGCATAGCAGTGTTAATCTATCAAGTGGGTGGGATCATGTTATCCCACCATTGCATTTGGCTCTAGACCCATATGAGTTGATTAGAAACACCATCATCAAGTTTGTCGTGGCTTGACATAGCACTCTTATAGCTAGATCTATCAAGTGGGAGGGATCATGTTGGTCAAGTGTAGTGACTCAAACAACCACTAAGTTGATGATGGTGTTTCTAGCCAGCCCAGAGAGGTCTAGACCCCATGCAATGTTAGCATGGCCCCACATCTACCACAAGTGTGTGGGATCTAGAGCCTGATGCAATGTTAGCATGGCCCCATATCTAGCATGGCCAACAAGTGTGTCATGGCTTGGCATAGCACTCTTACAGCTTGATCTATCAGGTGGGTGGATCATGTTGGCCAGGTGTAGTGATTCACACAGCCTTGTTGATGATGGTTTTCTAGCCAACCTAGAGAGGTATAGATCCCGTGCAATGTTAGCAAAAGTATAGTTACATCTATCAAGTAGGTAGGGTCATGTTGGTCAGGTGTGATGACTCATACAACAAGTTGGTGAAGGTATTTAATTTCTATCCAGCCCATAGAGGTCTAGACCCCATGCAATGTTCGCATGGCCCTACATTAGCTACAAGTTTGTGTCATGGCTTGGCATAACACTCTTATATATAGCTAGATCTATCAAGTGGGTGGGATCGTGTTGGTCAGGTGTAGTGACTCACATAGCCACTAAGTTGATGATGGTGTTTCTAGCTAACCCAGAGAGGTCTAGATCCCATGCAATGTTGGCATGGTGGCCCAACCACTGGTAGAAAACGCCCCATGCGTCCCGGTTGCCCAACCGGGACGGGGGCATCGGGACTAAAGCTCCAACCATTAGTCCCGGTTGCCCCACCAACCGGGACAAATGGGGGCACACGTGGCGGAATCAGAGCGCGAGGGGGGTGGAGCATTAGTCCCGGTTCGTAACACGAACCGGGACTAATAACTTGCTGCCGCGGCAGAGATTTGGCCCATTTCTCTGCCGCGGCAGAGAATTCATTTTGGCACATTTTGTTGCCGCGGCAGCATTTTCGCCACTTTTTGTGCCGCGGCAGAGAATTCATTTAGGTTGTTTTATTGTTTATTTAGTGTTTTGCACTTATCAATGAAGGAACCTTATATTACACAAGATCATCATGACAACATTACATTCAATACACAGATCGAGTTCATGCACTACATACAAAAGTTGCTATTCGATGCTACCGGCCAATTTCTTGAAAGTTGCTATTTTTACAATTCCTATTGTCTATACACAGCCGAGTAGTATTCCCCTTGTGTGTTTAGTACTTCTGCATCCAAGAATCCCGCCAATTCCTCCTGTATTGCTCGTATGCGGTCCTTTGGCAGAAGACCGTCCCGTAGACGTTCGATCTGATTTAAAAAAGGAGTCAGCCTAAATGAATATGAAACTAAACACAATTTGTTTGTAATTAAAAACTATAGAAATTGTTTACGTACGTGGAGTTTCTCTAAATTCCTGCCCTTCTCATCGCACGTCTGCCGGATGAACTCGCATACATAGTATCCACATAGATTGTTACCTGGTCCCTGCGTCAGGCACTTTACGACAACATAGTTCAATCAAAATAATAATCAAGCATGATAATAACTGTATCAAAACTAGAATCAAAGAGATGCGCGGATATAGCTAGTGGTGCTTACATCTAGTGGTTGAAATGTAAGCTCCTCTTTCCAAACACCCCTAGCCTTCTTGGTGAACCGTTTCCAAGCGCTGCCCGGCGTAGAAAACGAATAAAATAAGTTATTAAGTACTTGATATCATAAAATTCACGAACGATGCCGATATAGTGTCGTAATGATTAGAATTACCGCTGGAGAAGTATCTGCATGTCCTTCCACGTCTCAAGGGGTTTATGTTTCGAGTCCATGACTAGTACACGCCCTTTGTCAAGTTGAATGATTAACATAATATAGTGGTACCTGCGAATGCAAAACTAATCAATTATATACTTAACATCGAGTAAGCGAAATAGAAAGTGTATACAAGACAATAACACTCACTGGAAGTTGTAAGGAAATAGTATTTCCCTTTTGGTTTCTTGAAACCTTAACGCGTGTACTATATTATCCTCCGTATCCTGGGGGCTTATTTTGATATTAGCTTCATGAACCCAATATGGGTCAATGAAGCCAATGTCATAGATTTGTCCTCTGCTGCATTCGAGAATCTTCATTCTGCATATTAAAGTATGATTATATACATGCAATAAACAAAATATTATAGATGGAGACTAAATTAATTACAGAATTAGTAATTACAGACAATAGGCACTCATGAGAGATTTGTCCAAGGCGTCTTGATGGAATAATTGAAATAGTTCATCAAATTCAATGGATATCATGTCATCGTTTTCTTTCCCATGATGCTTTTTTGTAACCCTCAGCACCATCCAGTTAGCCCCGGCCCTTGTGGCATGCATGTACCAGTTATGCAATCTTCGCATTTTTGTTGGAAGATTGTTTACCTCCTCAGGTTTGACGAGAGGTTTTCCATACTGGTATTGGTATGCTACTTCACTCACGGGGAAGAACTCTAACTGGGAAAAGTACTGGGCAATACTCATACCTTGAGCAGCGGCAGCTTATCCGTATTGTGCAACTACCTCTGGATCATACTGCTCTTCGGCCCCATATTTGCTCGACCCCACATTGGTTTGAGAAATCACCTTGAGAGGGGCGCAAGTCTGTTTTGCTTGTTCTCCAAGCTGGGCAACAGATTTCCCGCTTGCATCAGTACTGCTCTTCGAGGCTTTTTGTGCTGCATGTGACTTGAGAATAGAACGCTCATAGTCTGATGACAGCTTTGGCTCGGGTTGATGAAGAGTCTTTTTGTGTCATGGCTTGGCATAGAAAAAGTATAGTTAGATCTATCAAGAGGGAAGGATCATGTTGTCCAAGCGATGGCTCATACGACAACAAGTTGGTGAACATATTTCTATCCATCCCAGAGATGTCTAGATCCCATGCAATGTTGGCATGGACCCACATTTGCCACAAGTGTGTCTCATGTCTTGGCATAGCACTCTTACATCTAGATCTATCAAGTGAGTGGGATCATGTTGGTCAGGTGTAGTGACTCACACAGCCACTAAGTTGATCATGGTGTTTCTAGACAACTCGGAGAGGTGTAGATCCCATGCAATGTTGGCATGGGCCCACAGCTACCACAGTTGTGTGTGTCATGGCTTGGAATAGCAAAAGTATAGTTAGATCTATCAAGAGGGAAGGATCATGTTGTCCAAGCGATGACTCATACAACAACAAGTTGGTGAACGTGTTTCTATCCAGCCCAGAGAGGTCTAGATCCCATGCAATGGTGGCATAGCCCCACATTTGCCACAAGTGTGTCTCATGTCTTGGCATAGCACTCTTACAACTAGATCTATCAAGTGAGTGGGATCATGTTGGTCAGGTGTAGTAGTGACTCACACATCCACTAAGTTGATGATGGTGTTTCTAACCTACTCGAAGAGGTGTGGATCCCATGCAATGTTGGCATGGGCCCAGAGAGGTGAGTCACACAACCACAAGTTGGTGAAGGTGTTTCTAGCCACCTAGAGAGAGGTCTCAAGCCCATGCGAAAATTCAAAATTTGACTGGGCCACCTAAAATTCAAAAAAAAAATCAAAATTGTGTGAAAGCTTGGACACATTTTAAATTGCTTCTAGGTAGAGGATGCCATGTTTCAGCATGGAGCATGTATCACATCACAAAGGCCTAACCCCTAGGCATCCTTAATAGACACCTTGATTTTTGGCCTAAATTTGACCGGGCCACCAAAAATTCAAAAACATTCAAATTTGTGTGAAACCTTGTACATGTGTCTTAGTTTCTGTATGTTAGCATGTGTAAAAAAATCCAGGTTGTTTCATGAAAGTCGAAAAAAACACATTGCTAGGAAAAGAGGCCTAGGTGAGACCAGAAGGGTTGTTCGTAAATTTCTCAATTTTTCGATGCTCATCAAATGATCCCAAAATTTTTGCACATGCTATACCAACGGTGCCTGTCAAGAATATGTAATTTATTTTATAAAATTCAAAATTGTAAAATAGCTATTTTGTTCAAATATTTAAATAGAAAATAAAAAGGAATATAGGATCGAAGAAAAAAGTAAGACTTGCCGTGCAGGCAACAAGCCAGCCCAACTCCTTCTCCCGCGCCCGCGTCACGGCTGCGTCCGGGCGTGAAGTAGTTTGGGGCGGCCCATCTTAATCCCGGGCATCAAAAAGTAATTGGCTCTTTCGGGCCCAACGGAAAACTGTAGTGTAAGGACTGACGCGGGTTGGAGTTTAGTCCCACATTGCCGAGTGAGAAATGATTAGACCTGCTTATATACCCTGCATTCATTAGTGTGACTTGCTTCTCTTAACAAATCAACGATGACACTTACTGCTATCAGTTTTCTTCCTTTTGGACTAGTGGAGGTAGATAGTCAAAAAGGCTAGGCAGACCAGTCTTATTACCCCACCGTGGCAGGCAGAGAACTACATCGATGCGACCGATTGGATGCTCCATTAAGTCGATTGACAATTCACTTCGGCCGACGCTGATAGAATGATGCACGCATCCCTGCACGTGTCATGATGACACAGTCCTGCTGTCAGACGTGCACCACGTCGGAGGTGAGGGGGGTGCGCCTTCCCGATGTATCGCTATTTTTTCGTTCCCTTCTGTACTACAATAATATTTGGCATTTTGAATAAGTTTGGACGAATTTAATTACTTACCATCTCATATATACAAGCTTGTGTTTGTTTGCTAAACATCTTTTCCAATATGTTTTACATGAAAAACCTTGCTTGTGTGTCTTGGTTTGGCATAACAAAATTGTAGTTAGATCTATCAAGATCATAGGATCGTATATACAGCAACAAGATGACCAAGAATTTACTAGACAACTAAGATAGGTCAAGATCGCACGCACTGTTGGCATGGATTTTTACAAAGCGAGTACGTATCAGAATTACTACATGTACTTAGAAAATAGCAATATTGAAATAGGTACAACACATGATCTTTTTGAAACATAGACCATCCATTGTATTACAGGAACACCATACAACTTACACTTACATATAATTCATAGACGACAGAGAATACAAGACCAGACCAACATGATCCAACAATCTAATCTGACGGGTAGCCGTCGTAGTAATCGTAGTGGGTGGTACCATATTCGCCATAAGGCGGCACCATCTGCAGTTCAACATGCTCAACGATTCTGCAATACTCTGCCAGCAATCGATCAAGTTCGAAAGGAAGGTCATTCATCCATAATCCTCCTACTGCATACCCATGGTCAACCCTTGGCTCCTCTTCCCACGCAAGAGCCTCAAAGTTGTAAGATCTAATCTGGGATAGGTCCGGATAGTAGATGCTGCCGGCCTGCACCGTGGGTACCCTGGCGCTGTCGACGCAGATGCACCGATTGTTAGCAACAAAGAGAGCACGGCTACCGATGCCTCTGACCGGCTGAAGGACACGGTTATGTGTATCAACCCGGTAAACAACGGGCCTGCCACCATAGACAGGTCCACTCACAACGAACAACAGCTCCCCGTCAGTATCGACGAGGTAAAAATGATTCTTCGGGTACCGGCAGCCCGAAAGAGGGCCTTTGACGGTGGCATGCATCTTCAGGGTCCGTGCGGAGCGCTGCATCTGGACATCTCCATGGGCAGCATCAGCCATAGTCGAGAAGACATACCCGTATCTGTCTGCAACGAAAACCTCACCGGCGTAAGAAGTTATGCTCCGGAGTTCGGCGATGTCATTCGGCGTGTACCACCCTTCACCAAATACAGGGTGACTGCCTTCCTCCGTGCCCTCATCCGCCCACCGAATGACGTTGTTCCAAAGGTTTGATTTAAAGAGCATCAACGACGGGAACATCGTCACAGCAACAGAAGCCACCTGCTCGGTCGGTATCTCCACCCTCAGACACTTGATAGCGCCCGAGAAGGGGTTGTACAACCGTGTCTTGTACGGCTGCACCATCTGTCCAAGCACAAGGAGGCCGCCGGTTGTGCTACCGACATAAAAGTACCTTCCAGAGTCACAGAGAGGAAAACAGATAGAGAAGAGAAGCAGAGATTCAGTCAAGGTAAACAGACAGAGATTCAATCAAGGTTAAAAAGTAAATGGAGAAACAAAATTTGAAAAACATATCGTATAAGAGGTGAACGCAAAAAAAGGATCGCACATATACAGATGAATATCAAAAAAGCACCTGCGAATAACCCGACTAATCTTCTTCTCAAGGAAGCGGCCGGTTCTCACGTTCAGCAACGAGATGGCGGCGTCGTCTATCCCATACTCTGGCGACAACTGGTGCTCTAGAACAATCCAGTTGGCTGGTATAAAACGCTCCTCCGTGTAGCCGCGCCAGGAGCTGCAGACTGCCCGGAAGGCGGCGTATTAGTCGAAGTCGTCCGTCGACAGGAAGATATCACCTATCTTCTGCACGACTCCCTCAGGGAGATCAGCCCACGGCGAATCCTGCATCTTGTTGCCGGCCATGGATGATGGTGTTCGTGTGGTCTCGGTCCTGTCGAATGGCAGATGTAGCGGTTCCAGAGACAGACCGCCGTTTATTTATTGAAGAAGGCCTACGCGTCTGAAAACGAAACGACCGCGTGCACACAGCAACCGCCGATTTGGCGCACGCGGGAACCTGCGCGAACCTCCAGCGGACGCGCGAAAACTTTTTGCCGCTCCCGCGTTTTTGCGCCATCCTGCGCGCCAAACTTGCCGCGTCGACTGCCGGACCAAAACTTGCCGCACCAAACTGTCTAAAAGTTTCGCCGCCCCCGCCTCGCTCCGCCTCCCACCTCTCTCCGCCTCCCGACGAGATGCCGCCCCGCCGCCGCTTGACCTTCGGCTACCGAGGCGTCCGCGCGCGCCCGAGCGGCACGTTCTACGCCGAGATCCGCAGCGGTGCCGAGCGCATCGGCCTCGGCACGTTCGAGACAGCGCACGAGGCGGCGCGCGCCTACGACGCGGTCGCCTGGCGCCTCGGCCGCTCCCGCCTTCGGCCGTCACGCGCGAGCAGCAACAGCGCCAGCGCGAGCTCGAGCAGCGACTCGTCAAGGCGGAGCTCGACGAGCGCTTCCGCCTCGAGTGGGCGCGGTAGTTCCCGGAGGACGTCGCCGTGATGGAGTCATTTTATGAGAAGAAGGCAGCGGAGAAGGCGGCGGCGAAGGCGACGAAGAAGGCGGATCGCGAGGAGCGGAGGACGAAGTCGGTGGCGAGGAAGAAGGAGAGGGAGGAGAAGGCCGTGAGGAAGGCGAAGGAGAAGAAAAACGGTGCCGGCCCGTCGACGATCGTCCTCTCCTCCTCCTCCTCCTTCAAGTGGACATCCACTCCGGTGTCGTCGACGACTCTGTGCTCGTCGGATTTCGACTGGCATTCCGAGTAGTTTAGGGTTGTTTCGAAGTTTGTAATATATTTCGTATTTTCAATTAATTTTCCATGTTTTGTTTGATCTATTCAGTACGCAAAATATGATCTATCAACTCGGTAGGATCATGCTATCAAGTGATGACTCATGCAACCATATCTTGAACTATGTCATCAAGTTTCCTCTTCTTCTTCTGTGTTGTCGCTTGACTTCCTTCTATAACAGTTTGCAGCATTTTTGAATATTCTGGTATACTTGTGAGTACATCACAGTAAGATGATCCAAGATGCAATACATTCAACATTCAAGATACACATATCCTAAACATACATGATGATCAACATGTTCGACTTACATTCAGTAACACATTACAGTAGAAACAACATCCTAAACAAAGTTGAGACCAAGGTGCTCGTGCATATATATGCTCTACTTTCATCAGAAGTAGAGATGGCCATCCAACAGCAGCAGCAAATGTGAAGTCATTCCACCCTGTGGTGAAGCTGACATGTCCATGGTCCCTCTGAGGAACTGCTCTCAATCGGACGGGACGAACTACTCTGAGGAACTGCTCTGCTCTAAGGAACTACTGAGTGGATGTAAGTATTATGGATATGGATGCACTAAGTAAATGCAGGACTGCTAAGTGACTAAATCAACCAATTACCTAAAACGGCGAAGTGCTAACCTGATGATACTGAAAGTCTATTAGACTAACACCTAAACTAAAGCCGAGCGCGTCGAGCATGGTGTCCAACTTCGCGTTCCAGGCTCTAGCCTGTAGGTGCCTGGCGGAGTCCGTAGAGTGGCTTGTGCAGGCGCATGGCCTAGCGACCCTGGCCAGCAGACCCACCCGCGGTGCACGGCGAGCGCCAGCAGGAGCCGCACGGACTCCAGCCGTGCAACAGGCCCAAAGGCGTCCGCGACGTCGATGCCATGCTGCTTCACATATCCCTTTTGGCGACGAGGCGAGGCGGGTGTTCGGCTGCACGATGTCGTCCATGGTGCGCGCTTTTGGTCATCGGGTGCGCAGCGCGGCGAGGAAGATGTGATGGCGGCGCGGCTTCAGCTTCGGGTGTCGGAGAGGCTAGCTCGGTGCGCGAGGATGACGCTGTCGGCGACGTGTGCTCTGCGCGAGCTGGTGTCGATGGAGAGCTGATGCCGGCGAGCCCTGGCCTGCCACCTCAGGTGTAGCGGTACGCAGTGGAGTCGAGTCGAGTGCACGTAGCAGTCCACCATGAACGCCGTGCTCACAGGGTTGTCCTCGTGTGTGCTCTAGTCCAAGCTCGCGTCCTCGACAAAGACGGGATCATAGACGCGGTAGCCCTTGGTGCCGCTCTCGTAGCCGATGAAGACCATTGGCATGCTCCGGTCGTCTAGCTTCTTCAGGTGAGGACGCGCGCTCTTCACGTACGTGCGCGACGTACCCGAGGCTCCGCAGGTACCAAGCCTCATATGGCGTCATGCCGGTGACGCTGCGCCTGAACGCCCGGTTCAGGTTCAGCACGTAGACCGCTGTCAGCACGGTCTCGCCCCAGAAGTAATTTGCAATGCCCTTCGGCTTCAGCGTGCTTCTGGCCGCCGCTACGACCGTCTGGTTGCACCGCGCGATCACCCCGTTCTGCTGGGGTGATTACGGCGCCGTGAGGTGGCGCTTGACGTCGGTGTCGGCGCACTATGCACAGCGAACGTGGCCGACACGTGAACTCGCCGACGCGGTCCATGCGCAGTACTCGGAGCTTGCGCCCGCTCTCCGCTCTCCGCTCGCCGACGCTGGTGTCGGCGCACTGTGCACAACTACTATGCCAAATCATGACGTTGATTTTAAGTATAAAAGTGGTATGCCCATGGCATGATGCATATTCCATATTTCTGGCTAACTGTCTCTCCTTTTATTCTTTCTTACAGTGGGAAAACGTGGCTAAATCAACCAACTAAAACGGCTAAGTGCTAACCTGACGAAACTGAAACTCTGACAGACTAACACCTAAACTGAAGCCGAGCGCGTCGAGCGTGGCGGCGTCCAACTTCGCGTTCCAGGCTCTGCCTCTAGGTGCCTGACGGAGTCCGTAGAGGGGCTAGTAAATTCTCAAGGTACACCGTTATTAATCACTGATCTGACTTTCCTTTTCACAGCCTCTAGCTTGTTTCTTCTAGACATAAGAATCGTTGCAACGGTAGGTCCTCTTGATTCTTCAATTGTTGTCTGCAGTACCATATAGAAGAGTTTATAAATTGAATTATAATCATATTGATTTTTGCGACTATACAAAGGAATAGTGTACAGACCTGATCAATGTTCTTAGTCATACGATCTCCGTCCAAGTGCTCTAGACATTGCAAAACCCATAATCCGTATGAGTTGCTGCCATACGATGAAACAAAATTCATTTACGACATTAGTAGTAAGAAAGTGATATGATTCACAAGTACTTACCCATCATCTTGCTTTCCAATTTCATATTTTTTAATAGGCCAAGTCTCGACGTCAGGAAATTGTTTGCCTGTAGTTTTGTTTGTCCAATGTATGTCTAGTGCAATTTGTCCTTTCTATAAAAGATTTAGAGTTACTGAAACGCCAAAAGATAATAGGAATTTGATGAGAAAATTAGATAATACCAAGTCATCCACAACTGCATGCGAATATGTTAAACTGTACTTAGGATCAAGGACTTGGAACTCCTGCTTGACGTTATGGATTACAACTGTCACATAATGTTCTCCGCGTATATTTAGAGGGAAATATGCCTACAAAACAAGATCACTAGCATGTACTATGTAGGATTCCAAATAGTTAACAACAACATCAACTTTATAAAAAACACTATTTACCTTGTCACGCACAAAATATTCATTCAAAACCCTTCCTACAGCTCCTGGTCTTGGCACTTCTTCTACATCAAAAGTTTTCAAGTTTTTTTTCATTGTGTACAATTTAATGGCTTCTTTGATAAGATAGCTTGACCTCAATGGTCCACATATGTGCCGATCATAGTCAAGACGGGGAGCCAGCTCTAGAATGTAGGCATCAAGTATCTGAAAATAATAATCGTACAATGATTGCATGTTCATACTTCTTTGTTGTAAAATAACAACAATAGGTCAGCGAATTACTTACAGCGGTACTAAGCCATTCTTTTATAAGAACATCGTTAAGATCTTTTGAAGACAAGATGGCCTCATCTGAGTTTTTGTAAGCCCTTTTTACAGCTTCTTTGGGGATCTTCGCCAAAGTTGAAACATATTTGACAGAAGCTTCTATTTCATCTGGTGTTAACATAGTGTAACATTCCGCAATATCATTATGTTCAAATAATATCACTGCATAACCTTTATGAAAACACACAAGTTATCACACTGAACCATTTTGTTTGCTCAATAAAAATAAGTACTCCCTCCGGCCCATATTATAATTGACTCAAATTTATCTAAATTTGAATGAATCTAGACACTATTTAGTATATAGGTTCATCCAAATTTTGACAAATCAAAGTCAATTAATATGGATCGGAGGGAGTAATGAAATCTATAAAATATTATAACTTTCGTATTTTTTGATTTATGTTTCGGTTGTTTCCGTCGCACAAATAATGGGGAACCATACTTACTATTACCCGTGGTAGAAGTCATATCATTGCGTGCATCGTTCTCCACGACACCACAAAATACCTCCCCATCTAAATCGTCCATGTTGCACGAATCATTTAGAGAATGTGTTAATGTTTCGCTATCTAAATCTACACGAGTTCCCCAAAAACCTATGTGAGCATCTTGTATGCACGACAAACAATCGATGAGACATGGAATTTGTACCTGGACGACAGATGAGTAGAGTCGACGAAGGGTGGCACCAATGAGAGAAGGCGAAAGGGAGTCCTGCGAGGATGACGTGGTGAGAGGTGGCGTCGATTCCTGGAGGACACACGAGAGGGGGTGGAGAAGGGAGTCGGCAATGTGGGACGGCGAGGGCGGCTCGTAATGGAGGCAGCGGTGATTGGCGGCCTACCTAGGTTGAGTCGTGGGTTGTGGGTCCATCGACATGCCGATACGCCCTCCGTGATTAACTGCTGGCGTTGGGCCTCGTTGTGGGTAGTTAATTGGGCCTATAGGGTTATTACATTATAATGTTTTGTTTTTCCTATTTTTTTATGTGTCTTTACGTATTTTTAAATTTTTTATTGTACTGTTTAATGTCTTACCATATTTATGGTTTTTCCAAATTTGATATGCACAACACGATCTTTAATTAAATTGACACAGTATCAATTTCATACGATGGGAGTGTTGCCCCTGTCTTTGGAGAAATTTTAGTACGTACAACGCAAAGGATGTGTATGGCGCACACGAATCCACCGAAGGATCACCAATATAAAGAAAGTTTTTGGATAAACCCAGATGCAAAACCAAAACATGTGTTCACGGCGAGAAACTCAAATTCCGGATACGCACCCACTTGACCAATGGGATTTGTCTATGAACACCTTCATCATCTTTGTGGTTGTATGACTCAACACTTCGTCAACGTGATCCCACCTAGTTGTTACATCAAACTATACAACTACTATGCCAAATCATGACATTGATTCTAAGTATAAAAGTGGTATGCCCATGGCATGATGCACACTTGTGCCTCATATATCCAAACATTGCATTGGGGGGCTCTAGACCCATGGCATGATGCATATTCCATATTTCTGGCTAAGTTTTTCTCCTTTTATTCTTTCTTACAGTGGGAAAACGTGGCCATGATCCTTGTGTTCGTGCCATTCCACAAACGGATCGTCATCCGCGCGACTCGCTCCAGTTTGTAACAACAGAACCGGAGCTAGAACTGTGACTAAATCAACCAATTAACTAAAATGGAGAAGTGCTAACCTGACGATACTGAAAGTCTGTCAGACTAACACCTAATCTGAAGCCGAGCACGTCGAGCATGGCGTCCAACTTCGCGTTCCAGGCTCTAGCCTGTAGGTGCCTGACGGAGTCTGTAGAGTGGCTTGTGCAGGCGCATGGCCTAGCGCCCCTGGCCAGCAGACCCACCCGCGGTGCGCGGCGAACGCCAGCAGGAGCCGCACGGACTCCAGCCGTGCAACAGGCCCAAAGGCGTCTGCGACGTCGATGCCCTGCTGCTTCACATATCCCTTTTGGCGACGAGGCGAGGCGGGTGTTCGGTTGCACGATGTTGTCCATGGTGCGCGCTTTTGATCATCGGGTGCGCATCGCGGCGAGGCAGATGTGATGGCGGCACGGCTTCAGCTTCGGGTGTCTGAGAGGCTAGCTCGGTGCGCGAGGATGACGCTGCCGGCGACGTGTACTCTGCACGAGCTGGTGTCGATGGAGAGCTGATGCCGGCGAGTCCTAGCCTGCCACCTCAGGTGTAGCGGTACGCAGTGGAGTCGAGTTGAGTGCACGTAGCAGTCCATCGTGAACGCCGTGCTCACAGGGTTGTCCTGGCCTGCTCAAAGTTCTCTGTGTTGTGTGTGTGGTGCACTCTATCTTTGGTATGAACAAAGTTTATGAATTAAGGGAAACATCTAGTTTTCTGCTACCTCCACATACCTGCATGCATAACATTAAGGCGCAGTTAGCTATTGACAATTTCAAAGAAAGTTTTGATAATGATTTTTAGTTGTACTCTAGAAGTGACTTACTACGGATGTAGTTTGCATAATTTAGCGTTTCGTCTGTTATGACCAGCAGTATTGCATGCGCTGCACAGGTGGTTCCCCTACTTCTTCTTCTTCTTCTTCTTCTTTTGTTCATCGTATGATAGTGGTCTGCCATTTTTACTCATGGGTTGATTAGCACCGTCAGCTCCAAGTCGTTTGTTTTTCTTAGGCGCGCCTTTGGATTTAACTTTTAGTGGATCGCCAACTTGAGGTGCTTTTTCCTTGCTTCTCTGTGCATCTGCATCGAAGTAGCTTGTTTGAATATTGCTGAGCCACTTTGTCCTTTGCATTACTCGATCGATGAATTCATTGTATTCATGACGAGACTATTCATCATGGCATAACACTGCGAGAACTTCTTGAGATCGTACATTCAAGTCAGAAAAAATTGCCCTCTCGGTTGCACTTGACCATCCGTATCCGAACATATCGCTCTCGCGCTTCGCAGACAATCCAAATCTTGCGTTCTTTGAGAAGCGCCGAAGGACACAACAAGTTGGTATTTTTTCTAGTTTCAGGTAATCCAACATGTAGAGGATGTGCTTGCAAGGTAGCCCCTTCCTAGCCATTCTTCCGCAGGAGAACTTTATAGTTTCCTCACTGTTAGGCGTGTAGGTCATGTTAAACTGCCTAGTAGGTTTATCTGCCCATATCAGAGAGTACTTATTATCACTGGAATCACCTTGCGCACATTCAGCAATCTTGAGTCCATCAACTCTTTTCAGCTCCGATTGCAAGATATAGAAGTTTGCTGCAGTGAATACTTTCGCTGCAGCAGAATCAATATCTTTGTATTTAGTAACCGGCAAAGGTAATGTCCGTGAGTCCTCGCAGTCCTGTCGCGCATCTTCCTGACGGATACGGTTAATGGCATTCTCTTAGTGCACGATCAAATCCACCAGTGTCATTTTAGAGTCAAGATGAAGGTGTAGGCACGAGTTCAAACTCTAGCTTCTCTGATTGCTTTTCATTTCGAGAAAAAAGCCATTGGCTAGATACGCGGCGGCCCACCATCTCTTCTTCTTGTACATTCTACTCAGCCACTCTTTGGTTCCCTTCGTCTGCCATTTCTTAATATAGGCGCTCCATCTCTGCTCAAAGACCTCTTCTGAGGTGTTGTAGTATATCATTGACCTGAATTCATTCAGAGAATCGTGATTGAAGTGTTTTTTCATATTCTTTTCAACGTGCCACGTACATACACGGTTCCACACATCCTTGAAGACAATGCCAATGGCTTTCATCATTGAACCGTCTGCATCAGTGATAACCCCTTTTGGCTTCTTTTGACACATAGCTTTCAAAAATGTTTGAAGGAGCCATACATATGTTTCTGTTTTCTCGTCGGAGACGATTGCGCATGCGAAAACAGTAGTTTTGCGGTGATTGTTCAACCCCACGAAAGGAATGAACGGCATTCCATACCGATTCATTTTGTACGTACTATCGAACACCAGCACATCACCGAAATCCTCATAGTCCCGACGTGACTCAGAGTCACACCAAAACATGCTTTTCAAATTTCCTCCATCATCTAGCTGGTAATCGAAAAAGAATTCAGGATCATGGGCCTGCCTGTTCTGCATAATTCGGATGGCTGTGTTAGCGTCACCTGATGCAATGAGCTTCCTCTTCTCCCGAGAACACATGTTGTAAAGATCCTTCGAGACGAACCCAACCTTGCTCCACCTTCCACTTTTGCTGATAAAGGTTTTCATAATCTCGAACTTGCGCATCCCAGTTGCTGCTAGTGACATTATTTCAGCTTTCTGGTAAGACTTGATCTTCCGATGGGACCGCAGAAACGAGACTTCATCGGTTCTAGCTAGCACATGGTTGTGCTCGTCCTTAAATTGCAGAACTTTCCAAATCCCCTTGGATTTGCTATACGACACGCTGAGATAGGCTCGACAGTGGCATCGAGACAGAGCTCGTGGCCTCTTCTTGCGGTTCTCCATGTGCACATACCTTCCCTCGCGTTCCCCTGCCCTGGAACAGAGAAACCGCCTGTAATTAATAACTCCTTCCGAATTTCGCTTCACCCTTTGTTTCCTTATGCTAAAACCATGTTCTCTCGCGTATGAGTTGTAGTAAGCGAATGATGCCGCTTCATTAGTGAAGGTCATCTACTTTACAATCCGATGCCTTTCACGCTCATCCTGAGCATGCTGAAAATCCTTCTCTAGCATCACTGGATGCTGTCTGTGCTCATGCTGTGAACTGTCTATAACCTACACAATTAGAAGAAAAAAAGAAATGTAAGTGGTGGTCATATGGTTGATCCTATATATGCCTTGTCATACAACAATAAGCAACTTACATCACTCTTGAATTTAGATTTTGAACTGTCTATAACCTACAAAATTAGAAGCAAAAAGAAATGTAAGTGGTGGTCATATGGTTGATCCTATATATGCCTTGTCATACAACAATAAGCAACTTACATCACTCTTGAATTCATATTTTGAACTGTCTGTAACCTACACAATTAGAAGCAAAAAGAAATGTAAGTGGTGGTCATATGGTTGATCCTATATATGCCTTGTCATACAACAATAAGCAACTTACATCACTCTTGAATTCAGAATTTGATCCTTCAGGATCTTGTGATTCTTCCGTCGTCTCTTCATCACAGTTTTCTAAGTCCGAATCCCCAAAATAATCATGGTTGCTATGAGAGAATAGTACAACCTTCAGCATTGTAGCACAAAGTCATATAACATGGCTATTCAATTCTTATAAAAATAATGTATCACTAGACATACATCACTAATGCTTTCTGAGATAGATTCTTTCCGATGGCGATCCTTGTTTACACAATCGATGTCCATCTGCACAATTTAAAAGGTATGTGTATAAATTTTCATGCTCTAGGTGTGCAAATTAAAAAATAAAAAATAAACTTCACTTGACCTTATCATCCTCGGATGAGTTTTCTTCAAAGAGGTCGTTCTCAGTAAGCTCATCATCAAAGAAAAACATATCTTAATCATCCGAACTTGATTCACCGTTGTGCGTAGGGATGCTCTCATTGTCACTACCAGTTGGCATAGAGTCCTCCATCTGTTCAAGCAAAGAAAACCAGAAACGCTAATCTAATCAGTGATGTATATGTGGAGGACTCGTAGATGCAAAGATGAAACCTAAGCCGCTATGCTAAAGGTGATGGAAAGAGTTTGGGTTAGAGAGGCAGCTACTCACATCTTCCGGGTGCCGGTGGCGAGATGGGACACGGGACTGGTGGATGCGGCCAGAGGATGAGAAGATCTGGCTGGCCTTTGATCTGGAGATGTAAGATTGGAACGGTTATCGTCGGCGTGGACGGACACGTACGTCGCCACCGGAGCCGGGAAGATTCACAGGTGGAGGATTAGATCTCGGTCGACGGCCGGAGCCGGGAAGGCTCGTGTGGTTGGAGGATTAGAAGGTTGGCCGCCGGATTCACGTCGCCAATCCGGGTCCTTCGCCGGCGCACGTCACTGCCGGAGCTAGGCAGGATGATCAAAAAATTAGGGTTAGAGCGGTGTTTGGGGAAATGGCGGCGCGTTAGTTTTTGTGATCAAACCGAGAGACCTAATAATGTCGTGGCGACGTGGCAATGGTTGACAACGTGGCAATGAATGGTCCAATCTAATGGCATGGCGACGTGGCAATGGTTGACATCGTATGAGGCAATAGTACGTATGCGAATACGTGGGAATACGGGCCTGGACTTGGGCTTCAGGGGCTACCCTCGCACGCCCTCGCGCGTCCTCCTCTGAAAACGCGCGGGGACAATTTTACCCTTACAAACTTTGCAACTTTCGAGAGCCAGGGGGGCTATGGAATCAAGCCTCATCTCTCAAACATGTATCTGGTCTTAGGGGTAGTGCAAATCGCCCTGTAACATCAAAATTTTGGGAAATAGCTCATGAATATTGTCCATAAAACGTGAAAACATCGATTTTTTTGTCATAACTCTCAACAGTTTATCTGGTGTTACGAGTCGTGTAAATTACCTTAGAACCCCAAAACTGTGGGCAATAGCACATGAAAACGGCCATAGAATGCGAAAACGACGTGTTTTTGCTCATAACTCTCAAACGTGTATCAAGTGTTACGAGTCCTGTAAATAGCTCGGGACTCCCAAAACTGTGGCCAATAGCTCATAAAAACGTCCATAAATTGTGAAAACGACGAGTTTTTGGTCATAACTCACAAACATGTATCGGGTGTTATGAGTCGTGTAAATCCCCTGGAACCCAAAAACTGTGCGCAATATCTCATGAAAAGGGTCATAAAACATGAAAACAACGAGTTTTTGCTCATAACTCTGAAACGTGTATCGGGTGTTACAAGTCGTGTAAATCGCCCTGGAAAACCAAAAAAGTGTGTAATAGCTCATGAAAACGTCCATAAATCGCAAAAACGACGAGTTTTTGTTCATAAGTCTCAAACATGTATCTGGTTTTACTAGCCTCGCAAATCCCTATTGAACCCCAAAACTGTTGGCAATAGCTATTGAAATCGTCCATAAACACGAAAACAACGATTTTTGGTCATATCTATCAAACATGTATCGGGTCTTATGGGTAGTGCAAATCGCCCTATAACATCAAATTTTTGGGCAATAGCTCATGAATATGTCCATAAAAAGCGAAAACATCGATTTTTTGGTCATAACTCTCAAATGTTTATCTGGTGTTACGAGTCGTGTAAATCCCCATTGAACCCCAAAACTATGGGAAATAGCTCATGAAAACGTCCATAAATGCGAAAACAATGATTTTTATTCATATCTCTCCAACATGTATCATGTCTTATGGGTCGTGCAAATCACCCAGGAATGTCAAAACTATGAGCAATAGCTCATGAAAACAGCCATAAAAGGCAAAAAAGTCGAGTTTTTGGTCATAACTCTCAAACATGCATCCGGTTTTTGTTGGCCATGCAAATCCCCATTGAACCCCAAAACTATGCGCAATAGCTATTGAAAACCACCATAAGCACGAAAACAATGATTTTGGTCATATCTCTCAAACATGTATCTGGTCTTAGGGGTAGTGCACATCACCCTATAACATCAAAAGTTTGGGCAATAGCTCATGAATATGTCCATAAAACGCGAAAACATCGATTTTTTGTCATAACTCTCAAACATTCATCTGGTATTAAGAGTCATGTAATTCACCCTAGAACCCCAAAATTTTGGGCAATAGCACATCAAAACAGCCATTGAACGCGAAAACGACGAGTTTTTGCTCATAACTCTCAAACGCATATCAGGTGTTACGACTCTTGTAAATTTCCCTGGAATCCCAAAAATGTGGCCAATAGCTCATGAAAACGTCCATAAATCGTGAAAACGAAGAGTTTCTGGTCACAACTCTCAAACGTGTATCGGGTGTTACGAGTCGTGTAAATCGCCTTGGAATCCCAAAACTATGGCAATAGCTCATGAAAAGGGCCATAAAACATGAAAACGACGAGTTTTTTGCTCATAACTATCAAACGTGTATCGGGTGTTACAAGTCGTGTAAATCGCCCTAGAAAACCAAAAAGGTGGGTAATAGCTGATGAAAACGTCCATAAATCGCAAAAACGACGAGTTTTTGGTCATAACTCTCAAACATGTATCTGGTTTTACTAGCCTCGCAAATCCCTATTGAACCCTAAAACTGTGGGAAATAGTTATTGAAAATGTCCATAAACACGAAAACAATGATTTTTGGTCATATCTCTCAAACAAGTATCTAGTCTTAGGGGTAGTGCAAATCGCCATATAACATCAAAGTTTTGGGCAATAGCTCATGAATATGTCCATAAAACGCGAAAACATCGATTTTTTGTCATAACTCTCTGTTGGAGATATGCCCTATAGGCAATAATAAAAGTAGTTATTATTATATCTTTGTGTTTATGATAAATGATTACATTCATTCTATAATAGTATTAACCGGAAACATTAATACTTGTGTGATTTGTAAACTAAATAAGAGTCCCTAGTAAGCCTCTTTTTAATACTAGCTTGTTGGTTAATACTAGCCCTCTCGGTGGAATGTCATCCAATTAGCTTGCAAGCATGTGACTGTCTCACAAGGGATCACATATCACGGGAACGATAAAAGAGTACTTATTAGTAACGAGGTTGAACTAGGTATGCAGATATACCGACGATTAAAAGCTCAGATAAGTAAACTATCGTGAGACAAAGGTAAATTGGTATCGTATGTAAGTGGTTTAATCGATCGAAAAGTAATCATAGAAATATGTGGGAGCCATATGAATTTCCAGATTCCTCTATTGGTGATTGATCGGAGAAGTGTCTCGATCATGTCCGCATACTTCATGAACCATAGGGAGACACACTTAAGGATTCGATGTTGTTGTGTAGTTATGGAATGATGAGTAAGAGACCGAATGTTGTTCGGAGTCTCGGATGGGATCCGGGATATCACAAGGAGATCCGGAATGGTCCGGAGAATAAGATTCATATAAGGAAAGTCTTGTTTCGGAGTTCGTAAATGATTCCGGTGTTTTCACCAGGAATGTTCTAGAAGGGTCTGGAAGGTCCGGCACTCTGGAGGGGAAGGGTACATGGATGTGTCATGACAATGTGGAATGGTTGCATCACGTACTAGGTCACTTGGCTGGGCAATATGATGAGAGAAATCAAATCCAAGTTTGAAAGTCAAACGCCAATTTGAAAAAGTCAAATCCGAAGTTTGCTTGGTGGAGGAAGAGTAGGAAACCTACCTAGGGTGGAAGTCCTACTCCCTCCACCCGCCGGCCAAGGAGGAGGAGTTGGAGGAGGACTCCCTCCTCCCAACTGCCTCCCTTCTACCTACATAAGGAGGGGTAGGGCGCCCCCTCCCCACACACCTCAAACCCTAGCCCCAAGCGCCACCACCACAAGTGTTGCCACCGCCTAGGGATCTCTAACTCGCCGAGTTAGGGTTTCCCCAAACCCTATCCGCCGGCCACACCCTCCCCTTGGTGCCCTCAAAACCGTAGATCGCCAAGGCCTCTCTCATACTCCACCATACTCGCTCCGGCTTAAGGCGAAGCCCTGCGAGATCTCCCCTCTACTTCTGACACCACGCCGTCGTGCTGCCGGAATCACGAGGAGAGTGCTATAACCTCCCCTGTCTGCTGGAACAAGGGAGAGGAAGGTATTCATCGAGTACCAAACGTGTGACCGACTGTGGAAGCACTGCCGGAACGCAGTGCCGGAAGGATCGACTACGCGATCTTGAGATAGGCAAGAGTATGACTACATCACCCACAAGAATCTGCTCTCGTTAACCGCTTTGGAATCTTCAAGGGTGAGTTCTTCTATCGACTCGTTGCTATAATCTAGTAGATAGATCTTGGCTTGTTTGTGTGCGTGCGGTAGAAATTTTTTGTATTCCATGCTACGAACCCCTACACTCTCAAACGTTTATCTGGTGTTATGAGTTGTGTAAATTACCCTAGAACCCCAAAACCGTGGGCAATAGCACATGAAAAAGGCCATAGAACGCGAAAACGACGAGTTTTTGCTCATATCTCTCAAACATGTATATGGTTTTACTAGCCTCGCAAAGCCCTATTGAACCCTAAAACTGTGGCCCATATCTCATGAAAACGTCCATAAATTGTGAAAACGACGAGTTTTTGGTCATAACTCACAAACATGTATCGGGTGTTATGAGTCGTGTAAATCGCCCTGGAACCCCAAAACTTTGGGCAATAGCTCATGAAAAGGGTCATAAAACATGAAAACAACGAGTTTTTTGCTCATAAATCTCAAACGTGTATCGGGTGTTACAAGTCGTGTAAATCGCCCTAGAAAACCAAAATGGTGGGTGTTAGCTCATGAAAACGTCCATAAATCGCAAAAACGATGAGTTTTTGCGAATAACTATCTAACGCGTATGAGGTGTTACAAGTCCTGTAAATCGCTCGGGAATCCCAAAACTATGTCCAATAGCTCATGAAAACGTCCATAAATCGTGAGAACGACGAGTTTCTAATCATATCTCTCAAACATGTATTGGTTTTACTAGCCACACAAATCCCTATTGATCCCCAATACTGTGGGCAATAGCTATTGAAAACTTCCATAAACGCGAAAACAATGGTTTTTAGTCATATCTCTCAAAAATATATCAGGTCTTATGGGTAGTGAAAATCGCCCTGTAATACCAAAACTGTGGGCAATAGCTCATGAAAACGGCCATAAAACGCTAAAACATCGATTGTTTGGTCATTACTCTGAAAAGTGTATCTGGTGTTACGAGTCGTGTAAATCACCCTAGGACCCCCAAACTATGGACAATACCACATGAAAAAGGCCATAAAACGCGAAAACAACGAGTTTTTGCTCATAACTCTCAAACGCGTATCAGGTGTTACGACTCCTGTAAATTTCCCTAGAATCCCAAAATGTGGCCAATAGCTCATGAAAACGTCCATAACTCATGAAACGACGAGTTTTTGGTCATAACTCTCAAACATGTATCGGGTATTACGAGTCGTGTAAATCGCCTTGGAACCCCAAAATTGTGGGCAATAGCTCATGAAAACGGCCATAAAATGCGAAAACGACGTGTTTTTTTGCTCATAAGTCTCAAACTTGTATCGGGTGTTACAAGTCATGTAAATCGCCCTGGAAAACCAAAACGGTGGGTAATAGCTCATGAAAACGTCCATAAATCACAATAAAGGACGAGTTTTTGGTCATAACTCTCAAACCTGTATCTGGTTTTACTGGCCACGCAAATCTGTATTAAACCCCAAAACCGTGGGCAATAGCTATTGAAAATGTCCATAAACACGAAAACAATGATTTTTGGTCATATCTCACAAACATGTATCTGGTCTTAGGGGTAGTGCAAATCGCCCTGTGACATCAAAATTTTGGGCAATAGCTCATGAATATGTCCATAAAACGTGAAAACATCGATTTTTTTGTCATAACTCTCAAATGTTTCTCTGGTGTTACGAGTCGTGTAAATTACCCTAGAACCCCAAAACTGTGGCCAATAGCTCATGAAAACGTCCATAAATAGTGAAAACGACGAGTTTTTGGTCATAACTCACAAACATGTATCGAGTGTTACGAGTCGTGTAAATCTCCCTGGAACCCCAAAACTGTGGGCAATAGCTCATGAAAAGGGCCTTAAAACATGAAAACAACGAGTTTTTTGCTCATAACTCTCAAACGTGTATCGGGTGTTACAAGTCGTGTAAATCGCCATTGAAACCCAAAACGGTGGGTAATAGCTCATGAAAACGTCCATAAATCGCAAAAACGATGATTTTTTGTTCATAACTCTCAAACATGTATCTAGTTTTTCTAGCCTCGCAAATCCCTATTGAACCCCAAAACTGTGGGCAATAGCTATTGAAATCATCCATAAACACGAAAACAACGATTTTTGGTCATATCTCTCAAACATGTATCGTGTCTTATGGGTAGTGCAAATCGCCCTGTAACATCAATTTTTTGGGAAATAGATCATGAATATGTCCATAAAACACGAAAACATCGATTTTTTGGTCATAACTCTCAGACGTTTATCTGGTGTTACGAGTCGTGTAAATCACCCTAGAACCCCAAAATTGTGGGCAATAGCACATGAAAATGGCCATAGATCGCGACAACGGCGAGTTTTTGCTCATAACTATCTAACGCGTATCGGGTGTTACGAGTCCTGTAAATCGCTCGGAAATCCCAAAACTGTGGCCAAAAGCTCATGAAAACATCCATAAATTGTGAAAAAGACGAGTTTTTGGTCATAACTCACAAACATGTATCGGGTGTTACGAGTCGTGTAAATCGCCCTAGAACCCCAAAACTATAGGAAATAGCTCATGAAAAGGGTCATAAAACATGAAAACAACGAGTTTTTTGCTCATAACTCTCAAACATGTATCTGGTTTTAGAAGTCGTGTAAATCGCCCTGGAAAACATGTATCTAACGCGTATCGGGTGTTACGAGTCCTGTAAATTGCTCGGGAATACCAAAATTATGGCCAATAGCTCATGAAAACGTCCATAAATCGTGAAAACGACGAGCTTCTAGTGATATCTCTCAAACATATATCGGTTTTACTAGCGACACAAATCCCTATTGATCCCCAATACTGTGGGCAATGGCTATTGAAAACGTCCATAAACGCGAAAGCAATGATTTTTAGTCATATCTCTCAAAAATATATTAGGTCTTATGAGTAGTGAAAATCGCCCTGTAACACGAAAACTGTGGGCAATAGCTCATGAAAACGGCCATAAAACGCTAAAACATCAATTTTTTGTCATTACTCTGAAACGTGTATCTTGTGTTACGAGTCGTGTAAGTCACCCTAGGACCCCTAAACTGTGGGAAATAGCACATGAAAACGTCCATAAAACGCGAAAATGACGAGTTTTGCTCATAACTCTCAAACGTGTATCGGGAGTTACGAGTCCTGTAAATTGCCCTGGAATCCCAAAACTGTGGCCAATAGCTTATGAAAACGTCCATAAATCTTGAAAATAACGAGTTTTTGGTCATAACTCTCAAACATGTATCCGATTTTACTGGCCATGCAAATCCCATTGAACCCCAAAACTATGGGCAATAGCTCATGAAAACGTCCATAAATGCGAAAACAACGATTTTTATTCGTATCTCTCAAACATCTATCATGTCTCATGGGCCGTGCAAATCACCCTAGAATATCAAAACTATGGGCAATAGCTCATGAAAACGGCCATAAAACGCGTAAACGTCGAGTTTTTGGTCATAACTCTCAAACATGTATCCGATTTTATTGTCCATGCAAATCCCCATTGAACCTCAAAACTGTGGGCAATAGCTCATGAAAATGGCCATAAAACATGAAAACACCGAGTTTTTGGTCATAACTCTCAAACATGTATCGGGTATTATGAGTCGTGTAAATCGCCCTGCAACCCCAAAACGGTGGGTAATAGCTGATGAAAACAACCACAAAACATGAAAATGAGGAGTTTTTTGGTCATAACTCTTAAACATGTATCCGATTTTACTAGCCATGCAAATCCCTATTGAACCCCAAAACTGTGGGTAAAACTCTCAAACATTTATTAGGTTTTACTAGCAAGGAAAATCCCCATTCAACCCCAAAACGGTGGGCAATAGCACAAGAAAACACGCATAACACAAGAAAACGCTATGTTTTTGTCATGACTCTCAAAAATGTATTCGGTTTTACTAGCCATGCAAATCTTCATTGAACCCCAAAACTGTGGGCAATAGCACATGAAAACGGCCATAAAACGCGAAAACGACGAGTTTTTTCTCATAACTCTCAAACGTGTATCGGGTGTTACAAGTCGTGTAAATCACCCTGGAAAACCAAAGCTGTGGGTAATACCTCATGAAAATGTCCATAAGTCGCAAAAACGACAAGTTTTTGGTCATAACTCTCAAACATGTAACCGGTTTTACTGGTCTTGCAAACCCCTATTGAACCCCAAAACTGTGGGCAATAGCTTTTGAAAACATCCATAAACACGAAAACAACGATTTTTGGTCATATCTCTCAAACATGTATCGGGTCTTATGGGTAGTGCAAATGGCCCTGTAAGATCAAAATTTTGGGCAATAGCTCATGAATATGTCCATAAAACGCGAAAACATCGATTTTTTGGTCATAACTCTCAAATGTTTATCTGGTGTTACGAGCACTGTTCAAAAAATAGGCCGAATCAGCGATTAATAGGCCGATTAATTGCTACTAGGGACCTGCCTGTGTCGATTACCACTAATCCTTTGTGTTAATTGTTTAGCCTGATTAATAGTTCTGACACTCCGATTACTAGGTATGTTCCCGATTAACCACTACACTTGGTCAAAAAAGTTGCAAAATTATCAACACATATCGCCCATCTATCCACTATCCCGCCCCAATGAAGTATGTTTTGTGAAGCTCTCGTTCGATCCCTGTCTCCAGGAGCTTGATTTCAGCCATCAGCAACTAGTTCTTTGTCGTTGTTGACCAGCTCCTCGTAGTTGCCGACCAGACCTCAGATACAAGAGCTCGAGCGCCTTAAGGATCTCACCTGGGAGCTTAAGGATGAGGATTCATACGTGTTTTAGATACTAATTTTTGTAGGCTGCACCGATTAATAGCCAACAGATTAATAAGTTAATCTTCCGAATTCCGATTAATCGCTACTCCCAAGACAACCGAGCAGCAAACAATTACCGATTTCCTTAAAATTGGTTACGAGTCGTGTAAATCACCCTAGAACCCCAAAACTGTGGACAATAGCACATGAAAAAGGCCATAGAACGTCAAAAAGACGAGTTTTTGCTCCTAACTCTCAAACGCGGATCGGGTGTTACGAGCGGGAATCCCAAAATTATGGCCAATAGCTCGTGAAAACGTCCATAAATCGTGAAAACGACGAGCTTTTGGTCATATCTCTCAAACATGTATCGGTTTTACTGGCCACACAAATCCCTATTGATCCCCAATACTGTGGGCAATGGCTATTGAAAACGTCCATAAACGCGAAAGCAATGATTTTGAGTCATATCTCTTAAAAATATATTAGGTCTTATGGGTAGTGAAAATCACCCTGTAACACCAAAACTGTGGGCAATAGCTCATGAAAACGGCCATAAAACGCTAAAACATCGATTTTTTGGTCATAACTCTGAAACGTGTATCTTGTGTTATGAGTCGTGTAAGTCACCCTAGGACCCCTAAACTGTGGGCAATAGCACATGAAAACGGCCATAAAACGCAAACACGACGAGTTTTGCTCACAACTCTCAAACGCGTATCGGGTGTTACGAGTCCTGTAAATCGCCCTGGAATCCCAAAAATGTGGCCAATAGCTCATGAAAAAGTCCATAAAACTTGAAAACGACGAGTTTTTGGTCATAACTCTCAATCATGTATCCGATTTTACTGGCCATGCAAATCCCCATTGAACCCCAAAACTATGGGCAATAGTTCATGAAAACGTCTATAAATGCGAAAACAACGATATTTATTCGTAGCTCTCAAACATGTATCATGTCTTATGGGCCGTGCAAATCACCCTGGAATATCGAAACTATGGGCAATAGCTCATGAAAACTGCCATAAAACGCGAAAACGTCGAGTTTTTGGTCATAACTCTCAAACATGTATCCGGTTTTATTGGCCATGCAAATCCCCATTGAACCCCAAAACTGTGGGCAATAGATCATGAAAATGGCCATAAAACGTGAAAACGCTGAGTTTTTGGTCATAACTCTCAAACATGTATCGGGTATTATGAGTTGTGTAAATCGCCCTGGAATCCCAAAACCGTGGGCAATAGCTGATGAAAACGACCATAAAACATGAAAATGAGGAGTTTTTTGGTCATAACTCTTAAACATGTATCCGATTTTACTAGCCATGCAAATCCCTATTGAACCCCAAAACTGTGGGTAAAACTCTCAAACATTTATTAGGTTTTACTAGCAAGGAAAATCCCCATTTAACCCCAAAACGTTCGGCAATAGCACAAGAAAATAGACATAAAACAAGAAAACGCTATGTTTTTTGTCATGACTCAAAAATGTATTCGGTTTTACTGGCCATGCAAATCTTCATTGAACCCCAAAACTGTGGGCAATAGCACATGAAAACGGCCATAAAACGCGAAAACGGCGAGTTTTTTGCTCATAACTCTCAAACGTGTATCGGGTCTTACAACTCGTGTAAATCGCCCTGGAAAACCAAAACTGTGGGTAATAGATCATGAAAACGTCCATAAATCACAAAAACGACTAGTTTTTGGTCATCACTCTCAAACATGGATTCGTTTTTTGGTCTTGCAAACCCCTATTGAACCCCAAAATTGTGGGCAATATCTATTGAAAACGTCCATAAACACGAAAAGATCGATTTTTTGTCATATCTCTCAAACATGTATCGGGTCTTATGGGTAGTGCAAATCGCCCTATAAGATCAAAATTTTGGGCAATAGCTCATGAATATGTCCGTAAAAAGCAAAACATCGATTTTTTGGTCATAACACTCAATCGTTTATCTTGTGTTACGAGTCATGTAAATCACCCTTGAACCCCAAAACTGTGGGCAATAGCACATGAAAACGGCCATAGAACGTGAAAAAGACGAGTTTTTGCTCCTAACTCTCAAACGCGGATCGGGTGTTACGAGCGGGAATCCCAAAATTATGGCCAATTGCTCATGAAAACGTCCATAAATCGTGAAAACGACGAGTTTTTGGTCATATTTCTCAAACATGTATCAGTTTTACTGGCCACACAAATCCCTATTGATCCCCAATACTATGGGTAATGGCTATTGAAAACGTCCATAAACGCAAAAGCAATGATTTTGAGTCATATCTCTCAAAAATATGTTAGGTCTTATGGGTAGTGAAAATTACCCTGTAACACCAAAACTATGGGCAATGGCTCATGAAAACGGCCATAAAACGCTAAAACATTGATTTTTTGGTCATAACTCTGAAACGTGTATCTTGTGTTACGAGTCGTGTAAGTCACCCTAGGACCCCTAAACTGTGGGTAATAGCACATGAAAACGGCCATAAAACGCGAAAACGACGAGTTTTGCTCATAACTCTCAAACGCCTATCGGGTGTTATGAGTGTTGTAAATCGCCCTAGAATCCCAAAAATGTGGCCAATAGCTCATGAAAACGTCCATAAATCTTGAAAACGATGAGTTTTTTGTCATAACACTTAAACATGTATCCGATTTTACTGTCCATGCAAATCCCCATTGAACCCCAAAACTATGGGCAATAGCTCATGAAAACGTCCATCAATGCGAAAACAACGATATTTGTTCATAGCGCTCAAACATGTATCATAACTCTGGAATATCGAAACTATGGGCAATAGCTCATGAAAATGGCCATAAAACGCGAAGACGCCGAGTTTTTGGTCATAACTCTCAAACATGTATCAGGTATTATGAGTCGTGTAAATCGCTCTAGAACCCCAAAACCGTGGGCAATAGGTTTATGAAAACGACCATAAAACATGAAAATGAGTAGTTTTTGGTCATAACTCTTAAACATGTATCCGATTTTACTAGCCATGCAAATCCCTATTGAACCCCAAAACTATGGGCAAAACTCTCAAATATTTATTAGGTTTTACTGGCAAGGCAAATCCCCATTCAACCCCAAAACGGTGGGCAATAGCACAAGAAAACAGATATAAAACAAGAAAACGCTATGTTTTTGGTCATGACTCTCAAAATTGTATTCGGTTTTACTGGCCATGCACATCTTCATTGAACCTCAAAACTATGGGCATGAAAACGGCCATAAAACGCGAAAACGACGAGTTTTTTGCGCATAACTCTCAAACGTGTATCGGGTGTTACAAGTCATGTAAATCGCCCCGTAAAACCAAAAATATGGGTAATACCTCATGAAAACGTCCATAAATCGCAAAGACGACGAGTTTTTGGTTATAACTCTCAAACATGTTTCCGGTTTTACTGGTCTTGCAAACCCCTATTGAACTCCAAAACTGTGGAATAGCTATTGAAAATGTCCATAAACACGAAAACAACGATTTTTGGTCATATCTCTCAAACATGTATCGGGTCTTATGGGTAGTGCAAATCGCCCTGTCAGATCAAAATTTTGGGCACTAGCTCATGAATATGTCCATAAAACGCGAAAACATCGATTTTTTGGTCATAACTCTCAAACGTTTATCTGGTGTTACGAGTCGTGTAAATCACCCTAGAACCCCAAAACTGTGGGCAATAGCACATGAAAACGGCCATAGAACGTGAAAAAGACGAGTTTTTGCTCCTAACTCTCAAACGCGGATCGGGTGTGATGAGCGGGAATCCCAAAATTATGGCCAATAGCTCATGAAAACGTCCATAAATCGTGAAAACGACGAGTTTTTGGGCATATCTCTCAAAGATGTATCGGTTTTACTGGCCACACAAATCCCTATTGATCCCCAATACTGTGGGCAATGGCTATTGAAAATGTCCATAAATGCGAAAGCAATGATTTTGAGTCATATCTCTCAAAAATATATTAGGTCTTATGGGTAGTGAAAATCACCCTGTAACACCAAAACTGTGGGCAATAGCTCATCAAAACGGCCATAAAACGCTAAAACATCGATTTTTTGGTCATAACTCTGAAACATGTATCTTGTGTTACGAGTCGTGTAAGTCACCCTAGGACCCCTAAACTGTGGGCAATAGCACATGAAAAGGGCCATAAAACGCGAAAACGATGAGTTATGCGGAGAACTCTCAAACGCGTATCGGGTGTTACGAGTCCTATAAATCGCCCTGGAATCCCAAAAATGTGGCCAATAGCTCATGGAAACGTCCACAAATCTTGAAAACAACCATAAAACGCGAAAACATCAAGTTTTTGGTCATAACTCTCAAACATGTATCCGGTTTTATTGGCCATGCAAATCCCCATTGAATCCCAAAACTGTGGGCAATAGCTCATGAAAATGTCCATAAAACGTGAAAACGCCGAGTTTTTGGTCATAACTCTCAAACATGTATCGGCTATTATGAGTCATGTAAATCGCCCTGGAACCCCAAAACCGTGGGCAATAGCTGATGAAAACAACCATAAAACATGAAAATGAGGAGTTTTTGGTCATAACTCTTAAACATGTATCCGATTTTTCTGGCCATGCAAATCCCCATTGAACCCCAAAACTATGGGCAATAGCTCATGAAAACGTCCATAAATGCGAAAACATCGATTTTTATTCATATCTCTCAGACATGTATCATGTCTTATGGGCCGTTCAAATCACCCTAGAATTTCGAAACTATGAGCAATATCTCATGAAAACGGCCATAAAACGCGAAAACGTCGAGTTTTTGGTCATAACTCTCAAACATGTATCCGGTTTTATTGGCCATGCAAATCCCCATTGAACCGCAAAACTGTGGGCACTAGCTCATGAAAATGGCCATAAAACGTGAAAACGCCGAGTTTTTAGTCATAACTCTCAAACATGTATCGGCTATTATGAGACGTGTAAATCGCCCTAGAACCCCAAAACTGTGGGCAATAGCTGATGAAAACGACCATAAAACATGAAAATGAGTAGTTTTTGGTCATAACTCTTAAACATGTATCCGATTTTACTAGCCATGCAAATCCCAATTGAACCCCAAAACTGTGGGAAAAACTCTCAAACATTTATTAGGTTTTTCTGGCAAGGAAAATCCCCATTCAACCCTAAAACGGTGGGCAATAGCACATGAAAACAGATATAAAACAAGAAAATGCTATGTTTTTGGTCATGACTCTCAAAAATGTATTCGGTTTTACTGGCCATGCAAATCTTCAATGAACCTCAAAACTATGGGCAATAGCACATGAAAACGGCCATAAAACGCGAAAACGACGAGTTTTTTGCGCATAACTCTCAAACGTGTTTCGGGTGTTACAAGTCGTGTAAATCGAAAATGTGGGTAATACTTCATGAAAACATCCATAAATCGCAAAAACGACGATTTTTTGGTCATAACTCTCAAACATGTTTCTGGTTTTACTGGTCTTACAAACCCCTATTGAACCCCAAAACTGTGGAATAGCTATTGAAAATGTCCATAAACACGAAAACAACGATTTTTGGTGATATCTCTCAAACATGTATCGGGTCTTATGGGTAGTGCAAATCGCCCTGTAAGATCAAAATTTTGGGCAATAGCTCATGAATATGTCCATAAAACGCGAAAACATCGATTTTTTGGTCATAACTCTCAAACGTTTATCTGGTGTTACGAGTCGGGTAAATCACCCTAGAACCCCAAAACTGTGGGCAATAGCACATGAAAACGGCCATAGAACGCAAAAAAAGACGAGTTTTTGCTGATAACTCTCAAACGCGTATCAGGTGTTACGAGTCCTGTAAATGGCTCGGGAATCCCAAAATTGTGGCCAATAGCTCATGAAAACTTCCATAAATCGTGAAAACGACGAGTTTTTGGTCATATCTCTCAAACATGTATCGGTTTTACTAGGCACACAAATCCCTATTGATCCCCAATACTATGGGCAATGGCTATTGAAAATGTCCATAAATGCGAAAGCAATGATTTTGAGTCATATCTCTAAAAAATATATTAGGTATTATGGGTAGTGAAAATCACCCTGTAACACCAAAACTGTGGGCAATAGCTCATCAAAACGGCCATAAAACACAAAAACATCTATTTTTTTGTCATAACTCTTAAACGTGTATCTTGTGTTACGAGTGGTGTAAGTCACCCTAGGACCCCTAAACTGTAGGCAATAGCACATGAAAACGGCCATAAAACGTGAAAACGACGAGTTTTGCTCATAACTCTCAAACGCGTATCGGGTATTACGAGTCCTGTAAATTGCCCTGGAATCCCAAAAATGTGGCCAATAGCTCATGAAAACGTCCATAAATCTTGAAAACGACGAGTGTTTGGTCATAACTCTCAAACATGTATCCGATTTTACTAGCCATGCAAATCCCCATTGAACACCAAAACTATGGGCAATAGCTCATGGAAACGTCCATAAATGCGAAAACAACGATTTTTATTCATATCTCTCAAACATGTATCATGTCTTATGGGTCGTGCAAATCACCCTGGAATATAGACACTTATGGCAATAGCTCATGAAAACATCGAGTTTTTGGTCATAACTCTCAAACATGTATCCGGTTTTATTGGCCATGCAAATCCCCATTGAATCCCAAAACTGTGGGCAATAGCTCATGAAAATGGCCATAAAACGTGAAAACGCCGAGTTTTTGGTCATAACTCTCAAACATGTATCGGCTATTATGAGTCATGTAAATCGCCCTGGAACCCCAAAACCGTGGGCAATAGCTGATGAAAACAACCATAAAACATGAAAATGAGGAGTTTTTGGTCATAACTCTTAAACATGTATCCGATTTTACTAGCCATGCAAATCCCTATTGAACCCCAAAACTATGGGCAAAACTCTCAAACATGTATTAGGTTTTACTAGCAAGGAAAATCCCCATTCAACCCCAAAACGATCGGGAATAGCACAAGAAAATAGGCATAAAACAAGAAAATGCTATGTTTTTTGTCATGACTCTCAAATATGTATTCGGTTTTACTGGCCATGCAAATCTTCTTTGAACCCCAAAACTGTCACATGAAAACGGCCATAAAACATGAAAACGACGACTTTTTTGCTCATAACTCTCAAACGGGTATCGGGTGTTACAAGTCGTGTAAATCGCCCTGGAAAACCAAAACTGTGGGTAATAGCTCATGAAAACGTCCATAAATCGCAAAAACGATGAGTTTTTGGTCATAACTCTCAAACATGTATCCGGTTTTACTGGTCTTGCAAACCCCTATTAAACCCCAAAATTGTGGGCAATAGCTATTGAAAACGTCCATAAACATGAAAACAATGATCTTTGGTCATATCTCTCAATCATGTATCCGGTCTTATGGGTAGCGCAAATCGCCCTGTAAGATCAAAAATTTGGGCAATAGCTCATGAATATGTCCATAAAATGCGAAAACATCGATTTTTTGGTCATAACTCTCAAACGTTTATCTGGTGCTACGAGTCGTGTAAATCACCCTGGAATCCCAAAAATGTGGCCAATAGCTCATGAAAACATCCGTAAATCTTGAAAACAACAAGTTTTTCGTCATAACTCTCAAACATGTATCCGATTTTACTAGCCATGCAAATCCCCATTGAACCCCAAAACTATGGGCAATAGCTCATTAAAATGTCCATAAATGCGAAAACGACTATTTTTATTCATATCTCTCAAACATGTATCATGTCTTATAGGCCGTGCAAATCACCCTGGAATATCAAAACTATGGGCAATAGCTCATGAAAACGGCCATAAAACGTGAAAACGTCGAGTTTTTGGTCATAACTCTCAAACATGTATCCGGTTTTATTGGCCATGGAAATCCCCATTGAACCCCAAAACTGTGGGCAATAGCTCATGAAAATGGCCATAAAACGTGAAAACGCCGAGTTTTTTGTCATAACTCTCAAACATGTATCGGGTATTATGAGTCGTGTAAATCGCCCTGGAACCCCAAAAACGTGGGAAATAGTTGATGAAAACGACCATAAAACATGGAAATGAGGAGTTTGTTATCATAACTCTTAAACATGTATCCGAGTTTTCTAGCCATGCAAATCCCTATTGAACCCCAAAACTGTGGGCAAAACTTTCAAACATTCATTAGGTTTTATTGGCAAGGAAAATCCCCATTCAACCCCAAAACGATGGGCAATAGAACAAGAAAACAGGCATAAAACAAGAAAACGCTATGTTTTTGGTCATGACTCTCAAAAATGTTTTTGGTTTTACTGGCCATGCAAATCGTCATTGAACCCTAAAACTGTGGGAAATATCACATGAAAACGGCCATAAAACGCGAAAACGGATAGTTTTTTTCTCATAACTCTCAAACGTGTATCAGGTGTTAAAAGTTGTGTAAATCGCCCGGGAAAACCAAAATGGTGGATAATAGCTCATGAAATCGTCCATAAATCGCAAAAACGACGAGTTTTTGGGCATAACTCTCAAACATGTATCTAGTTTTACTGGCCTTGCAAATCCCTATTGAACCCTAAAACTGTGGGCAATAGCTATTGAAAACGTTCATAAATACGAAAACAACGATTTTTGGTCATATCTCTCAAACATGTATCGGGTCTGATGGGTAGTGCAAATCGCCCTATAAAATCAAAATTTTGGGCCATGCAAATCCCCATTGAACCCCAAAACTGTAGGAAATAGCTCATGAAAATGGCCAAAAAACGTGAAAACATCAATTTTTTGGTCATAGCTCTCAAACATGTATCGGGTATTATGAATCGTGTAAATTGCCCTGGAACCCCAAAACTGTCGGCAATAGCCGATGAAAACGACCATAAAACATCAAAATGAGGAGTTTTTGGTCATAACTCTTAAACACGTATCCAATTTTACTTGCCATGCAAATCCCTATTGAACCCCAAAACTGTGGGCAAAACTCTCAATCATGTATTAGGTTTTATTCGTAAGGAAAATCCCCATTCAACCCCAAAACGGTGGGCAATAGCACAAGAAAACGACGAGTTTTTGGTCATAACTCTCAAACATGTATCCGGTTTTACTGGCCATGCAAATCCCTATTGAACCCCAAATATTTGGGCAATAGCTATTGAAAACGTCCATAAATACGAAAACAACGATTTTGGTCATATCTCCCAAACATGTATCGTGTCTTATGCGTAGTGCAAATCCCCCTTTAAGATCAAAATTTTGGGCGATAGCTCATGAATATGTCCATAAAATGCGAAAACATCGATTTTTTGGTCATAACTCTCAAAAATTTATCTGGTGTTACGAGTCGTGTAAATCATCCTAGAACTCGAAAACTGTGGGCAATAGCACATGAAAACGTCCATAGAACGCAAAAAAAGACGAGTTTTTGCTGATAACTCTCAAACGCGTATCGGGTGTTTCGAGTCCTGTAAATGGCTCGGGAATCCCAAAATTGTGGCCAATAGCTCATGAAAACTTCCATAAATCGTGAAAACGACGAGTTTTTGGTCATATCTCTCAAACATGTATCACTTTTACTGGCCACAAAATCCCTATTGATCCTCAATACTGTGGGCAATAGCTATTGAAAACGTCCATAAACGCGAAAGCAATGATTTTTAGTCATATCTCTCAAAAATATATCAGGTCTTATGGGTAGTGAAAATCGCCCTGTAACACCAAAACGGTGGGCAATAGCTCATGAAAACGGCCATAAAACGCTAAAACATCGATTTTTCGGTCATAACTCTGAAACGTGTATGTTTTGTTACGAGTCGTGTAAGTCATCCTAGGACCCCTAAACTGTGGGCAATAGCACATGAAAACGGCCATAAAACGTAAAAACAACGAGTTTTTCTCATAACTCTGAAACGCGTATCGGGTGTTATGAGTCCTGTAAATCGCCCTGGAATCCCAAAACTGTGGCCAATAGCTCATGAAAACGTCCATAAATCTTGAAAACGACGAGTTTTTGGTCATAACACTCAAACATGTATCCGATTTTACTGTCCATGCAAATCCCCATTGAACCCCAAAACTATGGGCAATAGCTCATGCAAATGTCCATAAATGCAAAAACAACGATTTTTATTGATATCTCTTAAACATGTATCATGTCTTATGGGTCGTGCAAATCACCCTGGAATATCAAAACTATGGGCAATAACTCATGAAAACGGCCATAAAACATGAAAACATCGAGTTTTTGGTCATAACTCTCAAACATGTATCCGGTTTTATTGGCCATGCAAATCCCCATTGAACCCCAAAACTATAGGCAATAGCACATGAAAATGGCCAAAAAACGTGAAAACATCGAGTTTTTGGTCATAACTCTCAAACATGTATCGGGTATTATGAATCGTGTAAATCGCCCCGGAACCCCAAAACCGTGGGCAATAGCTGATGAAAACGAACATAAAACATGAAAATGAGGAGTTTTTGGTCAGAAGTCTTAAACATGTATCCGATTTTACTATCCATGTAAATCCCAATTGAACCCCAAAACTGTTGGCAAAACTCTCAATCATGTATTAGGTTTTACTCAAAAGGAAAATCCCATTTCAACCCCAAAACGGTGGGCAATAGCACAAGAAAACAGGCATAAAACAAGAAAACGCTATGTTTTTCGTCATGACTTTCAAAAATGTATTCGGTTTTACTGGCCATGCAAATATTCATTGAACCCCAAAACTGTGGGCAATAGCACATGAAAACGGCCATAAAACATGAAAACGACGAGTTTTTTCTCATAACTCTCAAACGTGTATCGGGTGTTACGAGTCCTGTAAATTTCCCTGGAATCCCAAAATTGTGGCCAATAGCTCATTAAAATGTCCATAAATCCTGAAAACGACGAGTTTTTGATCATAACTCTCAAGCATGTATCGGGTGTTACGAGTCGTGTAAATCGCCCTGGAACCCCAAACTGTGGGCAATAGCTCATGAAAAGGGCAATTAAACATGAAAATGACGAGATTTTTGCTCATAACTCTCAAACGTGTATCGGGTGTTACAAGTCGTGTAAATCGCCCTGGAAAACCAAAACGGTGGGTAATAGCTCATGAAAACGTCCATAAATCGCAAAAACGACGAGTTTTTGGTCATAACTCTCAAACATGTATCGTGTGTTATGAGTCGTGTAAATCGCCCTGGAACCCAAAAACCGTGGGCAATAGCTGATGAAAACGGCCATAAAACATGAAAATGAAGAGTTTTTGGTCATAACTCTTAAACATGTACCCGATTTTACTGGCCATGCAAATCCCTATTGAACCCCAAAACTGTAGGCAAAACTCTCAAACATGTATTAGGTTTTACTCGCAAGGAAAATCCCCATTCAACCCCAAAACTGTGGGCGTTAGCTATTGAAAACGTTCATCAATACGAAAACAACGATTTTTGGTCATATCTCTCAAACATGTATCGGGTCTGATGGGTAGTGCAAATCTCCCTATAAGATCAAAGTTTTGGGCCATGCAAATCCCCATTGAACCCCAGAACTGTAGGAAATAGCTCAAGAAAATGGCCAAAAAACATGAAAACATCAATTTTTTGGTCATAGCTCTCAAACATGTATCGGGTATTATGAATCGTGTAAATTGCCCTGGAACCCCAAAACTGTCGGCAATAGCCGATGAAAACGACCATAAAACATGAAAATGAGGATTTTTTGGTCATAACTCTTAAACACGTATCCGATTTTACTAGCCATGCAAATCCCTATTGAAGCCCAAAACTGTGGGCAAAACTCTCAATCATGTATTAGATTTTACTCGTAAGGAAAATCCCCATTCAACCCCAAAACGGTGGGCAATAGGACAAGAAAACGACGAGTTTTTGGTCATAACTCTCAAACATGTATCTGGTTTTACTGGCCATGCAAATCCCTATTGAACTCCAAAACTTTGGGCAATAGCTATTGAAAACGTCCATAAATACGAAAACAACGATTTTTGGTCATATCTCCCAAACATGTATCGAGTCTGATGGGTAGTGCAAATCGCCCTGTAAGATCAAAATTTTGGGCGATAGCTCATGAATATGTCCATAAAATGCGAAAACATCGATTTTTTGGTCATAACTCTCAAAAATTTATCTGGTGTTACGATTCGTGTAAATCACCCTAGAACCCTAAAACTGTGGGCAATAGCACATGAAACCGGCCATAGAACGCAAAAAAAGACGAGTTTTTGCTGATAAATCCCAAACGCGTATCGGGTGTTACAAGTCCTGTAAATGGCTCGGGAATCCCAAAATTGTGGCCAATAGCTCATGAAAACTTCCATAAATCGTGAAAACAACGAGTTTTTGGTCATATCTCTCAAACATGTATCGCTTTTACTGGCCACAAAATCCCTATTGATCCTAATACTGTGGGCAATAGCTATTGAAAACGTCCATAAAGGCGAAAGCAATGATTTTTAGTCATATCTCTCAAAAATATATCAGGTCTTATGGGTAGTGAAAATCGCCCTGTAACACCAAAACGGTGGGCAATAGCTCATGAAAACGGCCATAAAACGCTAAACATCGATTTTTCGGTCATAACTCTGAAACGTGTATCTTTTGTTACGAGTCGTGTAAGTCATCCTAGGACCCATAAACTGTGGGCAATAGCACATGAAAACGGCCATAAAACGTGAAAACGACGAGTTTTGCTCATAACTCTCAAACGCGTATCGGGTGTTACGAGTCCTGTAAATCGCCCTGGAATCCCAAAACTGTGGCCAATAGCTCATGAAAACGTCCATAAATCTTGAAAACGACGAGTTTTTGGTCATAACACTCAAACATGTATACGATTTTACTGTCCATGCAAATCCCCATTGAACCCAAAACTATGGGCAATAGCTCATGCAAATGTCCATAAATGCAAAATCAACGATTTTTATTGATATCTCTCAAACATGTATCATGTCTTATGGGCCGTGCAAATCACCCTGGAATATCAAAACTATGGGAAATAACTCATGAAAACGGCCATAAAACATGAAAACATCGAGTTTTTGGTCATAACTCTCAAACATGTATCCGGTTTTATTAGCCATGCAAATCCCCATTGAACCCCAAAACTATAGGCAATAGCTCATGAAAATGGCCAAAAAACGTGAAAACGACGAGTTTTTCTCATAACTCTCAAACGCGTATCGGGTGTTACGAGTCCTGTAAATCGCCCTGGAATCCCAAAACTGTGGCCAATAGCTCATGAAAACGTCCATAAATCTTGAAAACGACGAGTTTTTGGTCATAACACTCAAACATATATCCGATTTTACTGTCCATGCAAATCCCCATTGAACCCCAAAACTATGGGCAATAGCTCATGCAAATGTCCATAAATGCAAAATCAACGATTTTTATTGATATCTCTCAAACATGTATCATGTCTTATGGGCCGTGCAAATCACCCTGGAATATCAAAACTATGGGCAATAACTCATGAAAACGGCCATAAAACATGAAAACATCGAGTTTTTGGTCATAACTCTCAAACATGTATCCGGTTTTATTAGCCATGCAAATCCCCATTGAACCCCAAAACTATAGGCAATAGCCCATGAAAATGGCCAAAAAACGTGAAAACGTCGAGTTTTTGGTCATAACTCTCAAACATGTATCGGGTATTATGAATCGTGTAAATCGCCACGGAACCCCAAAACCGTGGGCAATAGCTGATGAAAACGAACATAAAACATGAAAATGAGGGAGTTTTTGGTCAGAAGTCTTAAACATGTATCCGATTTTACTATCCATGTAAATCCCAATTGAACCCCAAAACTGTTGGCAAAACTCTCATCATGTATTAGGTTTTACTCAAAGGAAAATCCCATTTCAACCCCAAAATGGTGGGCAATAGCACAAGAAAACAGGCATAAAACAAGAAAACGCTACGTTTTTGGTCATGACTCTCAAAAATGTATTCAGTTTTACTAGCCATGCAAATATTCATTGAACCCCAAAACTGTGGGCAATAGCACATGAAAACGGCCATAAAACATGAAAACGACGAGTTTTTTTCTCATAACTCTCAAACGTGTATCGGGTGTTACGAGTCCTCTAAATTTCCTGGAATCCCAAAATTGTGGCCAATAGCTCATTAAAATGTCCATAAATCCTGAAAACGACGAGTTTTTGATCATAACTCTCAAGCATGTATCGGGTGTTACGAGTCGTGTAAATCGCCCTGGAACCCCAAACTGTGGCAATAGCTCATGAAAAGGGCAATAAAACATGAAAATGACGAGATTTTTGCTCATAACTCTCAAACGTGTATCGGGTGTTACAAGTCGTGTAAATCGCCCTGGAAAACCAAAACGGTGGGTAATAGCTCATGAAAACGTCCATAAATCGCAAAAACGACGAGTTTTTGGTCATAACTCTCAAACATGTATCGTGTGTTATGAGTCGTGTAAATCGCCCTGGAACCCAAAAACCGTGGGCAATAGCTGATGAAAACGGCCATAAAACATGAAAATGAAGAGTTTTTGGTCATAACTCTTAAACATGTACCCGATTTTACTGGCCATGCAAATCCCTATTGAACCCCAAAACTGTGGGCAAAAACTCTCAAACATGTATTAGGTTTACTGGCAAGGAAAATCCCCATTCAACCCCAAAACTGTGGGCAATAGCTATTGAAAACGTTCATAAATACGAAAACAACGATTTTTGGTCATATCTCTCAAACATGTATCGGGTCTGATGGGTAGTGCAAATCTCCTATAAGATCAAAATTTTGGGCCATGCAAATCCCCATTGAACCCCAGAACTGTAGGAAATAGCTCATGAAAATGCCAAAAAACATGAAAACATCAATTTTTTGGTCATAGCTCTCAACATGTATCGGGTATTATGAATCGTGTAAATTGCCCTGGAACCCAAAACTGTCGGCAATAGCCGATGAAAACGTCCATAAAACATGAAAATGAGGATTTTTTGGTCATAACTCTTAAACACGTATCCGATTTTACTAGCCATGCAAATCCCTATTGAAGCCCAAAACTGTGGCAAAACTCTCAATCATGTATTAGATTTTACTCGTAAGGAAAATCCCCATTCAACCCCAAAACAGTGGGCAATAGGGACAAGAAACGACGAGTTTTTGGTCATAACTCTCAAACATGTATCCGGTTTTACTGGCCATGCAAATCCCTATTGAACTCCAAAACTTTGGGCAATAGCTATTGAAAACTTCCATAAATACGAAAACAACGATTTTTGGTCATATCTCCCAAACATGTATCGAGTCTTATGGGTAGTGCAAATCGCCCTGTAAGATCAAAATTTTGGGCGATAGCTCATGAATATGTCCATAAAATGCGAAAACATCGATTTTTTGGTCATAACTCTCAAAAATTTATCTGGTGTTATGATTCGTGTAAATCACCCTAGAACCCTAAAAACTGTGGCAATAGCACATGAAAACGGCCATAGAACGCAAAAAAAGACGAGTTTTTGCTGATAAATCCCAAACGCGTATCGGTTGTTACGAGTCCTGCAAATGGCTCGGGAATCCCAAAATTGTGGCCAATAGCTCATGAAAACTTCCATAAATCGTGAAAACAACGAGTTTTTGGTCATATATCTCAAACATGTATCGCTTTTACTGGCCACAAAATCCCTATTGATCCTAATACTGTGGGCAATAGCTATTGAAAACGCCATAAAACGCGAAAGCAATGATTTTTAGTCATATCTCTCAAAAATATATCAGGTCTTATGGGTAGTGAAAATCGCCCTGTAACACCAAAACGGTGGGCAATAGCTCATGAAAACGGCCATAAACGCTAAAACATCGATTTTTCGGTCATACTCTGAAACGTGTATCTTTTCTTACGAGTCGTGTAAGTCATCCTAGGACCCCTAAACTGTGGGCAATAGCACATGAAAACGGCCATAAAACGTGAAAACGACGAGTTTTGCTCATAACTCTCAAACGCGTATCGGGTGTTACGAGTCCTGTAAATCACCCTGGAATCCCAAAACTGTGGGCCAATAGCTCATGAAAACGTCCATAAATCTTGAAAACGACGAGTTTTGGTCATAACACTCAAACATGTATCCGATTTTACTGTCCATGCAAATCCCCATTGAACCCCAAAACTATGGGCAATAGCTCATGCAAATGTCCATAAATGCAAAATCAACTATTTTATTGATATCTCTCAAACATGTATCATGTCTTATGGCCGTGCAAATCACCTGGAATATCAAAACTATGGGCAATAACTCATGAAAACGCCATAAAACATGAAAACATCGAGTTTTTGGTCATAACTCTCAAACATGTATCCGGTTTTATTAGCCATGCAAATCCCCATTGAACCCCAAAACTATAGGCAATAGCTCATGAAAATGGCCAAAAACGTGAAAACGACTAGTTTTTCTCATAACTCTCAAACGCGTATCGGGTGTTACGGGTCCTGTAAATCGCCCTGGAATCCCAAAACTGTGGCCAATAGCTCATGAAAACGTCCATAAATCTTGAAAACGACGAGTTTTTGGTCATAACACTCAAACATGTATCCGATTTTACTGTCCATGCAAATCCCCATTGAACCCCAAAACTATGGGCAATAGCTCATGCAAATGTCCATAAATGCAAATCAACGACTTTTATTGATATCTCTCAAACATGTATCATGTCTTATGGGCCGTGCAAATCACCCTGGAATATCAAAACTATGGGCAATAACTCATGAAAGCGGCCACAAAACATGAAAACATCGAGTTTTTGGTCATAACTCTCAAACATGTATCCGGTTTTATTAGCCATGCAAATCCCCATTGAACCCCAAAACTATAGGCCAATAGCTCATGAAAATGGCCAAAAAACGTGAAAACGTCGAGTTTTGGTCATAACTCTCAAACATGTATCGGGTATTATGAATCGTGTAAATCGCCCCGGAACCCCCAAAACCGTGGGCAATAGCTGATGAAAACGAACATAAAACATGAAAATGAGGAGTTTTTGGTCAGAAGTCTTAAACATGTATCCGATTTTACTATCCATGTAAATCCCAATTGAACCCCAAAACTGTTGGCAAAACTCTCAATCATGTATTAGGTTTTACTCAAAAGGAAAATCCCATTTCAACCCAAAACGGTGGGCAATAGCACAAGAAAACAGGCATAAAACAAGAAAAAACGCTACGTTTTTGGTCATGACTCTCAAAAATGTATTCAGTTTTACTAGCCATGCAAATATTCATTGAACCCCAAAACTATGGGCAATAGCACATGAAAACGGCCATAAAACATGAAAACGACGAGTTTTTTCTCATAACTCTCAAACGTGTATCGGGTGTTACGAGTCCTCTAAATTTCCCTGGAATCCCAAAATTGTGGCCAATAGCTCATTGAAATGTCCATAAATCCTGAAAACGACGAGTTTTGATCATAACTCTCAAGCATGTATCGGGTGTTACGAGTCGTGTAAATCGCCCTGGAACCCCAAACTGTGGGCAATAGCTCATGAAAAGGGCAATAAAACATGAAAATGACGAGATTTTTGCTCATAACTCTCAAACGTGTATCGGTGTTACAAGTCGTGTAAATTGCCCTGGAAAACCAAAACGGTGGGTAATAGCTCATGAAAACGTCCATAATCACAAAAACGGCGAGTTTTTGGTCATAACTCTCAAACATGTATCGTGTGTTATGAGTCGTGTAATCGCCCTGAACCCCAAAAACCGTGGGCAATAGCTGATGAAAACGGCCATAAAACATGAAAATGAAGAGTTTTTGTCATAACTCTTAAACATGTACCGATTTTACTGGCCATGCAAATCCCTATTGAACCCCAAAACTGTGGGCAAAACTCTCAAACATGTATTAGGTTTTACTGCAAGGAAAATCCCCATTCAACCCAAAACTGTGGGCAATAGCTATTGAAAACGTTCATCAATACGAAAACAACGATTTTTGGTCATATCTATCAAACATGTATCGGGTCTGATGGGTAGTGCAAATCTCCCTATAAGATCAAAGTTTTGGGCCATGCAAATCCCCATTGAACCCCAGAACTGTAGGAAATAGCTCAAGAAAATGGCCAAAAAACATGAAAACATCAATTTTTTGGTCATAGCTCTCAAACATGTATCGGGTATTATAAATCGTGTAAATTGCCCTGGAACCCCAAAACTGTCGGCAATAGCCGATGAAAACGACCATAAAACATGAAAATGAGGATTTTTTGGTCATAACTCTTAAACACGTATCCGATTTACTAGCCATGCAAATCCCTATTAAAGCCCAAAACTGTGGGCAAAACTCTCAATCATGTATTAGATTTTACTCGTAAGGAAAATCCCCATTCAACCCCAAAACAGTGGGCAATAGGACAAGAAAACGACGAGTTTTTGGTCATAACTCTCAAACATGTATCCGGTTTTACTAGCCATGCAAATCCCTATTGAACTCCAAAACTTTGGGCAATAGCTATTGAAAACTTCCATAAATACGAAAACAACGATTTTTGGTCATATCTCCCAAACATGTATCGAGTCTTATGGGTAGTGCAAATCGCCCTTTAAGATCAAAATTTGGGCGATAGCTCATGAATATGTCCATAAAATGCGAAAACATCGATTTTTTGGTCATAACTCTCAAAAATTTATCTGGTGTTATGATTCGTGTAAATCACCCTAGAACCCTAAAACTGTGGGCAATAGCACATGAAAACGGCCATAGAACGCAAAAAAAGACGAGTTTTTGCTGATAAATCCCAAACGCGTATCGGTTGTTACGAGTCCCTGCAAATGGCTCGGGAATCCCAAAATTGTGGCCAATAGCTCATGAAAACTTCCATAAATCGTGAAAACAACGAGTTTTTGGTCATATCTCTCAAACATGTATCGCTTTTACTGGCCACAAAATCCCTATTGATCCTAATACTGTGGGCAATAGCTATTGAAAACGTCCATAAACGCGAAAGCAATGATTTTTAGTCATATCTCTCAAAAATATATCAGGTCTTATGGGTAGTGAAAATCGCCCTGTAACACCAAAACGGTGGGCAATAGCTCATGAAACGGCCATAAAAACGCTAAAACATCGATTTTTCGGTCATAACTCTGAAACGTGTATCTTTTCTTACGAGTCGTGTAAGTCATCCTAGGACCCTAAACTGTGGGCAATAACACATGAAAACGGCCATAAAACGTGAAAACGACGAGTTTTGCTCATAACTCTCAAACGCGTATCAGGTGTTACGAGTCCTGTAAATCACCCTGGAATCCCAAAACTGTGGCCAATAGCTCATGAAAACGTCCATAAATCTTGAAACGACGAGTTTTTGGTCATAACACTCAAACATGTATCCGATTTTACTGTCCATGCAAATCCCCATTGAACCCCAAAACTATGGGCAATAGCTCATGCAAAATGTCCATAAATGCAAATCAACGATTTTTATTGATATCTCTCAAACATGTATCATGTCTTATGGGCCGTGCAAATCACCCTGGAATATCAAAACTATGGGCAATAACTCATGAAAACGCCATAAAACATGAAAACATCGAGTTTTTGGTCATAACTCTCAACATGTATCCGGTTTTATTAGCCATGCAAATCCCCATTGAACCCCAAAACTATAGGCAATAGCTCATGAAAATGGCCAAAACGTGAAAACGACGAGTTTTTCTCATAACTCTCAAACGCGTATCGGGTGTTACGGGTCCTGTAAATCGCCCTGGAATCCCAAAACTGTGGCCAATAGCTCATGAAAACGTCCATAAATCTTGAAAACGACGAGTTTTTGGTCATAATACTCAAACATGTATCCGATTTTACTGTCCATGCAAATCCCATTGAACCCCAAAACTATGGGCAATAGCTCATGCAAATGTCCATAAATGCAAAATCAACGACTTTTATTGATATCTGTCAAACATGTATCATGTTTTAATGGGCCGTGCAAATCACCCTGGAATATCAAAACTATGGGCAATAACTCATGAAAACGGCCATAAAACATGAAAACTCGAGTTTTTGGTCATAACTCTCAAACATGTATCCGGTTTTATTAGCCATGCAAATCCCCATTGAACCCCAAAACTATAGGCAATAGCTCATGAAAATGGCCAAAAAACGTGAAAACGTCGAGTTTTTGGTCATAACTCTCAAACATGTATCGGGTATTATGAATCGTGTAAATCGCCCCGGAACCCCAAAACCGTGGGCAATAGCTGATGAAAACGAACATAAAAACATGAAAATGAGGAGTTTTTGGTCAGAAGTCTTAAACGTGTATCCGATTTTACTATCCATGTAAATCCCAATTGAACCCCAAAACTGTTGGCAAAACTCTCAATCATGTATTAGGTTTTACTCAAAAGGAAAATCCCATTTCAACCCCAAAACGGTGGGCAATAGCACAAGAAAACAGGCATAAAACAAGAAACGCTACGTTTTTGGTCATGACTCTCAAAAATGTATTCGGTTTACTGGCCATGCAAATATTCATTGAACCCCAAAACTGTGGGCAATAGCACATGAAAACGGCCATAAAACATGAAAACGACGAGTTTTTTCTCATAACTCTCAAACGTGTATCGGGTGTTACGAGTCCTGTAAATTTCCCTGGAATCCCCAAAATTGTGGCCAATAGCTCATTAAAATGTCCATAAATCCTGAAAACGACGAGTTTTTGATCATAACTCTCAAGCATGTATCGGGTGTTACGAGTCGTGTAATCGCCCTGGAACCCCAAACTGTGGGCAATAGCTCATGAAAAGGGCAATAAAACATGAAAATGACAAGATTTTTGCTCAAACTCTCAAACGTGTATCGGGTGTTACAAGTCGTGTAAATTGCCCTGGAAAACCAAAACGGTGGGTAATAGCTCATGAAAACGTCCATAAATCGCAAAACGGCGAGTTTTTGGTCATAACTCTCAAACATGTATCGTGTGTTATGAGTCGTGTAAATCGCCCTGGAACCCCAAAACCGTGGGCAATAGCTGATGAAAACGGCCATAAAACATGAAAATGAAGAGTTTTTGGTCATAACTCTTAAACATGTACCCGATTTTACTGGCCATGCAAATCCCTATTGAACCCCAAAACTGTAGGCAAAACTCTCAAGACATGTATTAGGTTTTACTCGCAAGGAAAATCCCCATTCACCCCAAAACTGTGGGCGTTAGCTATTGAAAACGTTCATCAATACGAAAACAACGATTTTTGGTCATATCTCTCAAACATGTATCGGGTCTGATGGTAGTGCAAATCTCCTATAAGATCAAAGTTTGGGCCATGCAAATCCCATTGACCCCCAGAACTGTAGGAAATAGCTCAAGAAAATGGCCAAAAAACATGAAAACATCAATTTTTTGGTCATAGCTCTCAAACATGTATCGGGTATTATGAATCGTGTAAATTGCCCTGGAACCCCAAAACTGTCGGCAATAGCCGATGAAAACGACCATAAAACATGAAAATGAGGATTTTTTGGTCATAACTCTTAAACACGTATCCGATTTTACTAGCCATGCAAATCCCTATTGAAGCCAAAACTGTGGGCAAAACTCTCAATCATGTATTAGATTTTACTCGTAAGGAAAATCCCCATTCAACCCCAAAACGGTGGGCAATAGGACAAGAAAACGACGAGTTTTTGGTCATAACTCTCAAACATGTACCCGGTTTTACTGGCCATGCAAATCCCTAATGAACTCCAAAACTTTGGGCAATAGCTATTGAAAACGTCCATAAATACGAAAACAACGATTTTTGGTCATATCTCCCAAACATGTATCGAGTCTTATGGGTAGTGCAAATCGCCCTGTAAGATCAAAATTTGGGCGATAGCTCATGAATATGTCCATAAAATGCGAAAACATCGATTTTTTGGTCATAACTCTCAAAATTTATCTGGTGTTACGATTCGTGTAAATCACCCTAGAACCCTAAAACTGTGGGCCAATAGAACGCAAAAAAAAGACGAGTTTTTGCTGATAAATCTCAACGCGTATCGGGTGTTACGAGTCCTGTAAATGGCTCGGGAATCCCAAAATTGTGGCCAATAGCTCATGAAAACTTCCATAAATCGTGAAAACGACGAGTTTTTGGTCATATCTCTCAAACATGTATCGCTTTTACTGGCCACAAAATCCCTATTGATCCTAATACTGTGGGCAATAGCTATTGAAAACGTCCATAAACGCGAAAGCAATGATTTTTAGTCATATCTCTCAAAAATATATCAGGTCTTATGGGTAGTGAAAATCGCCCTGTAACACCAAAAACGGTGGGCAATAGCTCATGAAAACGGCCATAAAACGCTAAAACATCGATTTTTCGGTCATAACTCGGAAACATGTATCTTTTGTTACGAGTCGTGTAAGTCATCCTAGGACCCCTAAACTGTGGGCAATAGCACATGAAAACGGCCATAAAACGTGAAAACGACGAGTTTTGCTCATAACTCTCAAACGCGTATCGGGTGTTACGAGTCCTGTAAATCGCAATGGAATCCCAAAACTGTGGCCAATAGCTCATGAAAACGTCCATAAATCTTGAAAACGACGAGTTTTTGGTCATAACACTCAAACATGTATCCGATTTTACTGTCCATGCAAATCCCCATTGAACCCCAAAACTATGGGCAATAGCTCATGCAAATGTCCATAAATGCAAAATCAACGATTTTTTTTGATATCTCTCAAACATGTATCATGTCTTATGGGCCGTGCAAATCACCCTGGAATATCAAAACTATGGGCAATAACTCATGAAAACGGCCATAAAACATGAAAACATCGAGTTTTTGGTCATAACTCTCAAACATGTATCCGGTTTTATTAGCCATGCAAATCCCCATTGAACCCCAAAACTATAGGCAATAGATCATGAAAATGGCCAAAAAACGTGAAAACGTCGAGTTTTTGGTCATAACTCTCAAACATGTAACGGGTATTATGAATCGTGTAAATCGCCCCGGAACCCCAAAACCGTGGGCAATAGCTGATGAAAACGAACATAAAACATGAAAATGAGGAGTTTTTGGTCAGAAGTCTTAAACATGTATCCGATTTTACTATCCATGTAAATCCCAATTGAACCCCAAAACTGTTGGCAAAACTCTCAATCATGTATTAGGTTTTACTCAAAAGGAAAATCCATTTCAACCCCAAAACGGTGGGCAATAGCACAAGAAAACAGGCATAAAACAAGAAAATGCTACGTTTTTGGTCATGACTCTCAAAAATGTATTCGGTTTTACTGGCCATGCAAATATTCATTGAACCCCAAAACTGTGGGCAATAGCACATGAAAACGGCCATAAAACATGAAAACGACGAGTTTTTTCTCATAACTCTCAAACGTGTATCGGGTGTTACGAGTCCTGTAAATTTCCCTGGAATCCCAAAATTGTGGCAATAGCTCATTAAAATGTCCATAAATCCTGAAAACGACGAGTTTTTGATCATAACTCTCAAGCATGTATCGGGGGTTACGAGTCGTGTAAATCGCCCTGGAACCCCAAACTGTGGGCAATAGCTCATGAAAAGGGCAATAAAACATGAAAATGACGAGATTTTTGCTCATAACTCTCAAACGTGTATCGGGTGTTACAAGTCGTGTAAATCGCCCTGGAAAACCAAAACGGTGGGTAATAGCTCATGAAAACGTCCATAAATCGCAAAAACGACGAGTTTTTGGTCATAACTCTCAAACATGTATCGTGTGTTATGAGTCGTGTAAATCGCCCTGGAACCCCAAAACTGTGGGCAATAGCTGATGAAAACGGCCATAAAACATGAAAATGAAGAGTTTTTTGTCATAACTCTTAAACATGTACCCGATTTTACTGGCCATGCAAATCCCTATTGAACCCCAAAAACTGTGGGCAAAACTCTCAAACATGTATTAGGTTTTACTGGCAAGGAAAATCCCCATTCAACCCCAAAACTCTGGGCAATAGCTATTGAAAACGTTCATAAATACGAAAACAACGATTTTTGGTCATATCTCTCAACATGTATCGGGTCTGATGGGTAGTGCAAATCTCCCTATAAGATCAAAATTTTGGGCCATGGAAATCCCCATTGAATCCCAGAACTGTAGGAAATAGCTCATGAAAATGGCCAAAAAACATGAAAACATCAATTTTTTGGTCATAGCTCTCAAACATGTATCGGGTATTATGAATCGTGTAAATTGCCCTGGAACCCCAAAACTGTCGGCAATAGCCGATGAAAACGACCATAAAACATGAAAATGAGGATTTTTTGGTCATAACTCTTAAACACGTATCCGATTTTACTAGCCATGCAAATCCCTATTGAAGCCCAAAACTGTGGGCAAAACTCTCAATCATGTATTAGATTTTACTCGTAAGGAAAATCCCCATTCAACCCCAAAACGGTGGGCAATAGGACAAGAAAACGACGAGTTTTTGGTCATAACTCTCAAACATGTATCCGGTTTTACTGGCCATGCAAATCCCTATTGAACTCCAAAAATTGGGCAATAGCTATTGAAAACGTCCATAAATACGAAAACAACGATTTTTGGTCATATCTCCCAAACATGTATCGAGTCTTATGGGTAGTGCAAATCGCCCTGTAAGATCAAAATTTTGGGCAATAGCTCATGAATATGTCCATAAAATGCGAAAACATCGATTTTTTGGTCATAACTCTCAAAAATTTATCTGGTGTTACGAGTCGTGTAAATCATCCTAGAACTCGAAAACTGTGGGCAATAGCACATGAAAACGGCCATAGAACGCAAAAAAAGACGAGTTTTTGCTGATAACTCTCAAACGCGTATCAGGTGTTACGAGTCCTGAAATGGCTCGGGAATCCCAAAATTGTGGCCAATAGCTCATGAAAAATTTCCATAAATCGTGAAAACGACGAGTTTTTGGTCATATCTCTCAAACATGTATCGCTTTTACTGGCGACAAAATCCCCATTGATCCCCAATACTGTGGGCAATAGTTATTGAAAACGTCCATAAACGCGAAAGCAATGATTTTTAGTCATATATCTCAAAAATATATCAGGTCTTATGGGTAGTGAAAATCGCCCTGTAACACCAAAACGGTAGGCAATAGCTCATGAAAACGGCCATAAAACGCTAAAACATCAATTTTTCGGTCAGTACTCTGAAACGTGTATCTTTTGTTACAAGTCGTGTAAGTCATCCTAGGACCCCTAAACTATGGGCATTAGCACATGAAAACGGCCATAAAATGTAAAAACGACGAGTTTTGCTCATAACCCTCAAAACGCGTATCGGGTGTTACGAGTCCTGTAAATCGCCCTGGAATCCCAAAACTGTGGCAATAGCTCATGAAAACGTCCATAAATCTTGAAAACGACGAGTTTTTGGTCATAACACTCAAACATGTATCCGATTTTACTGTCCATAGCAAATCCCCATTGAATCCCAAAACTATGGGAAATAGCTCATGCAAATGTCCATAAATGCAAAAACAACGATTTTTATTGATATCTCTCAAACATGTATCATGTCTTATGGGTCGTGCAAATCACCCTGGAATATCAAAACTATGGGCAATAACTCATGAAAACGGCCATAAAACATGAAAACATCGAGTTTTTGGTCATAACTCTCAAACACGTATCCGGTTTTTATTGCCATGCAAATCCCCATTGAACCCCAAAACTATAGGCAATAGCTCATGAAAATGGCCAAAAAACGTGAAAACGTCGAGTTTTTGGTCATAACTCTCAAACATGTATCGGGTATTATGAATCGTGTAAATCGCCCCGGAACCCCAAAACCGTGGGCAATAGCTGATGAAAACGAACATAAAACATGAAAATGAGGAGTTTTTGGTCAGAAGTCTTAAACATGTATCCGATTTTACTATCCATGTAAATCCCAATTGAACCCCAAAACTGTTGGCAAAACTCTCAATCATGTATTAGGTTTTACTCAAAAGGAAAATCCCATTTCAACCCCAAAACGGTGGGCAATAGCACAGAAAACAGGCATAAAACAAGAAAATGCTACGTTTTTGGTCATGACTCTCAAAAATGTATTCGGTTTTACTGGCCATGCAAATATTCATTGAACCCCAAAACTGTGGGCAATAGCACATGAAAACGGCCATAAAACATGAAAATGACGAGTTTTTTCTCATAACTCTCAAACGTGTATCGGGTGTTACGAGTCCTGTAAATTTCCTTGGAATCCCAAAATTGTGGCCAATAGCTCATTAAACTGTCCATAAATCGTGAAAACGACGAGTTTTTGATCATAACTCTCAAGCATGTATCGGGTGCTATGAGTCGTGTAAATTTCCCTGGAACCCCAAACTGTGGGCAATAGCTCATGAAAAGGGCAATAAAACATGAAAATGACGAGATTTTTGCTCATAACTCTCAAATGTGTATCAGGTGTTACAAGTCGTGTAAATCGCCCTGGAAAACCAAAACGGTGGGTAATAGCTCAAGAAAACGTCCATAAATCGCAAAACGACGAGTTTTTGGTCATAACTCTCAAACATGTATCGTGTGTTATGAGTCGTGTAAATCGCCCTGGAACCCCAAAACCGTGGGCAATAGCTGATGAAAACGGCCATAAAAACATGAAAATGAAGATTTTTTGGTCATAATTCTTAAACATGTATCCGATTTTACTGGCCATGCAAATCCCTATTGAACCCCAAAACTGTGGGCAAAACTCTCAAACATGTATTAGGTTTTACTGACAAGGAAAATCCCCATTCAACCCCAAAACTGTGGGCAATAGCACAAGAAAACAGTCATAAAACAAGAAAACGCTATGTTTTTGGTCATGACTCTCAAAATGTATTCAGTTTTACTGACCATGCAAATCTTCATTGAACCCCAAAACTATGGGCAATAACACATGAAAACGGCCATAAAACGCGAAAACAACGAGTTTTTTGCTCATAACTCTCAAACGTGTATCGGGTGTTACAAGTCGTGTAAATCGCCCAGTAAAACCAAAAATGTGTCTAATAGCTCATGAAAACGTCCATAAATCGCAAAAATGGCGAGTTTTTGGTCATAACTCTCAAACATGTATCCGATTTTAATTGCCTTGCAAATCCCTATTGAACCCCAAACCTGTGGGCAATAGCTATTGAAAACGTCCATAAACACGAAAACAACGATTTTTGGTCATATCTCTCAAACATGTATCGGGTCTTATGGGTAGTGCAAATCGCCCTGTAAGATCAAAATTTTGAGCAATAGCTCATGAATATGTCCATAAAACGCGAAAACATCGATTTTTTGGTCATAACTCTCAAACGTTTATCTGGTGTTACGAGTCGGGTAAATCACCCTAGAACCCTAAAACTGTGGGCAATAGCACATGAAAACGGCCATAGAACGCGAAAAAGACGAGTTTTTGGTCATAACTCTCAAACATGTATCGGGTATTATGAATCGTTTAAATCGCCCCGGAACCCCAAAACCGTGGGCAATAGCTGATGAAAACGAACATAAAACATGAAAATGAGGAGTTTTTTGGTCAGAAGTCTTAAACATGTATCCGATTTTACTATCCATGTAAATCCCAATTGAACCCCAAAACTGTTGGCAAAACTCTCAATCATGTATTAGGTTTTACTCAAAAGGAAAATCCCATTTCAACCCCAAAACGGTGGGCAATAGCACAAGAAAACAGGCATAAAACAAGAAAACGCTACGTTTTTGGTCATGACTCTCAAAAATGTATTCGGTTTTACTGGCCATGCAAATATTCATTGAACCCCAAAACTGTGGGCAATAGCACATGAAAACGGCCATGAAACATGAAAACGACGAGTTTTTTCTCATAACTCTCAAACGTGTATCGGGTGTTACGAGTCTTGTAAATTTCCCTGGAATCCCAAAACTGTGGCCAAAAGCTCATTAAAACGTCCATAAATCATGAAAACGACGAGTTTTTGGTCATAACTCTCAAACATGTATCGGGTGTTACGAGTCATGTAAATCGCCCTGGAACCCCAAATTGTGGGCAATAGCTCATGAAAAGGGCCATAAAACATGAAAATGACGAGTTTTTTGCTCATATCTCTCAAACGTGTATCGGGTGTTACAAGTCGTGTAAATCGCCCTGGAAAAACCAAAACGGTGGGTAATAGCTCAAGAAAAGGGCCATAAAACATGAAAATGACGAGTTTTTTGCTCATATCTCTCAAACATGTATCGGGTGTTATGAGTCATGTAAATCGCCCTGGAACCCCAGAACCGTGGGCAATAGCTGATGAAAACGGCCATAAAACGTGAAAATGATGAGGTTTTGGTCATAACTCTTAAACATGTATCCGATTTTACTGGTCATGCAAATCCCTATTGAACCCCAAAACTATGGGCAAAACTCTCAAACATGTATTAGGTTTTACTGGCAAGGAAAATCCCTATTCAACCCCAAAACGGTGGGAAATAGCACAAGAAAACATTCATAAAACAAGAAAATGCTATCTTTTTGCTCATGACTCTCAAAAATGTATTCGGTTTTACTGGCCATGCAAACTTCATTGAACCCCAAAAGTGTGGGCAATAGCACATGAAAACGGCCATAAACGCGAAAACGATGACTTTTTTGCTCATAACTCTCAAACGTGTATCGGGTGTTACAAGTCGTGTAAATCGCCTTGGAAAACCAAAACGGTGGGTAATAGCTCATGAAAACGTCCATAAATCACAAAAACGACGAGTTTTTGGTCATAACTCTCAAACATGTATCTGGTTTTACTAGCCTTGCAAATCCCTATTGAACCCCAAAACTGTGGGTAATAGCTATTGAAAACGTCCATAAACACGAAATCAACGATTTTTGGTCATATCTCTCAAACATGTATCGGGTATTATGGGTAGTGCAAATCGCCCTGTAAGATCCAAAATTTGGGCAATAGCTCATGAATATGTCCATAAAACGCAAAAACATCGATTTTTTGGTCATAACTCTCAAGCATTTATCTGGTGTTACGAGTCGTGTAAATCACCCTAGAACCCTAAAACTGTGGGCAATAGCACATGAAAATGGCCATAGAACGTGAAAAAGACGAGTTTTTGCTGATAACTCTCAAACGCGTATCGGGTGTTATGAGTCCTGTAAATCGCTCGGGAATCCCAAAATTGTGGCCAATAGCTCATGAAAACGTCCATAAATCGTGAAAACGACGAGTTTTTGGTCATATCTCTCAAACATGTATTAGTTTTACTGGCCACCCAAATCCCTATTGATCCCCAATACTGTGGGAAATAGCTATTGAAAACGTCCATTAACGCGAAAGCAATGATTTTTAGTCATATCTCTCAAAAATATATCAGGTCTTATGGGTAGTGAAAATCGCCCTGTAACACCAAAACGGTAGGCAATAGCTCATGAAAACGGCCATAAAACGCTAAAACATCGATTTTTCAGTCATTACTCTGAAACGTGTATCTTTTGTTACGAGTCGTGTAAGTCATCCTAGGACCCCTAAACTATGGGCATTAGCACATGAAAACGGCCATAAAATGTGAAAACGACGAGTTTTGCTCATAACTCTCAAAACGCGTATCGGGTGTTACGAGTCCTGTAAATCGCCCTGGAATCCCAAAACTGTGGCCAATAGCTCATGAAAACGTCCATAAATCTTGAAAACGACGAGTTTTTGGTCATAACACTCAAACATGTATGCGATTTTACTGTCCATGCAAATCCCCATTGAACCCCAAAACTATGGGCAATAGCTCATGCAAATGTCCATAAATGCAAAAACAACGATTTTTATTGATATCTCTCAAACATGTATCATGTCTTATGGGTCGTGCCAATCACCCTGGAATATCAAAACTATGGGCAATAACTCATGAAAACGGCCATAAAACATGAAAACATCGAGTTTTTGGTCATAACTCTCAAACATGTATCCGGTTTTATTAGCCATGCAAATCCCCATTGAACCCCAAAACTATAGGCAATAGCTCATGAAAATGGCCAAAAAATGTGAAAACGTCGAGTTTTTGGTCATAACTCTCAAACATGTATCGGGTATTATGAATCGTGTAAATCGCCCCGGAACCCCAAAACCGTGGGCAATAGCTGATGAAAACGAACATAAAACATGAAAATGAGGAGTTTTTGGTCAGAAGTCTTAAACATGTATCCGATTTTACTATCCATGTAAATCCCAATTGAACCCCAAAACTGTTGGCAAAACTCTCAATCATGTATTAGGTTTTACTCAAAAGGAAAATCCCATTTAAACCCCAAAACGGTGGGCAATAGCACAAGAAAACAGGCATAAAACAAGAAAACGCTACGTTTTTGGTCATGACTCTCAAAAATGTATTCGGTTTTACTGGCCATGCAAATATTCATTGAACCCCAAAACTGTGGGCAATAGCACATGAAAACGGCCATAAAACATGAAAACGACGAGTTTTTTCTCATAACTCTCAAACGTGTATCGGGTGTTACGAGTCCTGTAAATTTCCCTGGAATCCCAAAATTGTGGCCAATAGCTCATTAAAATGTCCATAAATCGTGAAAACGACGAGTTTTTGATCATAACTCTCAAGCATGTATCGGGTGCTACGAGTCGTGTAAATTGCCCTAGAACCCCAAACTGTGGGCAATAGCTCATGAAAAGGGCAATAAAACATGAAAATGACGAGATTTTTGCTCATAAATCTCAAACGTGTATCGGGTGTTACAAGTCGTGTAAATCGCCCTGGAAAACCAAAACGGTGGGTAATAGCTCAAGAAAACGTCCATAAATCGCAAAACGACGAGTTTTTGGTCATAACTCTCAAACATGTATCGTGTGTTATGAGTCGTGTAAATCGCCCTGGAACCCCAAAACCGTGGGCAATAGCTGATGAAAACGGCCATAAAACATGAAAATGAAGAGTTTTTGGTCATAACTCTTAAACATGTATCCGATTTTACTGGCCATGCAAATCCCTATTGAACCCCAAAACTGTGGGCAAAACTCTCTAACATGTATTAGGTTTTACTGGCAAGGAAAATCCCCATTCAACCCCAAAACGGTGGGCAATAGCACAAGAAAACAGTCATAAAACAAGAAAACGCTATGTTTTTGGTCATGACTCTCAAAAATTTATTCAGTTTTACTGACCATGCAAATATTCATTGAACCCCAAAACTGTGGGCAATAACACATGAAAACGGCCATAAAACACGAAAACAACGAATTTTTTGCTCATAACTCTCAAACGTGTATCGGGTGTTACAAGTCGTGTAAATCGCCCAGTAAAACCAAAAATGTGTCTAATAGCTCATGAAAACGTCCATAAATCGCAAAATGGCGAGTTTTTGGTCATAACTCTCAAACATGTATCCGGTTTTAATTGCCATGCAAATCCCTATTGAACCCCAAACATGTGGGCAATAGCTATTGAAAACGTCCATAAACACGAAAACAACGATTTTTGGTCATATCTCTCAAACATGTATCGGGTCTTATGGGTAGTGCAAATCGCCCTGTAAGATCAAAATTTTGAGCAATAGCTCATGAATATGTCCATAAAACGCGAAAACATCGATTTTTTGGTCATAACTCTCAAACGTTTATCTGGTGTTACGAGTCGGGTAAATCACCCTAGAACCCTAAAACTATGGGCAATAGCACATGAAAACGGCCATAGAACGCGAAAAAGACGAGTTTTTGTTGATAACTCTCAAACACGTATCGGGTATTATGAGTCCTGTAAATCGCTCGGGAATCCCAAAATTGTGGCCAATAGCTCATGAAAACGTCCATAAATCGTGAAAACGACGAGTTTTTGGTCATATCTCTCAAACATGTATTAGTTTTACTGGCCACCCAAATCCCTATTGATCCCCAATACTGTGGGCAATAGCTATTAAAAACGTCCATAAACGCGAAAGCAATGATTTTTAGTCATATCTCTCAAAAATATATCAGGTCTTATGGGTAGTGAAAATCGCCCTGTAACACCAAAACTATGGGCAATAGCTCATGAAAACGGCCATAAAACGATAAACATCGATTTTTGTTCATAACTCTGAAACGTGTATCTTGTGTTACGAGTCGTGTAAGTCACCCTAGGACCCCTAAACTGTGGGCAATAGCACATGAAAACATCCATAAAACGCGAAAACGATGAGGTTTGCTCATAACTCTCAAACGCGTATCGGGTGTTACAAGTTCTGTAAATCGCCCTGGAATCCCAAAACTATGGCCAATAGCTCATGAAAACGTCCATAAATCTTGAAAACAACGAGTTTTTGGTCGTGACTCTCAAACATGTATCCGATTTTACTGGCCATGCAAATCCCCACTTAAACCCAAAACTATGGGCAAGAGGTCATGAAAACGTCCATAAATGAGAAAACAACGATTTTTATTCATATCTCTCAAACATGTATCATGTCTTATGGGCCGTGCAAATCACCCTAGAATATCATAACTATGGGGAATAGCTCATGAAAACGGCCATAAAACGCAAAAACATCGAGTTTTTGGTCATAACTCTCAAACATGTATCCAATTTTATTGGCCATGCAAATACCCATTGAACCCCAAAACTATGGGCAATAGCTCATGAAAATGGCCATAAAACGTGAAAACGCCGATTTTTTGGTCATAACTCTCAAACATGTATTGGGTGTAATGAGTCGTCTAAATCGCCCAGGAACCCCAAAACTGTGGGCAATAGCTGATGAAAATGGCCATAAAACATGAAAATGCGGAGTGTTTGGTCATAACTCTTAAACAAGTATCCTATTTTACTAGCCATGCAAATCCCTATTGAACCCAAAAACTGTGGGCAAAACTCTCAAATATTTATTAGGTTTTACTGGCTAGGAAAATCCCCATTCAAGCCCAAAACAGTGGGCAATAGCACAAGGAAACAGGCATAAAACAAGAAAACGCTAAGTTTTTGGTCATGACTCTCAAAAATGTATTATGTTTTACTGGCCATGCAAATCTTCATTGAACCCCAAAACTGTGGGCAATAGAACATGAAAACGGCCATAAAACGTGAAAACGACGAGTTTTTGCTCATCACTCTCAAACGCGTATCGGGTGTTACGAGTCCTGTAAATTTCCCTGGAATCCCAAAACTGTGGCCAAAAGCTCATTAAAACGTCCATAAATCATGAAAACGACGAGTTTTTGGTCATAACTCTCAAACATGTATCGGGTGTTACGAGTCGTGTAAATCGCCCTGGAACCCCAAATTGTGGGCAATAGCTCATGAAAAGGGCCATAAAACATGAAAATAACGAGTTTTTTGCTCATATCTCCCAAACGTGTATCGGGTGTTACAAATCGTGTAAATCGACCTGGACAAACCAAAACGGTGGGTAATAGCTCATGAAAACGTCCATAAATCGCAAAAATGACGAGTTTTTGGTCATAACTCTCAAACATGTATCAGGAGTTATGAGTCATGTAAATCGCCCTGGAACCCCAGAACCGTGGGCAATAGCTGATGAAAACGGCCATAAAACGTGAAAATGATGAGGTTTTGGTCATAACTCTTAAACATGTATCTGATTTTACTGGTCAGGCAAATCCCTATTGAACCCCAAAGCTATGGGCAAAACTCTCAAACATGTATTAGGTTTTACTGGCAAGGAAAATCCCTATTCAACCCCAAAACGGTGGGCAATAACACAAGAAAACAGTCATAAAACAAGAAAATGCTATCTTTTTGGTCATGACTCTCAAAAATGTATTCGGTTTTACTGGCCATGCAAACTTCATTGAACCCCAAAAGTATGGGCAATAGCACATGAAAACGGCCATAAACGCGAAAACGATGACTTTTTTGCTCATAACTCTCAAACGTGTATCGGGTGTTACAAGTCGTGTAAATCGCCTTGGAAAACCAAAACGGTGGGTAATAGCTCATGAAAATGTCCATAAATCACAAAAACGACGAGTTTTTGGTCATAACTCTCAAACATGTATCCGGTTTTACTAGCCTTGCAAATCCCTATTGAACCCCAAAACTGTGGGTAATAGCTATTGAAAACGTCCATAAACACGAAATCAACGATTTTTGGTCATATCTCTCAAACATGTATCGGGTATTATGGGTAGTGCAAATCGCCCTGTATGATCCAAAATTTGGGCAATAGCTCATGAATATGTCCATAAAACGCAAAAACATCGATTTTTTGGTCATAACTCTCAAACATTTATCTGGTGTTACGAGTCGTGTAAATCACCCTAGAACCCTAAAACTGTGGGCAATAGCACATGAAAATGGCCATAGAACGTGAAAAAGACGAGTTTTTGCTGATAACTCTCAAACGCGTATCGGGTGTTATGAGTCCTGTAAATCGCTCGGGAATCCCAAAATTGTGGCCAATAGCTCATGAAAACGTCCATAAATCGTGAAAACTACGAGTTTTTGGTCATATCTCTCAAACATGTATTAGTTTTACTGGCCACCCAAATCCCTATTGATCCCCAATACTGTGGGCAATAGCTATTAAAAACGTCCATAAACGCGAAAGCAATGATTTTTAGTCATATCTCTCAAAAATATATCAGGTCTTATGGGTAGTGAAAATCGCCCTGTAACACCAAAACTATGGGCAATAGCTCATGAAAACGGCCATAAAACGATAAACATCGATTTTTGTTCATAACTCTGAAACGTGTATCTTGTGTTACGAGTCGTGTAAGTCACCCTAGGACCCCTAAACTGTGGGCAATAGCACATGAAAACATCCATAAAACGCGAAAACGATGAGGTTTGCTCATAACTCTCAAACGCGTATCGGGTGTTACAAGTCCTGTAAATCGCCCTGGAATCCCAAAATTATGGCCAATAGCTCATGAAAACGTCCATAAATCTTGAAAACAACGAGTTTTTGGTCGTGACTCTCAAACATGTATCCGATTTTACTGGCCATGCAAATCCCCACTTAAACCCAAAACTATGGGCAAGAGGTCATGAAAACGTCCATAAATGAGAAAACAACGATTTTTATTCATATCTCTCAAACATGTATCATGTCTTATGGGCCGTGCAAATCACCCTAGAATATCATAACTATGGGGAATAGCTCATGAAAACGGCCATAAAACGCAAAAACATCGAGTTTTTGGTCATAACTCTCAAACATGTATCCAATTTTATTGGCCATGCAAATACCCATTGAACCCCAAAACTATGGGCAATAGCTCATGAAAATGGCCATAAAACGTGAAAACGCCGATTTTTTGGTCATAACTCTCAAACATGTATTGGGTGTAATGAGTCGTCTAAATCGCCCAGGAACCCCAAAACTGTGGGCAATAGCTGATGAAAATGGCCATAAAACATGAAAATGCGGAGTGTTTGGTCATAACTCTTAAACATGTATCCTATTTTACTAGCCATGCAAATCCCTATTGAACCCAAAAACTGTGGGCAAAACTCTCAAATATTTATTAGGTTTTACTGGCTAGGAAAATCCCCATTCAAGCCCAAAACAGTGGGCAATAGCACAAGGAAACAGGCATAAAACAAGAAAACGCTAAGTTTTTGGTCATGACTCTCAAAAATGTATTATGTTTTACTGGCCATGCAAATCTTCATTGAACCCCAAAACTGTGGGCAATAGAACATGAAAACGGCCATAAAACGTGAAAACGACGAGTTTTTGCTCATCACTCTCAAACGCGTATCGGGTGTTACGAGTCCTGTAAATTTCCCTGGAATCCCAAAACTGTGGCCAAAAGCTCATTAAAACGTCCATAAATCATGAAAACGACGAGTTTTTGGTCACAACTCTCAAACATGTATCGGGTGTTACGAGTCGTGTAAATCGCCCTGGAACCCCAAATTGTGGGCAATAGCTCATGAAAAGGGCCATAAAACATGAAAATAACGAGTTTTTTGCTCATATCTCCCAAACGTGTATCGGGTGTTACAAATCGTGTAAATCGACCTGGACAAACCAAAACGGTGGGTAATAGCTCATGAAAACGTCCATAAATCGCAAAAATGACGAGTTTTTGGTCATAACTCTCAAACATGTATCGGGAGTTATGAGTCATGTAAATCGCCCTGGAACCCCAGAACCGTGGGCAATAGCTGATGAAAACGTCCATAAAACGTGAAAATGATGAGGTTTTGGTCATAACTCTTAAACATGTATCCGATTTTACTGGTCAGGCAAATCCCTATTGAACCCCAAAACTATGGGCAAAACTCTCAAACATGTATTAGGTTTTACTGGCAAGGAAAATCCCTATTCAACCCCAAAACGGTGGGCAATAGCACAAGAAAACAGTCATAAAACAAGAAAATGCTATCTTTTTGGTCATGACTCTCAAAAATGTATTCGGTTTTACTGGCCATGCAAACTTCATTGAACCCCAAAAGTATGGGCAATAGCACATGAAAACGGCCATAAACGCGAAAACGATGACTTTTTTGCTCATAACTCTCAAACGTGTATCGGGTGTTACAAGTCGTGTAAATCGCCTTGGAAAACCAAAACGGTGGGTAATAGCTCATGAAAATGTCCATAAATCACAAAAACGACGAGTTTTTGGTCATAACTCTCAAACATGTATCCGGTTTTACTAGCCTTGCAAATCCCTATTGAACCCCAAAACTGTGGGTAATAGCTGTTGAAAACGTCCATAAACACGAAATCAACGATTTTTGGTCATATCTCTCAAACATGTATCGGGTATTATGGGTAGTGCAAATCGCCCTGTATGATCCAAAATTTGGGCAATAGCTCATGAATATGTCCATAAAACGCAAAAACATCGATTTTTTGGTCATAACTCTCAAACATTTATCTGGTGTTACGAGTCGTGTAAATCACCCTAGAACCCTAAAACTGTGGGCAATAGCACATGAAAATGGCCATAGAACGTGAAAAAGACGAGTTTTTGCTGATAACTCTCAAACGCGTATCGGGTGTTATGAGTCCTGTAAATCGCTCGGGAATCCCAAAATTGTGGCCAATAGCTCATGAAAACGTCCATAAATCGTGAAAACTACGAGTTTTTGGTCATATCTCTCAAACATGTATTAGTTTTACTGGCCACCCAAATCCCTATTGATCCCCAATACTGTGGGCAATAGCTATTGAAAACGTCCATTAACGCGAAAGCAATGATTTTTAGTCATATCTCTCAAAATTATATCAGGTCTTATGGGTAGTGAAAATCGCCCTGTAACACCAAAACGGTAGGCAATAGCTCATGAAAACGGCCATAAAACGCTAAAACATCGATTTTTCGGTCATTACTCTGAAACGTGTATCTTTTGTTACGAGTCGTGTAAGTCATCCTAGGACCCCTAAACTATGGGCATTAGCACATGAAAACGGCCATATAATGTGAAAACGACGAGTTTTGCTCATAACTCTCAAAACGCGTATCGGGTGTTACGAGTCCTGTAAATCGCCCTGGAATCCCAAAACTGTGGCCAATAGCTCATGAAAACGTCCATAAATCTTGAAAACGACGAGTTTTTGGTCATAACACTCAAACATGTATCCGATTTTACTGTCCATGCAAATCCCCATTGAACCCCAAAACTATGGGCAATAGCTCATGCAAATGTCCATAAATGCAAAAACAACGATTTTTATTGATATCTCTCAAACATGTATCATGTCTTATGGGTCGTGCAAATCACCCTGGAATATCAAAACTATGGGCAATAACTCATGAAAACGGCCATAAAACATGAAAACATCGAGTTTTTGGTCATAACTCTCAAACATGTATTCGGTTTTATTAGCCATGCAAATCCCCATTGAACCCCAAAACTATAGGCAATAGCTCATGAAAATGGCCAAAAAACGTGAAAACGTCGAGTTTTTGGTCATAACTCTCAAACATGTATCGGGTATTATGAATCGTGTAAATCGCCCCGTAACCCCAAAACCGTGGGCAATAGCTGATGAAAACGAACATAAAACATGAAAATGAGGAGTTTTTGGTTAGAAGTCTTAAACATGTATCCGATTTTACTATCCATGTAAATCCCAATTGAACCCCAAAACTGTTGGCAAAACTCTCAATCATGTATTAGGTTTTACTCAAAAGGAAAATCCCATTTCAACCCCAAAACGGTGGGCAATAGCACAAGAAAACAGGCATAAAACAAGAAAACGCTACGTTTTTGGTCATGACTCTCAAAAATGTATTCGGTTTTACTGGCCATGCAAATATTCATTGAACCCCAAAACTGTGGGTAATAGCTATTGAAAACGTCCATAAACACGAAATCAACGATTTTTGGTCATATCTCTCAAACATGTATCGGGTATTATGGGTAGTGCAAATCGCCCTCTAAGATCCAAAATTTGGGCAATAGCTCATGAATATGTCCATAAAACGCAAAAACATCGATTTTTTGGTCATAACTCTCAAACATTTATCTGGTGTTACGAGTTGTGTAAATCACCCTAGAACCCTAAAACTGTGGGCAATAGCACATGAAAATGGCCATAGAACGTGAAAAAGACGAGTTTTTGCTGATAACTCTCAAACGCGTATCGGGTGTTATGAGTCCTGTAAACCGCTCGGGAATCCCAAAATTGTGGCCAATAGCTCATAAAAACGTCCATAAATCGTGAATAAGACGAGTTTTTGGTCATATCTCTCAAACATGTATTAGTTTTACTGGCCACCCAAATCCCTATTGATCCCCAATACTGTGGGCAATAGCTATTTAAAACGTCCATAAACGCGAAAGCAATGATTTTTAGTCATATCTCTCAAAAATATATCAGGTCTTATGGGTAGTGAAAATCGCCCTGTAACACCAAAACGGTAGGCAATAGCTCATGAAAACGGCCATAAAACGCTAAAACATCGATTTTTCGGTCATTACTCTGAAACATGTATCTTTTGTTACGAGTCGTGTAAGTCATCCTAGGACCCCTAAACTATGGGCATTAGCACATGAAAACGGCCATAAAATGTGAAAACGACGAGTTTTGCTCATAACTCTCAAAACGTGTATCGGGTGTTACGAGTCCTGTAAATCGCCCTGAAATCCCAAAACTGTGGCCAATAGCTCATGAAAACGTCCATAAATTTTGAAAACGATGAGTTTTTGGTCATAACACTCAAACATGTATCCGATTTTACTGTCCATGCAAATCCCCATTGAACCCCAAAACTATGGGCAATAGCTCATGCAAATGTCCATAAATGCAAAAACAACGATTTTTATTGATATCTCTCAAACATGTATCATGTCTTATGGGTCGTGCAAATCACCCTGGAATATCAAAACTATGGGCAATAACTCATGAAAACGGCCATAAAACATGAAAACATCGAGTTTTTGGTCATAACTCTCAAACATGTACCCGGTTTTATTAGCCATGCAAATCCCCATTGAACCCCAAAACTATAGGCAATAGCTCATGAAAATGGCCAAAAAACGTGAAAACGTCGAGTTTTTGGTCATAACTCTCAAACATGTATCGGGTATTATGAATCGTGTAAATCGCCCCGGAACCCCAAAACCGTGGGCAATAGCTGATGAAAACGAACATAAAACATGAAAATGAGGAGTTTTTGGTCAGAAGTCTTAAACATGTATCCGATTTTACTATCCATGTAAATCCCAATTGAACCCCAAAACTGTTGGCAAAACTCTCAATCATGTATTAGGTTTTACTCAAAAGGAAAATCCCATTTCAACCCCAAAACGGTGGGCAATAGCACAAGAAAACAGGCATAAAACAAGAAAACGCTATGTTTTTGGTCATGACTCTCAAAAATGTATTCGGTTTTACTGGCCATGCAAATATTCATTGAACCCCAAAACTGTGGGCAATAGCACATGAAAACGGCCATAAAACATGAAAACGACGAGTTTTTTCTCATAACTCTCAAACGTGTATCGGGTGTTACGAGTCCTGTAAATTTCCCTGGAATCCCAAAGTTGTGGCCAATAGCTCATTAAAATGTCCATAAATCGTGAAAACGACGAGTTTTTGATCATAACTCTCAAGCATGTATCGGGTGCTACGAGTCGTGTAAATTGCCTTGGAAAACCAAAACGGTGGGTAATAGCTCATGAAAACGTCCATAAATCACAAAAACGACGAGTTTTTGGTAATAACTCTCAAACATGAAAATAAGGAGTGTTTGGTCATAAGTCTTAAACATGTATCCGATTTTACTAGCAATGCAAATCCCTATTGATCCCAAAATCTGTGGGCAAAACTCTCAAATATTTATTAGGTTTTACTGGCCTGGAAAATCCCCATTCAAGCCCAAAACGGTGGGCAATAGCACAAGAAAACAGGCATAAAACAAGAAAACACTAAGTTTTTGGTCATGACTCTCAAAAATGTATTCGGTTTTACTGGCCATGCAAATCTTCATTGAACCGCAAAACTATGGGCAATAGCACATGAAAACGGCCATAAAACGTGAAAACGACGAGTTTTTGCTCATAAGTCTCAAACGCGTATTGGATGTTACGAGTCTTGTCAATTTCCCTGGAATGCCACAACTGTGGCCAATAGCTCATTAAAACGTCCATAAATCATGAAAATGACGAGTTTTTGTTAATAACTCTCAAACATGTATTGGGTGTTACGAGTCGTGCAAATCGCCCTGGAACCCCAAACTGTGGGCAATAGCTCATGAAAAGGGCCATAAAACATGAAAATGACGTTTTTTTGCTCATAACTCTCAAACATGTATCGGGTGTTACAAGTCGTGTAAATCGCCCTGGAAAACCAAAACGATGGGTAATAGCTCATGAAAACGTCCATAAATCGCAAAAACGACAAGTTTTTGGTCATAACTCTCAAACATGTATCGGTTTTACTAGCCTTGGAAATCCCTATTGAACCCTAAAACTGTGGGCAATAGCTATTGAAAACATCCATAAACACAAAAAGAATGATTTTTGGTCATATCTCTCAAACATGTCTCAGGTCTTATGGTTAGTGCAAATCGCCCTGTAACATCAAAATTTGGGCAATAACTCATGAAAACGGCCATAAACGCTAAAACATCGTTTTTTTGTCATAACTCTGAAACGTATATCTGGTGTTACGACTCGTGTAAATCACCCTAGGACCCCCAAAAATATGGGCAATAGCACATGAAAACGGCCATAGAACGCGAAAACGACGAGTTTTTGCTCATAACTCTCCAACGCATATCGGGTATTACGAGTCCTGTAAATCGCCCTAAAATCCCAAAAATGTGGCCAATAGCTCAAGAAAACGTCCATAAATCGTGAAAACAACGTGCTTTTGGTCTTAACTCTCAAACATGTATCTGATTTTACTGGCCATGAAAATCCCCATTCAACCCCAAAACTACGGGCAATTGCTCATGAAAACGTCCATAAATCCAAAAACAACGATTTTTATTCATATCTCTCAAACATGTATCATGTCTTATAGGCCGAGCAAATCACCCTGGAATATCAAAACTATGGGCAATAGCTCAAGAAAATGGCCATAAAACACGAAAACGACGAGTTTTTGGTCATAACTCTCAAACATGTATCGGGTGTTACGAGTCGTGTAAATCGCCCTGGAACCCCAAATTGTGGGCAATAGCTCATGAAAAGGGCCATAAAACATGAAAATAACGAGTTTTTTGCTCATATCTCCCAAACGTGTATCGGGTGTTACAAATCGTGTAAATCGACCTGGACAAACCAAAACGGTGGGTAATAGCTCATGAAAACGTCCATAAATCGCAAAAATGACGAGTTTTTGGTCATAACTCTCAAACATGTATCGGGAGTTATGAGTCATGTAAATCGCCCTGGAACCCCAGAACCGTGGGCAATAGCTGATGAAAACGTCCATAAAACGTGAAAATGATGAGGTTTTGGTCATAACTCTTAAACATGTATCCGATTTTACTGGTCAGGCAAATCCCTATTGAACCCCAAAACTATGGGCAAAACTCTCAAACATGTATTAGGTTTTACTGGCAAGGAAAATCCCTATTCAACCCCAAAACGGTGGGCAATAGCACAAGAAAACAGTCATAAAACAAGAAAATGCTATCTTTTTGGTCATGACTCTCAAAAATGTATTCGGTTTTACTGGCCATGCAAACTTCATTGAACCCCAAAAGTATGGGCAATAGCACATGAAAACGGCCATAAACGCGAAAACGATGACTTTTTTGCTCATAACTCTCAAACGTGTATCGGGTGTTACAAGTCGTGTAAATCGCCTTGGAAAACCAAAACGGTGGGTAATAGCTCATGAAAATGTCCATAAATCACAAAAACGACGAGTTTTTGGTCATAACTCTCAAACATGTATCCGGTTTTACTAGCCTTGCAAATCCCTATTGAACCCCAAAACTGTGGGTAATAGCTATTGAAAACGTCCATAAACACGAAATCAACGATTTTTGGTCATATCTCTCAAACATGTATCGGGTATTATGGGTAGTGCAAATCGCCCTGTATGATCCAAAATTTGGGCAATAGCTCATGAATATGTCCATAAAACGCAAAAACATCGATTTTTTGGTCATAACTCTCAAACATTTATCTGGTGTTACGAGTCGTGTAAATCACCCTAGAACCCTAAAACTGTGGGCAATAGCACATGAAAATGGCCATAGAACGTGAAAAAGACGAGTTTTTGCTGATAACTCTCAAACGCGTATCGGGTGTTATGAGTCCTGTAAATCGCTCGGGAATCCCAAAATTGTGGCCAATAGCTCATGAAAACGTCCATAAATCGTGAAAACTACGAGCTTTTGGTCATATCTCTCAAACATGTATTAGTTTTACTGGCCACCCTAATCCCTATTGATCCCCAATACTGTGGGCAATAGCTATTGAAAACGTCCATTAACGCGAAAGCAATGATTTTTAGTCATATCTCTCAAAATTATATCAGGTCTTATGGGTAGTGAAAATCGCCCTGTAACACCAAAACGGTAGGCAATAGCTCATGAAAACGGCCATAAAACGCTAAAACATCGATTTTTCGGTCATTACTCTGAAACGTGTATCTTTTGTTACGAGTCGTGTAAGTCATCCTAGGACCCCTAAACTATGGGCATTAGCACATGAAAACGGCCATATAATGTGAAAACGACGAGTTTTGCTCATAACTCTCAAAACGCGTATCGGGTGTTACGAGTCCTGTAAATCGCCCTGGAATCCCAAAACTGTGGCCAATAGCTCATGAAAACGTCCATAAATCTTGAAAACGACGAGTTTTTGGTCATAACACTCAAACATGTATCCGATTTTACTGTCCATGCAAATCCCCATTGAACCCCAAAACTATGGGCAATAGCTCATGCAAATGTCCATAAATGCAAAAACAACGATTTTTATTGATATCTCTCAAACATGTATCATGTCTTATGGGTCGTGCAAATCACCCTGGAATATCAAAACTATGGGCAATAACTCATGAAAACGGCCATAAAACATGAAAACATCGAGTTTTTGGTCATAACTCTCAAACATGTATTCGGTTTTATTAGCCATGCAAATCCCCATTGAACCCCAAAACTATAGGCAATAGCTCATGAAAATGGCCAAAAAACGTGAAAACGTCGAGTTTTTGGTCATAACTCTCAAACATGTATCGGGTATTATGAATCGTGTAAATCGCCCCGTAACCCCAAAACCGTGGGCAATAGCTGATGAAAACGAACATAAAACATGAAAATGAGGAGTTTTTGGTTAGAAGTCTTAAACATGTATCCGATTTTACTATCCATGTAAATCCCAATTGAACCCCAAAACTGTTGGCAAAACTCTCAATCATGTATTAGGTTTTACTCAAAAGGAAAATCCCATTTCAACCCCAAAACGGTGGGCAATAGCACAAGAAAACAGGCATAAAACAAGAAAACGCTACGTTTTTGGTCATGACTCTCAAAAATGTATTCGGTTTTACTGGCCATGCAAATATTCATTGAACCCCAAAACTGTGGGTAATAGCTATTGAAAACGTCCATAAACACGAAATCAACGATTTTTGGTCATATCTCTCAAACATGTATCGGGTATTATGGGTAGTGCAAATCGCCCTCTAAGATCCAAAATTTGGGCAATAGCTCATGAATATGTCCATAAAACGCAAAAACATCGATTTTTTGGTCATAACTCTCAAACATTTATCTGGTGTTACGAGTTGTGTAAATCACCCTAGAACCCTAAAACTGTGGGCAATAGCACATGAAAATGGCCATAGAACATGAAAAAGACGAGTTTTTGCTGATAACTCTCAAACGCGTATCGGGTGTTATGAGTCCTGTAAACCGCTCGGGAATCCCAAAATTGTGGCCAATAGCTCATAAAAACGTCCATAAATCGTGAATAAGACGAGTTTTTGGTCATATCTCTCAAACATGTATTAGTTTTACTGGCCACCCAAATCCCTATTGATCCCCAATACTGTGGGCAATAGCTATTTAAAACGTCCATAAACGCGAAAGCAATGATTTTTAGTCATATCTCTCAAAAATATATCAGGTCTTATGGGTAGTGAAAATCGCCCTGTAACACCAAAACGGTAGGCAATAGCTCATGAAAACGGCCATAAAACGCTAAAACATCGATTTTTCGGTCATTACTCTGAAACATGTATCTTTTGTTACGAGTCGTGTAAGTCATCCTAGGACCCCTAAACTATGGGCATTAGCACATGAAAACGGCCATAAAATGTGAAAACGACGAGTTTTGCTCATAACTCTCAAAACGTGTATCGGGTGTTACGAGTCCTGTAAATCGCCCTGGAATCCCAAAACTGTGGCCAATAGCTCATGAAAACGTCCATAAATTTTGAAAACGATGAGTTTTTGGTCATAACACTCAAACATGTATCCGATTTTACTGTCAATGCAAATCCCCATTGAACCCCAAAACTATGGGCAATAGCTCATGCAAATGTCCATAAATGCAAAAACAACGATTTTTATTGATATCTCTCAAACATGTATCATGTCTTATGGGTCGTGCAAATCACCCTGGAATATCAAAACTATGGGCAATAACTCATGAAAACGGCCATAAAACATGAAAACATCGAGTTTTTGGTCATAACTCTCAAACATGTACCCGGTTTTATTAGCCATGCAAATCCCCATTGAACCCCAAAACTATAGGCAATAGCTCATGAAAATGGCCAAAAAACGTGAAAACGTCGAGTTTTTGGTCATAACTCTCAAACATGTATCGGGTATTATGAATCGTGTAAATCGCCCCGGAACCCCAAAACCGTGGGCAATAGCTGATGAAAACGAACATAAAACATGAAAATGAGGAGTTTTTGGTCAGAAGTCTTAAACATGTATCCGATTTTACTATCCATGTAAATCCCAATTGAACCCCAAAACTGTTGGCAAAACTCTCAATCATGTATTAGGTTTTACTCAAAAGGAAAATCCCATTTCAACCCCAAAACGGTGGGCAATAGCACAAGAAAACAGGCATAAAACAAGAAAACGCTATGTTTTTGGTCATGACTCTCAAAAATGTATTCGGTTTTACTGGCCATGCAAATATTCATTGAACCCCAAAACTGTGGGCAATAGCACATGAAAACGGCCATAAAACATGAAAACGACGAGTTTTTTCTCATAACTCTCAAACGTGTATCGGGTGTTACGAGTCCTGTAAATTTCCCTGGAATCCCAAAGTTGTGGCCAATAGCTCATTAAAATGTCCATAAATCGTGAAAACGACGAGTTTTTGATCATAACTCTCAAGCATGTATCGGGTGCTACGAGTCGTGTAAATTGCCTTGGAAAACCAAAACGGTGGGTAATAGCTCATGAAAACGTCCATAAATCACAAAAACGGCGAGTTTTTGGTAATAACTCTCAAACATGAAAATAAGGAGTGTTTGGTCATAAGTCTTAAACATGTATCCGATTTTACTAGCAATGCAAATCCCTATTGATCCCAAAATCTGTGGGCAAAACTCTCAAATATTTATTAGGTTTTACTGGCCTGGAAAATCCCCATTCAAGCCCAAAACGGTGGGCAATAGCACAAGAAAACAGGCATAAAACAAGAAAACACTAAGTTTTTGGTCATGACTCTCAAAAATGTATTCGGTTTTACTGGCCATGCAAATCTTCATTGAACCGCAAAACTATGGGCAATAGCACATGAAAACGGCCATAAAACGTGAAAACGACGAGTTTTTGCTCATAAGTCTCAAACGCGTATTGGATGTTACGAGTCTTGTCAATTTCCCTGGAATGCCACAACTGTGGCCAATAGCTCATTAAAACGTCCATAAATCATGAAAATGACGAGTTTTTGTTAATAACTCTCAAACATGTATTGGGTGTTACGAGTCGTGCAAATCGCCCTGGAACCCCAAACTGTGGGCAATAGCTCATGAAAAGGGCCATAAAACATGAAAATGACGTTTTTTTGCTCATAACTCTCAAACATGTATCGGGTGTTACAAGTCGTGTAAATCGCCCTGGAAAACCAAAACGATGGGTAATAGCTCATGAAAACGTCCATAAATCGCAAAAACGACAAGTTTTTGGTCATAACTCTCAAACATGTATCGGTTTTACTAGCCTTGCAAATCCCTATTGAACTCTAAAACTGTGGGCAATAGCTATTGAAAACATCCATAAACACGAAAAGAATGATTTTTGGTCATATCTCTCAAACATGTCTCAGGTCTTATGGTTAGTGCAAATCGCCCTGTAACATCAAAATTTGGGCAATAACTCATGAAAACGGCCATAAACGCTAAAACATCGTTTTTTTGTCATAACTCTGAAACGTATATCTGGTGTTACGACTCGTGTAAATCACCCTAGGACCCCCAAAAATATGGGCAATAGCACATGAAAACGGCCATAGAACGCGAAAACGACGAGTTTTTGCTCATAACTCTCCAACGCATATCGGGTATTACGAGTCCTGTAAATCGCCCTAAAATCCCAAAAATGTGGCCAATAGCTCAAGAAAACGTCCATAAATCGTGAAAACAACGTGCTTTTGGTCTTAACTCTCAAACATGTATCTGATTTTACTGGCCATGAAAATCCCCATTCAACCCCAAAACTACGGGCAATTGCTCATGAAAACGTCCATAAATCCGAAAACAACGATTTTTATTCATATATCTCAAACATGTATCATGTCTTATAGGCCGAGCAAATCACCCTGGAATATCAAAACTATGGGCAATAGCTCAAGAAAATGGCCATAAAACACGAAAACGTCGAGTTTTTGGTCATAACTCTCAAACATGTATCCGGTTTTATTGACCATGCAAATACCCATTGAACCCCAAAACTGTGGGCAATAGCTCACTAAAACGGCCATAAAACGTGAAAACGCTGAGGTTTCGGTCAGAACTCTGAAACATGTATCGGGTGTTATGAGTCGTGTAAATCGCCCTAGAACCCCAAAACCGTGGGCACTAGCTGATGAAAACTGAAGGGAATATGCCCTGAGAGGCAATAATAAAGTGTTTATTATGTGTATTCCAAGTATATGATAGATGTTTATTTTGCATGCTATAATTGTATTAATACGGAAACGTTAATACATGTGTGTTTAATAAACAAACAGAAAGTTCCTAGTTATGCCTCTCTCATAAACTAGCTCGTTGATTAACAAGATGATCAAGGTTTCCTGATCATGGACATTGGATGTTGTTAATAACGGGATCACAACATTAGTGTAATGGTGTGATGAACATTCATCCGAAGTATAGCATTACGATCAAAGTCATTGAGTTTATATTACTATAACAACTTACGAAGTGATCCTAATCCTTAGACCATGAGATCATGTCAATCACTAACACCGGAAGAGTTTCTTGATAACATCAAACGTCACACCGTAACAGGGTGATTATAAAGATGGATTCAGAACTAATAAAGTGTTATGTTGAGGCTCATGGATCGAGAGTGGAATTTTTTCATCCCGATGACGGATAGATATACTCTGGGCCCTCTCGGTGATATCACATTGATTAGCTTGCAAGCAAGTGATTTGATCACTAGAATGTTATATCACAGGAACGAGAAAAGAGTGCATGTCGGTAACGAGATCAAACTAGGTATGGAGATACTGATGATCGAATCTCGGACATGTAATATATCGTGAAACAAAGGGATTAAGATACTAGCATAAAAGGTTCCGACGATCACAAGAAAGTCATCGTTGAATGTGTGGGAGTCAGTATGGGTCTCCAGATCCCGCTTCTGATTATTGATCCGAGAGGGGTCTCGATCATGTCCGCATTATTCAAGAACCGTAGGGTGACACACTTAAGAGACACCGACATCCAATTGGAGAAAATGTTTCATGCCGAAAGAATGAACAAGCGCAGGAATTTATTTCACTAGATACCGAAACAGGTTTTCGGGTGAAATTGCATAAAGTGGTTATGCATGTGAAATAGAATTCTAGCAAGGGGTTATTTGTGAATGTTTTTCATTAAAGTAATTGACAAAATTCTGAATAAAATAAAAGAGTTTTATTTAATGAGAGTTTGCATTAAATTTGGTGGAAATTTAATGGGAATTTGAGTGGACTTTTGAGTGGAGGGATTTTAAAGGGCATTTTGTGAGTGGAGTGTCCACCCACATGAATGAAGGAAGGGAGGGGGCAGCCCCCATGGCCGGCGGCCACCCCCTTGGGTGCCCCCCTCCTCCTATAAAAGGAGCCCCCCTCCTCACTTGTCACACACACCTCCTCGTGAAGGATCTCTCTCCCCCTCTAGAATTTATCCCCCATGGTCTCGGACTAGCGAGATACATGTTCCCGGTGGCTATTCGGCAAGAAAGAGTTATGCTTCCGCTGCATTGCTGAAGCGAGGAGGCGGAGGTTGCTCGGTGCCTCGAAGGTGTGTGCGAGCACGGATGTGCTACTGATTTGCGGCGCTAGGACTTCCTCTCGATCTTGAGATCGGCAAGAGATCGTCTACATCAACCACGAGTTGAACTCGTTAAGCTTTGTCGGTCTTCAAGGGTATGTTCTCTATGGATATACATCCGCCCGTTGTTTTTATCTAGTAGATAGATCTTGGTATATAGTTCACATCGTAGGAAAATTTTTGTTTTCTATGCTGCGAACCCTACAGTGGTATCAGAGCCGGATCTATGCGTAGATACTTTACACGGGTAGTACACATATGAGTATGTGGGCGATGATGATCATGTTGTTGCTCCTTTGTTGTAATTTTGGATATTGGTGGCATAGTGGGATGAAGCGGCCCGGACAAACTTTACATGTCCTCGCACATGAGAGCTGTTCCACGCTTGACATGCAACTAGTTTGCATAAGTGGCTAGCGGGTGTCTGTCTCTCCTACTATAGTCAATATCTATTTTGCAAGAGAGTTGTCAACAATTTGATTATCCTCGTTGTGGTTCATGTTCGTAGGTAAGAACGATTCTATCTCGAAATCCCTAAGCCACGTAAAACTTGCAATGGATAAATTAGAGGCGTCTAGTTTAGATTGTTGCTGGGCTAGTGTTATGATATGGTAGTGTTGTAAGTAGAAGTATGAGATGATACTCTTACAACACACATAGCGTGTAAAATCCATAGACCTTGGATTTACACATATAGGTATGATAGTGATCATACCACGATGCACATGATAGAGATCATCTGCGGGAACCATATAATTTCACTAATAAACATATGATGTTTGATAGCATCTTATATTGCTTGTTTAGCGCTTTGTTAGCATAATAAGATGATCCCTCATTTAAATATCAAGATAAGAATGTGTTCTTCCTTTAGTATGCACCGATTATGTTTTCGTCGCTCCAAGACATCACGTGATGATCGGGTGTTCTTGGATCCACGACCATATTTCGGGTGTAAAACAGTTACACACGCGAATACTAAGGTTCTAACTTGGCGAGCCTAGCATGTACAGACATGGCCTCGGAACACGGACCGAAAGGTTAAGCATGAGCCATATAGTTGATATGATGCCCATTTGGTGCTCGCCTTTGAAGCTATACCGACTCACGTGATGATCGGACTTGGTGTAGTGGATTTGGTTCATGTAATCACCAAAAAGGCACGAGGGATGTCGTTTTTGAGTGGGAGTTCATTGGATTAGTTGAACTCAATCTATCATACACTTAGTCTAAACTTTACAAATTTTGTTGTAGATGGCACCACCTGCTTTTAATTTCAATGTGTTCATGGAGAAAGAGAAACTAGCAACGAACGGTAGCAACTTTACCGAATGGGCCATGAATTTGAGGATTCTCCTCTCTGCTGCACAAAAGCAATATGTGCTAGAAGCGCCGTTAGGCCCCCCACCTTTTGATGATGCCCCTGACGAGGAGAAGAATGTCTATCAGACTCGTCAGGAGGACCACAACTTAGTTCATTGCGGCATATTGTATGGGCTAGAGCCGGAACTTCGAAAGCGTTTCGAAAACGGCAATGCATTTGATACAATGGGTGAGTTGAAAATGATTTTCGACACACATGCTTTTGTAGAGAGCTACAACGCTTCAGAAAAGTTCTTTAGCTGCATGATGGAAGAGCACAGCTCCGTTAGTGAGCATGTACTCAAGATGTCGGGTTACGCCGATAAGCTTGTGTCCTTGGGAATATCGATTCCCATGGACTTAGGCATCCATCGTGTTCTCCAGTCTCTGCCACCTAGCTATAAGAGCTTCGTGATGAACTATAATATGCAAGGCATGAAGAAGTCTCTCCCCGAGCTTCTGTCAATGCTTAAAACTGCAGAAGTGGAGATCAAAAAGGACCATCAAGTGTTGATGATCAATAGGAACACTGGTTTCAAGAAAGACAAGAAGGGAAAACGGAAGGGAAGTAAGGGCGGCAAGCCTGTTGCCACGCCTGAAAAGAAACCCCGAGTTGGACCTAAGTCTGATTCCGAGTGCTACTATTGTAAGGGGACTGGCCACTGGAAGCGCAACTGCCCCAAGTATCTGGCAGACAAGAAGGTCGGCAAGGCAAACAAAGGTATATATGATATACATGTTATTGATGTGTACTTGACTAGTGCTCGCAGTAGCACCTGGGTATTTGATACCAGTTCAGTTGCTAATATTTGTAACTCGAATCAGGGGCTGCGGAACAAGCGACCGCTAGCAAGGGGTGAGGTCAAGATGCGTGTCGGCAATGGATCAAGCGTTGATGTGATCGCCGTCGGAACGCTGCCTCTGCACTTACCGTCGGGATTAGTTATAAACTTGAATAAATGTTATCTGGTGCCTGCATTGAGCATGAACATTGTATCTGGATCGTGTTTGATGCGAAGTGGTTATTCATTTAAATCCGAGAACAATGGTTGTTCCATTTATATGAATGAATTCTTTTATGGTCATGCACCGATGATGAATGGTTTATTTCTATTAGATATCGATGATAATGTTACACATATTCATAATGTTGATGCTAAAAGGATTAAACTTAATGATGATATATCCGCATATATGTAGCACTGCCGTCTAGGTCATATTGGCGTTAAATGCATGAAGAAGCTCCATTCGGATGGACTTTTGGAATCACTTGATTATGAATCATTTGATACATGTGAGCCATGCCTTATGGGCAAGATGACTAGAACGTCGTTTTCCGGTTCAATGGAATGGGCGACAGATTTATTCGAAATCATACATTCTGATGTATGTGGTCCAATGAGTGTGTCGGCGCGAGGTGGATATCGTTATTTTGTTACTTTCACGGATGATTTGAGTAGATACGGTTATATCTACTTGATGAAACACAAGTCTGAAACCTTTGAAAAGTTCAAGGAATTTCAGAATGAAGTGGAAAATCATCGTAATAGAAAGATCAAATTTCTACGGTCCGACCGTGGAGGTGAGTATCTAAGTTATGAGTTTAGCACTCACATGAAAGAGTGTGGAATTGTTTCACAACTCACACCTGCCGGAACACCACAGAGAAATGGTGTGTCGGAACATCGTAATCGTACTTTATTAGATATGGTTCGATCTATGGTGTCTCTGACGGACTTGCCGTTGTCATTTTGGGGTTATGCACTAGAAACTGCCGCATTCACTTTAAATCGGGCACCATCTAAATCCGTTGAAAAGACACCTATGAATTGTGGTTTGGAAACAAACCTAAGCTTTCATTTCTTAAAGTTTGGGGATGCGATGTTTATGTGAAGAAACTTCAACCGGATAAACTCGAACCCAAAGCGGAAAAATGCGTCTTCATAGGATACCCTAAAGAAACTATTGGGTATTCCTTCTATCACAGATCCGAGGGCAAGGTTTTTGTTGCCAAGAATGGATCCTTTCTAGAGAAAGAGTTTCTCGCGAAAGGTGTGAGTAGTCGGAAGGTAGAACTCGAAGAGGTTGTGGAACCTTCTCTTCAAAGTATGGCGAGTAGCGCAGCGCCGGAAGTTGTTCCGGAGTTGGCTCCACCTGTTGAAGAGGGAACTAATGATAATGATCATGAAACTCCGAAAGAGAGTACTATTGAACCTCGCAGGTCAAACAGGACGCGTGCAGCTCCCGAGCTGTACGGAAATCCTGTCATGAATTTCATGGTTGATGAAAATGATGACCCTGTGACGTATGAAGAAGCGATGATGAGCCCGGATTCCAACAAATGGTTAGAAGCCATGAAATCCGAGATGGAATCCATGTATGAAAATCAAGTTTGGAACTTGGTGGAATTATCTCACGACCGAAAGGCCGTGGAGAAAAAATGGATTTTCAAAAGGAAAACTGATGCTGATGGTAATGTGACCGTCTATAAAGCTCGACTTGTCGCAAAGGGGTTTCGAAAAATTCAAGGAGTTGACTACGATGAGACTTTCTCTCCCGTAGCGATGCTAAAGTCAGTTAAGATTATGTTAGCAATTGCTGCATATTTCGATTATGAGATATGGCAGATGGATGTCAAAACCGCGTTTCTCAATGGTAATATTGAAGAAGAGTTGTATATGATACAACCAAAGGGTTTTGTCGATCCTAAGGATGCTAACAAGGTGTGCAAGCTTCAGTGATCCATCTATGGATTGAAGCAAGCATCACGAAGTTGGAATCTCCGCTTTGATGAGGTGATCAAAGAGTTTGGATTTGTCCAAACTTATGGAGAAGCTTGTATTTACAAGAAAGTGAGAGGGAGCAATGTGGCATTTCTGATATTATATGTGGATGACATATTATTGATCGGAAATGATATAGATATTTTAAACAGTGTTAAAAGTTATCTAAACAGCAAATTTTCAATGAAGGACCTAGGTGAAGCGTCATACATATTAGGCATAAAGATCTATAGAGATAGATCTAGGCGCCTAATAGGGCTATCACAAAGTACATACCTTGATAAGATTTTAAAAAAGTTTAAAATGGACGGAAGTAAGAAGGGGTTCTTACCTATGTTGCAAGGCAAGACATAGAGTAAGACTCAAAGTCCGGCTTCGGCGGAAGAAAGAGAGATAATGGACAAAGTCCCCTATGCTTCAGGCATAGGCTCTATAATGTACGCCATGCTATGTATAAGACCGGATGTGGCACATGATATTAGTTTGACTAGTAGGTACCAATCGGATCCAGGTTCGGAACACTGGATAGCGGTCAAGAATATCCTTAAGTACTTACGAAGAACTAAGGATATGTTTCTTGTATACTGAGGTGAAGAAGAGCTCGTCGCTAAGTGTTATGTTGACGCTAGCTTTGACACCGATCTGGATGACTCTAAGTCTCAATCCGGATACGTATTTCTCATGAATGGCGGAGCGGTTAGTTGGAGGAGCTCCAAACAACCTGTGGTAGCGGGATCAACAACGGAGGCCGAATATGTTGCTGCTTCAGAAGCGGCTCAGGAAGCAGTTTGGATAAAGGAGTTCATATCCGAACTAGGAGTGGTGGCAAACGCGTTGGACCCAATGGTGATCTATTGTGACAACAATGGTGCCATTGCCAATGCCAAAGAGCCAAGGTCTCACAAGCATTCCAAGCATATTAAGCGCCGGTTTCACTCCATCCGCGAGCATGTCAAGGATGGAGATATAAAGATTTGTAAAGTACATACGGATCTCAATGTAGCAGATCCGTTGACTAAAACTCTCCCTAGAGCAAAACATGATCAACACCAGAACTCAATGGGTGTTAGATTTATCACTATGTAACTAGATTATTGTCTCTAGTGCAAGTGGGAGACTGAAGGGAATATGCCCTGAGAGGCAATAATAAAGTGTTTATTATGTGTATTCCAAGTATATGATAGATGTTTATTTTGCATGCTATAATTGTATTAATACGGTAACGTTAATACATGTGTGTTTAATAAACAAACAGAAAGTTCCTAGTTATGCCTCTCTCATAAACTAGCTCGTTGATTAACAAGATGATCAAGGTTTCCTGATCATGGACATTGGATGTTGTTAATAACGGGATCACAACATTAGTGTAATGGTGTGATGAACATTCATCCGAAGTATAGCATTACGATCAAAGTCATTGAGTTTATATTGCTATAACAACTTACGAAGTGATCCTAATCCTTAGACCATGAGATCATGTCAATCACTAACACCGGAAGAGTTTCTTGATAACATCAAACGTCACACCGTAACAGGGTGATTATAAAGATGGATTCAGAACTAATAAATTGTTATGTTGGGGCTCATGGATCGAGAGTGGAATTTGTTCATCCCGATGACGGATAGATATACTCTGGGCCCTCTCGGTGATATCACATTGATTAGCTTGCAAGCAAGTGATTTGATCACTAGAATGTTATATCACAGGAACGAGAAAAGAGTGCATGTCGGTAACGAGATCAAACTAGGTATGGAGATACCGATGATCGAATCTCGGACATGTAATATATCGTGAAACAAAGGGATTAAGATACTAGCGTAAAAGGTTCCGACGATCACAAGAAAGTCATCGTTGAATGTGTGGGAGTCAGTATGGGTCTCCAGATCCCGCTTCTGATTATTGATCCGAGAGGGGTATCGATCATGTCTGCATTATTCACGAACCGTAGGGTGACACACTTAAGAGACACCGACATCCAATTGGAGAAAATGTTTCATGCCGAAAGAATGAACAAGCGCAGGAATTTATTTCACTAGATACCGAAACAGGTTTTCGGGTGAAATTGCATAAAGTGGTTATGCATGTGAAATAGAATTCTAGCAAGGGGTTATTTTTGAATGTTTTTCATTAAAGTAATTGACAAAATTCTGAATAAAATAAAATAGTTTTATTTAATGAGAGTTTGCATTAAATTTGGTGGAAATTTAATGGGAATTTGAGTGGACTTTTGAGTGGAGGGATTTTAAAGGGCATTTTGTGAGTGGAGTGTCCACCCACATGAATGAAGGAGGGGAGGGGGCAGCCCCCATGGCCGGCGGCCACCCCCTTGGGTGCCCCCCTCCTCCTATAAAAGGAGCCCCCCTCCTCACTTGTCACACACACCTCCTCGTGAAGGATCTCTCTCCCCCTCTAGAATTTATCCCCCATGGTCTCGGACTAGCGAGATACATGTTCCCGGTGGCTATTCGGCAAGAAAGAGTTATGCTTCCGCTGCATTGCTGAAGCGAGGAGGCGGAGGTTGCTCGGTGCCTCGAACGTGTGTGCGAGCACGGATGCGCTGCTGATTTGCGGCGCTAGGACTTCCTCTCGATCTTGAGATCGGCAAGAGATCGTCTACATCAACCACGAGTTGAACTCGTTAAGCTTTGTCGGTCTTCAAGGGTATGTTATCTACGGATATACATCCGCCCGTTGTTTGTATCTAGTAGATAGATCTTGGTATATAGTTCACATCGTAGGAAAATTTTTGTTTTCTATGCTGCGAACCCTTAAAAAACGGCCATAAAATATGAAAATGATGAGTTTTTGGTCATCACTCTTAAACATATATCCGATTTTACTGGCCATGCAAATCCCTATTGAACCCCAAAACTGTGGGCAAAACTCTCAAACATGTATTAGGTTTTACTAGACAGGAAAATCCCCATTCAACCCCAAAACGGTGGGCAAGAGCACACGAAAACATGCATAAAACAAGAAAACGCTAAGTTTTTGGTCATGACTCTCAAAAATGTATTCGGTTCTACTGTCCATGCAAATATTTATTGAACCCCAAAACTGTGGGCAATAGCACATGAAAACAGCCATAAAACGCGAAAACGGCGAGTTTTTTCTCATAACTCTCAAACGCGTATCAGGTGTTACGAGTCCTGTAAATTTCCTTGAAAACGTCCATAAATCGTGAAAACGACTAGTTTTTGTTCATAACTCTCAAACATTTATCGGGTGTTACGATTTGTGTAAATCGCCCTAGAACCCCAAAACTGTGGGCAATAGCTCATGAAAAAGGCCATAAAACATGAAAACGACGAGTTTGTGCTCATAACTCTCAAACGTGTATCGGGTGTTATAAGTCGTGTAAATCGCCCTGGAAAACCAAAACGGTGGGTAATAGCTCATCAAAACAACAAAAACGACGAGTTTTTGGTCACAACTCTCAAACATGTATCCAGTTTTACTAGCCATGCAAATTCCTATTGAACCCCAAAACTGTGGGCAATAGCTATTAAAAACGTCCATAAACGCAAAAACAACGATTTTTGGTCAAATCTCTCAAACATGTATCGGGTCTTATGGGTAGTACAAATCGCCCTGTAACATCAAGATTTTGGGCAATAGCTCATGAATATGTCCATAAAACGTGAAAACATCGATTTTTTGGTCATAACTCTCAAATATTTATCTGGTGTTACGAGTCATGTAAATCACCCTTTGCGCTCGGAAAATGGAAAATGGCTTTTTGGTGCAATGAAAAGGAAAACTTCCTCCTACAATATTGTTCGCCATCCCATGATGAATATGCATGCATAATATGGGAACATTTTCACAAACTATGTCTTGATTCTAGCAATAACATTGGTCTTTTGACCCGAAAGTCAGGAAAACTCGAATGAGATAGGTCATTTTGTGAAGGTTTTTTTGAGACATAATCAATATACCATGTTTGATATATTTCCTTCGGACTATGTCAGATAATATGCCACCACGCGAAGGTTTCGCATTTTTTTGATCATTTTTTAATTTTTTCATGCACGTTTTAAACTATCGACAAACTTTGTCAAACGACGGGTATGAAGATTCTTAGCTAGGGGTTGAGCCTCGCTAAAATTGCATGGATATCTGATGAAATAGCATATTGTGAACCTAAAATAAGTTTTATAAAAAATCATGAGCATCTGATCATGTGCATGTAGTTGATATCTGACCCACTTCTTACCGATTCAGCGGGAATATTTCTTTTTTACCTGAGATGGACGGAAACGTTTGAGATTCCTATGTTGGCATATTGTCCATATAAGTTGGTCTAGTATTTTTTTTTAAATGGGGTGGTAGCATTTTGAATTAGCCATTTGGTGGTTGCTTCACAAAACCACTCTTTTTTTCGCGCTTGAAAAATGGAAAATGGCTTTTTGGTGGGACGAAAAGGAAAATTTCCTCGTGCAACATTGTTCTCTATCCCATGATGCACATGTATACACAATATGGGCACATTATCACAAACTTAATATTGGACATTACTTGAAAGCCAAGAAACCTCGAATGAGATAAGTCATTTTGTGAAGGTTATTTTGAGACATAATCAATATACAAGGTTTCATATTTTTGCTTCCAACTATGTCACATAATATGAAACCACGCGAAGGTTTCGCATTGTTTTAATCGTCTTTGATTTTTTTTGCCTGTTTTAAACTATCGACAAACTTTGTCGAATAGAGGGTATGAATATTCTTAGTTCGAGGCTAAGCCTCGCTAAACTTGCAGTGGATCTCTGATGAAATAGCATATTGTGAACCTAAAAATGATTTTTATACAAAATATAAGCATCAGATCATGTGCATGTAGTTCATATCTGACCCACTTCCTACCAATTCGGCGGGAATTTGTCTTTTTCACTGGGGTGGATGGAAAGGTTTGAGAATCCCCTATTGGGATATTCTCCATGTAAGGTGGTTTAGTATTTTTTTAAAAATGGGGTGGTAGCATTTTGAATTAGCCATTTTGAAAAGGAAAATTTTCTCCTGCAACATTGTTCATCATCTCATGATGCACATGTATGAACAATATGGGCACATTATCATAAATTATGCCTTAATTCTAGCCATAATATTGGTCATTTGACTCGAAAGCCAGGAAACCTCGAATGAGATAGGTCATTTTGTGAAGGTTTTTTGAGACATAATCAATATACTAAGTTTGATATTTTTCCTTCCAACTTTGTCACATAATATGACACCACGGAAGGTTTCGCATTGTTTTGATCGTTTTTGAATTTTTTATGCCCGTTGTAAACTATCGACAAACTTTGTCGACCAGCGGGTATGGAGATTCTTAGTTCGGCGCTGAGCCTCGCTAAACTTGTATTGGATATCTAATGAAATAGCATATTGTGAACCTAAACATGATTTTTATAAAAAAAACATGGGCATCAGATCATGTTCTTGTAGTTCATATCTGACCCACTTCCTAACGATTCGGCAGGAATTTGTCTTTTTCACCTAGGATGGACAAAATGGTTTGAGATCCCCTTATTGAGACATTGTCCATGTAAGGTGGTCTAGTATTTTTTTAAATGGGGTGGTAGCATTTTGAATTAGCTATTTGATGGTTGCTTCATAAAAACCCCGGTTTTTGCACTGAGAAAATGCCTTTTTGGTGCGACGAAAAGGAAAATTTCCTCCTGCAACATTGTTTGTCATCACATAATGCGCATGCATGCATAATATGGGCACATTATCACAAACTATGCCTTGATTCTAGCTATAATATTGGTCATTTGACTCGAAACCAGGAAACCTTGAATGAGATAGGTCATTTTGTAGAAGTTTTTTGAGACATAATTAATATACCAAGTTTGATATTTTTTCTTTGAACTATGTCACATAATATGGCACCACGTGAAGGTTTCGCATTGTTTTGATCGTTTTTGAATTTTTATGCCCGTTTTAAACTATGGTCAAAACGGCGAGCATGAAGATTCTTATTCAACATAAATATCTAATATTTGAGTATATATATATTATTTTTCTACAAATTTTGATATATTATTTATATTTTTCTGAATTAGAATGATTTTTTTATGATTTTCCGAAGAGTAATGTGATAAAAGGAAAAAAAAAATACTTTGCCGTGTATACTACAGAATACACACGGCAAAAGGCCATTTGCCGTTTATACTGGAAATATACACGACAAAGGGCCGGCGAGGGCATACGGCAAAGAGGCCACCGTTTGCAGCCGTTAGCTTCTCCCCGTCAAGTGGACCTGTGGGGTCGTGGGTCCCACCCCGTTGCCGTGACGACACCTATGTCGTGTGCCGCTGTCGACTTTGCTGAGTGTATTTTTTTTGTGTTCACTTGTGAGTCTTTGTCGTGTATATTTCTTTGTCGTGTTTATTTTTAGAAATTTGTTGTGTTCGTGTACTTTGCCGTGTGCTTTCTGGATTACATACGGCAAAGACAAACTTTGTCGTGTTTCGGTTCATTTGGCACACGGTAAAGCCATGTCTACACAGCAACGATATTTTTTCTCTCTTACTGATTCTTAGTCGAACTTGGAAAAGTTTGACATGTATGTAAAATTATACGCAACATATTATGAGATGGAGGGAGTACTAAGGGTACCATGATAGAGTTGACCTTGTTAAGCAAAAGAGAGTTGTATGACATACCAAACCCAAGTATATTTTAAGACAAATTCACAACATCCAAATTAGATAAAATTTTCCATGATCACAATCACTCCTCACAACAAGCATATATTTTTAGATAGCAGTTGGCCAGTTGCCACCCCTCTAGTTCGGTGGCCTTATTAATTCATGCATGAGAATATATATTGCACATGAATCACTTCTTGGGCGGGGGAGTGAGCGCCGCCTTGAGCTTCTGCACAGTGGGCTCGTCGGTCTTGAACGACTTGGCGAGCACACCGTCGTCGACGCCGGTGCCGAACACGGTGACGGGCACGGACACGGTGCCAGCAGCGGAGCTCCCAAACGCTGAGAGAGCAACCGTAGGGCTTTGCCCCGGGTTGGACTGGTAGTGCACTAGGCCCTTGGGGAACACAAACATGTCGCCCTCCTCAAGGTCCTGTGTGTAGAGCTTGCCTGTTGTGTCAACAAAGCCGACCGAAAGCGCGCCGTTGAGGACGAGCAGCAGCTCGGCGGCACGTGGGTGGGTGTGGGGAGGGTTGACGGACTCGGAGGGGAACTTGAGAAGGGCGTAGGACACGCTCTGCCCGTTCAGCGCCGGGAACTCCATCATGGTGGCTTTGGTCACCGTGAAATTCTGAGTTCCTGGCGGCGGCATCGGCATGGTCATGTTCATGGCGGCACGGAAGCCGGTGTAGGTGAAGAAGTCACCAGTGATATTCATCGGTGGCATGCCGATCATCGATGGCACGATGAAATCCGTGAGGATGTCTGGGTCGCCGGCCACGGCGGTCGGTGGCGCTGAGACCAGTGCAACCACCAGCAACACCAAGGTGTAGCAGTCGATAGACGCCATTGGATTGAATGCAGCTTGATGCAAGCTTGGTATCAATTTAGCTGTTGCTAAGAGGCGCTGTGGTTATGAGATGTGGTGAAGACCTTTTTGTGTTATTTATACTAGACTAGATAAGACGCAGACAAGTAATCTGAGAAATCGAGGGAGGTGTATGAACGTTCTAGGACGACAAACTGTAACCAGCTAGTGCTCATTGCACACATCTGGGGAAGAATTAACCGGACAATGTTTTGCAAATCTTGGTGTCTCAGAATACAAGCATATGGTCGGGAACACACGGATATTGCTCTAGTTTTATCAGAATGATAACAGGATGTTTGTGATTTGCGTACGTGCAGGGTATATCCGATCTGTGTACCCGACCATATGCTCATAATCTGAGACGCCAAGATTTGCATAACTTTGTCCAGTTAATTCTTCCTCAGATATGTGCAATTAGCATTAGCTGGTTACAGCTTGTTGTCGTGAAACGTAGAAATAACTAGCACAGTGGCCCGCCACAAATACACGGGGAACATATTGAGTTGTTTTTATTCTTAGAGAAAATTAAGTAAGATCACGTATAATATATAAGATTATGCGATTCTATGTTTTTTTTTTAACGGGAAAGGGGACCTAGAGCATGCATTTAATCCGCGGTGGGGTTACAATTACAAAGAGGACCCTAAAGAAAGAAAAAGTACAACCCGGTCCCAAACTTTTACACAGAGCACCCCACAAAAAGATAGGAAAACGCAATCGAGTCCACACTCGTTGCCTTGCTCAACGCTGATCAGAGACGACCTCCGTCCATGGACACATATGCCTCCACCGGGGACATGGCTACTTGGGGAAGCAGCGGCAAACAATGCCACGACGAGGTCGGAGATGATCCTCCACCTAAGGAGGAGAGAAGAGCTCGAGCCGCCATCACTAGTGGAAAAAGGCCTATCCGTTCGCGACCCCTCAAAGCATTTGTCCCGGTTGCGCCACCAACCGGGACTAATGCTGGCACGCGTCCCGGTTGGAGCGGGCACGGGGCCAGGGGGCATGCGTCCCGGTTGGTAAGGGCAATACGTCCCGGTTGGAGCCAGCAACCGGGACTAAAGATTGCGTCCACAGCCACGTGGTGTGGCACGCACCTTTAGTCCCGGTTGCTGGCTCCAACCGGGGCTAAAGACCCCCTGCCCTCTATAAATGCAACGCCCCAGCCCCCTCTGCCTCCACTATGTTTTTTCGAATGGTGGAAGGTGTGAGGGGGTGTGCTAGTTTTTTCTCATGCATGCATTGAAGGTGTTTGTTGAAATGTTTGAGTGAATAATCCCGTTGAATTTCTCATAGAACAAAAATATAGAAGGTGTCCGAGACGCACTTGAGCTTTCTCCTCGTTATTTCCCTCGATCGAGGTTAGAAATCTTATATTTTCTAGGTCATTGATACAATTCATGTGTCGGTGTGAATTGGTTATTTCACTATTTATGATGTCCTGTTTTTTGATAAACTTACTTATATGATGCAGATGAACGGTCGGGAATGGATGTACGGTGACCGGGGCGTAGCCGGGTATATCAAAGGCGTGGATAAATTTATCGATGTGGCTACAGCAAACAAAGAGAATGGATTTATACGTTGTCCATGTGTTCAATGTTGGAACAACAAGGAGTACTCTTCCTCGAAAATCATTCGCGGCCACCTGATTATGAAAGGTTTCATGCCCAACTATAATTGCTGGACCAAGCACAGGGAAAGAGGGGTTATGATGGAAGATGGTGAAGAAGAAGATGATGATAACAACTATCATCATATGTTTCCTGAATACAGTGATACTGCAATGGAAGACAATGGAGAGGAAAGAGGTGAAGAACGGGCATCAGATGAGCCGGCTGATGAACTTGGTAGGGTCATTTCTGATGCAAAGCGAGACTGTGAAACAGAAAATGAGAAGTTGAAGTTAGAGGGCATGTTAGAAGATCACAAGAAATTGTTGTACCCAAATTGTGAAGATGGCAGCACAAAGCTCGGTACCACACTGGAATTGTTGCGATGGAAGGCAGAGTGTGGTCTAACTGACTCCTCATTTGAAAAGATGCTTAAAATAATGAAGCCGAAGTTTCCAAAACATAACGAACTTTCCGAGAGTACCTACGAAGCAAATAAGACTCTCTGTCCTCTGGGATTAGATGTGCAAAAGATACATGCATGCATTAATGACTGCATCCTCTACCGCGGTAAGGAGTATGAGAATTTAGATAAATGCCCGATATGCAACGCGTTGCGGTATAAGATCAGACGAGATGACTCTGGTGATGTTGAGGGAGAGCCCCTCCGGAAGAGGGTTCCTGCTAAGGTTATGTGGTATGCTCCTATAATACCAAGGTTGAAACGCATGTTCAGAAACAAAGAGCATGTCAGGTTGTTGCGATGGCACAAAGAAGACCGTAAGAAAGACGGGAAGTTGAGACACCCTGCTGATGGGTCACAGTGGAGAAAAATCGAGAGAGACTTTCCACACTTTGCAGGTGACGCAAGGAACTTATGGTTTGGTCTAAGTACGGATGGCATGAATCCTTTTGGGGAGCAGAGCTGCAGTCACAGCACCTGGCCCGTGACTCTATGTATCTACAACCTGCCTTCTTGGTTGTGCATGAAGCGTAAGTTTATTATGATGCCAGTGATCATCCAAGGCCCGAAGCAACCGGGCAACGACATTGATGTGTACCTTAGGCCATTAGTTGAAGAACTCTTACAGTTGTGGGGCAAACCAGGTGTACGTGCGTGGGATGAGAACAAATAGGAGTCATTTAATCTACGAGGGTTGTTATTCGTAACCATCAATAATTGGCTTGTTCTTAGTAACCTTTCAGGACAGACAAACAAGGGATATAAGGCATGCACCCACTGTTTAGATAAGACCGAAGGTATATATTTGCATAAATGCAAGAAGGTTGTGTACCTGGCGAATCGATGATTTCTTCCGACCAATCATCCCGTAAGAAAGAAAGGCAAGCATTTCAAAGGTGAGGCAGATCACCGGAAGAAGCCTGAACTCCCTGCTAGTGATGATGTATTTGGTATGGTCAAGGACATAGAAGTAATCTTTGGAAAGGGTCCCGGCGGTCAATCAGTTCCGAACGACGTCGCTACAGGACACGCACCCATGTGGAAGAAGAAATCTATATTTTGGGAGCTGCCATATTGGAAAGTCCTGCGTGTCCGCTCTTCAATCGACGTGATGCACGTGACGAAGAATCTCTGCGTAAACCTGCTAGGATTCCTAGGCATGTATGGGAAGACAAAAGATACACCTGAAGCACGGGAGGACCAACAAATTATGAAATACCCAAAGAACATGCATACACATAGCAAGACGGATAAAGGGTGTCACTTAAGTCGTGCCAGCTATGCTCTTACCAAAGCAGAGAAGGAAATCTTTTTTGAAGTCCTTTACAGTATCAAGGTGCCGTCGGGCTTCTCATCTAGTATAAAGGGGATAATAAATATGGCAGAGAAAAAGTTCCAAAACCTGAAGTCTCATGACTGTCACGTGATTATGACGTAGTTGCTTCCGATTGCATTGAGGGGGCTTCTACCGGAAAATGTTCGAGTACCCATTGTGAAGCTGTGTGCATTCCTCAATGCAATATCTCAGAAGGTAAACAATCCAGATATTCTGCCAAGGTTACAGAAGGATGTGGTACAATGTCTTGTTAGTTTTGAATTGGTGTTCCCACCATCCTTCTTCAATATTATGACGCATCTCCTGGTTCATCTAGTGGAAGAGATTGCCATTCTCGGTCCGGTATTTCTGCACAATATGTTCCCCTTTGAGAGGTTCATGGGAGTCTTAAAGAAATATGTTCATAACCGTGCTAGACCAGAAGGAAGCATCTCCAAGGGATATGGAACAGAGGAGGTCATTGAGTTTTGTGTAGACTTTATTCCTGACCTTAAGCCGATTGGTGTTTCTGACTCGCGGCATGAGGGAAGTCTAAGTGGAAAAGGAACGCTGGGAAAGAAAGCAATGATATGTAGGGACGGGGATTCTTTCACTAAAGCACACTACACAGTTCTACATAATTCCACCTTGGCAGCTCCGTATATCGAGGAACACAAGAATATTGTACGCTCCAAAAAGCCGGGGAAGCCTGAATCATGGATTACAGATGAACACATGAAGTCTTTCGGTGGTTGGATGTGGACACATCTCTTGAATGACACCACTGTTGGAGATCAGCTATACTTGTTGGCCGCGTCACCATCTTCTACTGTATTGAATTTCCAAGGGTACGAAATAAATGGGAATACATTCTACACGATCGCCCAAGATAAAAAGAGCACCATCCAAAATAGTGGTGTCCGCTTTGATGCAATAGACGAGAATGGACAAAAGGACACGTATTATGGTTACATAGAGGAGATATGGGAACTAGACTATGGAGTCTCTTTTAAGGTCCCTTTGTTTCACTGCAAATGGGTCAACCTGAATGGGGAAGGGGTAAAGATAGACCAGTTGTACGGAATGACAACAGTGGATCTCAACAATCTTGGTTATAGAGATGAACCATTCGTCCTAGCCAATGATGTGTCTCGGGTTTTCTATGTGAAGGACATATCCTCCAGACCGAAAAAAAGAAAAAATATGCAAACGAATACATCATATGATGAGCCAAAGCGTCACATAGTTCTTTCAGGGAAAATAAACATCGTGGGAATCGAGGACAAGACAGACATGTCAGAAGATTATAATAAGTTTGATGAAATTCCGCTCTTCACAGTGAAAACTGACCCAAGCATTCTGTTAAGTAAAGAAGATGCTCCATGGTTACGTCTGAAGCGGTCATAAGAAATTACATATGCCAAGAAGTTCATGCTCATATTATGTAACTCTAGTTCATGTCTTTCGCGGTTTGTGGCTTGACCGAAGGATATCTTTCGCGGTTTGTGGCCTTTAGTCCCGGTTTTGTAGTCTCAGTTTTTAATATTAATAAATGTCTTCAGTGTTAGTCCCGTTTTGTGGCTAGACCGGGAGTGCCTCTATGACCAGTTTCTTGGAGATGCCGGAGGACTGGGCTCCGTCGGCATCTCCCTGAAACTGGTCGTAGTGGTGTCCCTGCTCTCGAAAACCATCTTGCAGCTTGTAACTTCACTAACTAGATCAATACTCCTTGGATCTAACTAATTTCACATATTAGGGAGTGCCTCTATGACCAGTTTCTCGGAGATGCCGGAGGACTGGGCTCCTTCGGCATCTCCCTGAAACTGGCTGTAGTGGTATCCCTGCTCTCGAAAACCATCTTGCAGCTTGTAACTTTACTAAGTAGATCAATACGCCTCGGAGCTAACTAATTTCACATATTAGGGAGTGCCTCTATGACCAGTTTCTCGGAGATGCCGGAGGACTGGGATCCGTCGGCATCTCCCTGAAACTGGCCGCAGTGGTGTCCCTGCTCTCGAAAACCATCTTGCAGCTTGTAACTTCACCAACTAGATCAATACGCCTCGGAGCTAACTAATTTCACATATTAGGGAGTGCCTCTATGACCAATTTCTCGAAGATGCCGGAGGACTGGGCTCCATCGGAATCTCCCTGAAACTGGCCGTAGTGGTGTCCCTGCTCTCTAAAACCATCTTGGAGATGCCTCAAACTGGCTGGAGGACTGGACTCACAAGGATGCATATTTATAGTACAAGCAGCTCGGCATAATGTCGACACTCACAACATAATGTCGACACTCACCCCTATTATTAGTGCTGACTCATCTTTAGTCCCGGTTGGTGTCTCCAACCGGGACTAAAGGTTCATCTTTAGTCCCGGTTGGTGACACCATCCGGGACAAGGTACAAGCCGCACGACATAATGTCGACACTCACCCCTATTATTAGTGTTGCCTGGCTCACTCTGCCGCAATCCCTTCAGTCGCGGTTGGTTTCTCCAACCGGGACTAAATATGAACCCTCTCTTTATATAGGCATTTCCCTCTATTTATTAGGTAACACTCAAGACTTATTAATATTAAAAACCGGGACAAACCAGGACTAGCTAACACTCAGGACTAAAGCCGCCCCCTTTAGTCATAATCATGCCCAGTCCTATAGTACGCAGCTTCAGGGTCTTCATCGTCCTCGTCATCATCATCGTCATCGTCACCTGCCACTCCGGGGATCCTCAGCCCATCCATGGCATATACCAGGGGCCATTCCAACCTCGGATTCACGGCGGGTGGGAGAGGGGTCTCCTGGAAGATGATGCCGCTACCGCTGGGACAGTGTGGGGCCTGTGGCGGGTGGACTCGTGGGCACCGTAGGCGAGGATGGTCTCCCCCGGCGATGTAGCGCATCACTCCGATGATATTACGGTTCGCCCACCACAGACGACGGCCGGCTTCGTTGTGGTTCACCGGTGGCGGGCCATCACCCTTGTACCTGGCGAGCTCCCTTTTCCGCCTATTAGCGAAGAAGGCATTCCAGGTGTCGTAGTTGTCGGGATCCCACTGGGGATCCATCCGCTGCTCCGGCATGAGCTCGTGGTAGAAGTGGTTTGTGATGGCCGCCTGGCGTGCGGAACCTTGAGGGACAGGAGGGACAGGAACCCCTCCAGCGCTCAGCATCCAGCCGGCGGGCGGCCGGTAGCCCGGCGGACAAGGGTAGTTGGAGGCGCACAGCGCCTCGGTCTCCTCGAGGGTCAGAATGGCCTAGTAGGCGTTTTCCATTGTTCTAAGAGAGGAAGGTGTGGATGTGTGGATAGCCATGACACGATCACCCTAAATATAGAGGGAAAGGGCGGGAAAACTTGGCGTGAAGCTTTGGGAAATGGCGGGAAATATCTTTAGTCCCGGTTAGTGACTACATCCGGGACTAAAAGCTCTAGTAGAAAGGAAAGGGCGGGAAAACTTTGCGGGAAGAGGTGGGAAATGGCGGAAAATATTTTTAGTCCCGGTTTGTGACTACATCCGGGACTAAATGTCTGCAGAACAATGAAAATCCTTCGCGTGGTGTCATATTTTGTTACATAGTTGAAAGGAAAAATACCAGACTTGGTATATTGATCATGTTTCGAAAAAACCTTCACAAAATGACCTATCATGTCCGAGGTTTCATGGCTTTCGGTCCAAATGACCGATGTTATGTGCTGAATCACGGCATAGTTTGTGATGTTGTGCCCATATTATGCATGTGTGTGTACATTGGAATGGAGAACAATGTTGCAGGAGGAAGTTTTCCTTTTTGTCGCACGGAAAAGCCCTTTTCCATTTTCCGAGCGCAAAAAACGGGTCGTTTTGTGAAGTAACCACCAAAATGCCGTTTCAAAATGCTACCGTCCCATTTTCCTAAAATACTAGACCACCTTACATGGACTATCTCCCAACCGGTACATCTCAAACCTTTTCGTCCATCCCGGGTAAAAAGGACAAATGTCTGCCGAATCGGCAGGAAGTGGGTCCGGTTTGTACTACATGTACATGATCTATCGCCCGTGATTTTTTGAAAAAATCATTTTTAGACTCGCAATATGTGGTTTCTTCAGAGATCCAATGCAAGTTCTAACGATGCTCGTCCCCTATCTTCATGCACACCGGTTCGACCATAGTTAGAAATTCAGATAATTCAAAACGGGCATAATAAATTCAAAAAAAATCCGAACAATGAAAATCCTTCGCGTGCTGTCATATTTTGTTACATAGTTGAAAGTAAAAATACCAGACTTGGTATATTGATCATGTTTCGAAAAAACCTTCACAAAATGACCTATCATGTTCGAGGTTTCATGGCTTTCGGTCCAAATGACCGATGTTATGTGCTGAATCACGGCATAGTTTGTGATGTTGTGCCCATATTATGCATGTGTGTGGACATTGGTATGGAGAACAATGTTGCAGGAGGAAGTTTTCCTTTTTGTCGCACGGAAAAGCCCTTTTCCATTTTCCGAGCGCAAAAAACGGGTCGTTTTGTGAAGTAACCACCAAAATGCCGTTTCAAAATGCTACCGTCCCATTTTCCTAAAATACTAGACCACCTTACATGGACTATCTCCCAACCGGTACATCTCAAACCTTTTCGTCCATCCCGGGTAAAAAGGACAAATGTATGCCGAATCGGTAGGAAGTGGGTCCGGTTTGTACTACAGGTACATGATCTATCGCCTGTGATTTTTTGAAAAAATCATTTTTAGACTCGCAATATGTGGTTTCTTCAGAGATCCAATGCAAGTTCTAACGATGCTCGTTCCCTATCTTCATGCACACCGGTTCGACCATAGTTAGAAATTCAGATAATTCAAAACGTGCATAATAAATTCAAAAAAATCCGAACAATGAAAATCCTTCGCGTGGTGTCATATTTTGTTACATAGTTGAAAGGAAAAATACCAGACTTGGTATATTGATCATGTTTCGAAAAAACCTTCACAAAATGACCTATCATGTTCGAGGTTTCATGGCTTTCGGTCCAAATGACCGATGTTATGTGCTGAATCACGGCATAGTTTGTGATGTTGTGCCCATATTATGCATGTGTGTGGACATTGGTATGGAGAACAATGTTGCAGGAGGAAGTATTCCTTTTTGTCGCACAGAAAATCCCTTTTCCATTTTCCGAGCGCAAAAAAGGGTCGTTTTGTGAAGTAACCACCAAAATGCCGTTTCAGAATGCTACCGTCCCATTTTCCTTAAATACTAGACCACCTTACATGGACTATCTCCCAACCGGTACATCTCAAACCTTTTCGTCCATCCCGGGTAAAAAGGACAAATGTCTACCGAATTGGGAGGAAGTGGGTCCGGTTTGTACTACAGGTACATGATCTATCGCCCGTGATTTTTTGAAAAAATCATTTTTAGACTCGCAATATGTGGTTTCTTCAGAGATCCAATGCAAGTTCTAACGATGCTCGTCCCCTATCTTCATGCACACCGGTTCGACCATAGTTAGAAATTCAGATAATTCAAAACGGGCATAATAAATTCAAAAAAAATCCGAACAATGAAAATCCTTCGCGTGGTGTCATATTTTGTTACATAGTTGAAAGGAAAAATACCAGACTTGGTATATTGATCATGTTTCGAAAAAACCTTCACAAAATGACCTATCATGTTCGAGGTTTCATGGCTTTCGGTCCAAATGACCGATGTTATGTGCTGAATCACGGCATAGTTTGTGATGTTGTGCCCATATTATGCATGTGTGTGGACATTGGTATGGAGAACAATGTTACAGGAGGAAGTTTTCCTTTTTGTCGCACGGAAAAGCCCTTTTCCATTTTCCAACACGCACCCCTATTATTAGTGTTGACTCGTGTTTTGTCCCGGTTGGTGTCTCCAACCGGGACTAAAGGTTTATCTTTAGTCCCGGTTGGTGACACCATCCGGGACAAGGTACACGCCGCACGACATAATGTCGACACGCCATTTTTCCCGCCATTTTTCTTCCTGCCATTTTTTCCCGCCAGTTCTTCCCTCGAGTTCTTCCCGCCAGTTCTTCACTATATATATATGTAGGGTTGGCCTCCATTGTCATTGCACATCTCTAGACTCATATCTTCAACCTCATCACTCTTTCCCATGGCTTCCACTGTAGCACTAACTCCCAGGGAGGCGGAGGCGCTTTGCGCCTCGAACTACCCCTGCCCGCCGGGCTACTGTGTCCCCGTCGGTTGGATGCTGAGCGCCGGAGGCGTGCCGGTTCCTCCTGTCCCTCTAGGTGTGGCGCGTCGGATGGCCATCACGAACCACTACTACTTCGAGCTCACGCCGGAGCAGCGGAGGAATCCCAGATGGCATCCCGACTATTTCCCGACTTGGGAAGCCTTCTTCGTGGATCCGCGTGAGAGGGCACTCGCCAGGCACAAGGAGGAGGGCCCACCTCCTCCGAACTTCAACGAGGCCGGCCGTCGGCTGTGGTGGCGCGGCCGGACTCTCCAGAGCGTCATGGCCTACGACACGGTCGCCGACTCTAGCCCCTGCCTGCGCTACCCTCAAGTCCAACCCACTCGTACTCAACCTTCAACGTTCAACTACGGCGACCCCGACGACGGCCGCGGCGAGTACGACGACTACAGTGGCGAGTATTACAGGTGTAGGCAGGAGCATGACTGAATTATTCCAACACTGCAAAACAAGTTCGGCCGATTGTGGCTTAATCTGGCCATGTATCTTAATTTTCAGTTCTTCTATGTAACTTTGTGTTAGTTGCGTTATGTACTTTAATTCCAGTTCTATCCTAATCAAATTTTCTTTCCGCTCATTATTTTACGTCCTTTTTTTCCGCCCATTAAAAACAGAAAATGGTTTTGAATTATTTATTCAAATCCAAACACTTTTTATGTTTAAAGTTTTTCTAAATTCCAAATTAATATTCAAAAATATAAGTTAATTCATTTTAAAAGGTTACATTAATTATTTTTTAAAAGTAGAAAATGGTTTTGGATTATTTATTCAAATCCATACACTTTTTATGTTTAAAGTTTTTCTAAATTCCAAATTGATATTAAAAAATATAAGTTAATTCATTTTAAATTGTAAATGGTTCATATTTTAAATGGTTACATTAATTATTTTTTAAAATAGAAAACGGTTTTGAATTATTTATTCAAATCCAAACACTTTTTATGTTTAAAGTTTTTCTAAATTCCAAATTAATATTCAAAAATATAAGTTAATTCATTTTAAAAGGTTAAATTAATTATTTTTTTAAAAATAGAAAATGGTTTTGGATTATTTATTCAAATCCATACACTTTTTATGTTTAAAGTTTTTCTAAATTCCAAATTGATATTAAAAAAATATAAGTTAATTCATTTTAAATTGTAAATGGTTCATATTTTAAATGGTTACATTAATTATTTTTTTAAACAGAAAATGGTTTTGAATTATTTATTCAAATCCAAACACTTTTGATGATTAAAGTTTTTCTAAATTCCAAATTAATTATCATTTAAAAAATAATACAAATTTAAACCCCAAAATAAAAAATAAGGCGGGAACAGAGAGAAAATACCTGAAAATTATGAAAACATGGGAATATGTCCCGGTTGGAGCCACCAACCGGGACTAAAGACCCCCTGCGCGCGCGCCCCTTCAGCTGCTGAAAATTGGAGTATACGTCCCGGTTGGTGGCTCCAACCGGGACGTATGCCCCTTTAGTCCCGGTTGGAGCCACCAACCGGGACTAAAGGCCCTTCATTTATAACTGACGCGCCTCCTCTTCTTCTTCCCCATCTCACTTCTCTGCTTCTCACCGACGCGCGCACCCCCGACGTCGGCAGGCTGCCCGAGCTCGCCACCACCCGCGCGTTCCGTCGGCCACCGCCGCTGCCTCCGTCCACGCGCGCCCCTGCTACTTTTCCCCCTCGCGCGTGACCTCAATCGCCTGGATTGGAAGCTCCGTCCGCGCGTCGCCTCCGTCGATTCCGGCGTCTCCCGAGCTCGCCCGGCCTCGCCACCACCTCCGTCGTGTTCCTGGTGAGCTGCTGATCCTCACGGTGTTCTTCTTTCTCTCCCTCTCCTCCTGTACTACTCTCCCCGCGTGTGCCCGACGACGCCGCCGCTCGAGCTCGATGGAGGCGACGCTCCGGTGACCAACAAGGAGCGGCGCCTCCACTCCCTTTCTCTCTGCATCGCGCTCTCTCTAACGCGCCTATCCGCGCGTCCAGGGGTGCCCGCTATCGCCGCCGCTGCCGCTGCCTGGGAGCTCACCGCCAGCGTGACGTCGTGCTGACGTCACTCGTGCTCGCGTGGCAGCTAATGTGGCCTAGGGCCCATCAGTCAGCCTCAGTGGGTAGGCTTCTCTTTGGTATAAAAATGATCTGTACGCGTGGAGGCTGAGTTGGCACTGGGGCCCTTCTGTCAGTCTCACTGGCTAGGGGGCGCCCCGGTGTAAAAACTATTTGCCTTTTTTTAATTCTAGAAAATGATTTAATATTGTAAAATCAATAACTTATTGTTTATAAGTCAGAAAAATACAAATAATATATCAAATTGTTCAGAAAAATGAAACCTATCTATCTAAACTATAATCATGCATTGTTCAACAACTTAAATGACAAGTATAATTAGAAGAACAAATGCACCCCTCTCATATGTTCCGGAGTTTCCCCGAGTTAGGGTTTTCACCCCTCGGAACCCCGATTAAATCGTTGAGCATGTCTTAGGGTTACATTTCAATGCAAATTAACTTGTCATATCATCATACTTTCTTGAGCATTGCATCAATGCCATGTGTTGATTGTTTCCCTTTCTTTTCGGTGTTTCGATTATTAGGTTTATTATTAGTTAGGTATTATTAGGTTTATTAATTACTTTGGTATATTGGTCTTCGGCCCCACTGGTCAGTCACTGTGGGTATCCCCAGACCCGATTCACATTATCAAGCAACTTAGGTGCATGTGGGTTCGACGATGTGCCTATCTACTACACGGTTTCCTTTTTGTAGCTAGGTTTAGGGTTTAGGGTTTCTCTTCATTTTTATTATTATGTATGTATATATTAGGGTTTCTCTGAATTAGGGTTTATATCTCTCAATACCATACTTAACTTTCTCCTTTAGCCGCTTTGACTTATTCGTTTTTCCACCTATGCAGAAAATATGGACCCACACGTCAGAGACGAAGAAAAGGAAGAGTTGATCCAAGGTGTGATCCGTGGGGACATTAATTTAGACGTATCAACGTTTCTGAACAACTCCGGTGAGGGTGATCCTCTTTTTACCAGAATAGACAACTTGTTTGAGGTTGAAGGTGTTGCCTTCCGCGAGGGAGAAGGCGATGCCTTGTGTAATCGAGAAGACGACCGCTCCGGCGAGGTGCATGTAATATAAATCAATTCATTAATTAATCATCTGCTATCTATATAGAAATAGTAACGACGATCTTTCTTCTTTTAGCCCTCCGGATCGAAGGAATCTACTGAAAAGAGCGGACGAAGCCCAACCAAAAAGTTGCAAGACCATGAGAGGTTCAGGATCGAAGATGTCGCTGAAGACGGCAAACCGACGGCTCCCGAAGTTGTCGCAACCAAATTTGTGGCACCATGCGGAGTAATCGTTAGAGACTTAATCCCGATCACCATTAGAAATTGGAATAGGCCTGCTAATGCGGATGAAAAGGGAACATGTTTATTTGTCCCTAACCACGACAAAGATTTACTGTGGAAGAGGCTCATGGTTAATTTCAAACTACCGAAGATAGAGCTGGATCCAAATGCGGAGGATCCAGTTGAGGACGCCGTACAACATGGGAGAGCCATGGAGGCTAAGGTCAGGGAGTGGGCTTTGAAGAAGATGGCCCAGTGTTTCACCAACTGGAAGAAAATATTGCACCTTGACTATGTCGTGAAAAAGAAGACTCCCGATTTCAAGAATATTCAGTTTGAGAAGATAAAACCATTCTGGGCTGAGTTTGTGGAATACAAGAAATCAGAAAAATCTAAGAAAATGTCTTAAACGAATAAGCTGAATGCTGCTAACAAGAAGTATCACCATACTATGGGGCAAGGTGGCTACAGGGCTGGCATTCCTAAGTGGGAGAAACTTGAGCAGGAACTGCGTGATAAAAAGATCACCCCAGAGACAGACGATTGGGTAGAACGTGCAAGGAATTGGTTTTACGGGCATGGGGGCACGTTGGACTCGGAAGGGAGGTGTATATATAACATACGACATAAAGAAGACCCCTTGCCAATCGAGAGGATCAGAAAAGCAGTAAAGGCTGTTAAAGATGGGGACTTCATTCCCGATAGAGAGAATGATGAGCTCACACTCTCCCTTGGAAATAAGGAACATGATGGACGAACACGAGGCACAAGAGGCTCCCAACCATGGAGGACTGGGTTTCCCGAAGAGAGGAAGAAATATCCTGATAGAAGCCGTCAGAGGAGAAAGGACAGGGCGGCAGTTGAAGCAGATAGTCAGAAAGAGCGAATGCGTTTAATTGAAGAACGATTAAAGCAACAACAAGATGAAATTAACGCACTTAAAGAGCAAAGTACTACAGTCCCATCTCAGCAGCACACTGCATTCGATGCTACCGGCCTATCGAATAATCGAAAAAGCAGTGTGGCTTCCACCGAGGTCCCGGGTGATGACAATGGCGATGACGATGATGCACCGACGATGGCTCAAGTTGGCTACCCAGTGGATGATATCACAGAGATGACACACTGCGATCTACATGTCAAAGTTGTGAACATATCAATGAAGGTGGCGGTCGGCTATGCCTTACCAATTGTACCCACACCAACTTACCACTGTCGTCCGGTTCCAGAGGGCTACGTTGTTGTCGGCGTGGATGAAATCATGCCCACCTTTGAGGTTTTGGATCTTCACTACCCTGTTGGTGAAGGGGATGTGACTGTGCTGGGTGACGCAAAAAACCTCACCATTCTATGGCCGAAGGAATGTATCGTGCTTCGAAAATCACACGCCAAGGCCATCTTCGCAGCCGCCTCACCCGTCTCCAGCGAGGTCGTCGCCGCCGCGGCAGCCGTCTTTGTCGCCTCACCCGGCTCCGTCGCCTCACCAATCTCCGGTGCAGCCATCGCCGCGGGAGCCATCGCCGGCACCTCAGGATAAAAAGCGTAAGTGTACCGCTACTGTGCATCGTAAGCGATCGCCGAAACGTAAACAAGAGCCTCTTCCAAAAGTACCAAAGGTTCCTCCCAAGAGAGCTTATGACTGTACTGAAGAGGAGACTGCGGCGATCGTTGATGCGGAAACGACAGCGTTTTTCGCTAAGCTGAGGCGGCCGAAAGAGCCAGAGTTCCCCAGCAACAAAGAAGAAAAAGCCAAAGTGTTGAAAATGCTAAAGAATCTTCATCAACCCGAGCCAAAGCTGTCATCAGACTATGACCGTTCTATTCTCAAGTCACATGCGGCACAAAAGCCTCGAAGAGCAGTACTGATGCAAACGGGAAATCTGTTGCCCAGCTCGGAGAACAAGCAAAACAGACTTGCGCCCCTCTCAAGGTGATATCTCAAACCAATGTGGGGTCGAGCAAATATGGGGACGAAGAGCAGTAGGATCCAGAGGTAGTTGCACAATACGGAGAAGCTGCCGCTGCTCAAGGTATGAGTATTGCCCAATACTTATCCCAGTTAGAGTTCTTCCCCGTGAGTGAAGTATCATACAAATACCAGTACGGCAAACCTCTCTTCAAACCTGAGGAGGTAAACAATCTTTCAATAAAAATGCGAAGATTGCATAACTGGTACATGCATGCCACGTCCGCCGGGGCTAACTGGATAGTGCTGAGGGTTACAAAAAAGCGTCATGGGAAAGAAAAGGATGACATGATATCGATTGAATTTGATGAACTATTTCAATTATTCAATCAAGACGCCTTGGACAAATCGATCATCAGTGCCTATTGTCTGTAAGTACTAATTCTGTAATTAATTTAGTCTCCAGCTATATTATTTTGTTTATTGCATGTATATAATCATACTGTAATATGCAGAATGAAGATTCTCGAATGCAGCAGAGGACAAATCTATGACATTGGCTTCATTGACCCATATTGGGTTCATGAAGCTAATCTCAAAATAAGCCCCCAGGATACGGAGGATAATATAGTACACGCGTTAAGGTTTCAAGAAACCAAAAGGGAAATACTATTTCCTTACAACATCCAGTGAGTGTTATTGTCTTGTATACACTTTCTATTTCGCTTACTCGATGTTAAGTATATAATTGATTAGTTATGCATTCGCAAGTACCACTATATTCTGTTAATCATTCAACTTGACAAAGGGCGTGTACTAGTCATGGACTCGAAACATAAACCCCTTAAGATGTGGAAGGACATGCAGATACTTCTCCAGCGGTAATTCTAATCATTACGACACTATATCGGCAACGTTCGTGAATTTTATGATATCAAGTACTTAATAACTTATTTTATTCGTTTTCTACGCCGGGCAGCGCTTGGAAACGGTTCACCAACAAGGCTAGGGGTGTTTGGAAAGAGGAGCTTACATTTCAACCACTAAATGTGAGCACCACTAGCTATATACGCGCATCTCTTTGATTCTAGTTTTGATACAGTTATTATCATGCTTGATTATTATTTTGATTGAACTCTGTTCTCGTAAAGTGCCTGACGCAGGGACCAGGTAACAATCTATGTAGATACTATGTTTGCGAGTTCATCCGGCAGACGTGCGATGAGAAGGGCAGAAATTTAGAGCAACTCCACGTACTTAAAAAATTTTCTATAGTTTTTAATTTCAAACAAATTGTGTTTAGTTTCATTCATATAGGCTGACTCCTTTTTTAAATCAGATCGAACGTCTACGGGACGGTCTTCTACCAAAGGATCGCGTACGAGCAATTCAGGAGGAATTGGCGGGATTCTTGGATGCAGAAGTCCTAGACCCGAAAGGGGAATACTATTCTGCTGTGTATAGACAATAGGGATTGTAAAAATAGCAACTTTGAAGGAATTGTCCAGTAGCATCGAATAGCAACTTTTGTATGTAGTGCATGAACTCAATCCGTGTATTGAATTTAATATTGTCATGATGATCTTGTGTAATATAAGGTTCCTTCATTGATAAGTGCAAAACACTAAATAAACAATAAAAAAGCCTAAATGAATTCTCTGCCGCGGCACAAAAAGTGGCGAAAATGCTGCCGCGGCAACAAAATGAGCCAAAATGAATTCTCTGTCGCGGCAGAGAAATGGGCCAAATCTCTGCCGCGGCAGCAGGTCATTAGTCCCGGTTCGTGTTACGAACCGAGACTAATGCTCTGTAACACCCTCAGAATCGGACATATGCAAGTTTCAGCGATTTCCGCCAAACCCGCATAGAAACGATTCAAAGGTGCCCACCAGGCACTTTCGTGCGGGTGGAAAACGAAGTAATAACATTACACAACAGTCCTTGATGGGACCCACATAACAGATATATATACAACATGACTCCATGAGTCAAGAATACAGATATACGGTGCAAAGATCCAAATCACCTTGAAAAGATGGAGCGTCCGACTACGGACAAGATGCAAATGGGGCTAAGAGCCCTGAATAATAACCAATGGCGTCCATAACCCTGCCCAGGCCAAGCCGGAAGGGTAACCCTGCTAACGACGTCGACCTCAAAACCTGCTTAAACAAAAGGGGTGCCGACAAAGGGGAAAGGAAAAAGAGGAGCGTCAGTACTGAGGCCAGTACACGGCGAGGCTAGAATTCGGCGGTCCTCGCCTACATAGGTATGGTGGACTGAAGCGGCAGCGGCAGCATGCACAAAACAACCTATAGAGACTCGATACAACTGGCGGCTATCAGAGAGGGATAAGAAAGACCTATTCGGAACCAACCTGATGCTACCATCAAACAAACCCATCCTGGTATTTCCCCCTCGAGACCAATCGAGGAAGTCAACCGAGGAACTCACATCGTTGGCAGTTTTATTTATTCAGTTAACGTTGCAGCAATTACTAGTCAAGTATAGAGAGTCATCCTGATAAATTAAGCAGTGGGCACTTTTATTTGACCATTCCATTGTAGTTGTAACACTTACTAGTCAGATACAATTAGCATGAGATAACCCAAAACCCAGCAGTTGTTGGTACTTTTATTTAGCCATTCCATTGTAGTTGCAATACTTACTAGTCAGATACAATTGTCGCAAGCGACAAACCAAACAAGCAATTGTGGGCAGTTTTAGTTAGCCATTCCATTATAGTGAAGTTGATTACTAGTCATTATAAAGTCAAATTTATAGCACTACTTTAGTTATAGTTGTCTATGATCGAGATACTGTGCTCCAAGTCGTCCATAACCGCGGACACGGCTTTCAGAAAGTTTTACCCGGCCGGGGTGCACAAATAGCAACACACACTCGATCAACCTCGGAAAAACCAACTCAAAACCCAACGAGGCCTTCACGACAAAGCAATCACAGGATTCAGAATTATTTCAGGGGGCCACCCCTTGGAGTACACCCGCAACGAAGCTAGCTGACTTCGAGACGGACCCGAGGTTTGGGTGGATGGCTGTGAACGACTGGGAACCCAAAACTGGGCTTGTCGACACCGCGAAAACGTGTCCCGATCCTAAACAGTACAGTGTGCTCCTCGCACAATCGTAAATAAAGCAGTAACATGGCATAAGTACAGGATAGTAAATAAAACCTCAAACTAGTTTGTGGCCCCAAGAAATAAGAATGAATCAAGCTCTGGCTCAGGGGGGTCCCATAATCCTCCCAGATGTGGATAGCGCGATAAATCAAGGAACAGGTATCAAGCACTCGGGGTCCTACGGGACACAAGTGGACGGTTAACAACCAAATAACATCTATTGCCCACCTGTGCCTCTGCTTACTTACTTCCATTTTAGTTGTTAAACAGGAATTAAAGTGAACGAGAAGTAAAACCAAGATCATCTCCAACGTCAAACATGCGGCAATACACCAACAACTGTGGCACTTGACGACTCGCAACAGCACTTGAGCAAACGACTACGACGCGCAAGTCCAACTATCTACCAAACAACAGGTAATAGGAGGTGGCCAAGGCGATATAAGGCTGCAAGGGATATCACGGGTACGAAAACTAGAGCATCGCAACACAGATAGCAATAGATCAACAGGATGGAATAAATACTATAAAATTAAGATAGGTAGAAAGGGGGAGATGCTCGCCTGAAAACATTGTCGAAGGTTCAACCGAAGATCGGGTCGACACTCGCATAAACTCAACGGCCTTATCCGCGAAGAAGCAAAACGCTAGAATAAACACCGGATGCAATATTTAACACTACGGCAAAAGATCGGGCATGATGCATGTATGATGCATGGCATGGTAATATGCGGTGCAATTAGGCCATATTAAGCGGAACCGGGGTCCCGGCAATTAATTAAACGGTTCAAGTTATTTAAAATCCCGCAATTTAAATGTTGTCTTAACAAGGCAAGATTATATCATCGGTTCGCTACACAAATTTAAATGAGGCCAATATGAGACTAGATTTGCCCGCATATGGGCCCCATATTTAATTATTAGGTGAATCGGCATAAGGCCCCCAAACCACATGACAATATGCATGCGAGTATGACAATTCAATATGCAACAAGTTTTATATTTAGCATTTATAAAATAGAGGCTCGGGAAAAGGTTCACACATTAGGGGGTCTCGACGAACTTGGGGTTCCGGGGTTCGGGGTTCGTCTCAGGTTTTCAGGGTTCGACGGGATCGGTCTCGGGGTCCGGATCTGGGGTTCGGTCTCGGCGGGATCGTTCTAGGTCAACAGAGTAGATCTTGGAGCATCCGTGGTCTTCGGGTCATGTCGACGGTCATGGCGTTCGGGATGAAGTACTTGTCGCATCGGGGTCTCGGTGTCCTCGGATCCGAGTAAAGATCTCGGCGTTCGACAAACTTCGAAGTAGACCTTGGAGTTCCAAGATGACCTTGTCGATTCCCTATCGACGGCCTTGGCGCTTCGGATCGGTCTTCGGTTCGGGGCCTCAGGGTCTTGGGGTTCGCGTCCGTGTGGCGATCTTGTCGTCCCGACAGGTTCAGGTTCCGTCTTTGGACTCCGGGATCGGGGCCTTTGATCCGACCTTCGGGTCTAGGAAGAAGATCTTGAGGGTCCCTGGCACAACATCGAACCGATGTAGATGTTGGTGACGAACTTGTCGGGCTCGAGTGGCTTGTAGTAATCCTTTACCGAGTACGCACGCTAGCAGATATACACCAAAATGGGCGGAACAAAACGAGGACGCCACGGCCAGCGCATGCCAGAGCCAGGAAGAGGCGCCTGCAAGCTCGCATGGCCGAAGGGCGAGCAGGGCGGACGCGGCCATGGCACCAGGACACCGGGGAGAACGAGGGCGGCCGGAGGCGAGCTCCAGGGTAAACGAGGCGACAGACAACAGCGGGAAGGACCAGAGGCGTCAGGGTTGGGGGTCCGACGCGGGGTCGAGGAGGCCAGGAGGGAGACAGCGGGGAGGCGACCGGCGACGGCCGTCGGAGATGGAGGAGGAGGTGGCCGGGGCGGCGGGCGACGGCGAGGGTGGAGGGAGCTCGGCCGGGGTGGAGAAGGCGAGGCGGCCGACGGGCTCCTGGGCGGCGGGCGGCGGCAGCCCGAGAGAGGCGCGGCGACGCGGGCGGAGGCCGAGGCACGGAGGTCGCCGGTGCCGGCGAGGCGGCGGGGCGCGTCGGCCAGGGAGAGGAGCGGCCAGTGCGCCGATGGAGGAGAAGGCGGGATGGCGCGCTCGGGGCGGAGGAGGAGGACGCCGGCAGAGGGGGCGCTCGGGGCGACCTCGGCCGACGGAGGGCCGCGCGGTGGGGGCAGAGGCGGGGCGCGCGGGAGGCGGCCGGTGGCGAGGAAGCCGACGGTGGAAGCGGACGCGGGGGGGGGGCTGCTGGCGGCGGCGCCACGCAAGGAGGGAGGCGAGGTGGAGGAGGACGGGCGGCGGGAGGAGGAGGTGGCGAGAGGAGGAGGAGAGGGCGGCCGCGGTCAGGAGGGCAGGGCGAGGTGACGGGGAAGCGGCGAGGGTCGCCGGCGGCGGCGCCTGGGGAAGGAGGGACAGAGGAGGTCGGCCAACGGAGGGAGAGGCAGAGAGGAGGGAGGTGGAGGAGAGGAGAGCGCGCGGGTGAGGGAGGAAGAAGAGAGAGGGAGCGGGGCGTCGGGGCAGGTGGGCCGGAGGGGTGGGACCCAGGGGCAGGTAGCGGTGGGCCAGGCGGGTCAGGGAGAGGAGTGGGGAAAGGGGTCGGCGGTGGGGAGGGTTTGACCTGGGGGAGGTGGGGCTGCGGGTGGGGCCCGGGGAGTGGGTTTGTTTGCTGTGTGTGAGGGTGTGTTTGGGTGGCAGGTAGGGACAGGGACGGTGGGACCGGGGTGTAAGTGAGAGAGAGTAGGTGGGGCTAGGGTGAGAAAGAGAGAGAGGGGGAAAAGAGGGTGGATTGATGAGGTGGCAGGTGGGTAGGAATTGGGGGAGAGGGTGAGGTGGCGAGCTGTGAGTGGTGGGTAGATTAGGATTGGGTGGGAATAGGAATTAGGGTGGCTGGTTTAGGTGGACCGTTTTTGTAATGGGGGTGGTCGACTGGGTCGGTTCGGCCCGTTCGACTGCCCCACTAAAAATAATTAAAAATTTATTTATTTCAAACAGTGCTTTTGCAAACCGATAGGAGACAAAACAAAATAGTCCAGAGACCCGGGTTTTGCGTTTGAGTAAAGACGGGGCGTTTAGAAAACAAAACCAGGCTTTTCAAAAATAGTTTTATGCGAGCCGATGCAAGATGATGACGATGCTCAAATGCAATGTGGCATGATGACATGAGCATGCGGTCATGATGATGCAATGCATAAAAACAACGCGATTTTCTAGTAGTGGTTTTGCGGGATGCCACATGCTCCACCCCCCTCGCGCTCTGATTCCGCCACGTGTGCCCCCATTTGTCCCGGTTGGTGGGGCAACCGGGACTAAAGGTTAGAGCTTTAGTCCCGATTGCCCCGTCCCGGTTGGGCAACCGGGACTAAAGCCCCGTACCAACTGGGACCTATAGCCCCGTTTCCACCAGTGCATCAGGCTCAAGCGCAGCAGGGCCACTCCTATGACCGAAGATAGCCATGGCGAAGCTTCGCCGCCGCTTGGAAGCTACTGCCCAGGTCGCATGCTCCATGGACCCAGTGCACCGTCTCCCATGCCCAGCAGCCGCAGTATCGAATCCCTCCTCTCCCTCGCCACCGAGGTCGGCCAAGAGGAGGGACAGTTACACAGAACCACCAAGCAGGAGACGGGGGCGCTTATTCCACCAAGGGCTCGCCTAAAGGGAGGCCGCCGAAGACTTCCACCATGGCAGCGCATCGGCATCCCCTAGCAGCGATCGTCCAGCGACGCGCTGATGCGCTGGAACGGAGGCCCCCTTCTGGCACAACCGCCCAACAACACCTCCTCCATGTTTCTTCTCCCCCTTGCCACCATGGTCGGCCGGCAGAAGAGAGCACAAGAAGGGATAGCTGAAAAGCAGGTGCCAGGGAACCGCGGCTATATGAGAGACGGTGGTGGTCTTCTCCCTATTATTCGACTCCATCCACCGGAGCAAAGAAAAGGAGAGAAGAAACCCTATAAGCCCCTAGATCTTGCCGCCAAGATCTGAGGCCGCACCGCCAGCTAGGGCAAGAAGCCCAACTCTGGCAACTTGCCAGACGACCTACAACTACTCTGTACAAGGTGAGGCACTCCATCCCCCCCCCCTCCCCAAGTGGCGGCACCGCCAGGGAGGAGAAGAGGGAGGCCTCGGAGAAAGGGGGCGACTCTCAAACCAGGGAAGGGAGAGGAGAGGGTTGGAGGAGGAGGAAAAGTTGACCCTTATGCGATTATATGTGGAGGTTTGATCTAGTACTACCCACTCCTCGCTAAACTCATACAAATACATCCATGTATATATTTAAACCCATATTCAAACCGAGTATTATCCATGTAAAGGCATATGGATCGGGATCCATAGATATACGGCATTCCCGCACGCACATAATCTGTCCTGCCCATCAGTCCAGCACCTCCACCGCCGCCGTCGACCATTATTACGAGCCTCGCTGAACTTGCATTAGATCTCTGATGAAATAGCATATTGTGAACCTAAAAATGATTTTTCTAAAAAATCATGAGCATCAGATCATGTAACTGTAGTTCATATTTGACCCACTTTCCACCGATTCGGCAGGAATTTATCTTTTTTACAAGGGGTGAATGGAAAGGTTTGAGATCCCCCTGTTATGACATTATCCATGTAAGGTGGTCTAGTTTTTTTTTTGAAAATTAGGGTGGTAGCATTTTTATTTAGCCATTTGGTGGTTGTTTCACAAAACCCACCTTTTTTGCACTCGGAAAATAGAAAATAGCTTTTTGGTACAACGAAAAGGAAAATTTTCTCCTGCAACATTTTTCGCCATCTCATGATACACATGTATGCACAATGTTGGCATATTATCACAAACTATGCCTTGATTCTAGCTACACCCGAAAGTCAGGAAACCTCGAATGAGTAGGTCATTTTGTGAAGGTTTTTTGAGACATATTCAATATACCAAGTTTGATATTTTTCCTTCTAACCATGTCACATAATATGACACCACGCGATGGTTTCGTATTGTTTTGATTGTTTTTGAATTTCTTATGCCCGGTTTAAACTATTGTTAAACTTTGTCGAACGGCGGGCATGAAGATTCTTAGCTCGGGGCCCAGCCTCGCTAAAATTGAGTTGGATTTCTAATAAAATAGCATATTGTGAATCTAAAAATGATTTTTATAAAAAATCATGAGCATCAGATCATGTACTTATAGTTTATATCTGACCCACTTCCTACCGATTTGTCAGTAATTTGTCTTTTTCACGAGAAGTGGACGGAAAGGTTTGAGATTCCCCTGTTAGGACATTGTCCATATAAGGTGGTCTAGTATTTTTGAAAAATGGGGTGATAGAATTTTGAATTAGCCATTTGGTGATTGCTTCGCAAAACCCCTTTTTTTGCGCTCGAAAAATAGAAAATAGCTTTTGGTCCGACGACAGGAAAATTTTCTCCTGTAACATTGTTCGCCATCCCATGATGCACATTCATGTATAATATAGACACATTATCATAAACTATGTCTTAATTCTATATATAACATTATTCATTTGACTCGAAAGCCGGAAAACCTCGAATATATCAGCCCATGGCACCAGCCCAATGAGACGACGTGCACATGGAGAGGGTGCTAACAGTTTCATCTTGAGAGATAAATAATTTTGTGAATCATGATGAGACGTGCACATAGGTGCAAATGGACAGCAAAGACTGATCGCGAGTCGGGTTTATGATTTGAGAAATAAATCATTTTGGAGTTCTCTGACAAAACCTTTATGTGCATGCATGTTGGTAAGGTTGACGCAAAATCTGCGCCGCATACATGCTCGCAATTAGCGTCCTAGAGTCCAAGAGTATATATACATATATACTTATTAAAATAGCAGAATAATAAGTATACAATACAAAGGAAGCATTATTATTGATGATATGGCGGGCTAGTTCTCTTTGAAATACTAGCTTTCTTTTCGATCGAGAACTTCTTCAAAATACTGTAGCATAATTATTGGCGACCGTCGAGAACTCAAGGTCACTGCTAGCTAGCTGCTCACAAGAGAAGCGTAGCTCCGAAGCCAACAAGCACCGAGAGCGCCGCGGAGCGAGCAGAGAGCACCGGCGCGGCCGTGGAGGGCGCCGGTCCCGGAGGCGCTGCGGGAGGTGGTGCTATCGGCCCCGCCGGCGGCGCCAGGTCGTGCTTGAGCGCCTCGACGGTGGCCTGGTCAGTGTGGAAGGACTTCTCGAGGACGACGTCGTCGATGCCGGACTCGAAGATCGCACCTGGGAGGGAGATGGTGCCGGGGCTGGCGCCGCCGAAGGTGGAGAACCCGCGAGCCATCTCGGCGCCGGCGTTGTACTGGAAGTGCACCATGCCTTTGGGGAACACGAACATGTCGCCGGCCTGCAGCGTCTGCGTGTACACCTTGCCGGCGACCTCGTCGACGAGGCCCACCAGCAGCGGGCCCTCCACCACGAACAGCAGCTCCGACGCCCTCGGGTGGATGTGCGGCGGGTTGAGGGTGCCGGCGCCGAAGACGAGCGCGGCGTAGGAGACGGACTGGCCCAGCAGCGCCGGGAACTCGGCGGCCGTGGCCTTGGACGCCGCGAACTTGGCCGGGTCGGCGGCGTTGCTGCTGATGAGGTCGGCGTAGGTGAAGAATGTGCCGTCGAGGAGTGTCGCGTTGGTGTTCGGCGGCACGATGAAGTCCGTCAGGATGTCGGGGTCGCTGGCATCGGCGACAAAGGTCAGGGCACCGGAAATAGCTATGGCGAAGAGGATGGCGAGGCTTAGAGACGGCGCCATTTTCGCAGCTTGTGTAATCACTTCCACTTGGTATGTCGGCTGAAGAGTGAGATCTATTTGTAGAAGTCGTCTGGCTTTGTAAGAGCCGACCAAGCACTTCCGGCCAAACCATTTGGGGTCGGCTCAGTTGTAAACATGTGTAAGGCTTGGCGATTAAAGAAATCCATGATTATACTACGTTGAATCCTATGTGTTGAAGCGGTCGGGGGAACCGGCCAGCTGCAGCAGCCGCCGCAACAAGAGGGGTAACTCGTCCCCGGATGCTGCAGGCCTGCTGTATCATTGTATGCCAGGCCAACATTTTCACAGGTGTCTGTAAACATCTGACCTCGATTTCTCAAACCTATTTTTTGGTCACCTCATCAGACTATATCCCTGCTTCTGTATAAATATCACAGTAAGTTCTGCAGCAATTCCTCAACTCATCAAGTCATCACAAACCACACAGCCTCCCTCATCTCTCTCAAACAGTTTGATCGGTAGCTAGCTCAATTCAACCCACCAATGGCGTCCCTGAACATTTACTCCTTGGTACTACTGGTGGTGGCAGTACTGGTATCGGCACCACTGGCCGCGGTGGCCGGCGACCCAGACATCCTGACCGACTTCATCCCCCCGCCAGGGCTCGGCGGGCCAGTCACCGGCGACTACTTCACTTACACCGGTTTCCGGGAAGCTCTGCCCATACTACCCCCACCGACGACCTTCACGATCTCCAAGGCCTCCATGGCGGAGTTCCCGGCGCTCAACGGGCAGAGCGTGTCCTACGCTACGCTCACGTTCCCGGCGGGCACGGTGAACCCGACCCACACCCACCCGCGTGCCTCCGAGCTGCTGCTCGTCATCGAGGGCGCGCTCTCCGTCGGCTTCATCGACACCACCGGCAAGCTCTACACCAAGGACCTCGTCGTCGGCGACATGTTCGTCTTCCCCAAGGGCCTCGTGCACTACCAGTTCAACCAGGGCACCAGCCTCGCCGTCGCGCTGTCGGGGTTCGGGAGCGCCTCCGCTGGCACCGTGTCCGTGCCGGTCACCGTGTTCGGCACTGGGGTCGACGACGCCGTGCTCGCCAAGTCGTTCAAGACCGACGTGCCCACCGTGCAGAAGCTCAAGGCTGCCCTCACACCGCCGCCAAAGAAGAACTGATGACTTATAGTAGTTTGGCCGTGTCTCTGCTTGTCCTATGATCGGTTTGTTGCCATTGTGGCAATTATTAGCCATGTTCTGGTTTCGTTTTGTTGTTGAAATAACCTGGATGAAAGCAGGAAACCAAACTTTGTTGAATTATATATATTATATTGCAACATTCTCTTGATTTGACCCTGTAGTGTTTGTGCCTATGTGATGAGCTTTGCAGAATTTTGTACTATTTAAAACAAAATTTTGAAGGGCATGGTGAATATACAACAGTGCAAGTTATATAACGGATTAATTGTACTCATCAGGCGATACGCTCATCTTCCCCAAAGGGCCTAGCTCGTGCTAGTGCCCGATAGGTCCAACCATGTGTCTGTTAACAATATTAGAGATATATCTTTTCATGTGTACACCCGGTATGAAGTAGTACTTCAACCGATTTCTCCTTAGTATACGGACTCCCTGTACGTCTCTGTATGTCTTGACATATTTAACACGCAACCAACACAGAGGCCAATGTGTTGTTCAAACCTACAACCTAATATGGTATCAGATCCAATCATCTTCCTGACCTAGCTGTTCTCGAAAGAAAAAACATCGCCGCCGCCGCCGCGACTACACCCAGCCGCTGCAGCCGTAGTTCTCTATCGCCGCCGCCGCTTAGACACCGCACAAAACCCCTTACGTCCTTGCTGCCGCCGCTTGAGATCCAAAACCCATACACCAAAAACCCTACAACAAATCTAGAAAAATCCCAACCGATGTAATCTCTGATTGCTGCGTCGAAAATCCTACAAACAGCCGTCGTTCCTCACCTCGGCTGCCTCCCCGATGACGTCTTCCTCTGCCTCCTCTGTGACTGCGCTGGCTGCCGCGCTTGGTGCGTCGCCCTCCCAGCTTCTCACACGGGATAATGCGCTGATCTGGAAAGCTCTTGTTATTCCAGCCCTTCGTGGAGCTCGCGTGTTGAATCTGGTGAAGGGATTAGAGCCTGCCCCAGCTGAGGAGATCGAAGTTGAAGACACCGATGGGAAGAAAGTTAAAGTGGAAAGCCCTGAGTATGCTGAATGGATCACTCGTGATCAGCAAGTTCTACGGTATATTCTAAACTCCATTTCCCCAGATATCTTGTCTCATGTGATCAGTCTTGACACATCTGCGGAAGTATGGAAGGCGCTTGAATCTCTCACCACCACCTCGTCACGTTCTAGAACTCAACAGCTCAGATCTTCTCTGAATGACTTAAAAAGGGTGATCTTTCAGCTGAAAAGTACTTTGCCAAAATCAAAAACATAGCTTCATGTGACGACAGGTCCAACCATGTGTCCAACCTCGACATGGCGCTGTCGGCATTCTAGCCATGGGATCAAGGATGCCATGCTTGTCATGTCTTTCAAAAATGATGTTGTCATGTGTCCACTCTAGTTTGCTCTTGTTCTTCTTTGACATATGTGTCGCTCAATTCCGCACATGAGTTAATTAGGCCACATAGAATAGGTAGAGGAGATTAGGGAACAAGTCGTGCGTTTCCATGAGAGCAAAAGGAGAATAGGCAGATGAGGAGGCCTTCTAGCATCTTAGTCTAGCTTCCAAGACGAGTTATCTCTTTCCGTTGAGCTTCTATCCACCAGAACCAATGTTTATAGACCATGTCAGGATGATGAAATAAAAAAGAGTTTATCTCCAAGCCCTAGTATATATATATATTGATATACCTTGCTCAATATGTGTACCCGTTGTGCTACAATTGGAATTGTAATTAGTGGAAGGTCACGTGTTAGACTCGAACACATGTAACCTGGCCTGATAGACTAGACGCAAACTAAGTTAGATTCAAGGTCGAGTATTTTAGAACTGTCTGACGCCCGTGGCAAGGATGCTGGACCGGCGTCGTGTTGTAGATCTGATGTGTCTGTACACTGCTATGAGCTTGTTGTCGACGGTAGTTGATGAGTACCCAGTGAGCAGCGCTCCTAAAGCGTTTGTCCAGTAGACGTAGGTGTTTATCGCTGAATTGCGTTACCAAATCTCGGTGTCTTGTTGTAATTGCTTGTCCTCCTTGTAGGATCTTCTTTGCACCTCAAGAGCGAGTTTGAATGGTCGCTGGTCAGTTGGATGTAGATGACAGAGACTATTGCAAGAACGAGCCGTGGCTCGCGTTATTTTTTTTCGTGTGGTCCGATATCGATCGAAATTTGGATTGAAGCGAAGGATTGAAGGCGGCATACGACGTAGGAGGCCAAGGCTAAATCAGGTGCGCGGGGCGGCCCATGCAACTGTGTGTGGCGTGTACACGGCCGAGCTGAGGCCCAAGACGCTGGGGGCTTAGCCTAGGTTGGGATGCACTCCTGCTGCAGACGCCTATACACAGACTGGTGCGGCCAATTGCCTACGCCGCACACCCCAGGCTGCTGGTATTGGGCCGGCCCACTTTGCCTTTTATTTTTCCTTTCGTTTTATTTATGTTGTTTTTTCTTTTTTTTTTCGTTCTTCAAATGCAATTTTCTATTGTGAACATTTTTCAACATGAATGTTTTTAAATTTTTAATTTCCCAAAATACGAATATTTTTAATTTGAATATTTTCAAAATTTGACCTTCTTAAATCTAAAAACATTTTTCAAACTAAATATTTTTTTAAATGAGTAGTTTCCAAAATCTGAACATTTTTCAAATAGAATTGTTTAGAATTTAACTTAAAAACAATCAAAATCTAAACTTTTTGAAAATGTGTTTTTAAATCCGACCAGTTGTTTTCAGACCCAATTTTTTAAAAAAATTCTAAATAATTCTCAAATCACATTAAAAGAATAGCAGAAAAACCGAATAGGACGCCAACCTAAAATGCACATAAGGGCATCTTTACCCGGAAGACCCAAACAAGCGACCCAACTGGTCCGATTTTCTCTGTTTGGGTCGAGCCATCGACACTTTTGGGTCGTGGTCCAGCCTGTTTGGCCAGCCGCGCCCAGCAGCGCGAGCCAAACGGACGAAATTGGAAAGGTCATCCCAAGAGAGAGGAGAGAGAAGAAGGCCGCTGTATGATTGCAACTGGGCAAGTCTACTACAAAATTAGATAGGCCAGTGTCCACGTCTGTTCAGACAAACCCATCCGTAATCCGAATTTGATGCACGGATGGGTCACCCCATTGGGCCATTGCGCACGTCCAACACATCTGTGTGGATGTGTTCGGACTGGTTGGATCGGTCCGGTGATGATGCCCTAAAAAGCTCACAGAAAACTAAAAAAGAAATCCGAATAGAATACCCTACAGAAAAACCAAACCTGATCATGGGCCTGGGCCAAAACATGCGGGAATTTACGGTCCAGGCACACATGCGCCATTTATGTGCAAGAAAAAAAAAGTATCAGTTCCTAAAGTGAGTTGCTGCAGCCTGCGGTACATAAAGTGTTTGGATGGGAAAAGCTTTGTAAGTTTCGAACGAGCATGGTGAATCAAAAAATAAAATTAGAGGAGACCGTGTAATAATATATATGGACTCAGGTCGGCAGTTTGCACAGAATCTATTTTCATCTTTTGGTCTGTTTTGATGGCTAAAGGACTGTACCAGGTGTCAGCACTCGAACAGGTGGCACGGCTTGGGACGGTACGGTGAAACGCGCCTGGGGTTTAGTCCCATCTCGTTAGTTGAAGGAGGCCAACACCAGCTTATATAGATGGGCAAACCTCTCCCTTCAGTCGCAGCTTTTGGGCTAAGAGAGGCCTTAAGCCTTCAAATACACTTGTTGAGCATGGGCTGGCCTTGGGTCACTAACATCTGGTATCAGAGCCAGCGTGCGCACCGCTATTAGGTGTGTGGCGATCTGCATCGCTCCTGTTTAGGAGGATGGGATGTCAGCACTCGAACGGGTGGCATGGCTGGGGATGGTCCGGTGGAACACGTCCGGAGTTTAGTCCCACCTCGCTAGTTGAAGGAGGCCAACACCAGCTTATATAGCTGGACAAACCTCTCCCTTCAGTCACGGCTTTTGGGCTGAGAGAGGCCTTGGGCCTCCAAATACACTGGTTGAGCGTGGGTTGGCCTTTAGGTCGCTAACACAGTGGGACAAGTTAGGCATAATAAGGTGAGTAGTTTGTATTGTCTGACGAATCAACAAGAGTTTGGTCGGAATAGAAAGGGAAGACAAGATCGACGACGACGACAACGACATAAGACCGTGATGCAAATGGTTATTAGTACTTTGGTTAGCTGTTGCTCTGGTTTTCCTTTTTCTTTATGTGATGTTTTGTATGTCAAGACATATGTTCTGTTATCGTTTCTGGTAATGGAACCCGGCTAAGTGTTGTGTCGTTTGGAAAAAAAAAGTGAAATTGTGTCAACCAAACTGATCAAACATTGAAAAATGTACACGAGGATGAGGATCAACTTTTACTGACCAGATGATGGTCCAGTGGCAGGAATTGCCCAATCAGTTTCTCTGACAGAGGATGAGGATCAACTTATTTGGCAGTATGAGTCTAAGGGTGTTTATTCATCTAGCTCCATGTATGCTTTGGTAAACTTTAGAGGGGTTACTCCTCTTTATTTGCCTGCAGTTTGGAAGCTCAAAGTTCCCCCTAGGATTCAGATTTTTCTTTGGCTCTTTTCTCAAAAAAAAATTCTTACTAGGGATAATCTTAGAGCCAGAGGTGTCCCAAAACCAATGGAATGCTCTCTATGTAAAAATTTGAATCTGTTAAACATTTATTTTTTGATTGTGTGGTTTCCAAGATGATCTGGACTGATGTTCAGGATATCTTTGGCATTTTAGTTGTTAATTTCGAATCTATTGCTTCAAGATGGCTTGCTAGTAAGAAACATTTGCAGTTTAATGTAGTTTCTGCTGCAGTTCTTTGGGGCATCTGAAATAATAGGAATAATAGGTCTGGCGTCTCGTCCTTTCATATCTAAGGAATTGGAAGGTCCCATTCAAAGAGTTGGAGGAGGGGAGGTTCATTCTGTTCATGGAACGGATGATAAACAGGCTGAGGAACCCACTGGAGCTTATGGCAACCTGATCTGCAATGGCTTCGAGTGGATCTCTACTTGGAAAACCACTGCTTCGTCGAGCTATGGGGGACGTGCATCTCTGTCGTTTCTGGAGACACATCCTGAGGCTGCTAATGAGGTTCATGTGGTTCTTTGAGTCAGAGTTTCGTGATGCTTAGCCTGTTCTCTCTTCTGCCTCCCTCTGCTCTGAATGTAATCTCTTAAAAATTCTGAATTTCTAGCTTTTCTGCACGTTTTTGTGCTTTCTGGTTTTCCCCTTAAGGGTCTTGGAATTAGTAGTTTCCAGTTTAGCTTTAGTTTATTTTGTTTTGTTTCGGCACCTGAGGTACTGGTTTGTTTTGGTTTCATTTTCTGAAATGGAACCGGGGATGTTTCCCTGTTGATTAAAAAAAAATGTACACGAGGAGCAAGACTTTCGTAGGGCGGTCTGGGCTCGCTTCAGAGCCAGCCAGCATCTTCAAGCTTGATGATCGATCGAGGACGTCTCCTGATGCACCACAATGATTGGAACCTCTCGTCAGGAATTACGAAATGGAGTAGAGGATGAGGGGCCCAGCCAGACACGGAAAATATATCCGGTGCTGGAGTTGGGGCTTCGCCGGCGGCGCTCGCGGAGTGCGGCGTCTCCTCCATGGACATAAGAGCCAAGAGTCGAGACGAGGGGTCTGTCTCTGCTTTGTGTGCTTGAGTGGGCTCCAAGGCCCAGGACGAGCCCGCTCACAAGCAAGACTATCTTGGTAGCCCACGGATAGAAAGAAGCGCAAAACGCCCATGGCCAATACAAGATCATAAATGTATCCCTATTCTAAGAAATGTGCTTTTGCAGCCAGCTGATTATATTAGGGCAAACACAAGCAAACAATAACCACCCCGGCCGCTAAACTAATAAGTAGTGACATAGTTTTGTGAACCTTGGGCAGCGACTCCTCAACTGCCGAGATTGGACTTGGACACTCCAACTACCAGATCAGCCATGGCTAACTCTCTTAATTGGTTGCCTGTTTCTTGGTGTAGCTACCGATCATGTAGTAGTACTATGCTGGAGCAGTTGTGCATCAGGCCAAGACGACAAGTATATTTATGAATGGCATCATATTGATCCGATCGATGCATGGGTCCATTAATTAGCTACACGTTATTACAGGTCAGATCCGTACGTGAGACCCCGGAGAACAGTCTTTTGGCTGGACGTTGCAAATTATATACTCCTCTCATCCGCGCCCGTGACTGACGATGCCTAGTTTGAATGGACCTATTGCACCTACTCTAGAGGAAGAATACTTAGATCGCCCCTTTTCATATGCATTTCTCAACGTTTTAGACCGGTGTCGTAGTGCATTACTAGTCTAAATTACTATCATATTAATTAGATTATAGAATCGCTTTGCCTTGATAAGTGTAATGTTATAGTAGCATAGCTAGTAGTTACTCTATCTATCTCTTTTCTCATTAACTCATTGCCACGTAAGCAAAAGTGTTGAGTTGGATTCTTAATTACTAGTGAAGTTACCCCTACTATGACCAGCCTTAGATTCCGTAACCTTTGTGGCTGCCTTATAAAACTGTAGATAGCTATACTAGATAGAACTTTGGTTGCCTGTACTATATGATGATCATTTACACCGGCTGCAAATAAAAGTGGAAAATGGCATAGTTGTTAGTACAAAATAATACTTACATGATTCTGTTTTACAAAAATTCCACCGATACATTAATAATGATCACACCAGTACACAAATTCCTAAAAAGCGCATGAAAAATTACAAACAAATCATTTAGTACTAAGCAGTCTATGGGCTAGCTGGCTCCAAATTGGACTACCTCAGAGTATGTAGAATGCGAAGCACATCATCATTGGAGACACAAAATTTGACATTTTTGTTCTGGAAATTACACTATGAATTTGGTTTTGATTTGTTCTTGGCGCGTACCGTTGTTTCTATCTACTCTATTTATGAAAAACGGTACTTTTGAAACTACTATGTATGGAAAACGGTGGCCCACAGATTGGATCACGAGGTCCAGTACACCATATACATTCCCTAGTGGCCTCCTGCATCCTTTTATGCACAAGTGTATGCTCCCTCCTCAATTTGTCTACAGACAAGCAAGCTCCATTGCATTCTTCTTCTTCTTCTTCTTCTTCTTCTTCTTCTCAATCTCTTGGTACGTCCAGTTATCTTAGACTGCCAGAACAACATATAGATCTTGTCACTAGATATCTATGGAGGCGGAGTATGGTCCTGTCCTTGCTTTGCCCTCCCCCTCCTTGATGTAAACTCCTATACAGGACCACTATCTCATGTTGTCACATGATTAAGGGGTCATTTTCACTTGGCTGTAAATTCTTCATCGCGCTCTCCTTATCTTTCTGCTCATTCTTCTTCCCATCCATGTCGGCCAAAATCCACTATGGATGTTGTCTGGCAAAAACACTGTTATGTTAGATAAATATTCTTAGCTTAACAAATCTTCCATCTTTGATTTATTGAAATTAAAATAAGCACATGAACATTCTTATGTGAGTCAACATTTTATTTTGCACTTTTAATATTTGGGTGTAAACATAGTACAGGTCCTTCTACCCTGCATTTTCTTTACTTTGTTTAAGGAGAAAAAATATGTGGTATCAGCCTTTTAAAATCCGATTTTGAAACTTCAAAAAAGTTGTTGGTATTGAACTGGGTGCCAATGGATGAATATAATTTTTTTTGAAAGGAAAGCGGTGAGGGAGCCCCCCACAGCGAGTTTTTTAAATAATAGGAATCCAATTTTTTGAATCCGTGAGGATTTGAACCTGGCTTGCTAGGTTGTACATCCACTCCCATGGATGAATATAATTCGCCACTGGATTCGGTTTGATGAGATCGTCTTTATTGACTTATTCACGGAAAGGGGATTCAAAACTAGATCCCACTTTATTATATTTTGTGGAGTTTCCATGCCACTGCTACAGTAGATACCATGTTATATACTACAATACCATGATAGTAGTAGTCGTTTACCAACCTAATAGTGTACTACTACTAGGCAATAATCTGTATGTTATTTAGTCATTGAAGTGTTATTCATATCGAGAGTGTGAGTAGGAAACTATTATCTACAAGTAAGGGATGGTACCAGACCATGGAAATAGTACCATGCAAGTCTTACTTGGGCACGAAGTAACATCAAATAACAATGTCTGCAATCAATTTCAACAACATGGTCTAGCTAGAGGGTATACATTGTCTATGCTCTAGTAAGAAACTTTCTATAACATGAAGACTACTATTGATAGGAACAATTGTCAAAACATACCAATATTCGAAATATTTTCGATGGTCTGGTCGCAACGATATCAGAGATGGAAAATATCGTCAATCAAGTCCATGGTTTGAGACGTAATCTTCTTTGTAATCTCTTCCTCCTTCTCCTCATTAATGTTGTCCCTCTCTTTCGTCTTCTCTTTCTTCCCATTCTCCTTCTTCACCAAAATCCATAATTATTATTGCCCCCGATTGTCCAATAACAACCCTATTAGATATCATGCTTAGCAACAAGTTTTCCACCATAAAAATGTTATTTAATGAAGTAAAAAAAGGATAATGTAATTGCACACACCTAATTACTAAATCAAAGAAAAATGATATGTTTGTTTCTTTGCTAATTGGTCGCATAGAGTAAACACTTCATTTTACTTTACATATCTAGTTTTTAATGTACTAATTTTTATACACTTTCCATTAGATTGATTGGTTTGTTTGTGTATTTGTTGAGATCAATATTTGGTTTAAAATATATTATATATATAATATGATGCTTTTTAAAACCTATTTTGAAACTTCAAAAAGGTTTTTCTCTTAAATATGAAAAATTATTAATGTCGTCTTTGGCTTGAAGAAAGTAGATCTATGTTAGATGCGTTTACAATGTTGTTTTCTATAGTGCACTCACACTACTTAGTAATTCATGTTTTAATATCATGTATTACTACTAAATATTTACTTTAATTTTTACAATACTTTGTGGAATGATCCTTCTCCATTTTTCATGGTTTCCACTTTTTTTTGACATAGTCCACTAAATTTCTTCGTTGAGTTTACTACATGTGTTTTGCAGAAGCATAATATACTTTTGAAGGGTCTCTATTATATCTTTTGCAGAGTCTAAAACACTTCGAGGGAGTATGTATTCTTACAGAAACTACTGGATTTTTTGTGGTATTTGGTGCTATTTTTATAGTCTATTGTAGTCATTATGTATGGATTTTGCTTCACTTTTCCACAAAGTCGGCTAAACATTTTGAGAGAATAATGTATTTTTGGACTGATTCTACTACGCTATTTGAGGGATCTATATTCCATTGTCTTAAGCTAGGAAAAATATAAAAATGTCAAGAAAGCAAAGAAACTACTAATTGAAAAACTACTAGGGACGCATGCTCTGAAGTCCTCAAGTGCGCCGTCCTCTAATGGAGCAGACCTCCTGTATAGTGGGAGAGGTGCATGCATGACGAAAGGGAATATTCTATTCTAACATCATAGAAAAAATCGTTAATGATTAGAAAAAAAGATCATCCATACACGGTTTGAGAGATTTTCTGAAAATTCAGAACATAGTGCCTCTAAATTTTTGTACGTCCTCTATTACACGTACAAAAAGCTATCTTTCATATTTGTTTGGATCAGTTTAGGCATAAGCAAAGCAATACTCGTAGGAAGTCCACATAAAAGATTTAAGTACCAATTACCTTCTTGACTCCACTGGACATGCAAGAGAAAGACTAAGAACCTCTCCACAACTACCCATGTTCAAGATCTTCTTAAGCCTGGGAATATATGAAGTATTCACTAAGAAAATATTACACCGGGCTCCTATATCTTAAGGTCTGTATGTGCATAAGAATTTCATACCTGAAATCAGTGGAGCTCCATAGATGAATAATGCCATCTTCTGTCCCCGTAATTAGAACTGGAAGTTTGGGATGGCCAAAGACACACATAACTGGAGACATGAACCCTTCCAGTGTATGAACACATGTCATTGTCTGTATGTCCCAGATCTGATGATTTGATTTGATAAAGACAAAACATGTCTTACTCAGTGTACACCATGAGGGGAGTAGTGTTTTTTCAGTGGAAATGGATGCATACCTTGGCAGTCTTATCATTAGATCCGGTAATCAAATACTGTTGTTGATCTTCACGTGTGAAAAATTCCAGGCAGTTCAGTTCGTCCTGATGCCCACTCAGAGTACAACTGCATTCTGAAGAATCAAGGTCCCAAAGCTGCACAAAGAACACGGGTTCGATCTAGTTCAAAATCTTGTATAATACTTATATCCACAACGTAAGATTCTTGCTAGAAAAAAAGTAAAAAAAAAAAGAGAAACCAACCTCTACCGTGTGATCATCACAGGAAATAGCAAAACCGTTGATGTCGGTATCCTTTGGGTTAAATACAACTTTATTTACAGTCTTTTCCGATATAAAAGTCTGTGACAACTTCCAGCCGTCGTCGCAGACCCAAAGCTTTATCTCATTGCTCGCCCAACACATTGACAACAAACTCAGTTTGGTTGGATGAACGGCTAGGTTAGTGACAGCATATCGACCAACTTTGAAAGCATCGATATTTTCCATTTTATAGTTGTATATGTGAATGTGACCATCGTCATCTGGCGAAGGCGCCATAATCCACTCCTCTTGGGCAAAAAATTTAGGTGAACTAGCTGCAAAGAATGCTTAGTCTGTTCATGTAAAGTGTATGTTATTTATGGATGCTTAGTAGTTTTTGATCTCTTATGATTAGCTCCAGCTTGTTAATAGTTTGTAGCATGTCATATGAATGTTTGTTTGCATTGTTCTATTAATATTTTGGTATGATATTGTGGTATCCTCCTCAGAATGTTTCATGTGAATCGACTTGGCACATGCTCACGCATGCATATGACTAAACAATAATCAGTAAGCCTCGATGATTTATTTTGCCTCAGAGTTCTTGTATCACTTTCATACCGTAATTACATATTTTGTTGCAAGCATGATTATGACAGTTATTGCTCCCTCTCTATTGCTATTCTTCACTTGCACTGAGTATGAGCTCTACTTGTGCATCCAACTCCCCAAAACCAATATTGCCAACGGTGTTCACCATACCTACCTACTGGCATCATTTGCTATTCTGTGCATACTCATTGTGCCTCGTTTTCTTCCAAATAAAATGTTTTCTTGTTTTGATAAAGGTAGTTAGTAAAGCTCTCACAAACTTGATGGCACACTTTATTCCTTGCACTTAATAAACCTGAACCATTGTGATTGTCCATGAAAGTTATATGCTTCCAAATTATAGGCTTGGAGTTAGCAGAACCGTGCTGTCACGGGGAATGCTTTCAACACTTATGTACATATCCAGTTGATATCATGCTCTTTTGTTTGCGGATGTCGTCGGTGTGAAATAAAAGGGGAGCTTGTTCATAGAGTTATATATATATGTGTTAGAGAAACGTCTGAGCCGCTAGCCTAAGCCATGCCTAATCATGGTGGAAACTTGCAGCATAACCATAATGAGCAATCTGTGAAACATCCTCAATAAAAACCTATGCAAATAGCAAATAAAAAGATTGCTGATATGCTCATTGTCTGCTTGCCTTGTCATTTTGATTATGGGATAGCTCCTATATCATGTGCAAGGGGTACCCCGTTGGCGGTTCTCTAAGATATGCATGTATTTACAATGACAAAAACTTACAGGTAACTAAAGTTGAGTACCATGAGGAGCGGCCCTCGTACTCAAGGGACATGGGATTTCCAGTTTATGGTCTGTCAAGCATATAACTCATATTGGACCTAACTTTCACCATTAACCATCTAAAAATGCCTATGATAGGGGCAATGAGAGCTCAAAGCTAATGAGTACCATACTTTCAGCATTTGGAAGCCTTTCAAACTTTTCAAAACCTTTTAAATTACTTGTTGAGTCACCACTTATTCTATAAGCACCTTCTTGAAAGCATAGTTGTCATTCTTGTGTTTGTCTCAAAACTTGGTTAATTATGTCATGACTTTGATGCTTGTACCTCTGATATCTTTACTTCTAGTCTTCACTTGAACTTCAGAGGTGCCTTGGCATTTATATTGTGCTCTACAAAAAAAGGCAAGCAAGATACCACTCTATTATACCTTCTTATGAGCATTGCAATGTTGCTTATATTTATGTTTCATGCTACTTATTATTACCGAGTTGGTTTCTCTTCATAGCTTGCAATGACTATTGAGTAGACTTAGTTGCATACTCCTTATTATGAACTGTTTAAGTATGTACTCATGTGCTAACAATATATACATCATATGAAGCAAATATGTTCGTGAAAGTTCTTTTATCGCACTCAGTTTCCAACTGAATTGCTTGAGAACAAGCAATAAGCTAAGCTTGGGGGAGTTGATACGTCCAAAACGTATCTACTTTCCCGAATACTTTTTCTATTGTTTCTCCTCTAAACTTGTGTGATTTGGATACAACTAACACGGACTAACGTTGTTTTCAGCAGAATTACCTTGGTGTCTAGTTTTTTGTGCAGAAAATCAACTGTCAGAAAAAATCCTGGAAAATATACCAAAAATTCTATTTCACCAGAAGACACACGGAGCCAGGGTACGAGACGGAGGGGAGGCCTGAGGGGCCCACACCCCCCTGCCACGCGGGTGGGCCCAGGTCGCGCCTGGAGGGGGTGTGGCTGCCCCAGGCACCCCCTCGGCCTCCCTCTTTGCCTATAAGATGCCTCTTGACCTAAAAACCGAGGGGGGTTCGACGTTTTTCAAGAAAGAGTTCTGCTGCGCCGCCACCACCAGAAACCGCGATTCGGAACCAAAAACTCCGTTCTGGCACCCTGCCGAGACGGAGAATTTGGAGAGGATCATCGCCATCATCATCACTAATGCCTCTCCATTAACCATCTATGTTTTCCTCATCCATGAGTGAGTAATCCCCCGTTGTAGGATATGGGGATGGTAGGGATTTGATGAGTTCTATCATGTCATCAATAAGATTGTTAGGGCATGGTGCCTAGTATCTCTATTAGTGCTATTTGAATTTGTTGCAACTTGTCGTGCTTAATGCTTGTCACTAGGTCCCTTGTGCCATGATCTCAGATCTGAACTTATTATTGAATCATTATGATAGTATTATTTGTGATCTTATCTACAAGTTGTGTACACATATCATTATCCAGATTCAAAGGCCCCAAAGTGACAGAAATTGGGAAAACCGGAGGAGATGGCTGTGATTTGAGGATCATATGTGTTCACGGAGTGTTAATGCTCGGCTCCGGTGCTCTATTAAAAGGAGCACCTTAATTGCTAGTAGTTTCCTTGAGGCCCCGCTGCAACGGGCTAGTAGGACAAAAGATGTTGGGCAAGTTCTCATTACGAGCACGCATGACTATATATGGAGCACATGCCTATGATTGTTTACTACTTGGATGCGTATTCTTTTTTATCTGCAATTGCCATAGAACTTTAAGTTACATGTTTAGACTCGTCCATGCAACGTCCGTTCATCCATCCCTATGCCTACCGCACTCATATCCTACTGTTTCCTACTACTGTTACTATTGCTATTGTTTTGCTGCTGCTTTGATGTTGCTACTATCAAACTGTTGCTACTGATAAACTTCTGTGAGCAAGAACTATTTTTAGGTGCAACTAAATTGACAACTCAGTTGTTAAGGCTTGCAAGTATTCTTTGGTTCCCCTTGTGTCGAATCAATAAATTGGGTAATACTACCCTTGAAGACTGTTGCAATCCCCTATACTTGTGGGTCATCAGCGGCGTCTGTTGGTGCGCCGGCTCGAGCTCTAGGGTGAGCGTTGGCCCGCCGATGACGGAGTCTCTTGGTTGTCCAGGGACAGGAGTCCCTTTCGCGAAAGAGACTAAAGGCGAGACAGTGATGCTCCGGCGTCCAACGTGTTACTCAACTTCTCCGGTGTATTTTCTCAAAACAGGCTTTCGTCCCGCTATATTAATATAGCAACCAACACAATTCGGTACAACAACGAGATCACTTCTAGGGCAGATAGCATAACTAATCCCAAAAGAAAAATAGGAGAAATAAAATAGAGATGAATGCCGACAGCGCCTGATCGACAAAAGCAATAATGACTCACAATCGCTAAGACCTTCGAAGATATCCCACCACGCTCCTATGCCTTCGAACCACTGTGTACCAAGCAACACCTTCAAGAAGGTGTGTGACGACGACGACACTGCTGCCCGGACTGGTCCTAAAAATTTTCCCGGTTCATGGAGGGGGTACACCCAACGCCCTGTACATTGAATGGTGGGGCCCGTAGACGTCTCCGCGTCTGTGTCGGCCGTGCCGGCCGGATTTCTTTAAACCCCCAGAACTACCACCACTCGAACAGTCTGAAGCGCACCCCCAAGCTTGCCACCCACCAACATGCACCATCACGATCTTGAAGATACTATCGCCGTCTCCCTGTGGCAAACATTGTAAGGCCGGCCGGACCGAAAGAAAAGACATGTAGGCAAGGAGCGGCAGTACCGCATCCTCGTGGAATGGAACAACCTTCACGGCCATAGACAGTAGTCGTTCTCCTTAGGAGTTTCCTGCTTTATGTTGGCACTTCCGTTTGGCATGGTTTACTCTCTGTGCTCTCAATGTTTTCCTCTTGTGTAGCGTGTGTTGGGGTGTTGGTTGTAAGCTGGATATAAGTATACTCTTGTAATAATTAAGCCTTAAGTTTAAAAAGAACTGTTCGACTATTCCCCCCCCCCCCCCCCCCCCCCCCCCCCCCCCGCCCCCCCCCAAAAAAAAGAATTGTTCGACTAGACCAGGAGTAGATGCTTTGCGGAGAGAAAGAATGACTTTTTAAGCCCCATTCGAAGAAAGCATGGACTATTACGCTTGCTCACAGATCTGGCCAGCTAGTAGGTCCGTCTTGTTTAAAATACAGCCCATTTGATTAGCTGTTTGGACAGTAGCCAGCTAGCTCATGCATTGATTAACGATGTTTAAGAATGACATGGTGTCGATAGTCATGCATAACTAGTCCAGCGCAACCCCACACACTCAGAAAGAAATTAAAACACACCTTCCAAAGGATCGTCGTCGGAGGAGGGGAGGAAGAGAGAGCCACACAAATCATCGTCATGGCGGAGCTGCTGGCGGCTGGGTTGTCGAGGTCTGTGGTGGTGGGAGCGATCACCAAGGTCCAGTCGGTCCAGGACGACGACGGCGGGCTCGGGCAGAACGCCAAGGATGACCTGGTGTTCATCACCATGGAGCTGGAGAAGATGCAGTCCTTCCTGGACGAGGGATCGGCCAAGAAAAATCTGGCCACCATGACATGGGTGAAGCACACACGTCAGGTGGCCTACGACGTGGAAGACTGCGTCGAAAATTTTCTTCATCTCAAGGACGACAGGAACCTGGTCAGCAGCTGGCACCGCCGGTTGATCCCGTCCTACATGGCAGCAACTCTGCCGCCACAGGACCAGGCGGCCCAGGACCTGGAGAAGCTCAAGGGCAGGCTCCAGGAATTCAACAATTCTTACAGACGCTACAATAATGGCACCAGCCCCGTCCAAGACTCTGCTGCAGCTGCAGAGCCCAGCAGCAGCAGCAGCAGCAGAAGCTGGCGCCCTGCCATGGCCGTCTCGCAGCAGCTGGCGCCCAGGACCAGCCCCGGGGACGACTTGCTCCTCGCCGAGGCGACAAGGGACGCCACCAGGTGGCAGCGAGGCGTAGGGAATCTGACCCAGCTCATCATCAGCTACGACGGCGAGCCTGCGCTTCGAGTGATCTCGATCTGGGGAACCGGCGGCCACCATGGGACGACATCCATCATCGCCGAGGCCTACAACGACAACAAAATCTGCCTAGGCTTCACCTATCGCGCCTGGGTGAAGCTCACCAATCCTTTCAGTGCTACCGACTTCGTCAAGGAATTGATGACTCAGTTCCACGCAAGCGCGGCCTGCGAAAAACCGATGGAGACCAACACGATAGGCATGCATGTCTTGGCCAAGATGAAGGCCACCCAGCCATCAGAACTGGTCGACGAGTTGGAGCGGCAAGTCATGGAGAAGAAGTACCTCATCGTGTTGGAAGGCCTGTCAAGCATGGCCGACTGGCATGCTATCATGACGTTCCTTCCAGACATGGGCAAAGGCAGCCGCATCGTCGTCTCCACGCCAAGTTCTGATATGGCAAGCTTGTGCGTCGGGAACCCCTACAAGATACTAGAGCTCAAGAGGTTCTCCACCGACCACTCCATCTATGCCCTCTTCGACTTGGTAAGCCTGCTTTTCCGTAATTATTAGTACTTTTTATGATGCTACTTTTTACCACACAAAATAAATTTATAATTTAGACATATATCTATGGTGTGATAATAGACTTAATTTCTTCCCTAGATCAGCTGGTAGCTATACGATCATGCTGGACGGTCTAATATATGTATTCTTTGGTTCTCTAGTTCTGTAAAACTTCTGCTCGTGCGACCTGAACATATATATATATATATATATATATATATATATATATATATATATATATATATATATATATATATATATAGACGTGCCTCCTCCTCCACTATGCATAATGCAAGTCCATTCTTATAGGCCTATACATTATTTAGAGAGATGGTAATTAAACATATATTACATAATTGGTTGTTATCTTTAATTGAAATCTCCAGCTGTTAGTGTTGATAGTTTTTCTATTAAACTGATAAAACTTTAGAGTATTTGATTGTGGACAAAAACCAATGCAAGGTAGAAAATAAAATAATCTAAATGCATAATTAAGTAGAACTGAATAATCTAAGCACATAGCATAAAGAGACATATCATATACGAGTTCCTAGCTTTAGAAATAACTCTTGTGCTAACTACGTTATGTGAATATTTTTTTTTTGTGAATTGTTATGTGATTGTACTAACTAACGTCAATATATTTTCTTTGGAAATAGATACACGTGATGAAGCAAACAATCTCTCTCCAACCTCAAGTCGATGGACATAAAGGAAAGAAACCAATGGTAACGAAACGAAATAATAACTCATACTCTCGCTATTTGTGTATGCGTGTGTCCATGTCTGTCTATCTTCCCTTGTGTGATGATCTGTCCCATGTACAGGGGAAGACTATGTATGTAGCGACTCAGGCATCATCCTCCGATGACAAAGCCGCCTCAAATAAGAGAGCAGCCGAGAAATGGATAAAGAATTCTCTCATTGGAAGAGGACCACAAATGAGTGAACTTCGTGAGTATCTAGCCAAGGCATATGTCAACCGTCCCTCAGTTTTATCCTTGTGGGGGATAGTTGGCGTCGGAAAATCAACTCTGGTAAAAAGCTTATATTACAATGAAGTGCTTTACGGTAATTTTTTTGACAATTACCACTGGGTGGATCTATCCCATCCTTTAAATTTGAGGGACTTCTATCCGAGCTTACCTCGGGATTTTCATCCGGAAGAAGATCGGTGCCTTATTGTTCTTGATGACGTCCGGTCCAAAGAAGAATGGGACTTGATACAGCCTGCCTTGGTATATAAAAATTCCAAGAGCGTCATCATTGTAATTACAACTGACGCAAGCATCGCTAGATATTGCACAAACAATGAAGACCTCGTGTATAATGTCAAAGCTCTAGAAGCGACTGAATCCTTTAACCTGGTCAAAATGAAGGTATGTCCCCCCCTAGCACCTACTTTATATGTCACATTAATTCCCCACCTTTTTTCAGTGACGTGAGCAAACAGCATATGTTATTCTTAAAATATCAGTCTAACTCTATATAATCCTCAACTAGATATAATATATCATGTGCACTTGTAACAAACCATGTAATGGTGTGAACATTTGTTTTATATAAAAAAAAAGTGCATCTACCATAAAATGGGGAAAGGGAGAACAAATTATCTTAAAGCTTCATTTATGTACAATCGCAAATTAGTGCATTTGTATGCTTTTGTTTGAAGTGAGTATGTCATACCATATTGTGTGCCAACGATTTTTTTTTTTAATTTTGACATGCACATATGTAATTTTAGCCAAAGTGTGACCATAAATTCCATGTTTGTGAATTCGTCCGCTGGGGTGAATAAATTTTGAGTAACTTTTGTCTCGGTAAAATTATCCAAGAATATGAAAAATGTTATTACCTCGATATTATCAAAAACAGGTCTATCCAATTAGAGGACAAAAAAACTTAAATTAATAGATGTTAAATATTCAAAATCACGTTTTGCAAATTTACACGCATGAATTAAATGCAGAAAGGAACTACATATGACAGTGGACAGAATATAGGCATGATCTTTCTAGCAAGGTAATTAGGTCACCCACAACCAAGTTGACGAATTCTTTAGGCCATAGACATATTAAGTTCTAGCTCTGGGAGTTGCATCATTGCCTTTTCAATATATAAACAAAGGATTGAATCAACACAACTTTCTAATCGTGAATAGATAACATTTACACACTCAAAGTGTGTCCAACATGAAACTTTTACGGTGATTTTCATAGTAATTTGGTATCAAGAATATATGATTGTGAATTTATGGAAAAAAAAGAGTTGGAGGAAAATATAATGGATCAAGATTCACCTACTCTAAATATTAGTGAATAATTCTACAAAACGAGAAGCTTCTTGTATGTGCACGTGCGTCTTCTAAAACCGGATATCATGCACGTATTTTTTTATTATACATGATGAGGGTCTTTATCACCATTCATTAGCATGCCATTGATAGCATAGCATATAAAGTTCCTTGTTCACATATAACATGTGTAGGCTAAATTGGAATGAAAAAATAGTTCATTGTCAATCACATACCAAAATAAGTGATGAACTTTAATTTGTATCAGCCAAGTTGATGCTAGTCTATAGATAATAATTACGGATTATGAGTCGCATTATGTGATATTTTCCTTGGTCTATAAGAAATACAAAGCATCACTCGAATTTCCTAAGGAGGGAGCTGCCATAGATGCATAACCTAGTCAAGAAACTTGTAGTATGTAGTCGAGCCTTTATGATGGTTTCTCATGACCAAGTATTTGTGGTATGTAAGTTATTATTGGTTGTCGGTCAATTTTGATCATGCCAATATCTAAAAAAATCATGAATAATACAATTACCTATATCCCTTTTTATAGGACTTAATTCTATGTAAAGCGATCATACTTTTCTCTTTCCCACTTGTTTTTCATGGGTCTTAGCATTTAATTATAATCTATAACAACTTCAGTATTCTATCGAAATGATTCATGCATGTCATTATACTTTTGTTGGCCACTTACTTTTGTGTCATGCAAATGAAAAGCGTCAACATCACCATGTTCAGTGAAGTTAAATAAATTATTTGCATATATAATCAGGTATCCCCTTTAGTGGATAAAAAGGATGTGGAGCTAGAAGAACTTATTTTAAAGTGTGGAGGCCTTCCCAAAGTGATAGCTGCCACATCAGATGTACTGGCCAAACGGACTGACAAATTGATAGACAATGTAAGGTCTTTGAGTCACAGATTTATGCATCATCTGGAGACCAACACGGAGTTCCGTAGTTTAGAAGGTCTTTTTGGTTTCATAAATTCCATCATGCTTAATCCCCCGGATTTCCTGAAGCCGTGTATCTTCTACCTAGCAATATTTCCTCAAGGCCAGATCATTCGGCGGCGGCGCCTAGTAAGGCGTTGGGTCGCTGAGGGGTATTCGAGGGAAAGCATGGGAAGAGTTGCAGAAGAGATTGGGGAGAAGTTGTTTTCTGAGCTCCTTGAGCTGAGCATATTCCAGCAGGTACCGCAGTTAGTTGACATGAGAGCATTGGATGACACTAGGATGACCTTTTACCAGGTGAATGCTTTCATTCGTGAATACATCATATCACGGAAAATTGAAGAGAACCTTGTGTTTGAACTGGGAGGCAGTTGTCCGTTAGCGACCCAAGGCAAGGGGCGTCATCTAGTCATACTGAAGAACTGGGAGAGAGATCTAATTGTGTTCCAGAGCATCGACTTCTCACGTCTACGGTCACTGACAGTGTTTGGGAAGTGGGAACCATTCATTTTCTCAAAAACTATGACGCTCCTTCAGGTGCTTGACCTGGAGGATGCATCAGGTGTAACAGATAATGATCTCGAGGACATGGTGAAGCTGCTGCAGCGCCTGAAGTTCCTCTCTCTGCGAGGGTGTCGTGAGATCTACCATCTGCCAAATTCTTTAAGTGATCTGAGGCAGCTTCAAACGCTGGATGTTATGGACACCTCCATCGTCAACCTGCCAAACAACATCACCAAGCTAAAGAAGCTTCAGTATGTTCGTGCTGGCAGTACCACATTAACAGGAAAAGTTTCACCCAGCAGGTTGCCCAAGTTGTGCAGAAAACGCAACCAACTAGTTGGTGTCGCGGTGCCTGCAGGGGTTGAGAAGATGACAAATTTGCACACGCTCGGTGTCGTCAACATTGCTGCATCAGGTGGGAAGATCGTTATGAAAGAGCTCAAGAAACTCACCCAGTTACGCAAGCTCGGAGTGTCTGGCATCAACAAGCACAATACCAAAGAGTTTTTGTCTGTAATAATATCAGCTCAGGGTCACTTGGAATCATTATCAGTGCGCCTGGACAAGGACAGTAAGGGTTCCTTTGATGACATCTCCCTGCCTTGGGACAAGTTACACAGCCTTAAGTTGTATGGGCTTGGAGACAAGTTGCCGCTATTGAGGAACAAGCTTGCCAAGATCAGAAAATTAGATCTGGAGATGAACAGTTTAATAGAAACTGACGTTCAGTTCCTTGGCGAGCTATCAAATCTGTGTATCCTACGACTTGGTGTCAAGCAGCCCAGCCTCCGCTTTTATGCCGAGTTGAATGGGAATCAGATCAAGTCATATGAAAAGGTGAAGATCCTTGAGATTGCTTGCAGCAACAGCAGCTTACATGTAACTTTTGGATCAAAAGCAATGAAAAATCTTGAGGTGCTCAATCTTGACTGCTCTAGTGGGTCGTCATCATATCTGCTTTCTGGCCTGAATTATCAATCAGACCTCAAAGAAGTCGTGCTTATGGGCACCAACGACGAAGCAATCAAGCTTGCTCTGCAGAAGCAACTTCTGAAACATCCAAAGAAACCTGTTGTGAAACTTTTGGAAGCAACACGTTCATCCTAAAAGGGGTCTCTGTTTATTTCAATTTTTATTTTTATATCAGTTACTTGTCAAAATGTACTACACTACACACTCTTGTGTAGTATACTTGTATTTCTGATTGCATTGAGTGTGATATGTGGTTCATGTGTTGCTGGCAACGTGCCTCTTATGCTGTTTCAGTGCGCACAATAGCAGAACAGTTTGTTGGAGTTACCATTTTCAGAATCTTTAAATCAGCCTGTCATGTTTCTCTTCAAATTTGATGTTATGTCTTCTGGTTACATTATCGCCTCTTGTTGTAGTTAGGAGGGGGCCATTATCACCTTGGAAACTGGAACAGACTTAATTAGACCCAGCAAAATTCATCACATGTCAAATAATGGTTAATGAGAAAGTAGCATGGCAAGTCCATGGTTTGCTAGCTCCAAATAGGATCATGGTTCATTCAGGCACTAACAATCAGCATAAGTAAAATTTGTGGAATATATTGGGTGAGAAGTGCTATGTATATATGGTTTATGTGAGCGCTTCTAATACATAACTCCAAGTTCAGTATTCAGCCCACAATGTGCATAACAATCAGATGAAGGTTTGACATCATCTACTTCTTCTGCCATGCAAATACTCCCTCTATTTCAAAATATAAGGGCTTGTTTGATTCAAAGGATTTGTAAAACACATGAATAGGAAAAGTGTAGGAATAGAATGGCATGGCACTTAGAATCCTACATGAATGAAAAAATGCAGGAATCGATTAGATAAGCTGCTTGATTGTACCGCAGGAAAAAAACATAGGAAATTTTATAGGGTTTAGGTACATGTCATAGTTATCATAGACACATAGGATTTTTTTCCAAGAGGTCTCACCTCTTTTTAGAAATCCTATAGGATTGTAGTGTAGGAAAGCAATGCATAGGAATTTTGTAGGATTTATTCCTTTGAATCAAACACACTCTATTAAAAAAAATCCTATGTATTGGAATCCTATAGAATTCCTTTGAAAATCCTTTAAATCAAACATGCACTAAGATGTTTTAGCTGCACATGACTAGTAGTAGATGCTACTGCTGTGCTGACAGATAAGAGAAACAATGACTTAATAAGGACTTAAACAGGTTAGTCTCCGTGGAAAGTTACGTTTAAACAACGCATCTGACTGTTGCGCAACGTCCGGCCGGCCGGCCAAAGACTTTGCTCCCGCGTCGCACGGATCTGGCCGGTAATAGATCCATCATGCCATTTAAGAATGCCAACTTGGCATGATCGATGCACACAACTAGTCCAGCACATGACCGCTACCTGCACAAAATGAACAAGAAATATATATTTAACCATGGCTAGCTGGTCCTCCTCTTGTTGGATTAATTGTCCCCCTAAGCTAGTTGAGGGGTCGCTGCCAAGTTCAGGTTATACAACGCCAAGTAGCCCGTACAAGACAAATGAGAAGATTAATTAACATGCATTAAGAGTAGAGATTTGTATTTTATATTTAATAAGGAGTAGATATTGTTTGCTTGTGCTTGTCCTTCACTGGTGGAAACAACCCCATGCGTCCCGGTTGGTAAGCGGCATTAGTCCCGGTTGCCCAACCGGGACGGGGCAATCGGGACTAAAGCCCGAACCTTTAGTCCCGGTTGCCCCACCAACCGGGACAAAAGATCATACACGTGGCAGCTGCACCGTGCGAGGAGGGGGGGGGGGGGGCATTAGTTCCGGTTCGTGTTACGAACCGGGACTAATAACCTGCTGCCGCGGCAGAGATTTGGCTCATTTCTCTGCCGCGGCAGAGAATTCATTTTTGCACATTTTGTTGCCGCGGCAGCATTTTCGTCACTTTTTGTGCCGCGGCAGAGAATTCATTTAGGTTGTTTTATTGTTTATTTAGTGTTTTGCACTTATCAATGAAGGAACCTTGTATTACACAAGATCATCATGACAATATTATATTCAATACACGGATCGAGTTCATGCACTACATACAAAAGTATTCCCCTTGTCTATACACGGATCGAGTTGCTATTTTTACAATCCATATTGTCTATACACAGCAGAATAGTATTCCACTTTCGGGTCTAGGACTTCTGCATCCAAGAATCCCGCCAATTCCTCCTGAATTGCTCGTACGCGATCCTTTGGCAGAAGACCGTCCCGTAGACGTTCGATCTGATTTAAAAAAGGAGTCAGTCTATATGAATGAAACTAAACACAATTTGTTTGAAAATAAAACTATAGAAATTGTTTACATACGTGGAGTTGCTCTAAATTTCTGCCCTTCTCATCGCACGTCTGCCGGATGAACTCGCATACATAGTATCCACATAGATTGTTACCTGGTCCCTGCGTCAGGCACTTCACAAGAACATAGTTCAATCAAAATAATAATCAAGCATGATAATAACTGTATCAAAACTAGAATCAAAGAGATGCGCGGATATAGCTAGTGGTGCTTACATCTAGTGGTTGAAATGTAAGCTCCTCTTTCCAAACACCCCTAGCCTTCTTGGTGAACCGTTTCCAAGCGCTGCCCGGCGAAGAAAACGAATAAAAGAAGTTATTAAGTACTTGATATCATAAAATTCACGAACGTTGCCGATATAGTGTCGTAATGATTAGAATTACCGCTGGAGAAGTATCTGCATGTCCTTCCACGTCTCAAGGGGTTTATGTTTCGAGTCCATGACTAGTACACGCCCTTTGTCAAGTTGAATGATTAACAGAATATAGTGGAAGCTGCGAATGCATAACTAATCAATTATATACTTAACATCGAGTAAGCGAAATAGAAAGTGTATACAAGACAATAACACTCACTCGAAGTTGTAAGGAAAAAGTATTTCCCTTTTGGTTTCTTGAAACCTTAACGCGTGTACTATATTATCCTCCGTATCCTGGGGGCTTATTTTGAGATTAGCTTCATGAACCCAATATGGGTCAATGAAGCCAATATCATAGATTTGTCCTCTGCTGCATTCGAGAATCTTCATTCTGCATATTACAGTATGATTATATACATGCAATAAACAAAGTGAGATAGCTGGAGACTAAGTTAATTACAGAATTAGTACTTACAGACAATAGGCACTGATGAGCGATTTGTCCAAGGCGTCTTGATTGAATAATTGAAATAGCTCAACAAATTCAATGGATATCATGTCATCACTTTCTTTCCCATGATGCTTTTTTGTAACCCTCAGCACTATCCAGTTAGCCCCGGCACTTGTGGCGTGCATGTACCAGTTATGCAATCTTCGCATTTTTGTTGAAAGATTATTTACCTCCTCAGGTTTGACGAGAGGTTTGCCGTACTGGTATTTGTATGCTACTTCACTCACGGGGAAGAACTCTAACTGGGATAAGTACTGGGCAATACTCATACCTTGAGCAGCGGCAGCTTCTCCGTATTGTGCAACTACCTCTGGATCATACTGCTCTTCGGCCCCATATTTGCTCGACCCCACATTGGTTTGAGAAATCACCTTGAGAGTGGCGCAAGTCTGTTTTGCTTGTTCTCCGAGCTGGGCAACAGATTTCCCGCTTGCATCAGTACTGCTCTTCGATGCTTTTTTTGCCGCATGTGACTTGAGAATAGAACGCTCATAGTCTGATGACAGCTTTGGCTCGGGTTGATGAAGAGTCTTTAGCATTTTCAACACTTTGGCTTTTTCTTCTTTGGTGCTGGGGAACTCTGGCTCTTTCGGCCGCCTCAGCTTAGCGAAAAACGCTGCCGTTTCCGCATCAACGATCGCCGCAGTCTCCTCTTCAGTACAGTCATAAGCTCTCTTGGGAGGAACCGTTGGTACTTTTGGAAGAGGCTCTTGTTTACGTTTCGGCGATCGCTTACGACGCACAGTAGCGGTACGCTTACGCTTTTTATCCTGAGGCGCCGGCGATGGCTCCCGCGGCGATGGCTGCACCGGAGACGGGTGAGGCGACGGAGCCGGGTGAGGCGACGAAGACGGCTGCCGCGGCGGCGACGACCTCGCTGGAGACGGGTGAGACGGCGGCGAAGATGGCCTTGGCGTGTGATTTCGAAGCACGATACAATCCTTCGGCCATAGAATGGTGACGTTTTTTGCGTCACCCAGCACAGTCACATCCCCTTCACCAGCAGGGTAGTGAAGATCCAAAACCTCAAAGGTGGGCATGATTTCATCCACGCCGACAACAGCGTAGCCCTCTGGAACCGGACGACTGTGGTAAGTTGGTGTGGGTCCAATTGGTAAGGCATAGCCGAGCGCCACCTTCATTGATATGTTCACAACTTTGACATGTAGATCGCAGTGTGTCATCTCTGTGATATCATCCACTGGGTAGCCAACAGGAGCCATCGTCGGTGCATCATCGGCATCGCCATTGTCATCACCCGGGACCTCGGTGGAAGCCACACTGCTTTTTCGATTATTCGATAGGCCGGTAGCATCGAATGCAGTGTGCTGCTGAGATGGGGCGCCGGTAGTACTTTTCTCTTTAAGTGAGTTAATTTCATCTTGTTGTTGCTTTAATCGTTCTTCAATTAAACGCATTCGCTCTTTCTGACTTTCTGCTTCAACTGCCGCCCTGTCCTTACTCCTCTGACGGCTTCTATCAGGATATTTCTTCCTCTCTTCGGGAAACCCAGTCCTCCATGATTGGGAGCCTATTGTGCCTCGTGTTCGTCCATCATGTTCCTTATTTCCAAGGGCGAGTGTGAGCTCATCATTCTCTCTATCGGGAATGAAGTCCCCATCTTTAACAGCCTTTACTGCTTTTCTCATCCTCTCGATTGGCAAGGGGTCTTCTTTATGTCGTATGGTATATATACACCTCCCTTCCGAGTCCAACGTGCCCCCATGCCCGTAAAACCAATTCCTTGCACGTTCTACCCAATCGTCTGTCTCTGGGGTGATATTTTTATCACGCAGTTCCTGCTCAAGTTTCTCCCACTTAGGAATGCCAGCCCTGTAGCCACCTTGCCCCATAGTATGGTGATACTTCTTGTTATCAGCATTCAGCTTATTCGTTTCAGACATTTTCTTAGCTTTTTCTGATTTCTTGTATTCCACAAACTCATCCCAGAATGGTTTTATCTTCTCAAACCGAATATTCTTGAAATCGGGAGTCTTCTTTTTCACGACATAGTCAAGGTGCAATCTTTTCTTCCAGTTGGTGAAACATTGGGCCATCTTCTTCAAAGCCCACTCCCTGACCTTAGCCTCCATGGCTCTCCCATGTTGTAAGGCGTCCTCAACTGGATCCTCCGCATTTGGATCCAGCTCTATCTTCGGTAGTTTGAAATTAACCATGAGCCTCTTCCACAGTAAATCTTTGGCGTGGTTAGGGACAAATAAACATGTTCCCTCTTCATCCGCATTAGCAGGCCTATTCCAATTTCTAATGGTGATCGGGATTAAGTCCCTAACGATTACTCCGCATTGTGCCACAAATTTGGTTGCGACAACTTCGGGAGCCGTCGGTCTGCCGTCTTCAGCGACATCTTCGATCCTGAACCTCTCATGGTCTTCCAACTTTTTGGTTGGGCCTCGTCTGCTCTTTTCAGTAGATTCCTTCGATCCGGAGGGCTAAAAGAAGAAAGATCGTCGTTACTATTTCTATATAGATAGCAGATGATTAATTAATGAATTGATTTATATTACATGCACCTTGCCGGAGCGGTCGTCTTCTCGATTACACAAGGCATCGCCTTCTCCCTCGCGGAAGGCAACACCTTCAACCTCAAACAAGTTGTCTACTCCGGTAAAAAGAGGATCACCCTCACCGGAGTTGTTCAGAAACGTTGATACGTCTAAATTATCTTCCCCACGGATCACACCTTGGATCAACTCTTCCTTTTCTTCGTCTCTGACGTGTGGATCCATATTTTCTGCATAGGTGGAAAAACGAATAAGTCAAAGCGGCTAAAGGAGAAAGTTAAGGAGAAACCCTGATATATACATACACAATAATAAAAATGAAGAGAAACCCTAAACCTAGCTACAAAAAGGAAACCGTGTAGTAGATAGGTAACTCTAGCTAAAATCAACGGTTATCAATATTCCGGAGTTCCGAGGGGTGTAACCTAGTTCGGAGAAACCTCCGATGCATATGAGAGGGGAACCCACATGCACCTAAGGGGTTTTAATGATTCCTTATCTAACCACAGTGACTGGCAATGTGAATCGGGTCTGGGGCTACCCACATTGACTGACCAGTGGGGCCGAAGACCAATAATACCAAACTAATTAATAAACCTAATAATACCTAACTAATAATAAACCTAATAATCGAAACACCGAAAAGAAAGGGAAACAATCAACACATGGCATCGATGCAATGCTCAAGCAATTACGATGATATGACAAGTTAATTTGCATTGGAATGTAACCCTAAGACATGCTCGACGATTTAATCGGGGTTCCGACGGGTGAAAACCCTAACTCGGGGAAACTCCGGAACATATGAGAGGGGTGCATTTGTTCTTCTAATTATACTTGTCATTTAAATTGTTGAACAATGCATGATTATAGGATAAATAGATAGGTTTCATTTTTCTGAACAATTTGATATATTATTTGTATTTTTCTGACTTATAAATAAAAAGATATTGAATTTACAAGTTTATATCAATTTCTGGAATTATTAAATCATTTAAAATTGAATTACTGTGTCAATATGACATCAGCAAAGGGTTGGGTTTTTTTTTACCAAGACAGAACCTAGCCACTGTCACTGAGTGCTGGGCCCTATGCCACATCAGCAAGCCACCGTGGTGGTCAAAGGTCAGCGGGCCCGTGGGCCACGTCAGCGTGACGCCGGGGTGACATCATCTCGGCGGCCACCGTCGGGTGCTCACCGGGGACGGCGTTGTGGCGGCTACAACAAGCAAGCGGGCAAACGGAGGGCACTGGGAGGTGCAGAGGCTCACCGCGCGTTAGAGAGAGGCGGCGCCGCTCCTTTTTGGTCACCGGAGCGTCGCCTCCGTCGAGCTCGAGCGGCGGCGGCGTCGAGTTATAACCAAACAACTAAATCATCTAACAACGAAATCATCTAACAACTAAATAATCATCTACACATACACCTAAAATAATCATCAACTAAATCATCTACATCATCTAAATACACCTAAATCATCTACATCATCTAAATACACCTATATCATCTAACAACTAAATCATCTAACAAATAAATCATCTAACAACTAATACACCTAAAATAATCATCACCTAAATCAACTAAAAAACTAAAAGGGGAGCCTCGGGTACGTGCGGTACCGGCGGCGACGGTGGGTGCGGGCTGGAGAGGGAGAGGCGGCGCGGTGGCGCGACGCTGGTACCGAGGCGGCGGCGCTGGTACGTGGAGGATGGAGGCGCCGGTGCTGGCCGGTACGGAGGACGAAGGAGGCGGCGCTGGTACGGAGGACGGAGGCAGCGCGCGGCGATGGACGGAGATGAAGGGTGGAGGCGGCGTTGCTGACGGCGACACCGGGCGCGCAAGGATGGGGCAGCCTGCCGGCGTCCGGGGGATCGGGGCGGCGGCGTCTCTATGCGGCGCGTCGGGTTGCAGAGAATGGAGAAGGGGAAGAAGAAGAAGAGGCGTGCGCAGTTATAAAGGAAGGACCTTTAGTCCCGGTTGGGGGCTCCAACCGGGACTAAAGGGTCATACGTCCCGGTTGGAGCCACCAACCGGGACCTATACTCCAAAATTTTCAGCAGCCCAAGCGTTGGCGCGCAGGGGGTCTTTAGTCCCGGTTGGTGGCTCCAACCGGGACATATTCCCCTGTTTTCAAAAAAAATCAGGTGTTTTCTCTCTGTTCCCGCCTTATTTTTTATTTTGGGGTTTAAATTTGTATTGTTTTTTAAATGATAATTAATTTGGAATTTAGAAAAACTTTAAACATAAAAAGTGTTTGGATTTGAATAAATAATTCAAAACCATTTTCTGTTTTAAAAAATAATTAATGTAACCATTTAAAATATGAACCATTTACAATTAAAAATGAATTAACTTTTATTTTTTTAATATCAATTTGGAATTTAGAAAAACTTTAAACATAAAAAGTGTTTGGATTTGAATAAATAATTCAAAACCATTTTCTGTTTTAAAAAATAATTAATGTAACCATTTAAAATATGAACCATTTACAATTAAAAATGAATTAACTTTTATTTTTTTAATATCAATTTGGAATTTAGAAAAACTTTAAACATAAAAAGTGTTTGGATTTGAATAAATAATTCAAAACCATTTTCTGTTTTAAAAAACAATTAATGTAACCATTTAAAATATGAACCATTTACAATTAAAAATGAATTAACTTTTATTTTTTTAATATCAATTTGGAATTTAGAAAAACTTTAAACATAAAAAGTGTTTGGATTTGAATAAATAATTCAAAACCATTTTCTGTTTTAAAAAACAATTAATGTAACCATTTAAAATATGAACCATTTACAATTAAAAATGAATTAACTTATATTTTTTTAATATCAATTTGGAATTTAGAAAAACTTTAAACATAAGAAGTGTATGGATTTGAATAAATAATCCAAAACCATTTTCTATTTCTAGAAAATAATTAATGTAACCTTTTAAAATGAATTAACTTATATTTTTTAATATTAATTTGGAATTTAGAAAAACTTTAAACATAAGAAGTGTATGGATTTGAATAAATAATCCAAAACCATTTTCTATTTCTAAAAAATAATTAATGTAACCTTTTAAAGTTAATTAACTTATATTTTTGAATATTAAGTTGGAATTTAGAAAAACTTTAAACATAAGAAGTGTATGGATTTGAATAAATAATTCAAAAACATTTTCTGTTTTAAAAAATAATTAATGTAACCATTTATAATATGAACCATTTACAATTAAAAATGAATTAACTTATATTTTTTTAATATCAATTTGGAATTTCATTGTTCGGATTTTTTTTGAATTTATTATGCCCGTTTTGAATTATTTGAATTTCTAACTATGGTCGAACCGGTGTGCATGAAGATAGGGGACGGGCATTGTTAGAACTTGCATTGGATCTCTGAAGAAACCACATATTGCGAGTCTAAAAATGATTTTTTCAAAAAATCACGGGCGGTAGATCATGTACCTGTAGTACAAACCGGACCCACTTCCTGCCGATTCGGCAGACATTTGTCCTTTTTACCAGGGATGGACGAAAAGGTTTGAGATGTACCGGTTGGGATATAGTCCATGTAAGGTGGTCTAGTATTTTAGGAAAATAGGACGGTAGCATTCTGAAACGGCATTTTGGTGGTTACTTCACAAAACGACCCGTTTTTTGCGCTCGGAAAATGGAAAAGGGCTTTTCCGTGCGACAAAAAGGAAAACTTCCTCCTGCAACATTGTTCTCCATACCAATGTCCACACACATGCATAATATGGGCACAACATCACAAACTATGCCGTGATTCAGCACATAACATCGGTCATTTGGACCGAAAGCCATGAAACCTCGAACATGATAGGTAATTTTGTGAAGGTTTTTTCGAAACATGATCAATATACCAAGTCTGGTATTTTTCCTTTCAACTATGTAACATAATATGACACCACGCGAAGGATTTTCATTGTTCGGATTTTTTTTGAATTTATTATGCCCGTTTTGAATTATTTGAATTTCTAACTATGGTCGAACCGGTGTGCATGAAGATAGGGGACGGGCATTGTTAGAACTTGCATTGGATCTCTGAAGAAACCACATATTGCGAGTCTAAAAATGATTTTTTCAAAAAATCACGGGCGGTAGATCATGTACCTGTAGTACAAACCGGACCCACTTCCTACCGATTCGGCAGACATTTGTCCTTTTTACCAGGGATGGACGAAAAGGTTTGAGATGTACCGGTTGGGATATAGTCCATGTAAGGTGGTCTAGTATTTTAGGAAAATAGGACGGTAGCATTCTGAAACGGCATTTTGGTGGTTACTTCACAAAACGACCCGTTTTTTGCGCTCGGAAAATGGAAAAGGGCTTTTCCGTGCGACAAAAAGGAAAACTTCCTCCTGCAACATTGTTCTCCATACCAATGTCCACACACATGCATAATATGGGCACAACATCACAAACTATGCCGTGATTCAGCACATAACATCGGTCATTTGGACCGAAAGCCATGAAACCTCGAACATGATAGGTAATTTTGTGAAGGTTTTTTCGAAACATGATCATTGTTCGGCACACATTTAGTCCCGGATGTAGTCACAAACCGGGACTAAAAATATTTTCCGCCATTTCCCACCTCTTCCCGCCAAGTTTTCCCGCCCTTTCCTTTCTACTAGAGCTTTTAGTCCCGGATGTAGTCACTAACCGGGACTAAAGATATTTCCCGCCATTTCCCAAAGCTTCACGCCAAGTTTTCCCGCCCTTTCCCTCTATATTTAGGGTGATCGTGTCATGGCTATCCACACATCCACACCTTCCTCTCTTAGAACAATGGACAACGCCTACTGGGCCATTCTGACCCTCGAGGAGACCGAGGCGCTGTGCGCCTCCAACTACCCTTGTCCACCGGGGTACCGGCCGCCCGCCGGCTGGATGCTGAGCGCTGGAGGGGTTCCTGTCCCTCCTGTCCCTCAAGGTTCCGCACGCCAGGCGTCCATCACAAACCACTTCTACCACGAGCTCACGCCGGAGCAGCGGATGGATCCCCAGTGGGATCCCGACAACTATGACACCTGGAATGCCTTCTTCGATAATAGGCGGGAAAGGGAGCTCGCCAGGTACGAGGGTGATGGCCCGCCACCGGTGAACAACAACGAAGTCGGCCGTCGTGTGTGGTGGGAGAACCGTACTATCATCGAAGTGATGCGCTACATCGCCGGGGGAGACCATCCTCGCCTACGGTGCCCACGAGTCCACCCGCCACAGGCCCCACACTGTCCCGGCGGTAGCGGCATCGTCTTCCAGGAGACCCCTCTCCCACCCGCCGTGAATCCAAGGCTGGAATGGCCCCTGGTATATGCCATGGATGGGCTGAGGATCCCCGGAGTGGCAGGTGACGATGACGATGATGACGACGACGACGATGAAGACCCTGAAGCTGCGTACTATAGGACTAGGCATGATTATGACTAAAGGGGGCGGCTTTAGGCCTGAGTGTTAGCTAGTCCCGATTTGTCCCGGTTTTTAATATTAAAAAATGTCTTAAGTGTTACCTAATAAATAGAGGGAAATGCCTATATAAAGAGAGGGTTCATATTTAGTCCCGATTTGTACCGGTTGGGATATAGTCCATGTAAGGTGGTCTAGTATTTTAGGAAAATAGGACGGTAGCATTCTGAAACGGCATTTTGGTGGTTACTTCACAAAACGACCCGTTTTTTGCGCTCGGAAAATGGAAAAGGGATTTTCCGTGCGACAAAAAGGAAAACTTCCTCCTGCAACATTGTTCTACATACCAATGTCCACACACACATGATCATTGTTCGACACACATTTAGTCCCGGATGTAGTCACAAACCGGGACTAAAGGGACTGCGGCAGAGTGGGCCAGACAACACTAATAATAGGGGTGAGTGTCGACATTATGTCGTGCGGCTTGAACCTTGTCCCGGATGGTGTCACCAACCGGGACTAAAGATGAACCTTTAGTCCCGGTTGGAGACACCAACCGGGACTAAAGATGAGTCAGCACTAATAATAGGGGTGAGTGTCGACATTATGTCGTGAGTGTCGACATTATGCCGAGCTGCTTGTACTATAAATATGCATCCTTGTGAGTCCAGTCCTCCAGCCAGTTTGAGGCATCTCCAAGATGGTTTTAGAGAGCAGGGACACCACTACGGCCAGTTTCAGGGAGATGCCGACGGAGCCCAGTCCTCCGGCATCTCCGAGAAACTGGTCGTAGAGGCAGTCCCTAATATGTGAAATTAGTTAGCTCTGAGGCGTATTGATCTAGTTAGTGAAGTTACAAGCTGCAAGATGGTTTTCGAGAGCAGGGACACCACTGCGGCCAGTTTCAGGGAGATGCCGACGGAGCCCAGTCCTCCGGCATCTCCGAGAAACTGGTCATAGAGGCACTCCCTAATATGTGAAATTAGTTAGCTCTGAGGAGTATTGATCTAGTTAGTGAAGTTACAAGCTGCAAGATGGTTTTCGAGAGCAGGGACACCACTGCGGCCAGTTTCAGGGAGATGCCGACGGAGCCCAGTCCTCCGGCATCTCCGAGAAACTGGTCATAGAGGCACTCCCGGTCCAGCCACAAAATGGGACTAACACTCAAGACATTTATTAATATTAAAAACTGAGACTACAAAACCGGGACTAAAGGCCACAAACCGCGAAAGATATCCTTCGGTCAAGCCACAAACCGCGAAAGACATGAACTAGAGTTACATAATATGAGCATGAACTTCTTGGCATATGTCATTCCTTATGACCGCTTCAGACGTAACCATGGAGCATCTTCTTTACTTAACGGAATGCTTGGGTCAGTTTTCACTGTGAAGGGCGGAATTTCATCAAACTTATTATAATCTTCTGACATGTCTGTCTTGCCCTCGATTCCCACGATGTTTCTTTTCCCTGAAAGAACTATGTGACGCTTTGGATCATCATATGATGTATTTGTTTGCATATTTTTTCTTTTTTCGGTCTTGAGGACATGTCCTTCACATAGAAAACCTGAGACACATCATTGGCTAGGACGAATGGTTCATCTCTATAACCAAGATTGTTGAGATCCACTGTTGTCATTCCGTACAACTGGTCTATATTTACCCCTTCCCCATTCAGGTTGACCCATTTGCAGCGAAACAAAGGGACCTTAAAAGAGACTCCATAGTCTAGTTCCCATATCTCCTCTATGTAACCATAATATGTGTCCTTTTGTCCATTCTCGTCTATTGCATCAAAGCGGACACCACTATTTTGGTTGGTGCTCTTTTTATCTTGGGCGATCGTGTAGAATGTATTCCCATTTATTTCGTACCCTTGGAAATTCAATACAGTAGAAGATGGTGACGCGGCCAACAAGTATAGCTGATCTCCAACAGTGGTGTCATTCAAGAGATGTGTCCGCATCCAACCACCGACAGACTTCATGTGTTCATCTGTAATCCATGATTCAGGCTTCCCCGGGTTTTTGGAGCGTACAATATTCTTGTGTTCCTCCATATACGGAGCTGCCAAGGTGGAATTATGTAGAACTGTGTAGTGTGCTTTAGTGAAAGAATCCCCGTCCCTACATATCAGTGCTTTCTTTCCCGGCGTGCCTTTTCCACTTAGTCTTCCCTCATGCCGCGAGTCAGAAACACCAATCGGCTTAAGGTCAGGAATAAAGTCAACACAAAACTCAATGACCTCCTCTGTTCCATATCCCTTGGAGATGCTTCCTTCTGGTCTAGCACGGTTATGAACATATTTCTTTAAGACTCCCATGAACCTCTCAAAGGGGAACATATTGTGCAGAAATACCGGACCGAGAATGGCAATCTCTTCCACTAGATGAACCAGGAGATGCGTCATAATATTGAAGAAGGATGGTGGGAACACCAATTCAAAACTAACAAGACATTGTACCACATCCTTCTGTAACCTTGGCAGAATATCTGGATTGATTACCTTCTAAGATATTGCATTGAGGAATGCACACAGCTTCACAATGGGTACTCGAACATTTTCTGGTAGAAGCCCCCTCAATGCAATCGGAAGCAACTGCGTCATAATCACGTGACAGTCATGAGACTTCAGGTTTTGGAACTTTTTCTCTGCCATATTTATTATCCCCTTTATATTAGATGAGAAGCCCGACGGCACCTTGATACTGTAAAGGACTTCAAAAAAGATTTCCTTCTCTGCTTTGGTAAGAGCATAGCTGGCACGACTTAAGTGACGCCCTTTATCCGTCTTGTTATCTGTATGCATGTTCTTTGGGTCTTTCATAATTTGTTGGTCCTCCCGTGCTTCAGGTGTATCTTTTGTCTTCCCATACACGCCTAGGAATCCTAGCAGGTTCACACAGAGATTCTTCGTCACGTGCATCACGTCGATTGAAGAGCGGACATGCAGGACTTTCCAATATGGCAGCTCCCAAAATATAGATTTCTTCTTCCACATGGGTGCGTGTCCTGTAGCGACGTCGTTCGGAACTGATTGACCGCCGGGACCCTTTCCAAAGATTACTTCTATGTCCTTGACCATACCAAATACATCATCACCAGCTGGGAGTTCAGGCTTCTTCCGGTGATCTGCCTCACCTTTGAAATGCTTGCCTTTCTTTCTTACGGGATGATTGGTCGGAAGAAATCGTCGATTCGCTAGGTACACAACCTTCTTGCATTTATGCAAATATGTACCTTCGGTCTTATCTAAACAGTGGGTGCATGCCTTATATCCTTTGTTTGTCTGTCCTGAAAGGTTACTAAGAGCAGGCCAATCATTGATGGTTACGAATAACAACCCTCGTAGATTAAATGGCTCCTGTTTGTTCTCATCCCACGCACGTACACCTGGTTTGCCCCACAACTGTAAGAGTTCTTCAACTAATGGCCTAAGGTACACATCAATGTCGTTGCCCGGTTGCTTCGGGCCTTGGATGAGCACTGGCATCATAATGAACTTACGCTTCATGCACAACCAAGGAGGCAGGTTGTAGATACATAGAGTCACGGGCCAGGTGCTGTGACTGCAGCTCTGCTCCCCAAAAGGATTCATGCCATCCGTACTTAGACCAAACCATAAGTTCCTTGCGTCACCTGCAAAGTCTGGGAAGTCTCTCTCGATTTTTCTCCACTGTGACCCATCAGCAGGGTGTCTCAACTCCCCGTCTTTCTTACGGTCTTCTTTGTGCCATCGCAACAACCTGGCATGCTCTTTGTTTCTGAACATGCGTTTCAACCTTGGTATTATAGGAGCATACCACATAACCTTAGCAGGAACCCTCTTCCGGAGGGGCTCTCCCTCAACATCACCAGGGTCATCTCGTCTGATCTTATACCGCAACGCGTTGCATACCGGGCATTTATCTAAATTCTCATACTCCTTACCGCGGTAGAGGATGCAGTCATTAATGCATGCATGTATCTTTTGCACATCTAATCCCAGAGGACAGAGAGTCTTCTTTGCTTCGTAGGTACTCTCGGGAAGTTCGTTATGTTTTGGAAACTTCGGCTTCATTATTTTCAGCATCTTTTCAAATGAGGAGTCAGTTAGACCACACTCTGCCTTCCATCGCAACAATTCCAGTGTGGTACCGAGCTTTGTGCTGCCATCTTCACAATTTGGGTACAACAATTTCTTGTGATCTTCTAACATGCCCTCTAACTTCAACTTCTCATTTTCTGTTTCACAGTCTCTCTTTGCATCAGAAATGACCCTACCAAGTTCATCAGCCGGCTCATCTGATGCCCGTTCTTCACCTTTTTCCTCTCCATTGTCTTCCATAGCAGTATCACCGTATTCAGGAAACATATGATGATAGTTGTTATCATCATCTTCTTCTTCACCATCTTCCATCATAACCCCTCTTTCCCCGTGCTTGGTCCAGCAATTATAGTTGGGCATGAAACCTTTCATAATCAGGTGGCCGCGAATGATTTTCGAGGAAGAGTACTCCTTGTTGTTCCGACATTGAACACATGGACAACGTATAAATCCATTCTCTTTGTTTGCCGTAGCCACATCGATAAATTTATCCACGCCTTTGATATACCCGGCTACCCGCCGGTCACCGTACATCCATTCCCTACCGTTCATCTGCATCATATAAGTAAGTTTATCAAAAAACAGGACATCGTAAATAGTGAAATAACCAATTCACACCGACACATGAATTGTATCAATGACCTAGAAAAGATAGGATTGCTAACCTCGATCGAGGGAAATAAAGAGGAGAAAGCTCAAGTGCGTCTCGGACACCTTCTATATTTTTGTTCTATGAGAAATTCAACTGGATTTTTCACTCAAACATTTCAACAAACACCTTCAATGCATGCATGAGAAAAAACTAGCACACACCCTCACACCTTACACCATTCGGAAAAACAGAGTGGAGGCAGAGGGGGCTGGGGCGTTGCATTTATAGAGGGCAAGGGGTCTTTAGTCCCGGTTGGAGCCAGCAACCGGGACTAAAGGTGCGTGCCACGCCACGTGGCTGTGGCCAAACCTTTAGTCCCGGTTGGTGGCTCCAACCGGGACGCATGCCCCCTTACCAACCGGGACCCATGCCCCCTGGCCCCGTCCCCGCTCCAACCGGGACGCGTGCCAGCATTAGTCCCGGTTGGTGGCGCAACCGGGACTAATGCTCCCAGGGGTGGCGAACGGATGGTCCTTTTTCCTCTAGTGCTTATTATAAGCCGCCGGCTGAAAATGAGCTTTCTTGTCAGGGAAACCGTACGTCGGCATATGACTTGTTGATGGCTCCATTCGGGCTATACCAGAGTAGTTACGTTTGCCAAGAGGTTTAGTGGAAACTTTCTTTGGCTGAGTTATAGTGCTCAATCCGTTTTAGAATATTTATAATTTTCAAAAATAAATTTTGAACATGTTAAATGTTGAATCCTACAAGTATAAAAAAAATCGCAACCACAAAGTCTTTATATTGTGCGCTATACAAACATGGCAAGATCTGATAAAAAATAGAGACGTAAAACTATGCATAGCTAGATCCACGATTTTGTTATTTTTAATGTAGCTCATAATATAAACTACTTTAAATTATTATTGTATATATTTATGAGATAAATCATTATGGAGAAAATCAAACTGAAATTATGCAGACAATATATTCTGTGGAGCCAGCACAGCATTCTGTGATGGAAAAAACATTACGAGACACATAATACATGAGTATCACCATCGCTATAGCCGAAGGGTGTAGAAACGTTACCGTGACCTTAGAGTAAGCCCAGATTTGAGATAGCTTCGTTAGTTGGCAGGAACCTTATTCTCTGCTCCAAGCGGGAGGGATTCCATCCCGCCCTCGAGTGGCAGTGAAATGGGCCTGGCCCATTAGCACGGTGCTTTCCTGGGTTTTTTTTTTATTATGCGAGGTACAGCTCTAAATTCACCACCCATCACCAACAGACAGACAGAAAACCTTATGGTAGATACCGTGAAAAGCAAGTAAAACTTACTTTTCAAAGTTCCTAAAATATCTAACAAAAATACAACATACAACGAATTGATTGATTTTCTTTATTGGAAGTTAAAACTAGGACATTATGTAAATTACATAAAGCTCCAAAGACGCAGATCGTTTGGAGATATTGTGGTGAACTTGTGTCAAACATCTCTCTTTACGAGAGTAGAATATTTATATTTTAGTTATATCGAACTTTTTATGAACTTCACAGAAAGCATATTCCTTAAGTTCTGAAACATAGAAAAACAACCACACACACCTAGGGCTAGCTAGTTGTTTGGTTGACATAGTTTGCCGAGGTCTCAGATGGTAAACTTGTGACAAACAGAAACCATCTGTATCCCCAAAGTAAGAATGGCAATTTTATCCATGGATCTAGGTATGCACGGATATCCGACCCGGGGTATGAAGTCCTAATTACATCCACGGATTTTATGGGGCGGATATTCGCTAATTCATGGGGCGGGCATGGGTAGTAGTTTCGCTCCATGGATATCCAACGGATACACGGCTGACACATGGGACCCACATGTCAGTGAGATTATTTTTTTATGTATGCAATATTTACTAAATAAATGACCCCAAATTTCATGGTCTCGAGCAGAAGACTAATTAGCCCACATCGTAGTCGACTTGCAACAAAAATATCAGAAGCTCTCATATGTATGCAATCATGGTCTCGAGCGGACATGTTAGGTAATTCATTTATACATTTCCACCTTTGTTTCTAACTTCTCTTGTGAAATATGAAATCTAAGTTGTTCTTATTTTTAGCAATTGCATTAGGTGATATTCATGGTAATCTCCTTGCTGTACAAAATGTTCTTAAAGATGAACAAGAAGAAATGGTACTATTTCTGTAGTCATTTACTTACTTCCATTATTCATTCTTGTGATGTGTAACTTTGATAAGCTTTAGTGTTTCTTCAATTGTAGGATGCCAATGAATCCATTGTCACCGAGGAATGAGGCTCTAATCATCCAAGTTTCAACTCAACATTTCTACTATGCATTGCTATATCTATTGAATGTATGAGATGTTGTATTGGAAACTTGTAATAAAAAGCATTCTCTAAGACTGTTATGAGACATCTATGTACTTTATGATGTTACCGTGTGATATTTTAAGTACTATGTGGTTAAAATATTATTGCTTTGATATTCCTATGTATTATCCATATAATATTTGTTGAAATGCTGCTGAAATGCTGTCGGAAATTGCTATTATATCGTAGTTATGCTGAATGTTATTATGATTATTGTATATAGTGTGTAAACCAATGGATATCCATGGATATTGGATATCCGGCGGGTTTGGATCTTGAGTGACATCCATGCCCATGGATATCTTCGTGAGCGGGCTAGAGTGAGTTTCATGAATTTGGATTTGAATTTGGTTTTGCTATATCCGTCCAAACCCGCTCCATTGTCATCCCTATCCCAAAGCCTTTAAAATGGTAGAAAGGATGGCAATTTTATCCATGGATCCGGGTATTCACGGATATACGACCCGGTGGGAAAGGGTATGGAGGCCTAAGTATATCCACGGATTTTATGGGGCGGATATCCGCTAATTCATGGGACGGGCATGGGTAGTGTTTTTGCGCCATGGGTATCCAGCGGATACCATGCTGACTCATGGGACCCACATGCCAGTGAGATTGTTTTTTACATATGCAATATTTACTCAATAGAATCCCCAACTTCCAAGCCACATGCCCCAATATTTTCTACTATGCATTGCTATATCTATTAAATATATAAGATGTTGTTTTGGAAACTTGTAATAAAAAGCATTCCCTAAGATTCTTATGAGACTGTTGCCTGTCAAAACCCACCGGCGAGCAGCGACGAGCAACACGAAGAGCAGGGAGGCTCCCAGAACTGCTGGTGGGCCCTGGTCCCTCGGGCAACGGCCCGCAAAACTCCGGCACACGTCCTGGCTTGGTTCGAGGGCGTGCCACCTGACCTATACCTGGTCAGAAAGGTGATGGATTGCTTCGATCAGTTTCCTGCATGGTAAACAAGTATACGTAAAATTCGAGCCGTGACCGGCTCCCAGGTTTCCCTGTGAATCGGCTCCTAGAGCCGATTGTCCCATGGTTCTGCATTAGATTTACGATAACATGGGGTTTTGCTTCATCATTACAAGTCAAATCGATCTACGACAGTTTAATGTTTTCACCACGTAATTGGAACGTCCTACACGTAATTGAGCCTGGTAGATACAAAAGATGATAGAAAACTAACCCTAGAGGAGGCCTAACAACCGACGAAAGATCAATTACCGGAACAACTCCTCTCGAACTAGCAAACCATATCCTTACGTACTACTGGATCGTTCAACCCGTTTGCAAGGCCTGACTATGTGGATATCAAACTAAACCTTGGAAAACAAGGCACAACTATAACAGATCGAATCAACTGAATAAGGATCAAGCAAGATGCCATCCTTACGCCGGGGAAAAGGTGCAAAGGCAGCGAGGTAACTAGAGGTAGCATAACTTAAACAATCATAGCGAAAAGTACCGATGCTAATGTTGCCTACCAAAACCCACCGGCGAGCAGCGACGGGCAACACGAAGAGCCGGGAGGCTCCCAGAACTGCTGGTGGGCCCTGGTCCCTCGGGCAATGGCCCGCAAAATTCCGGCACACGTCCTGGCTTGGTTCGAGGGCGTGCCACCTGACCTATACCTGGTCAGGAAGGTGAAGGATTGCTTCGATTGGTTTCCTGCATGGCAAACAAGTATACGTAAAATTCGAGCCGTGACCGGCTCCCAGGTTTCCCTGTAAATCGGCTCTTAGAGCCGACTAACCCATGGTCTCGCATTAGATCTATGATAACATGGGGTTTTGCTTCATCAATACAAATCAAATCGATGTACGACAGTTTAGCGTTTACACCACATGACTGGAACATCCTACACGTAATTGAGCCTGGTAGATACGAAAGATGATGGAAAACTAACCCTAGAGAAGGCCTAAAAACCAACGTAAAGTCAATTCCCGGAACAACTCCTCTTGGATTGGCAAACAATATCTTACATATTACTGGATCGTTCAACCCGTTTGCAAGGCCTGATCATGTGGATATCAAACTAAACCTTGGGGAACAAGGCACAACTGTAACAGATCAATTCAATTTAAATAAAGATCAAGCAAGATGCCACCCTTGCACCCGGCAAAAGGTGCAAAGGCGGCGAGATAACTAGAGGCAGCATAACTAAACAATCATAACAAAGAAGTACCGATGCTAGCCTACACAAATCTATGATAACAGTATTACTCGCCATCAACAAGGCTTCAGTACGAGTAACACCTGATAACTCATAAGTAGATACTGCCTAGATCGCAAGATGCGATCTAGGCAGCATGGCACTTACCCGAGAAAAACCCTAGAAACAAGGGGTGGCGATGCGCCGAGATTGTGTTTGTTGTGAACGTGATTGTCCTCTTTTTCTCGATAACCTTAGGTACATATTTATAGTCCGGAGACTTTCTGTCTTTGGAATAATTCTACAACTCTATCTCTTACCTAAATCTAAACGGAATCTATTATAATATAAGATACACGGGCAATTTAACCCAAATCAACGCACGAGGCCGATGCAACAACCCGTTACATATACGTATCTTCTAAGCCCATCTTGATCACGGCCCAACTCCTCCTTTGGCCAAAATATGGCGATAACACATGCCCCCCTGGTTTTGGCAATAATAATTCCAAAACCACTCTGTTTTTTTTTGTATCGGGTTGCGCGTTGACAGAATGCGTTGCAGAACAGGATCGTCACGCCACCTCCTCATCATGATGCCTTGTCTTCTCCACTTCCCCGCAGCGCATGATTTGACAACTTCGGTAGTGCATTCTGGGAAACCGCTATAGCATTGAACCGCTTCATACTATTCCCCTTATTTAAATTCACCTAAGCAGTTTGCAGTCCCCATCTTCCTCCAGTAGCCACAAAAAACCCTTCTTCCTCCTCCGCCGAAAAAACCCTCTTTCTCCACCATGGCCTCCTCCGCTTCATCTGGCCTGTCCTCCCAAGCCTCCAACTCAATGAGCGACCGAGAGCCGACGCCAGAACACCCGCCGATGGCGGCGTACAACACTCTCGCCCCACAATGGTGGGACGAGAGGGATTGGGACTTCTCCGCTTGGTCGGAGGACGACGCGTCCTTGACTGACGGCGAGGAGGACCTGCAGTTCCTCGCTGATGGGGAACTGGAGGCGGACAGCACCGACGACGCCATGTCCTGGGACGGCGTCGACTCCTCCGACGAGGAGGAGGAAGAGGAGGACACCTCCTCCGAGGAGTACCAGCCGGTGAAGTACTTCCGCGCCGGGTCCAGCGAAGACACCGAAGACGACAACGAGGACGAGGAGGCCCCCGCGGGCATCTGGATCAGCAGCAGCGAAGACGACGCCGGCAGCAGTGCTGAAGACAGCGAACAAGACAGCGGCGGCGACAGCGACGACGACCTCGGCCTCTAGATTAGGAACCAGTAGTAGTAGTAGTAGTAGTAAGCTCCCTTTTGCAATCAATCAACCTTTTGTAAGCAAACAGCTTTTGAATGAATGAACAAATGAAAATCTGTTTCCCGAAGATTGCTTTTTTCGCCCCAATTTTGCCGATAGCCAAAATAGGTCGATGCTCCAGAAGCCGATAACGCTGTATCGGCTTTTACCACACTGCACTCATTCCGTTAACTAAGTCAAAGCTCAAAGAGCCGATGGACATCGGCTTTCCCAAAAACGTTGACAAGGTCAAAACTTGGTCGCATATTTAGGCAAACCTAAGCGGCTGCTTCTCAGTTTCAAACGGTAACCTGCGACCTTCTTCAAAAAGGGCGACCTAGATCTTCAATCGCCCACTGACCAGATCGAGCTCACAGCGGCAAGAACCCTCGATCCCCAACTGCATAGATCCATCTCCGCCGACGAACTAGATGGCGGAATCGTCCAACACCAACCCAGAGGTCTCCGGTCTGAAGGTACGCCTACTCCTCGCAGTCTGAACACGATGCTAGACTTAATGGCGAACACCTGAATTAATGCCTTATTCCACCATTAAATTTTTCTAGGTTTCAGACATTCTGCTGCCGCATCCTTCTCTCCCAAACTCTCTCTGTCTTGGCCCTCGCACAGAATCTAGCCCTGCTCATCTGATTTCTTGCGAAGCAAATAGAATCCCCTTCGTAAGCCAAGACCTAGATCTGAACTCTTGGGCCGACTGTCTGCGAGCCTGGCCTAATCCCCCTGAACACTGGGTCTCTTGGTTCAGTAGAGTAGCTAGAGCTTACCAATCCCAATGGGAAACCACAGGAATAGCCGATGCCTTTCATTTATCATTGTCTCCTCTTGAGAAAAATGAGACCCTTCTAAAAACCATCGGCTACTTCTGGTCTGACGCTCTGAACTGCTTTATGTTCGGTCATGGCCCTATGTCACCAACCCTGTTAGACGTGGTGATGATCACTGGCCTGGATGTCACATCACCCAGCCCCTCTGCTTTTAAACTGACCAAAGTCCCCTACAAACTGTCTTCTAAAACAGACTGCACAAACTGGGGTGCCTACCTCCAACGCCATATGAAAACAAAGGGCCCTGTCTCAGAGAAAGAACATACAGCCTTTCTCAACTTCTGGCTGGAGCATTTCATATTCTGCGGCCCTTCCCTTTCTCCAACCAAGAACTATCTCTCCCTAGCCCACGAACTGGCCAAAGGTACTCAACTTGGCCTCGGCAAACTGTTCCTTGGAGAGGTCTATCGATATCTCCAGTTGATGTCTGTCAAGCTGTTCTCAGGCATAGCAGTCAAAACAGGTGGTCCTTGGTGGTTCATTCAGCTATGGGCTCAGCTTTACTTTCAAAATCACATCCCAAACTTCCCCCTCTTGGCGAGTTGTACCTTTCCAGATGTCAAAGGGAAGCAGATCCGATGCACTAGTTATGGCCAAGCTTTGTATAGGCTGCCAGGCAGCAAACTATCCCCTAAGGAAGCAGTCAAGTGGTTCAGCATTTTCTTTCAAGGCTTGGACAATCCTACCTTCTTCCCTTATATGGAAGAATCTGAACATTTCGAAAATCCACTCTCCTTCAGGTTAGATAACTTTGCCGATGACACCAGCAATCGGCAACTCTTTTCCATTGTGATCCGTCCCTGTTTCCTTCCAGTTGGTATGAGTACATCCAACAGAATCATCAAGCCTGGGTATGAATTCTACCAGCCGGTCATAGTGGCCCGGCAATTTGGCCTTGGACAAGTACCTCCCCATCTCTTTCTCCATCATCTTACGGAGTGCAGAGCCGACCTGCCTGATCCTCTTACCAGTCAGAGGTGTTACTCCTTCTTTGATGCTCTGACCATCCCTATTCCAAATGACCTCACCTTCGCTTCATCAACTGATGGATTTGAGGACTGGTGGTCGATGTGGAAAACCCACGCTTTCAGGAAAGCTCTGGGACCGTTGCTGAAACAACTTGATGCCGATTATGACATCCCCGTGGAACAGGTACCACTACTCGTAAATTTTCTTAATGCAGCTCATAAATGACTCTCCTACTAACCCAATTTCTCCCTTTGCAGCAACAAGATGGCCCTGAACCTACACACAGTGATGGCTCCCCCTTTGAGTTCTTTCCGCCAGCTCCTGTGGTTCTTTTCTGCAAAAACTCGCCGCCTTTGAAAAAGGTCATAATGCAGAAACAGCCGATAACACCTCAATCGGCTTCTAAAAAGCAAGGAACTTCAACATCAGCTGCCCCTCGAGTTCCAACTAAGACAAGAACGATGACGAGGAATGTAGCTGCCAGGAAGACCTTGAGGCACCGGAGCCCTTCTCCAGAAAGCTCGCATGTAGGCTGATCCGTGTCTTGGTCAATTCTTCTCATTCTTTCATTCTTGCAGACGTGCTCGTGTCTAACAGCCTTCCTTCTTTTGCAGGCTTCCGTCGAAGATACTTCCCACGAGGACACACAACCCAATGAGGGAGAATCGAGCCCAACGGATTCTGAGAGGACCATCACCCCGAGCCAGCCAGATGTGCCACCATCGGCTTCCAGGAAAAGGTCGGTTCCTGAACCTGCTGCCCCCCGAGCACCAGTCGAGGTCGGGCCAGCTGTGGGTCCCAAGAGAGCTCGTAAAGGACCACAAGCTTCTTCATCGAGCCAAGAGGTTCCGAAAAATCATCATCCTTTATGCTCTTGCCCCTTACTCCCTTTTGTCTGCCGATTCATCATCATTCACATCGGTTAATCACCTTTCATGCAGACAACTGATGCTTCTAGTGGGAAGGCCGGGGCCGCGCCGACGCCTTTAGCCAAACCAGACCTGGCAATCTCCGAAAATGCAGATGAAACGGCTACCACTTTGGCAACGCCTCCAGCACCCACACACAAGCCGATCGCCTCGTCGTCTGCCATCCCCTCGGTCTTAGGAGAGGTATGTTAACTTCTTTCGGCTTATTCTTCCCCGTTGGACACATACTGACGTCTTTTCGGGCTGCCAGGGTCGTGACATTTCAGGCTTGCTGACATTTGATCCTGACTCGATCGATCCAACTCCCTCTGTCGCCACCGATGAACCACCAGCCAGGGTTGTTCTACCTCAATTCCAACGACTTAGAGCCTTACTGTCTTCCCCAATCGAGGAGTTGATCGAGGGTTCTGAAGAGGTGAAGGGCGTTCTTGCCGAAATCAAGGACCAACTCCCAGTAGCGTTGCAGGTGAAGCTTTGGCCCGTCGTAACTCTGTCCTTCTACGGGTCAAGGGTGAAGCTAGCTCGTGAAAGGATCAACCTGCGCCGTGCCCAACTTCCGCTGAAGGCCAACATTGCCGACAGATGTCAGCAGCTCAATGAGAAGAAGGCGTCTTTTGATGCCAAAACTGACACTTCTGTCAGTACCGCTGAGCTAGCATATTCGAAAAGGGAGCTGGAAGATCTTGAAGAAAAGGTCCGGGCGACAAAACAGCTCATTCGCGACAAGGAAGCATCCATCGCTCGCTCCCAAGATGAAGCAGAAGGCCTCAGAGCTCAACTGAAGACTGATCTGGCAGAGATACGTGCCCTGAACCAACAGTTAGTGTGACGGGCAAGGACGAGGATGACGAAGCCGAGATCGCCGAGGTGGACCGTGTCCGTGCTGACGCCCTCCACGCCTTCGAGGCATTTCTTCAGTAGCTTGTTTATGTAAACTGGCATTGGCTTGTACCAGTTTTGAACCTCTAAAGTCGATGACCGTGCATCGGCTGTATACTTCTATTGGCCGATTTCATGTATCGGCCCCCATATCTCACTGTCCATCATCCCACGTGTTTGGGAACTACATAAAAAAATTGTTTTTATTGGCCGATTTCGTGTATCGGCTCCCATATCTCATTGTCCATCATCCCACATACTTGGGAAATATTTCTTGAGATGCTGACCGTTGACAGCCACTGGGAATTTCACGCCGTCCAGTTCTTCCAGCATGTACGCGTTCCCTCTTAAAACCTGATCGACCCTGTATGGCCCGTGCCAATTTGGAGACCATTTACCATATGCTGCATCCTTAGTCCCTAATGGCAACACCGCTTCCCATACCAGATCGCCAACGTGGAACTCCTTCGGTCTCACCTTCTTGTTGTACGCACGAGCTACCTTGGCCTTGTTTTCTTTGATTCTCTCAAGCGACCATAGCTTAAGCTCAGTCAGATCCTCAATGCTGTCACTCATCAGGGCCGCATATTCTTCGGTCTTTAGATCGTTCTGAAAAGTGACACGTCTCGAACCAGCCGTAATTTCCCAAGGCAATACGGCTTCTTGTCCATAGACTAGATGGTACGGCGAGGTTTTTATTGCTCCATGACATGACATGCGGTAAGCCCATAAAGCCTCTGACAAAACCTCGTGCCAACGCCTAGGGTGCTCATCGATTTTTCTCTTGATCAGCTTGATAAGGCTCTGGTTGGACGCTTCAGCTTGCCCATTTGCTTGAGCATAGTATGGAGATGATCGAATCAGCTTAATCCCTGTGTCCTCATAGAACTTTCTAAACTCGTGAGAAGTGAAGACCGAACCTCCATCGGTCGTGATAGTCTGGGGAATCCCAAACCTATGAATGACGTGTTCTTTCACAAAATTGACAACATCCTTTGAACTTACTGACTTCATAGGGACGGCTTCCACCCACTTGGTGAAATAATCTGTAATGGCCAAAATCCACATGTGGCCTTTGCTTGACGGAGGATTGATCTTGCCGATCATATCCATGCCCCAACCTCGGAACGGCCAAGGCTTGATGATGGGGTTCATCGCTGACGCGGGTACCATCTGGATTTTTCCAAATTTCTGACATGCTTGACACCCTTTGTAGTACTTAAAACAGTCCTCAAGCATGGTAGGCCAATAAAACCCTGATCGCCTGATCAACCACTTCATCTTGTGAGCTGATTGGTGAGTTCCACAGGCGCCTTCGTGTACCTCGTGTAGGAGCCGATTGGCCTCGGCTGTCCCCAGACATTTGAGCAATAACCCTTCCAGAGTCCTGTAAAACATGTCGTCCCCAATGAGCACATACTTCATGGCCTTGTACCTTATCCGTTTAGGTGCCCCCGAGCCGAATCCTTCAAGTAATTGAAGATATCGGCTCTCCAGTCGTCTGCGTCCAGGAACTGTACCTGAACATCGGCTCCCTCTGCTACGTCCTTATAGCCTGAAGCCATTTGTGCAAGATCATTCGCCTCGGTATTCTGCGACCGCGGGATCCAGGTGAAGTTTATGTACCGGAACTGTGCCATCAGCTCACGGCATTGCATCCATAATGGGAAGAGCGACTCGCTCTCACACTTGTATTCCTCCGTGAGTTGAGAAATCACCAGCTTGGAGTCTCCAAAAATTTCCACTGCTTCTGCTCCAGCTTCGATGAGCAACTCCATTCCCTTGCGTATCGCCTCATACTCAGCGACGTTGTTGGTGCGAGGGGAAGATAACCTGATAGAGAAGGAAAATGTTGCCCCCCGGGGCGACACGAGTAGCATGCCGATACCGCACCCATCGTCACAAACCGATCCGTCGAAGAACATAGCCCACGCTCGTATAGACAGTGCCGCTATATTGGTGTTGATCCTTTCAGCGATAAGGTCGGCCAATGCCTGTCCCTTAACTGCTTTCGCGGGTTGATACCGGATGTCAAACTCCGATAATGCAAACATCCATTTGCCCAGCCGGCCTTTTAACATAGGAGCCGACAGCATGTGCTTTATGACGTCTGATTTGCAGATGATGACAATCTCTGCTGATAGCAAAATGTGGCGCAGCTTGGTGCAGGTGAAAAACAGGCAGAGGCACAACTTGTCGATCTCAGGATACCTTGTCTCTGCATCCAGCATCCTTCTGCTGATGTAAAATACAACTCGCTCCAGCCCATCATAAACTTGCACCACCACTGAGGCGATGGACGTGTCAGCTACTGACAAGTAAATGTAGAATGGCCTATCCGGCTGGGGTGGAACCAAGACTGGCGGCTTCGTTAAATATTCTTTGATTTCGTCGAAGGCTCGTTGTTGTTCTGTTCCCCAGCGGAACTCCTCGTCAGATCTAATTTTTACCAGCCCCATGAACGGCTCTATCCTTCCTGACAGATTGGAGATGAATCTTCTGACGAAGTTGATCTTGCCGATGAGAGACTGTAGCTCTTTCTTCGTGGTAGGTGGCTTCATTGTTCGCACTGCCTCTTGACTTTTCAGGCCGATCTCAATCCCGCGTTCATGGACCAAGAAACCCAAGAACTGACCGGCCGTTACGCCGAAGGCACACTTCTTTGGATTCATCCGTAGGCCGAATTTTCTTGTTCGGTCCAGGACGCGTTGTAGATCGCCCAAGTGTCCTTCTACTGAGGCAGACTTGACCACTACGTCATCGATATAAATTTCCACCAGCTTGCCGATCAGATCATGGAAAATGTAGTTCATGGCTCTTTGGTACGTGGCACCGGCATTCTTCAGTCCGAACGTCATGACAATGTATTCAAACAACCCCACCGAGCCTGGTACTCTGAACGCAGTCTTGTGTATGTCTTCTGGAGCCATAAAAATTTGGTTGTAACCGGCATTGCCATCCATGAAGCTCAAGATCTTATGGCCAGCCGCTGCGTTGATTAACGTTTCTACCACCGGCATTGGATACTCATCTTTTGGGGTAGCTCTATTGAGGTCCCGAAAATCTATGGCGACACGCCAACGGCCGTCCTTTTTCTCTATAGGTACGATACTAGAAATCCACTCAGCATACCTGCATGGCCTGATTAAATCGGCTGTCAACATTTTCTCGATCTCCTTCTTGACTTCTTCCAGAATTTCGGCCTTCATCTGTCGTGCCCGCTGCTGGAATGGCCGAAATCCTTTTTTAAGCGGGAGTCGATGCTCAATGATGCTCCTGTCTAGCCCGGGCATCTCTGTATAGTCCCAGGCGAAGCAGTCTGGATATTTTTTCAACAGGGCTATCATCGGACCCCGCAGATTCGGATCCAACTTTTTGCTGATAAATGTTGGTCGTGGCTTATCCCCAGGACCAATGTCGATTTCTTCTAGTTCATCAGCAGATGTAAATCCATACCCTAACTTTCCGTCACCTGTCAAATTGATGCTAAGCATAGGGCAAACAGTAGGTGAGGTTAACAAAAATAATTTGGGCCGATTGCCTGAATCGGCCCCCTTTTTGATTGCATCAGTCAAGGACGGTCTACACCTTATGGTTTTACAATGGCTGGGAATCTCCCTTCTACGACTGCATGATATGCTCGTCGTAAGATTGCTGCTTTTTATTTTTTGTGGCCGATCGTAGGGATCGGCCGTACCACGTACCGTCGTGGACTTTGCTACTCTGTCAGGCCGGTGGATAAGACCAGCCTCACCCCGTTTTTTGTAGCCTCAATGCGTTCATAGCCGTCTAGACTGATTCCAGAGATCGGCTCTTGGTCTTCTGCTTCCCAGACGTTCATGCCAGCAATGGAGACCTCGACAGAATCGTCTGCATGAATGACCTCCACCTCATCTCCATCCCACTATATTAGACACTGGTGCATCGTGGATGGGATGCAGCAGTTGGCATGAATCCAATCTCTCCCTAACAGGACAGCGTAGGTGCTTTTGCTGTCCACGACGAAGAATGACGTAGGGATGGTTTTTCTGCCTACGGTCAGATCCACGTTCAATACGCCTTGCGTTTCTGAAGTCTGGCCGTTGAAGTCGCTTAGAGTGACGTTGGTTTTGATCAGATCTGCAGTGGAGCGTCCCAGACGCCGTAGCATGGAGTATGGCATTATGTTGACTGCCGCTCCGGTGTCCACTAACATCTTGCTGACAGGTTGCCCATTGATGTAACCTCGTAGGTACAGGGCTTTCAGATGTTTGTAACCCTTCTCACGTGGCTTCTCAAAGATAACTGGCCGTGGGCCGCAGTCGAACTGTGCCACTGGTAGCTCGTTGGTTCTTGGCGCGCAGAACTCTGATGGAAGTATGAATACCATGTTTGTGCCAGCCGATGTCTTTGCATCGGCTTTTACCGGTTTGGGGCGCCACTCTTTCCTTTTCGGGTGATCTTCCGTTTCCAAGGTCTGCCTAATCTTAACGGCCAGATCGGGCCGTGCTTTCTTTAGAGCGTGGAGATACTGCGCTTCGGCTTCCTCCAAGTTACGCAGCCGCTGCACTCTACGCTTTTGGGTGTGTCTGAGTCCGTCGGGACACCACCTTGGACGGTGATACCTGTCTTTCTCTTTGTCATCCATTGGCTCCTTGAGACCTTGTGCTCGAGACGACTCCCTGCGTCAGCTCTGAGGTGGGAGAGGCCCTAGGCGCTTAAACACTGACACTGGCTCCGTGTCCTCCTCCTGCTGTCCGCATTCCGGGCAGTTATCGATCGTAGGCAATCGGCTCATTCCCGCATCCCAGCAATACTTGAAGAACGGACAACCCCAATGTTTGTCTGCGCCTTCCTTTTCTTTTGACGGTCCCCTAGCGAGGTGCTCATATCCTTCATCTTCTCCGTCGCGCCGGCGACGTTGGTCATACTGACGCTCATACTTGTTAAGGAGATGCGTGGAATGTGGTTTCTGATATCGCACACTTTTCACTTGTTCCTCAGTTAAGTATCGTCTATCGTCGTAGCTAGGCCGGTCGCGTGGACCAGCCTCCTCTCTTACTCTGCCACGAGAGCGACCGCCTTCCTCCCTGTACGTGCCATGGTGGTACCCTGGTCCTGCCATGTTGACATCGAACGAGAAATCCAACTGGCGCCTCGTGGAGTGGCTGTGTTCTACCATGTTGATGCCGGGGAAAGGGTTGGTGTCTACTTTCATGGCGAATTGCCCCAGGATGAGACGGCCCTGCTCTATCGCCGTTTGGATCTGGCGACGTAGTTCTTTGCAGTCATTGGTGGTGTGGGTGAACGAGTGATGCCACTTGCAGTATGGTCTTCCGTTCATCTCTTGAGCCGTAGGGATTTTGTGGCCTTCGGGTAACTTCAGCTGCTTTTCTTTCAGCAGTAAATCGAATATTTGCTCAGCTTTGCTCACATCAAAGTCAAACCCTTTTGCAGGCCCTTGCTGTTTCACCCATTTGCAGGATACGGGATCTGCCCCCCGAGCCCATTCAGCCACGGCCACTTCCTGGTCTTGCGTGGGGTCTTCTTCTTCTGTATCGACCAGGCCTATCGGACGTTTGAACTTGTCCTGGTACAACTCAGGGTGGCGCTGCTCATACATCGTCAGCTTCTGGGCCATGTGCGCCAACGAGTTGTACTCTACTTGGAAAGCCAGATCTTTGATGGGTGTTGCGAGACCCAACGCTGCCAGCTCGACTGCTTCCTTCTCAGTTAACCGAGCTGAGTAACATCGGTTCTTGACAGTCCTGAAGCGTTGGATGTACTCGGCTACCGTTTCTCCTCGCTTTTGCCGCACCTGTGCCAGGTCTGCAATGCCAGCCTCGGTAGCTTCTGAATGGTACTGAATGTGGAACTGCTCTTCCAGTTGCTTCCAAGTCTGGATCGAATCAGGTGGCAGCGAGGTGTACCACCCAAAAGCTGGTCCTGTCAAAGATTGCGCAAAGAACCTTACGCGCAACTGATCTGATGCTGATATCATGCCTAACTGTGCCAGGTATCGGCTCACGTGCTCGATCGAGCTCGACCCTTCTGACCCGCTAAATCTCGAGAACTCAGGGAGCCGATACTTGGGTGGCAGCGGGATCAAGTCAAACTCGTTGGGGTACGGCTTTGAATAGCCGATTGTCCTTCTCTTCGGCATGAAGCCGAACTGGTCTCTCAAGATGGTACGGATTTGTTCCGTCGTTTGGGCTGCAGGGGCTAGATTCTCATGACTCGTTCCAGTGGCATACTTGGCTAGCCACGCCTGTTTGTTAGCGTCCATCCCAGAGATTCCTGCTCCAGAAACACCTGCTCCCGAAGCCCCTGCTCCAGAAACTCCTGCCCCAGCAATCCCTGCGGTTGCAATCTGGTTCGTGCGCGTCACGCTGTTGCAGTCTGGCACGTAGGTGCACACGTATCCATGTGGGATTTCTTTAGGTGGTTCACACAGGAATTGGCAATCGCCAGGGTCGCCTCCGACCTTGTAGACGACGTACGCCGGTGCCCCTGGTGGCTCTGGAGCTGCAAGTGTGAATGGCAGCGGTGGCCTGGCCTGGAGCGGTCTTTCTCCCTGGTGAGTCCCTAGAGAGGGCCCCGACGGAGAGTACTGATGTTTCATGATCTCCTGAACTACGCGAACTGCGATCCGTTCAAAAGCGTTTACCAAGCTCTCAGAATGGCGGTGAAGAGAATGAGCCACCATGTAGTTGACTTCCTGGCGCAGAGCTCTGGTGCACTCCTCTGAAGGAACAGACAGATCCACCTCATCAAGAGCACCCTCGGGTGAGAACCCTTTCCACCTGATGCCATGCTTACGGGTCCTCTCAAAAGAGCCGATGAGATCGGCTTCGAAGAGAGCCTTGACGTCATCATACTTCGCCTTGTGCTCCTCCGGCAGCTCATCGTACGTGACCGGTCTGTTGTCCATCGCAGCGTCGGATGTTGATGTAGACGTTGTTGAAGGTCCCACCGGGCGTGCCAGAATGTGTTGCCTACCAAAATCCACCGGCGAGCAGCGACGGGCAACACGAAGAGCCGGGAGGCTCCCAGAACTGCTGGTGGGCCCTGGTCCCTCGGGCAACGGCCCGCAAAACTCCGGCACACGTCCTGGCTTGGTTCGAGGGCGTGCCACCTGACCTATACCTGGTCAGGAAGGTGAAGGATTGCTTCGATTGGTTTCCTGCATGGCAAACAAGTATACGTAAAATTCGAGCCGTGACCGGCTCCCAGGTTTCCCTGTAAATCGGCTCTTAGAGCCGACTAACCCATGGTCTCGCATTAGATCTATGATAACATGGGGTTTTGCTTCATCAATACAAATCAAATCGATGTACGACATTTTAGCGTTTTCAACACATGACTGGAACATCCTACACGTAACTGAGCCTGGTAGATACGAAAGATGATGGAAAACTAACCCTAGAGAAGGCCTAAAAACCAACGTAAAGTCAATTCCCGGAACAACTCCTCTTGGATTGGCAAACAATATCTTACATATTACTGGATCGTTCAACCCGTTTGCAAGGCCTGATCATGTGGATATCAAACTAAACCTTGGGGAACAAGGCACAACTGTAACAGATCAATTCAATTTAAATAAAGATCAAGCAAGATGCCACCCTTGCACCCGGGAAAAGGTGCAAAGGCGGCGAGATAACTAGAGGCAGCATAACTAAACAATCATAACAAAGAAGTACCGATGCTAGCCTACACAAATCTATGATAACATTATTACCCGCCATCAACAAGGCTTCAGTACGAGTAACACCTGATAACGCATAAGTAGATACTGCCTAGATCGCAAGATGCGATCTAGGCAGCATGGCACTTACCCGAGAAAAACCCTAGAAACAAGGGGTGGCGATGCGCCGAGATTGTGTTTGTTGTGAACGTGATTGTCCTCTTTTTCTCGATAACCTTAGGTACATATTTATAGTCCGGAGACTTTCTGTCTTTGGAATAATTCTACAACTCTATCTCTTACCTAAATCTAAACGGAATCTATTATAATATAAGATACACGGGCAATTTAACCCAAATCAACGCACGAGGCCGATGCAACAACCCGTTACATATACGTATCTTCTAATCCCATCTTGATCACGGCCCAACTCCTCCTTTGGCCAAAATATGGCGATAACAGCTAACCTAAACAAATCTATGATAATAGTATTACTCGCCATCAACAAGGCTTCAGTACGAGTAACACCAAATAACGCATAAGCAAATACTGCCTAGATCGCAAGATGCAATCTAGGCAGCATGACACTTACCCGAAAGAAACCCTAGAAACAAGGGGTGGCGATGCGCCGAGATTGTGTTTGTTGTGAACGTGATTGTCCTCCTTTTCTCGATAACCTTAGGTACATATTTATAGTCCGGAGACTTTCTATCTTTGGAATAACTCTACAACTCTATCTCTTACCTAAACCGAAACGTAACCTACTACAATATACAGATACACGGGCAATTTAGCCCAAATCCACGTACAAGGCCGATTCAACAACACGTTGCATATATGTATCTTCCAAGCCCATCTTGATTACGGACCATCTCCTCCTTTGGCCAAAATATGGCGATAACACATGCCCCCCTGGTTTTGGCAATAATAATTCCAAAACCACTCTGTTGATGTTTTTTCTTTCCCTTCTCTTTTTTTTTCTTCACATCGGGTTACGCGTTGCAGAGCAGAATCGTCACGCCACCCCCTCATCATGATGCCCTGTCTTCTCAACTCCTTCGCAGTGCATGATTTGACGATTTTGGCAGCACATTCTGGGAAACCGCTATGGCATTGAACCGCCTCCCACTATTCCCCTTTATTTAAATTCATCTGAGCAGTTTGCAGTCCCCATCTTCCTCCAGTAGCCAAAAAACCCTCTTCCTCCGCCGAAAAAACCCTCTTCCTCCGCCATGGCCTCCTCTTCTTCCGCCCTTTCCTCCCAGTCTTCCAACACCATTAGCGACCGGGAGCCGACGCCGGAGCACCAGCCCACGGCGGCGTACGAGACTCTCGCCCCACAATGGTGGGACGAGAGGGATTGGGATTTCGCCGCTTGGTCGGAGGATGACGCGTCCCTGACTGACGGCGAGGAGGGCCTGCAGTTCCTCGTCGATGGGGAACTGGAGGCGAAGAGCAGCGACGACGCCTGGTCCTGGGACGGCGTCGAATCCTCCGACGAGGAGGAGGAGTCGGAGGAGGACACCTCCTCCGATGAGTATCCACCGGTGAAGCGCTTCCGCGCCGGGTCCAGCGAGGACACCGAAGACGACGACGAGGACGAGGAGGCCCCCGCTGGCATCTTCAGCAGCAGCAGTGAAGACGACGCCGGCAGCAGCGCTGATGACAGCGAACAAGACGACGGCGAAGACAGCGGCGACGACCTCGGCCTCTAGATTAGGAACTAGTAGTATTAGTAGTAGTAGATTTCCTTTTGTAAGCAATCAGCTCCACTGTAAATAATCGTCTTTTGAATGAACGAAGATTACTTTTCCAACTCGAAGATTGCTTTTCCGACCCAATTTCGCCGATAGTCAAAATAGGTCGATGCTTCAGAAGCCGATAGTACTGTATCGGCTTTCACCACACTGCGCTCATACAGTCAAACAAGTCAAATCTCAAAGAGCCGATGGTAAAGCATCGGCTTTCAAAAAACGTTGACAAGGTCAAAACTTGGTCGCATACTTAGACAACTCTGAGCGGCCACTTTCCAATTTCAAACGGTAACCTGCGGCCCTCTTCAAAAAGGGGCGACCTAGATCTCCAATTGCCCACCGACCAGATCGAGCTCACAGCGACAAGAACCCTCGATCCCCAACTGCATAGATCCATCTCCGCCGGCAAACTAGATGGCGGAATCGTCCAACACCAACCCAGAGGTCTCCGGTCTGAAGGTACGCCTACTCCTCGCAGTCTGAACGCGATGCTAGAATTAATGGCGAACACCTGAATTAATGCCTTATTCCACCATTAAATTTTCTAGGTTTCAGACATTCTGCTGCCGCATCCTTCTCTCCCAAATTCTCTCTGTCTTGGCCCTCGTACAGATTCTAGTCCTGCCCATCTGATCTCTTGCGAAGCAAACAGAATCCCCTTCGTAAGCCAAGACCTAGATTTAAACTCTTGGGACGACTGCTTGCGAGCCTGGCCTAATCCCCCTGAACATTGGGTCTCTTGGTTCAGCAGGGTAGCTAGATCTTACCAATCCCAATGGGAAACCACGGGAATAGCCGATGCCTTGCATTTGTCATTGTCTCCCCTTGAGAAACATGAGAATCTTCTAAAAACCATCGGCTACTTCTGGTCTGACGCTCTAAACTGCTTCATGTTCGGTCATGGCCCTATGTCACCAATTCTGTTAGACGTGGTGATGATTACTGGTCTGGATGTTACATCACCCAGCCCCTCTGCTTTTAAACTGACCAAAGTCCCCTACAAACTGTCTTCTAAAACAGACTGCACGAACTGGGGTGCCTACCTCCAACGCCATATGAAAACAAAGGGCCCTGTCACAGAGAAAGAACACACAGCCTTTCTCAACTTCTGGCTGGAACATTTCATATTCTGTGGCCCTTCCCTTGCTCCAACCAAGAATTATCTCTCCTTAGCCCACGAACTGGCCAAAGGCACTCAACTTGGCATCGACAAACTGTTCCTTGGAGAGGTCTATCGATATTTCCAGTTGATGTCTGTCAAGCTGTTCTCTGGCATAGCAGTCAAAACAGGTGGTCCTTGGTGGTTCATTCAGCTATGGGCTCAGCTGTATTTTCAAAACCACGTCCCAAACTTCCCCCTTTTGGCGAGTTGCACCTTTCCAGATGTAAAAGGGAAGCAGATCCGATGCACCAGCTATGGCCAAACTTTGTATAGACTGCCAGGTAGTAAACTGACCCCTCAAGAGGCATCCAAGTGGTTCAGCACTTTCTTTCAAGGCCTGGACAATCCTATCTTCTTTCCTTACATGGAAGAATCGGAACATTTTGAAAACCCACTCTCCTTCAGGCTAGACAATTTTGCCGATGACACCAGCACTCGGCAGCTCTTTTCCACTGTGATCCGTCCCTGTTTCCTTCCAGTTGGCATGAGTACATCCAATAGAATGATCAAGCCTGGGTATGAATTCTACCAGCCGGTCGTAGAATCTCGGCATTTTGGCCTTGGACAAGTACCTCCCCATTTCTTTCTCCACCATCTTACAGAGAGCAGAGCCGACCTTCCTGATCCTCTCACCAGCCAAAGGTGTTATTCCTTCTTCGACGCCCTGACCATCCCAATTCCTAACGACCTCACCTTCGCCTCATCAACCGATGGCTTTGAAGACTGGTGGTCGATGTGGAAGACTCACGCCTTCGGGAGAGCTCTGGGACCGTTGCTCAAACAGCTCGATGCTGACTATGACATCCCCGTGGAACAGGTACCACTACTTGTAAATTTTCTTGATGCAGCTCACAAATGATTCTTCTACTAACCCATTCTTTCTCTTTGCAGCAACAAGATGGCCCTGAACCTACGCACAGTGATGGCTCCCCCTTCGAGTTATTTCTGCCAGCTCCTGTGGTTCTTTTCTGCAAAAACTCGCCACCTTTGAAAAAGGTCATGATGCAGAACCAGCCGATAACACCACAATCGGCTTCCAAGAACCAAGCAACTCCTAAGTCAGCTGCCCCTCGAGTTCCAACTAAAACAAGAACGATGGCGAGGAAGGTAGATGCCAGGAAGACCTTGAGGCGCCGGAGCCCTTCTCCAGAAAGCTCGCATGTAGGGTGATCCATGCCTTGGTCGATCCTTCTCATTCTTCCATTCTTGCAGACATGCTCGTGCTCACTGGTTCTCCTTTTTTACAGGCTTCCGTCGAAGACACCTCCAGCGAGGACACTCAGACCAATCGAGGAGAACTGGGCCCAACAGATTCTGAGAGGACCATCACACCGAGCCAGCCAGATTCACCACCATCGGCTTCCAGGAAAAGGTCGGTTCCTGAACCTACTACCCCCCGAGCACCAGTCGAGGCGGGGCCAGCTGTGGGTCCCAAGAGAGCTCGCAAAGGACTGCAAGCTTCTTCGTCGAGCCAGGAGGTTTCGAAAATCATCACCCTTCATGGTCTTACCACTTACTCCTTTTTATCTGCCGATTCATCATTATTTACATCGACTAAACACCTTCCATGCAGACGACTGATGCTTCTAGTGGGAAAGCCGGGGCAGTGCCGATGCCTTTAGCCAAGCCGGATCTAGCAATCCCCGAAGGTGCAGATGAAACGGCTACCACTTTGGCCAAGCCCCCAGCAACCACACACAAGCCGATTGTCTCGTCATCTGCTATCCCCTCGACCTTAGGAGAGGTACGTTAGCTTTTTTCGGCTCATCCTTGCATGTTGGACGCATACTGACGCCTTTTCGGGCTGCCAGGGTTGTGATATTTCAGGCTTGCTGACGTTCGACCCTGAATCCATCGAACCAACTCCCTCTGTTGCCAATGATGAACCACGAGCCAGGGTTGTTCCACCTCAATTCCAGCGTCTTAAAGCCCTGCTATCCTCCCCGATCGAAGAGTTGATCGAGGGTTCTGAGGAGGTGAAGAGCGTTCTTGCTGAAATCAAAGACCAACTCCCAGTAGCATTGCAGGTGAAGCTTTGGCCAGTTGTAACTCTGTCTTTCTACGGGTCAAGGGTGAAGTTAGCTCGTGAGAGGATCAGTCTGCGCCGCGCCCAACTTCCACTGAAGGCCAATATCGCAGACAGATGTCAGCAGCTCAACGAGAAAAAGGCGTCTCTTGACGCCAAAACTGACACCTCTGTCAGTACCGCCGAGCTCGCATCCTTGAAAAGGGAGTTGGAAGATCTTGAAGAGAAGGTCCGGGCGACTAAACAGCTCATTCGTGACAAGGAAGAATCCATCGCCCGCTCCCAAGACGAAGCAGAAAGCCACAAAGCTCAACTGAAGACCGATCTGGCAGAAATACGTGCCCTGAACAAGCAGCTAGTGACGGGCAAGGACGAAGATGACGAAGCCGAGATCTCCGAGGTGGATCGTGTCCGTGCTGACACCATCCACGCATTCGAGGCATTTCTTCAATAGCTCGTTTATGTAAAATTGCATCTGCTTGTGACAGTTTGAACCTCTAGAGTCGATGACTGTGCATCGGCTATATATTTTGTGTTTTTTTTTATTTGGCCGATTTCATGTATCGGCCCCCACATTTCACTGTCCATCATCCCACATGCTTGGGAAATATTTCTTGAGATGTTGGCCGTTGACAGCCACTGGGAATTTTACGTCGTCCAGCTCCTCAAGCATGTACGCGTTTCCTCTTAAAACCTGATCGACCCTGTATGGCCCGTGCCAATTTGGAGACCATTTACCATATGTTGCATCCTTAGTCCCTAATGGCAACACAGCTTCCCATACCAGATCACCAACGTGGAACTCCTTTGGTCTCACTTTCTTGTTATATGCACGAGCTACCTTGGCCTTGTTCTCTTTGATTTTCTCAAGCGACCACAGCCTGAGCTCAGTTAAATCCTCAACACTGTCACTCATCAGGGTTGCATATTCTTCAGTTGTAAGATTGTTCTGAAAAGTGACACGTCTCGATCCAGCCGTAATTTCCCAAGGTAATACGGCTTCTTGTCCATAGACTAGATGGTATGGCGAGGTTTTTATCGCTCCATGGCATGACATGCGATAAGCCCATAAAGCCTCTGACAGAACCTCGTGCCAACGCCTAGGGTGCTCGTCGACTTTCCTCTTGATCAGCTTGATAAGGCTCTGGTTGGACGCTTCAGCTTGCCCATTTGCTTGAGCATAGTATGGGGATGATCGAATCAGCTTAATCTCCGTGTCCTCACAGAATTTTCTAAACTCGTGAGAAATGAAGACCGAACCTCCATCGGTCGTGATAGTTTGGGCAATCCCGAATCTGTGAATGACATGTTCTTTCACAAAATTGATAACATCCTTTGAGTTCACTGACTTCATCGGGACAGCCTCCACCCATTTAGTGAAATAATCAGTAATGGCCAAAATCCACATGTGGCCTTTGCTTGATGGAGGATTGATCTTGCCAATCATATCCATGCCCCAACCTCGGAATGGCCAAGGTTTGATGATGGGGTTCATTGCTGACGCGGGTACCATCTGAATTTTCCCAAATTTCTGACATGCTTGACACCCTTTGTAGTACTTGAAGCAGTCCTCAAGGAGGAGATGGGCCGTAATCAAGATGGGCTTGGAAGATACATATATGCAACATGTTGTTGAATCGGCCTTGTACATGGATTTGGGCTAAATTGCCCGTCTATCTGTATATTGTAGTAGGTTACGTTTCGGTTTAGGTAAGAGATAGAGTTGTAGAGTTATTCCAAAGATAGAAACTCTCCGGACTATAAATATGTACCTAAGGTTATCGAGAAAAGGAGGACAATCACGTTCACAACAAACACAATCTCGGCGCATCGCCACCCCTTGTTTCTAGGGTTTCTTCCGGGTAAGTGTCATGCCTTGCGATCTAGGCAGTATTTGCTTATGCGTTATTTGGTGTTACTCGTACTGAAGCCTTGTTGATGGCGAGTAATACTATTATCATAGATTTGTTTAGGTTAGCATCGGTACTTTTCGCTATGATTGTTTAAGTTATGCTACCTCTAGTTACCTCGCTGCCTTTGCACCTTTTCCCGGGCGTAAGGGTAGCATCTTGCTTGATCCTTATTCAGTTGATTCGATCTGTTATAGTTGTGCCTTGTTTTCCAAGGTTTAGTTTGATATCCACGTAGTCAGGCCTTGCAAACGGGTTGAACGATCCAGTAGTACGTAAGGATATGGTTTGCTAGTTCGAGAGGAGTTGTTCCGGTAATTGATCTTTCGTCGGTTGTTAGGCCTCCTCTAGGGTTAGTTTTCTATCATCTTTTGTATCTGCCAGGCTCAATTACGTGTAGGTCGTTCCAATTACGTGGTGAAAACATTAAACTGTCGTAGATCGATTTGACTTGTAATGATGAAGCAAAACCCCATGTTATCGTAAATCTAATGCAGAACCATGGGACAATCAGCTCTAGGAGCCGATTCACAGGGAAACCTGGGAGCCGGTCACGGCTCGAATTTTACGTATACTTGTTTACCATGCAGGAAACTAATCGAAGCAATCCATCACCTTCCTGACCAGGTATAGGTCAGGTGGCACGCCCTCGAACCAAGCCAGGACGTGTGCCGGAGTTTTGCGGGCCGTTGCCCGAGGGACCAGGGCCCACCAGCAGTTCTGGGAGCCTCCCGGCATGGATATGTGTGCACCTACGTGCCGGACTGCAATAACCTGACACGCACCAACCAGATTGCAACCGCAGGGATTTCTGCGGCAGGAGTTCCTGGAGCAGGGGCTTCAGGAGCAGGCGTTTCTGGAGCAGCGATGTCTGGGATGGACGCCAACAAACAGGCGTGGCTAGCCAAGTATGCCACTGGAACGAGTCATGAGAATCTAGCCCCTGCAGCTCAAACAGTGGAGCAAATCCGTACCATCTTGAGAGACCAGTTCGGCTTCGTGCCGAAGAGAAGGACAATCGGCTATTCAAAGCCGTACCCCAACGAGTCTGATCTGATTCCGCTGCCACCCAAGTATCGGCTCCCTGAGTTCTCAAGGTTTAGCGGATCAGAAGGGTCGAGCTCGATCGAGCACGTGAGCCGATACCTGGCACAGTTAGGCATGATTTCAGCATCGGATCAGTTGCGCGTAAGGTTCTTTGCGCAATCTCTGACAGGACCAGTTTTTGGGTGGTACACCTCGCTGCCACCTGATTCGATTCAGACCTGGAAGCAACTGGAAGAGCAGTTCCACATTCAGTATCATTCAGAGGCTACCGAGGCTGGCATTGCAGACCTGGCACAGGTGCGGAAAAAGCGGGGAGAAACTGTAGCCGAGTACATCCAGCGCTTCAGGACTGTCAAGAACCGATGTTACTCCGCTCGTTTAACTGAAAAAGAAGCAGACGAGCTGGCAGTGTTGGGTCTCTCAGCACCTATCAAGGATCTGGCTTTCCAAGTAGAGTACAACTCATTGGCGCACATGGCCCAGAAGCTGACGATGTATGAACAACGCCACCCTGAGTTGTACCAAGACAAGTTCAAACGTCCGATAGGCCTGGTCGATACAGAAGAAGAAGATCCTACACAAGACCAGGAGGTGGCCGTGGCTGAATGGGCTCGGGGGGCAGATCCTGTATCCTGCAAATGGGTGAAACAGCAAGGGCCTGCAAAAGGGTTCGACTTCGACGTGAGCAAAGTCGAGCAGATATTCGATTTACTGCTGAAGGAGAAGCAGTTGAAGTTACCCGAAGGCCACAAAATCCCTACGGCTCGCATCACTCGTTCACCCACACCACCAATGATTGCAAAGAGCTACGTCGCCAGATCCAAACAGCGATAGAACAAGGCCGTCTGATCCTTGGGCAGTTCGCCATGAAAGTGGACACAAACCCATTTCCTGGCGTCAACATGGTAGAACACAGTCACTCCACGAGGCGTCAACTGGATTTCTCGTTCGATGTTAATATGGCAGGATCTGGGTACCACCATGGCACATACAAGGAGGAAGGCGGTCGCTCTCGGGGCAAAGAAAGAGAGGAGGCTGGTCCACGCGACCGGCCCAGCTACGATGACAGGCGGTATTTAACTGAGGAACAGGTGAGGAGCGTGCGATATCAGAAGCCACATTCCACGCATCTCCTTAACAAGTATGAGCGTCAGTATGAACGACGGCGCCGGCGCGATGGAGACGATGAAGGATATGAGCACCTCGCTAGGGGACCGTCAAAAGAAAAGGAAGGCGCAGACAAACATTGGGATTATCCTTTCTTCAAGTATTGCTGGGATGCGGGAATGAGCCGATTGCCTATAATCGATAACTGCCCGGAATGTGGACTGCAGAAGGAGGACACGGGGCCAGTTTCAGTGTTCAAGCGTCTAGGGCCTCTCCCACCTCAGAGCCGACACAGGGAGTCCGCTCGAGCAAAGGATCTCGAGGAGCCAATGGATGACAAAGAAGAAGACAGATATCACCGTCCAAGGTGGTGTCCCGACGGACTCAGACACACCCAAAAGCGTAGAGTGCAGCGGCTGCGTAACTTGGAGGAAGCCGAAGCGCAGTACCTCCACGCTTTAAGGAAAGCACGGCCCGATCTGGCCGTTAAAATTCGGAAGACCTTGGAAACGGAAGATCGCCCGAAAAGGAAAGAGTGGCGCCCCAAACCGGTAAAATCGGATGCAAAGACATCGGCTGGCACAAACATGGTGTTCATACTTCCGTCGGAGTTCTGCGCTCCAAGAACCAACGCGCTACCAGTGGCACAGTTTGACTGCGGCCCACGGCCGGTTATCTTTGAGAAGCCACGTGAGAAGGGCTACAAACATCTGAAAGCCCTGTACCTACGAGGTTACATCAACGGGCAGCCTGTCAGCAAGATGTTGGTGGACACCGGCGCGGAAGTCAATATAATGCCATACTCCATGCTACGGCGTTTGGGACGCTCCACCGCAGATCTGATCAAAACCAACGTCACGTTAAGCGACTTCAACGGCCAGACTTCAGAAACGCAAGGCGTACTGAACATGGATCTGACCGTGGGCAGAAAAACCATCCCTACGTCGTTCTTCGTCGTGGACAGCAAAAGCACCTACGCTGTCTTGCTAGGGAGAGATTGGATTCACGCTAATTGTTGCATTCCATCCACGATGCACCAGTTCCTAATACAGTGGGATGGAGATGAAGTGGAGGTCATTCATGCAGATGATTCGATCGAGATCTCCATAGCTGGCATGAACATCTGGGAAGCAGAAGACCAGGAGCCGATCTCTGGAATCAGTCTAGACGGCTGTGAGCGCATTGAAGCTACAAAAAACGGGGTGAGGCTGGTCTTATCCACTGGCCTGACAGAGTAGCAAAGTCCACGATCGTACGTGGTACGGCCGATCCCTGCGATCGGCCACAAAAAATAAAAAGCAGCAATCTTACGACAATCAGATCATGTAGTCGTAGCAGGGAGATTCCCTGCCATTGTAAAACACAAATAAGGTGTAAACCGTCCTTGACTAATGCAATCAAAAAGGGGGCCGATTCAGGCAATCGGCCCAAATTATTTTTGTTATCCTCACCTACTGTTTGCCCTGTGTTTAGCATCGATTTAACAGGTGACGGAAAGCTAGGGTATGGGTTTACATCCGCTGATGAACTAGAGGAAATCGACATCGGTCTTGGGGATAAGCCACGACCAACATTTATCAGCAAGAAGTTAGATCCGAGTCTGCGGGGTCCGATGATAGCTCTGTTGAAAGAATATCCAGACTGCTTCGCCTGGGACTATACAGAGATGCCTGGACTAGACAGGAGCATCATTGAGCATCGAATCCCGCTTAAAAAAGGATTTCGGCCATTCCAGCAGCGAGCACGAGAGATGAAGGCCGAAATTTTGGAAGAAGTCAAGAAAGAGGTCGAGAAAATGTTGACAGCCAAGTTAATCAGGCCATGCAGGTATGCTGAGTGGATTTCTAGTATCGTACCTGTAGAGAAAAAGGATGGCCGCTGGCGTGTTGCCATAGATTTTCGGGATCTCAATAGAGCTACTCCAAAGGATGAGTATCCGATGCCGGTGGCAGAAACGTTAATCAACGCAGCGGCTGGTCATAAGATCTTGAGCTTCATGGATGGCAATGCCGGTTACAACCAAATTTTTATGGCTCCAGAAGACATACACAAGACTGCGTTCAGAGTCCCAGGTTCGGTGGGGTTGTTTGAATATGTAGTCATGACGTTTGGACTAAAGAATGCCGGCGCCACGTACCAAAGAGCCATGAATTACATTTTCCATGATCTGATCGGCAAGCTGGTGGAAATTTACATCGATGACGTGGTGGTGAAGTCTGCTTCAGTACAAGGACACTTGGACGATCTGCAACGCGTCCTGGATCGAACAAGAAAATTCGGGCTACGGATGAATCCAAAGAAGTGTGCCTTCGGGGTAACGGCCGGTCAGTTCTTGGGTTTTTTGGTCCATGAACGCGGAATTGAGATCGGCCTGAAAAGTCAGGAGGCAGTGCGAACAATGAAGCCACCTACCACGAAGAAAGAACTGCAGTCTCTCATCGGCAAGATCAACTTCGTCAGAAGATTCATCTCCAATCTGTCTGGAAGAATAGAGCCGTTCATGGGATTGGTGAAGATTAAATCTGACGAGGAATTCCGCTGGGGGGCAGAACAACAACGAGCCTTCGACGAGATCAAAGAATATCTGACGAAGCCGCCAGTGTTGGTTCCGCCCCAGCCGGATAGGCCATTCTACATTTACTTATCAGTAGCTGACACATCCATCGCCTCAGTGGTGGTGCAAGTTTATGATGGGCTGGAGCGAGTTGTATTTTACATCAGCAGAAGGATGCTGGATGCAGAGACAAGGTATCCTGAGATCGACAAGTTGTGCCTCTGCCTATTTTTCACCTGCACCAAGCTGCGCCACATTTTGCTATCAGCGGAGATTGTCATCATATGCAAATCAGATGTCATAAAGCACATGCTGTCGGCTCCTATGTTGAAAGGCCGACTGGGCAAATGGATGTTTGCATTATCGGAGTTTGACATCCGGTATCAACCCGCGAAAGAGGTTAAGGGTCAGGCATTGGCCGACCTTATCGCTGAAAGGATCAACACTAATATAGCAGCACTGTCTATACGAGCGTGGGCTATGTTTTTTGATGGATCGGTTTGTGACGATGGGTGCGGCATCGGCATTCTACTCGTGTCGCCCCGGGGGGCAACATTTTCCTTCTCCATCAGATTATCTGCCCCTCGCACCAACAACGTCGCTGAGTATGAGGCGATACGCAAGGGAATGGAGTTGCTCATCGAAGCTGGAGCAGAAGCAGTGGAAATTTTTGGAGACTCCAAGTTGGTGATTTCTCAACTCACGGAGGAATACAAGTGTGAGAGCGAGTCGCTCTTCCCATTATGGCTGCAATGCCGCGAGCTGATGGCACAGTTCCGGTACATAAACTTCACCTGGATCCCGCGATCGCAGAATACCGAGGCGAATGATCTTGCACAAATGGCTTCAGGCTACAAGGACGTAGCAGAGGGAGCCGATGTTCAGGTACAGTTCCTGGAAGCAGACGACTGGAGAGCCGATATCTTCAATTACTTGAAGGATTCGGCTCGGGGGGGCACCTAAACGGATAAGGTACAAGGCCATGAAGTATGTGCTTATCGGGGACGACATGTTTTACAGGACTCTGGAGGGGTTATTGCTCAAATGTCTGGGGACAGCCGAGGCCAATCGGCTCCTACACGAGGTACACGAAGGCGCCTGTGGAACTCACCAATCGGCTCACAAGATGAAATGGTTGATCAGGCGATCAGGGTTTTATTGGCCCACCATGCTTGAGGACTGCTTCAAGTACTACAAAGGGTGTCAAGCATGTCAGAAATTTGGGAAAATTCAGATGGTACCCGCGTCAGCAATGAACCCCATCATCAAACCTTGGCCATTCCGAGGTTGGGGCATGGATATGATTGGCAAGATCAATCCTCCATCAAGCAAAGGCCACATGTGGATTTTGGCCATTACTGATTATTTCACTAAATGGGTGGAGGCTGTCCCGATGAAGTCAGTGAACTCAAAGGATGTTATCAATTTTGTGAAAGAACATGTCATTCACAGATTCGGGATTCCCCAAACTATCACGACCGATGGAGGTTCGGTCTTCATTTCTCACGAGTTTAGAAAATTCTGTGAGGACACGGGGATTAAGCTGATTCGATCATCTCCATACTATGCTCAAGCAAATGGGCAAGCTGAAGCGTCCAACCAGAGCCTTATCAAGCTGATCAAGAGGAAAGTCGACGAGCACCCTAGGCGTTGGCACGAGGTTCTGTCAGAGGCTTTATGGGCTTATCGCATGTCATGCCATGGAGCGATAAAAACCTCTCCATACCATCTAGTCTATGGACAAGAAGCCGTATTACCTTTTGAAATTACGGCTGGATCGAGACGTGTCACTTTTCAGAACAATCTTACAACTGAAGAATATGCAACCCTGATGAGTGACAGTGTTGAGGATTTAACTGAGCTCAGGCTGTGGTCGCTTGAGAAAATCAAAGAGAACAAGGCCAAGGTAGCTCGTGCATATAACAAGAAAGTGAGACCAAAGGAGTTCCACGTTGGAGATCTGGTATGGGAAGCTGTGTTGCCATTAGGGACTAAGGATGCAACATATGGTAAATGGTCTCCAAATTGGCACGGGCCATACAGGGTCGATCAGGTTTTAAGAGGGAACGCGTACATGCTTGAGGAGCTGGACGGCGTAAAATTCCCAGTGGCTGTCAACGGCCAACATCTCAAGAAATATTTCCCAAGCATGTGGGATGATGGACAGTGAAATGTGGGGGCCGATACATGAAATCGGCCAAATAAAAAAAACACAAAATATATAGCCGATGCACAGTCATTGACTCTAGAGGTTCAAACTGTTACAAGCAGATGCCAGTTTACATAAACGAGCTATTGAAGAAATGCCTCGAAGGCGTGGAGGGCGTTAGCACGGACACGATCCACCTCGGCGATCTCGGCTTCATCATCTTCGTCCTTGCCCGTCACTAGCTGCTTGTTCAGGGCACGTATTTCTGCCAGATCGGTCTTCAGTTGAGCTTTGAGGCTTTCTGCTTCGTCTTGGGAGCGGGCGATGGATTCTTCCTTGTCGCGAATGAGCTGTTTAGTCGCCCGGACCTTCTCTTCAAGATCTTCCAACTCCCTTTTCAAGGATGCGAGCTCGGCGGTACTGACAGAGTTGTCAGTTTTGGCGTCAAGAGACGCCTTTTTCTCGTTGAGCTGCTGACATCTGTCTGCGATATTGGCCTTCAGTGGAAGTTGGGCGCGGCGCAGACTGATCCTCTCACGAGCTAACTTCACCCTTGACCCGTAGAAAGACAGAGTTACAACTGGCCAAAGCTTCACCTGCAATGCTACTGGGAGTTGGTCTTTGATTTCAGCAAGAACGCTCTTCACCTCCTCAGAACCCTCGATCAACTCTTCGATCGGGGAGGACAGCAGGGCTTTAAGACGCTGGAATTGAGGTGGAACAGCCCTGGCTCGTGGTTCATCGTTGGCAACAGAGGGAGTTGGTTCGATGGATTCAGGGTCGAACGTCAGCAAGCCTGAAATATCACAACCCTGGCAGCCCGGAAAGGCGTCAGTATGCGTCCAACATGCAAGGATGAGCCGAAAAAAGCTAACGTACCTCTCCTAAGGTCGAGGGGATAGCAGATGACGAGACAATCGGCTTGTGTGTGGTTGCTGGGGGCTTGGCCAAAGTGGTAGCCGTTTCATCTGCACCTTCGGGGATTGCTAGATCCGGCTTGGCTAAAGGCATCGGCACTGCCCCGGCTTTCCCACTAGAAGCATCAGTCGTCTGCATGGAAGGTGTTTAGCCGATGTAAATAATGATGAATTGGCAGAGAAAAAGGAGTAAGTGGTAAGAGCATGAAGGGTGATGATTTTCGAAACCTCCTGGCTCGACGAAGAAGCTTGCAGTCCTTTGCGAGCTCTCTTGGGACCCACAGCTGGCCCCGCCTCGACGGGTGCTCGGGGGGCAGTAGGTTCAGGAACCGACCTTTTCCTGGAAGCCGATGGTGGTGAATCTGGCTGGCTCGGTGTGATGGTCTTCTCAGAATCTGTTGGGCCCAGTTCTCCTCGATTGGTCTGAGTGTCCTCGCTGGAGGTGTCTTCGACGGAAGCCTGTAAAAAAGGAGAACCAGTGAGCACGAGCATGTCTGCAAGAATGGAAGAATGAGAAGGATCGACCAAGGCATGGATCAGCCTACATGCGAGCTTTCTGGAGAAGGGCTCCGGCGCCTCAAGGTCTTCCTGGCAGCTACCTTCCTCGCCATCGTTCTTGTTTTAGTTGGAACTCGAGGGGCAGCTGACTTAGGAGTTGCTTGGTTCTTGGAAGCCGATTGTGGTGTTATTGGCTGGTTCTGCATCATGACCTTTTTCAAAGGTGGCGAGTTTTTGCAGAAAAGAACCACTGGAGCTGGCAGAAAGAACTCGAAGGGGGAGCCATCACTGTGCGTAGGTTCAGGGCCATCTTGTTGCTGCAAAGAGAAAGAGTGGGTTAGTAGAAGAATAATTTGTGAGCTGCATCAAGAAAATTTACAAGTAGTGGTACCTGTTCCACGGGGATGTCATAGTCAGCATCGAGCTGTTTCAGCAACGGTCCCAGAGCTCTCCTGAAGGCGTGAGTCTTCCACATCGACCACCAGTCTTCAAAGCCATCGGTTGATTCTTGGAGCGCGTTGGTTCTTGGAGCGCAGAACTCCGACGGAAGTATGAACACCATGTTTGTGCCAGCCGATGTCTTTGCATCGGCTTTTACCGGTTTGGGGCGCCACTCTTTCCTTTTCGGGCGATCTTCCGTTTCCAAGGTCTTCCGAATTTTAACGGCCAGATCGAGCCGTGCTTTCCTTAAAGCGTGGAGGTACTGCGCTTCGGCTTCCTCCAAGTTACGCAGCCGCTGCACTCTACGCTTTTGGGTGTGTCTGAGTCCGTCGGGACACCACCTTGGACGGTGATATCTGTCTTCTTCTTTGTCATCCATTGGCTCCTCGAGATCCTTTGCTCGAGCGGACTCCCTGTGTCGGCTCTGAGGTGGGAGAGGCCCTAGACGCTTGAACACTGAAACTGGCCCCGTGTCCTCCTTCTGCTGTCCACATTCCGGGCAGTTATCGATTGTCGGCAATCGGCTCATTCCCGCATCCCATCAATACTTGAAGAAAGGACAATCCCAATGTTTGTCTGCGCCTTCCTTTTCTTTTGACGGTCCCCTAGCGAGGTGCTCATATCCTTCATCGTCTCCATCGCGCCGGCGCCGTCGGTCATACTGACGCTCATACTTGTTAAGGAGATGCGTGGAATGTGGCTTCTGATATCGCACGCTCCTCACCTGTTCCTCAGTTAAATACCGCCTGTCATCGTAGCTGGGCCGGTCGCGTGGACCAGCCTCCTCTCTTTCTTTGCCCCGAGAGCGACCGCCTTCCTCCTTGTATGTGCCATGGTGGTACCCAGATCCTGCCATATTAACATCGAACGAGAAATCCAGTTGACGCCTCGTGGAGTGACTGTGTTCTACCATGTTGACGCCAGGAAATGGGTTTGTGTCCACTTTCATGGCGAACTGCCCAAGGATCAGACGGCCTTGTTCTATCGCTGTTTGGATCTGGCGACGTAGCTCTTTGCAATCATTGGTGGTGTGGGTGAACGAGTGATGCCACTTGCACTATGTTCTCCCGTTCATCTCCTGAGCCGTAGGGATTTTGTGGCCTTCGGGTAACTTCAGCTGCTTCTCCTTCAGCAGTAAATCAAATATCTGCTCGGCTTTGCTCACGTCGAAGTCGAACCCTTTTGCAGGCCCTTGCTGTTTCACCCATTTGCAGGATACAGGATCTGCCCCCCGAGCCCATTCAGCCACGGCCACCTCCTGGTCTTGTGTAGGATCTTCTTCTTCTGTATCGACCAGGCCTATCGGACGTTTGAACTTGTCTTGGTACAACTCAGGGTGGCGCTGTTCATACATCGTCAGCTTCTGGGCCATGTGCGCCAATGAGTTGTACTCTACTTGGAAAGCCAGATCCTTGATAGGTGCTGAGAGACCCAACACTGCCAGCTCGACTGCTTCTTTTTCAGTTAAACGAGCGGAGTAACATCGGTTCTTGACAGTCCTGAAGCGCTGGATGTACTCGGCTACAGTTTCTCCCCGCTTTTGCCGCACCTGTGCCAGGTCTGCAATGCCAGCCTCGGTAGCCTCTAAATGATACTGAATGTGGAACTGCTCTTCCAATTGCTTCCAGGTCTGAATCGAATCAGGTGGCAGCGAGGTGTACCACCCAAAAGCTGGTCCTGTCAGAGATTGCGCAAAGAACCTTACGCGCAACTGATCCGATGCTGAAATCATGCCTAACTGTGCCAGGTATCGGCTCACGTGCTCGATCGAGCTCGACCCTTCTGATCCGCTAAACCTTGAGAACTCAGGGAGCCGATACTTGGGTGGCAGCGGAATCAGATCAAACTCGTTGGGGTACGGCTTTGAATAGCCGATTGTCCTTCTCTTCGGCACGAAGCCGAACTGGTCTCTCAAGATTGTCCCACCGGGCGTGCCAGAATGTGTTGCATGTCAAAACCCACCGGCGAGCAGCGACGAGCAACACGAAGAGCCGGGAGGCTCCAAGAACTGCTGGTGGGCCCTGGTCCCTCGGGCAACGGCCCGCAAAACTCCGGCACACGTCCTGGCTTGGTTCGAGGGCGTGCCACCTGACCTATACCTGGTCAGGAAGGTGATGGATTGCTTCGATCAGTTTCCTGCATGGTAAACAAGTATACGTAAAATTCGAGCCGTGACCGGCTCCCAGGTTTCCCTGTGAATCGGCTCCTGGAGCCGATTGTCCCATGGTTCTGCATTAGATTTACGATAACATGGGGTTTTGCTTCATCATTACAAGTCAAATCGATCTACGATAGTTTAATGTTTTCACCACGTAATTGGAACGTCCTACACGTAATTGAGCCTGGCAGATACAAAAGATGATAGAAAACTAACCCTAGAGGAGGCCTAACAACCGACGAAAGATCAATAACCGGAACAACTCCTCTCGAACTAGCAAACCATATCCTTACGTACTACTGGATCGTTCAACCCGTTTGCAAGGCCTGACTACGTGGATATCAAACTAAACCTTGGAAAACAAGGCACAACTATAATAGATCGAATCAACTGAATAAGGATCAAGCAAGATGCTACCCTTACGCCCGGGAAAAGGTGCAAAGGCAGCGAGGTAACTAGAGGTAGCATAACTTAAACAATCATAGCGAAAAGTACCGATGCTAACCTAAACAAATCTATGATAATAGTATTACTCGCCATCAACAAGGCTTCAGTACGAGTAACACCAAATAACGCATAAGCAAATACTGCCTAGATCGCAAGATGCGATCTAGGCAGCATGACACTTACCCGAAAGAAACCCTAGAAACAAGGGGTGGCGATGCGCCGAGATTGTGTTTGTTGTGAACGTGATTGTCCTCCTTTTCTCGATAACCTTAGGTACATATTTATAGTCCGGAGACTTTCTATCTTTGGAATAACTCTACAACTCTATCTCTTACCTAAACCGAAACGTAACCTACTACAATATACAGATACACGGGCAATTTAGCCCAAATCCACGTACAAGGCCGATTCAACAACATGTTGCATATATGTATCTTCCAAGCCCATCTTGATTACGGCCCATCTCCTCCTTTGGCCAAAATATGGCGATAACACATGCCCCCCTGGTTTTGGCAATAATAATTCCAAAACCACTCTGTTGATGTTTTTTCTTTCCCTTCTCTTTTTTTTTCTTCACATCGGGTTACGCGTTGCAGAGAAGAATCGTCACGCCACCCCCTCATCATGATGCCCTGTCTTCTCAACTCCTTCGCAGTGCATGATTTGACGATTTTGGCAGCACATTCTGGGAAACCGCTATGGCATTGAACCGCCTCCCACTATTCCCCTTTATTTAAATTCATCTGAGCAGTTTGCAGTCCCCATCTTCCTCCAGTAGCCAAAAAACCCTCTTCCTCTGCCGAAAAAACCCTCTTCCTCCGCCATGGCCTCCTCTTCTTCCGCCCTTTCCTCCCAGTCTTCCAACACCATTAGCGACCGGGAGCCGACGCCGGAGCACCAGCCCACGGCGGCGTACGAGACTCTCGCCCCACAATGGTGGGACGAGAGGGATTGGGATTTCGCCGCTTGGTCGGAGGACGACGCGTCCGTGACTGACGGCGAGGAGGGCCTGCAGTTCCTCGTCGACGGGGAACGGGAGGCGAAGAGCAGCGACGACGCCTGGTCCTGGGACGGCGTCGAATCCTCCGACGAGGAGGAGGAGTCGGAGGAGGACACCTCCTCCGATGAGTATCCACCGGTGAAGCGCTTCCGCGCCGGGTCCAGCGAGGACACCGAAGACGACGACGAGGACGAGGAGGCCCCCGCTGGCATCTTCAGCAGCAGCAGCGAAGACGACGCCGGCAGCAGCGCTGATGACAGAGAACAAGACGACGGCGAAGACAGCGGCGACGACCTCAGCCTCTAGATTAGGAACTAGTAGTAGTAGTAGTAGTAGTAGTAGTAGTAGTAGTAGTAGTAGTAGTAGTAGATTTCCTTTTGTAAGCAATCAGCTCCACTGTAAATAATCGTCTTTTGAATGAACGAAGATTACTTTTCCAAATCGAAGATTGCTTTTCCGACCCAATTTCGCCGATAGTCAAAATAGGTCGATGCTTCAGAAACCGATAGTACTGTATCGGCTTTCACCACACTGCGCTCATACAGTCAAATAAGTCAAATCTCAAAGAGCCGATGGTAAAGCATCGGCTTTCAAAAAACGTTGACAAGGTCAAAACTTGGTCGCATACTTAGACAACTCTGAGCGGCCACTTTCCAATTTCAAACGGTAACCTGCGACCCTCTTCAAAAAGGGGCGACCTAGATCTCCAATTTCCCACCGACCAGATCGAGCTCACAGCGACAAGAACCCTCGATCCCCAACTGCATAGATCCATCTCCGCCGGCAAACTAGATGGCGGAATCGTCCAACACCAACCCAGAGGTCTCCGGTCTGAAGGTACGCCTACTCCTCGCAGTCTGAACGCGATGCTAGAATTAATGGCGAACACCTGAATTAATGCCTTATTCCACCATTAAATTTTCTAGGTTTCAGACATTCTGCTGCCGCATCCTTCTCTCCCAAATTCTCTCTGTCTTGGCCCTCGTACAGATTCTAGTCCTGCCCATCTGATCTCTTGCGAAGCAAACAGAATCCCCTTCGTAAGCCAAGACCTAGATTTAAACTCTTGGGACGACTGCTTGCGAGCCTGGCCTAATCCCCCTGAACATTGGGTCTCTTGGTTCAGCAGGGTAGCTAGAGCTTACCAATCCCAATGGGAAACCACGGGAATAGCCGATGCCTTGCATTTGTCATTGTCTCCCCTTGAGAAACATGAGAATCTTCTAAAAACCATCGGCTACTTCTGGTCTGACGCTCTGAACTGCTTCATGTTCGGTCATGGCCCTATGTCACCAACTCTGTTAGACGTGGTGATGATTACTGGTCTGGATGTTACATCACCCAGCCCCTATGCTTTTAAACTGACCAAAGTCCCCTACAAACTGTCTTCTAAAACAGACTGCACGAACTGGGGTGCCTACCTCCAACGCCATATGAAAACAAAGGGCCCTGTCACAGAGAAAGAACACACAGCCTTTCTCAACTTCTGGCTGGAACATTTCATATTCTGTGGCCCTTCCCTTGCTCCAACCAAGAATTATCTCTCCTTAGCCCACGAACTGGCCAAAGGCACTCAACTTGGCATCGGCAAACTGTTCCTTGGAGAGGTCTATCGATATCTCCAGTTGATGTCTGTCAAGCTGTTCTCTGGCATAGCAGTCAAAACAGGTGGTCCTTGGTGGTTCATTCAGCTATGGGCTCAGCTGTATTTTCAAAACCACGTCCCAAACTTCCCCCTTTTGGCGAGTTGCACCTTTCCAGATGTAAAAGGGAAGCAGATCCGATGCACCAGCTATGGCCAAACTTTGTATAGACTGCCAGGTAGTAAACTGACCCCTCAAGAGGCATCCAAGTGGTTCAGCACTTTCTTTCAAGGCCTGGACAATCCTATCTTCTTTCCTTACATGGAAGAATCGGAACATCTTTAAAACCCACTCTCCTTCAGGCTAGACAATTTTGCCGATGACACCAGCACTCGGCAGCTCTTTTCCACTGTGATCCGTCCCTGTTTCCTTCCAGTTGGCATGAGTACATCCAATAGAATGATCAAGCCTGGGTATGAATTCTACCAGCCGGTCGTAGTAGCTCAGCAATTTGGCCTTGGACAAGTACCTCCCCATTTCTTTCTCCACCATCTTACAGAGAGCAGAGCCGACCTGCCTGATCCTCTCACCAGCCAAAGGTGTTATTCCTTCTTCGACGCCCTGACCATCCCAATTCCTAACGACCTCACCTTCGCCTCATCAACCGATGGCTTTGAAGACTGGAGGTCGATGTGGAAGACTCACGCCTTCAGGAGAGCTCTGGGACCGTTGCTGAAACAGCTCGATGCTGACTATGACATCCCCGTGGAACAGGTACCACTACTTGTAAATTTTCTTGATGCAGCTCACAAATGATTCTTCTACTAACCCATTCTTTCTCTTTGCAGCAACAAGATGGCCCTGAACCTACGCACAGTGATGGCTCCCCCTTCGAGTTCTTTCCGCCAGCTCCTGTGGTTCTTTTCTGCAAAAACTCGCCACCTTTGAAAAAGGTCATGATGCAGAACCAGCCGATAACACCACAATCGGCTTCCAAGAACCAAGCAACTCCTAAGTCAGCTGCCCCTCGAAGACACCTCCAGCGAGGACACTCAGACCAATCGAGGAGAACTGGGCCCAACAGATTCTGAGAGGACCATCACACCGAGCCAGCCAGATTCACCACCATCGGCTTCCAGGAAAAGGTCGGTTCCTGAACCTACTGCCCCCCGAGCACCAGTCGAGGCGGGGCCAGCTGTGGGTCCCAAGAGAGCTCGCAAAGGACTGCAAGCTTCTTCGTCGAGCCAGGAGGTTTCGAAAATCATCACCCTTCATGCTCTTACCACTTACTCCTTTTTCTCTGCCGATTCATCATTATTTACATCGGCTAAACACCTTCCATGCAGACGACTGATGCTTCTAGTGGGAAAGCCGGGGCAGTGCCGATGCCTTTAGCCAAGCCGGATCTAGCAATCCCCGAAGGTGCAGATGAAACGGCTACCACTTTGGCCAAGCCCCCAGCAACCACACACAAGCCGATTGTCTCGTCATCTGCTATCCCCTCGACCTTAGGAGAGGTACGTTAGCTTTTTTCGGCTCATCCTTGCATGTTGGACGCATACTGAAGCCTTTCCGGGCTGCCAGGGTTGTGATATTTCAGGCTTGCTGACGTTCGACCCTGAATCCATCGAACCAACTCCCTCTGTTGCCAACGATGAACCACGAGCCAGGGCTGTTCCACCTCAATTCCAGCGTCTTAAAGCCCTGCTGTCCTCCCCGATCGAAGAGTTGATCGAGGGTTCTGAGGAGGTGAAGAGCGTTCTTGCTGAAATCAAAGACCAACTCCAAGTAGCATTGCAGGTGAAGCTTTGGCCAGTTGTAACTCTGTCTTTCTACGGGTAAAGGGTGAAGTTAGCTCGTGAGAGGATCAGTCTGCGCCGCGCCCAACTTCCACTGAAGGCCAATATCGCAGACAGATGTCAGCAGCTCAACGAGAAAAAGGCGTCTCTTGACGCCAAAACTGACACCTCTGTCAGTACCGCCGAGCTCGCATCCTTGAAAAGGGAGTTGGAAGATCTTGAAGAGAAGGTCCAGGCGACTAAACAGCTCATTCGCGACAAGGAAGAATCCATCGCTCGCTCCCAAGACGAAGCAGAAAGCCTCAAAGCTCAACTGAAGACCGATCTGGCAGAAATACGTGCCCTGAACAAGCAGCTAGTGACGGGCAAGGACGAAGATGACGAAGCCGAGATCGCCGAGGTGGATCGTGTCCGTGCTGACGCCCTCCACGCCTTCGAGGCATTTCTTCAATAGCTCGTTTATGTAAACTGGCATCTGCTTGTAACAGTTTGAACCTCTAGAGTCGATGACTGTGCATCGGCTATATATTTTGTGTTTTTTTTTTATTTGGCCGATTTCATGTATCGGCCCCCACATTTCACTGTCCATCATCCCACATGCTTGGGAAATATTTCTTGAGATGTTGGCCGTTGACAGCCACTGGGAAATTTACGCCGTCCAGCTCCTCAAGCATGTACGCGTTCCCTCTTAAAACCTGATCGACCCTGTATGGCCCGTGCCAATTTGGAGACCATTTACCATATGTTGCATCCTTAGTCCCTAATGGCAACACAGCTTCCCATACCAGATCGCCAACGTGGAACTCCTTTGGTCTCACTTTCTTGTTATATGCACGAGCTACCTTGGCCTTGTTCTCTTTGATTTTCTCAAGCGACCACAGCCTGAGCTCAGTTAAATCCTCAACACTGTCACTCATCAGGGTTGCATATTCTTCAGTTGTAAGATTGTTCTGAAAAGTGACACGTCTCGATCCAGCCGTAATTTCCCAAGGTAAAACGGCTTCTTGTCCATAGACTAGATGGTATGGCGAGGTTTTTATCGCTCCATGGCATGACATGCGATAAGCCCATAAAGCCTCTGACAGAACCTCGTGCCAACGCCTAGGGTGCTCGTCGACTTTCCTCTTGATCAGCTTGATAAGGCTCTGGTTGGACGCTTCAGCTTGCCCATTTGCTTGAGCATAGTATGGAGATGATCGAATCAGCTTAATCCCCGTGTCCTCACAGAATTTTCTAAACTCGTGAGAAATGAAGACCGAACCTCCATCGGTCGTGATAGTTTGGGGAATCCCGAATCTGTGAATGACATGTTCTTTCACAAAATTGATAACATCCTTTGAGTTCACTGACTTCATCGGGACAGCCTCCACCCATTTAGTGAAATAATCAGTAATGGCCAAAATCCACATGTGGCCTTTGCTTGATGGAGGATTGATCTTGCCAATCATATCCATGCGCCAACCTCGGAATGGCCAAGGTTTGATGATGGGGTTCATTGCTGACGCGGGTACCATCTGAATTTTCCCAAATTTCTGACATGCTTGACACCCTTTGTAGTACTTGAAGCAGTCCTCAAGCATGGTGGGCCAATAAAACCCTGATCGCCTGATCAACCATTTCATCTTGTGAGCCGATTGGTGAGTTCCACAGGCGCCTTCGTGTTCCTCGTGTAGGAGCCGATTGGCCTCGGCTGTCCCCAGACATTTGAGCAATAACCCCTCCAGAGTCCTGTAAAACATGTCGTCCCCGATAAGCACATACTTCATGGCCTTGTACCTTATCCGTTTAGGTGCCCCCCCGAGCCGAATCCTTCAAGTAATTGAAGATATCGGCTCTCTAGTCGTCTGCTTCCAGGAACTGTACCTGAACATCGGCTCCCTCTGTTACGTCCTTGTAGCCTGAAGCCATTTGTGCAAGATCATTCGCCTCGGTATTCTGCGATCGCGGGATCCAGGTGAAGTTTATGTACCGGATCTGTGCCATCAGCTCGCGGCATTGCAGCCATAATGGGAAGAGCGACTCGCTCTCACACTTGTATTCCTCCGTGAGTTGAGAAATCACCAACTTGGAGTCTCCAAAAATTTCCACTGCTTCTGCTCCAGCTTCGATGAGCAACTCCATTCCCTTGCGTATCGCCTCATACTCAGCGACGTTGTTGGTGCGAGGGGCAGATAACCTGATGGAGAAGGAAAATGTTGCCCCCCGGGGCGACACGAGTAGCATGCCGATGCCGCACCCATCGTCACAAACCGATCCATCGAAAAAACATAGCCCACGCTCGTATAGACAATGCTGCTATATTAGTGTTGATCCTTTCAGCGATAAGGTCGGCCAACGCCTGACCCTTAACCGCTTTCGCGGGTTGATACCGGATGTCAAACTCCGATAATGCAAACATCCATTTGCCCAGTCGGCCTTTTAACATAGGAGCCGACAGCATGTGCTTTATGACATCTGATTTGCATATGATGACAATCTCCGCTGATAGCAAAATGTGGCGCAGCTTGGTGCAGGTGAAAAACAGGCAGAGGCACAACTTGTCGATCTCAGGATACCTTGTATCTGCATCCAGCATCCTTCTGCTGATGTAAAATACAACTCGCTCCAGCCCATCATAAACTTGCACCACCACTGAGGCGATGGATGTGTCAGCTACTGATAAGTAAATGTAGAATGGCCTATCCGGCTGGGGCGGAACCAACACTGGCGGCTTCGTCAGATATTCTTTGATCTCGTCGAAGGCTCGTTGTTGTTCTGCCCCCCAGCGGAATTCCTCGTCAGATTTAATCTTCACCAATCCCATGAACGGCTCTATTCTTCCTGACAGATTGGAGATGAATCTTCTGACGAAGTTGATCTTGCCGATGAGAGACTGCAGTTCTTTCTTCGTGGTAGGTGGCTTCATGTTCGCACTGCCTCCTGACTTTTCAGGCCGATCTCAATTCCGCGTTCATGGACCAAACAACCCAAGAACTGACCGGCCGTCACCCCGAAGGCACACTTCTTTGGATTCATCCGTAGCCCGAATTTTCTTGTTCGGTCCAGGACGCGTTGCAGATCGTCCAAGTGTCCTTGTACTAAAGCAGATTTGACCACCACGTCATTGATGTAAATTTCCACCAGCTTGCCGATCAGATCATGGAAAATGTAATTCATGGCTCTTTGGTACGTGGCGCCGGCATTCTTCAGTCCAAACGTCATGACTACATATTCAAACAACCCCACCGAACCTGGGACTCTGAACGCAGTCTTGTGTATGTCTTCTGGAGCCATAAAAATTTGGTTGTAACCAGCATTGCCATCCATGAAGCTCAAGATCTTATGACCAGCCGCTGCGTTGATTAACGTTTCTGCCACCGGCATCGGATACTCATCCTTTGGAGTAGCTCTATTGAGATCCCGAAAATCTATGGCAACACGCCAGCGGCCATCCTTTTTCTCTACAGGTACGATACTAGAAATCCACTCAGCATACCTGCATGGCCTGATTAACTTGGCTGTCAACATTTTCTCGACCTCTTTCTTGACTTCTTCCAAAATTTCGGCCTTCATCTATCGTGCTCGCTGCTGGAATGGCCGAAATCCTTTTTTAAGCGGGAGTCGATGCTCAATGATGCTCCTGTCTAGTCCAGGCATCTCTGTATAGTCCCAGGCGAAGCAGTCTGGATATTCTTTCAACAGAGCTATCATCGGACCCCGCAGACTCGGATCTAACTTCTTGCTGATAAATGTTGGTCGTGGCTTATCCCCAGGACCGATGTCGATTTCCTCTAGTTCTTCAGCGGATGTAAACCCATACCCTAGCTTTCCGTCACCTGTTAAATCGATGCTAAACACAGGGCAAACAGTAGGTGAGGATAACAAAAATAATTTGGGCCGATTGCCTGAATCGGCCCCCTTTTTGATTGCATTAGTCAAGGACGGTTTACACCTTATTTGTGTTTTACAATGGCAGGGAATCTCCCTGCTACGACTACATGATCTGCTTGTCGTAAGATTGCTGCTTTTTATTTTTTGTGGCCGATCGCAGGGATCGGCCGTACCACATACGATCGTGGACTTTGCTACTCTGTCAGGCCAGTGGATAAGACCAGCCTCACCCCGTTTTTTGTAGCTTCAATGCACTCACAGCCGTCTAGACTGATTCCAGAGATCGGCTCCTGGTCTTCTGCTTCCCAGATGTTCATGCCAGCTATGGAGATCTCGATCGAATCATCTGCATGAATGACCTCCACTTCATCTCCATCCCACTGTATTAGGCACTGGTGCATCGTGGATGGAATGCAGCAATTAGCGTGAATCCAATCTCTCCCTAGCAAGACAGCGTAGGTGCTTTTGCTGTCCACGACGAAGAATGACGTAGGGATGGTTTTTCTGCCCACGGTCAGATCCACGTTCAGTACGCCTTGCGTTTCTGAAGTCTGGCCGTTGAAGTCGCTTAACGTGATGTTGGTTTTGATCAGATCTGCGGTGGAGCGTCCCAAACGCCGTAGGATGGAGTATGGCATTATATTGACTGTCGCGCCGGTGTCCACCAACATCTTGCTGATAGGCTGCCCGTTGATGTAACCTCGTAGGTACAGGGCTTTCAGATGTTTGTAGCCCTTCTCACGTGGCTTCTCAAAGATAACCGGCCGTGGGCCGCAGTCAAACTGTGCCACTGGTAGCGCGTTGGTTCTTGGAGCGCAGAACTCCGACGGAAGTATGAACACCATGTTTGTGCCAGCCGATGTCTTTGCATCGGCTTTTACCGGTTTGGGGCGCCACTCTTTCCTTTTCGGGCGATCTTCCGTTTCCAAGGTCTTCCGAATTTTAACGGCCAGATCGGGCCGTGCTTTCCTTAAAGCGTGGAGGTACTGCGCTTCGGCTTCCTCCAAGTTACGCAGCCGCTGCACTCTACGCTTTTGGGTGTGTCTGAGTCCGTCGGGACACCACCTTGGACGGTGATATCTGTCTTCTTCTTTGTCATCCATTGGCTCCTCGAGATCCTTTGCTCGAGCGGACTCCCAGTGTCGGCTCTGAGGTGGGAGAGGCCCTAGACGCTTGAACACTGAAACTGGCCCCGTGTCCTCCTTCTGCTGTCCACATTCCGGGCAGTTATCGATTGTAGGCAATCGGCTCATTCCCGCATCCCAGCAAGACTTGAAGAAAGGACAATCCCAATGTTTGTCTGCGCCTTCCTTTTCTTTTGATGGTCCCCTAGCGAGGTGCTCATATCCTTCATCGTCTCCATCGCGCCGGCGCCGTCGGTCATACTGACGCTCATACTTGTTAAGGAGATGCGTGGAATGTGGCTTCTGATATCGCACGCTCCTCACCTGTTCCTCAGTTAAATACCGCCTGTCATCGTAGCTGGGCCGGTCGCGTGGACCAGCCTCCTCTCTTTCTTTGCCCCGAGAGCGACCGCCTTCCTCCTTGTATGTGCCATGGTGGTACCCAGATCCTGCCATATTAACATCGAACGAGAAATCCAGTTGACGCCTCGTGGAGTGACTGTGTTCTACCATGTTGACGCCAGGAAATGGGTTTGTGTCCACTTTCATGGCGAACTGCCCAAGGATCAGACGGCCTTGTTCTATCGCTGTTTGGATCTGCCGACGTAGATCTTTGCAATCATTGGTGGTGTGGGTGAACGAGTGATGCCACTTGCAGTATGGTCTCCCGTTCATCTCCTGAGCCGTAGGGATTTTGTGGCCTTCGGGTAACTTCAGCTGCTTCTCCTTCAGCAGTAAATCGAATATCTGCTCGGCTTTGCTCACGTCGAAGTCGAACCCTTTTGCAGGCCCTTGCTGTTTCACCCATTTGCAGGATACAGGATCTGCCCCCCGAGCCCATTCAGCCACGGCCACCTCCTGGTCTTGTGTAGGATCTTCTTCTTCTGTATCGACCAGGCCTATCGGACGTTTGAACTTGTCTTGGTACAACTCAGGGTGGCGCTGTTCATACATCGTCAGCTTCTGGGCCATGTGCGCCAATGAGTTGTACTCTACTTGGAAAGCCAGATCCTTGATAGGTACTGAGAGACCCAACACTGCCAGCTCGACTGCTTCTTTTTCAGTTAAACGAGCGGAGTAACATCGGTTCTTGACAGTCCTGAAGCGCTGGATGTACTCGGCTACAGTTTCTCCCCGCTTTTGCCGCACCTGTGCCAGGTCTGCAATGCCAGCCTCGGTAGCCTCTGAATGATACTGAATGTGGAACTGCTCTTCCAGTTGCTTCCAGGTCTGAATCGAATCAGGTGGCAGCGAGGTGTACCACCCAAAAGCTGGTCCTGTCAGAGATTGCGCAAAGAACCTTACGCGCAACTGATCCGATGCTGAAATCATGCCTAACTATGCTAGGTATCGGCTCACGTGCTCGATCGAGCTCGACCCTTCTGATCCGCTAAACCTTGAGAACTCAGGGAGCCGATACTTGGGTGGCAGCGGAATCAGATAAAACTCGTTGGGGTACGGCTTTGAATAGCCGATTGTCCTTCTCTTCGGCACAAAGCCGAACTGGTCTCTCAAGATGGTACGGATTTGCTCCACTGTTTGAGCTGCAGGGGCTAGATTCTCATGACTCGTTCCAGTGGCATACTTGGCTAGCCACGCCTGTTTGTCGGCGTCCATCCCAGACATCGCTGCTCCAGAAACGCCTGCTCCTGAAGCCCCTGCTCCAGGAACTCCTGCCGCAGAAATCCCTGCGGTTGCAATCTGGTTGGTGCGTGTCAGGTTATTGCAGTCCGGCACGTAGGTGCACACATATCCATGTGGGATTTCTTTAGGTGGCTCAAACAGGAACTGGCAATCGCCTGGGTCGCCTCCGACCTTGTAGACGACGTACGCCGCTGCCCCTGGTGGCTCCGGAGCTGCAAGTGTGAATGGCAGCGGTGGCCTGGCCTGGAGCGGTCTTTCTCCCTGGTGAGTCCCCAGAGTAGGCCCCGACGGAGAGTACTGATGTTTCATGATCTCCTGAACTACGCGAACTGCGATCCGCTCGAAAGCGTTCACCAGGCTCTCAGAATGGCGGTGAAGAGAATGAGCCACCATGTAGTTGACTTCCTGTCGCAGAGCTCTGGTGCGCTCCTCTGAAGGAACAGACAGATCCACCTCATCAAGAGCACCTTCAGGTGAGAAACCTTTCCACCTGATGCCATGCTTACGGGTCCTCTCAAAAGAGCCGATGAGATTGGCTTCGAAGATAGCTTTGATGTCATCATACTTCGCCTTGTGCTCCTCAGGCAGCTCGTCATACGTGACTGGTCTGTCCCCCATCTCAGCGTCGGATGTTGATGCAGATGCTGTTGAAGGTCCCACCGAGCGTGCCAGAATGTGTTGCCTGTCAAAACCCACCGGCGAGCAGCGACGAGCAACACGAAGAGCCGGGAGGATCCCAGAACTGCTGGTGGGCCCTGGTCCCTCGGGCAACGGCCCGCAAAACTCCGGCACACGTCCTGGCTTGGTTCGAGGGCGTGCCACCTGACCTATACCTGGTCAGGAGGGTGATGGATTGCTTCGATCAGTTTCCTGCATGGTAAACAAGTATACGTAAAATTCGAGCCGTGATCGGCTCCCAGGTTTCCCTGTGAATCGGCTCCTGGAGCCGATTGTCCCATGGTTCTGCATTAGATTTACGATAACATGGGGTTTTGCTTCATCATTACAAGTCAAATCGATCTACGACAGTTTAATGTTTTCACCACGTAATTGAGCCTGGCAGATACAAAAGATGATAGAAAACTAACCCTAGAGGAGGCCTAACAACCGACGAAAGATCAATTACCGGAACAACTCCTCTCGAACTAGCAAACCATATCCTTACGTACTACTGGATCGTTCAACCCTTTTGCAAGGCCTGACTACGTGGATATCAAACTAAACCTTGGAAAACAAGGGACAACTATAACAGATCGAATCAACTGAATAAGGATCAAGCAAGATGCTACCCTTACGCCCGGGAAAAGGTGCAAACGCAGCGAGGTAACTAGAGGTAGCATAATTTAAACAATCATAGCGAAAAGTACCGATGCTAACCTAAACAAATCTATGATAATAGTATTACTCGCCATCAACAAGGCTTCAGTACGAGTAACACCAAATAACGCATAAGCAAATACTGCCTAGATCGCAAGATGCGATCTAGGCAGCATGACACTTACCCGAAAGAAACCCTAGAAACAAGGGGTGGCGATGCGCCGAGATTGTGTTTGTTGTGAACGTGATTGTCCTCCTTTTCTCGATAACCTTAGGTACATATTTATAGTCCGGAGACTTTCTATCTTTGGAATAACTCTACAACTCTATCTCTTACCTAAACCGAAACGTAACCTACTACAATATACAGATACACGGGCAATTTAGCCCAAATCCACGTACAAGGCCGATTCAACAACACGTTGCATATATGTATCTTCCAAGCCCATCTTGATTACGGTCCATCTCCTCCTTTGGCAAAAATATGGCGATAACAGAGACATCTATGTACTTTGTGATGTTATCGTGTACGATTTGACATAGTTTAAGTACTATATGGTTAAAATATTGTTTTTTTGATATTTCTATGTATTATTATCCATATAATATTTTCTGAAATGTTTTTGAAAATTGCTATTATATCGTAGTTATATACTAAATGTTTTATAATTATTGTATATAGTATGTAAACCAATGGATATCCATGGATACATGGCTATCCGTCGGGTTTGGATCTGGAGCGACATCCATGTCCATGGATATCTTCGTGGGCAGGCTAGAGTGAGGTTCATGGATTTGGATTTGGATCTGGTTTTGGTATATCCGTCCAAACCCGCTCCATTGCCATCCCTAAATGGTACGCACAGTGACATGCACTAATGAAGTTAAACTCAAAGCACGACAACAATGCAAACATACATTCAAGATCATTTCACCACCGAATTGTCCTGCCATGCAGCAGTTTGTAGACTGTATTTTTAAGTAGGTAAGTTATTCTTTTTTGCGAATAAGGTAAGTTATTCAACAAGCAAATATCTAAAAACACAACACAGGACCCCAAGACACGACAGACTTAATTATTGGACGGAGGAGCCAGCAGCCCAGCGCTTCCTTGAGTTCTGCACCATCGTTGGCAAGTCGGTCTTGAACGACATGGCGAGCACCTCATCATCAATGTAAGTGCCGGAGATCCCATGCGGTCGCCTAACCCTAACCCTTCCTCCTAGGTCGCCTCCCTCCCAGGCGGCTCCGAAGGCGCCTCCACCTCCATTCTCTAGGCCCGGCCGATCTAGAAGATGCGGTCGCCCCTGCCAGCGATGGTGGCGGCGCCCATCTAGTCAGAATGAGGGTGGGTGGTGTTGGGTGCTCGGTCGCGTCATGCGGGAGGCGGTGTGGCATGGATTGAGGGAGCAGGGCTGCGTGACCTAGGAGGGGCCGGGGCCTAAGGCCTCCAGCGGTGGGGCGGGGACATGGAGGCGGCAGCCTGCCGCCGACGATGGCGCTGATCACCGTTGCGTGCGATTTGGGCCACTTGACCGTGGTTTCGACCTCTCAGCTTTTGATCGGGTTTGAGGAGCCCGGGTTGGGATGCGGTTGCGGGGGTCCTCAATCCCTTCGATGTCTCAGCCTTCTGCTGCTTCCTTGCCCGATGTCTTTGTGCTGGAGGAGCGAGGCTGGAGGCGTGGGGGCCTGCGAGTCTCACGAATAATGGCATTGGTCCTAGAGTTCCTCCCGTGCCAGGATAAAGATTCGCTTGATGTCTTCCCTCATTGATCTGGCCGGAGTGTCGAGTTCCGGAAGGCTCCATCGGTGAAGTCCCACGGGTGTATCATGCTTGAAGATTGCTGGATCGGAAGGTATTCAGGCGCGCATACCCATTGTTTTTTCTGGCCGTTTGGTTTTAGAGGGAGAGTTGTGAATCTCTGTTGTTTGTTACCATCATGTGTCATGTCTTCAACGATCTATGGTGAAGTCAGATGCAGAGAGTGTCAGGAAAGCAGGAACATGAGGGCAGCGATGGTGATTTGAGTCTTTGTGGCAATGAGAAACTGGATGTGTGTTTTGTGACTTGTAGCAGCGATTATTTATGGGGGGATACAACACAGAAGGAGTTCCCGGTCTTACCTTGCAGGGTGCAAATCCAAGGTCTGGCCTTAATTGGTTGTGCCTAGCAATAACCTTGCTGAAGACATTGTTTTGCGTGCGAGGATTTCTTCAGGATGAAAACATATGATCTTTGATCGGGCGACTACTGCGTTTGTACAATGTTTTCTTATCGTTGTTATTGGAGTGGTTGGACTTTTGGTAGTGTCAGTGTCGTTGCTTTGAGTAATATTTTTTGTAGCATGACTTTTTTTTAATTCTTCTTTATTTTTCTGGGTTACGTGCGTCAGTAAGACCGGCCGAATATGCGTTGTTATAGAGGCTGGGTCTAATCAGTATCTTCATGATATTAATATATAGAAACAAAAAAATCAACGCCAGTGCCAAACACAGTGAAGGGATTGTTCACGGTGCCTACAAAGGCGCTGCCAAATGTCGAGAAGGCCATTGCGAGGTTAAAACCTTGTTTCGACTGATAGTGCGCCAACCCCTTGGGGAAGACGAGCATGTCACTAGCGACGAGATCCTTGGTGTAGAGCTTGCAGGTGGTGTCAATGAAGCCGACGGAGAGCGCACCTTCGATAACGAGAAGAAGCTCAGCCGCGTGTGGGTGGCTGTGTGTTCACGTTGGCATAGGACAATCCCTGCCCGCTGAGTATCGGGAACTAGGCCATGGAGGCCTTATGAGTTATGAAAGTCATCGTCGGCAACGGAAAAGGGTGGAGCCAGTGTAGGTGACGTAGTCGCCGGTGATGTTGGTTGGCGAGGATGTCCAGTTCGCCGGCCTGGATAGCGAGTGGCACCGCCCTGAGTGCCGACGACACCAGCACCAACGAGTACAAGCTTATGGGTGCCATTAGATCACATATGTTCTTGGTTGTTGAAGCTTGTGTAGCCGATGAATGGGAGGAATTGCAGTTTATAATTTATAGGCATCTTTGAGTTGCTTTTCTTGGGAAGAACCAAGGACAAGATGATGTCATATATATGTGATGCATATTTGAACACACCACAGTTTGCTCCTCTGATGCATCACAATTCACAGCTGCAGGGAATTTTTTTAATTTGTTTCTGGGTGCATGGGAAGTTGGCAACATCAACATAGATGGTCTGTGTTACGTTCCCCTTATAGCTTGCTTGATTTCAATAGAGGTTCGACAATAATCCGAGAAATCTGGAGGAGGGGGATAGAGGAGAGTTCCAGGGGATACAAGGAGAGAGCCGCCACTGCCTAGTTCATCATCCACCCTAGGTCTACCGCCCAAGCCCGCACATATACTCCTGCGCTCCACCGTCTGATGCTTCATCAACCGCCTCCTTGATAGCGTGGGTTGGGCCGCTTGTTCCGCTCACTTCGTCGCACTGGTGGCCCAGTTGCACCCTTGGCGTTGCTTGTTGGAATTATGCCCTACAGGCAATAATAAAGATGTTATTATTATAATTCTTGTTCATGATAAAGTTTATATTCCATGCTAGAATTGTATTAAGCGGAAACTTTAATACTCGTGTGGTTTGTAAACAACACCGTGTCCCTAGTACGCCTCTATGGACTAGCTCATTGATCAATGATGGTTAAGGTTTCCTAACCATAGACATGAGTTGTCAATTGATAATGAGATCATATCATTGGGAGAATGATATGGTGGATAGACCCAAACAAAGCAGAGCAATTAGATCGTGTCATCGTGTTCGTCTTTGCGAAGCCTTTCCTATGTCAAATATTGTATTCCTTAGACCATGAGATAATGCAACTCCCTGGTACCGGAAGAAAGCTTTGAGGTCATCAAACGTCATCCTATGAGAGGGTGATCATAAAGGTGTCTCTCAGGTGATCGGAAAGTATCTGTTGGGTTGTATGTATCGAGATGGAATTTGTCCCTCCCAAGTCGGAGAGATATACTTCGGGCCCACTCGGTAATCGATATCAACACCGCTTGCAAGCATGTGGTTAAGGAGTTAATCACAAAGTGATATCGGATTACGGAACGAGTAAAGTACTTGTTGTGAACGAGATTGAACTAGGTATGACGGTACCAACGATCGAATCTCGGGCAAGTAAAATATCGCGAGACGAAGGGAATATATATATGGGATTGATTGAATCCTGGCATCGTGGTTCATCCGATATGATCATCGATGAATGTGTGGGAGTCAATATGGGTGCCCAGACCCCGCTGTTGATTATTGATAGAAGATCATGTCTGCATATTCTCGAACCCGCAGGGTCACACACTTAACGTATCTCGACGCTAGGATAGATTGGATAATTGGTTTATGAATTTTTTGTTCGGAGTCTCGGATGGGATCCGGGATATCACGAGAGGTTCCGGAATGGTCCGGAGAATAAGATTCATATAAGGCAGTGCAGTTTTTGGAGTTCGGAATTGTTCCGGGTTAATCGGTATTGTACCGGAAGCTTCTAGAACCTTCCGGAAGGGGACCAACGTGGCCCCACCTTCCGGGAGGGGGCATGGTCCTATGAGGGAGTGTCCTGGCCGCATTGGGACAGGGGCACAAGGCCCCATAGGGCCCAGCCGATCCTAGATAAGTTTAAACTCGTTTAAACTAGAGATAGGATTTCTAGATAAGGGAGAGTTTAAATCGTTTAAACTAGAGATAGGATTTCTAGATAAGGGAGAGTTTAAATTGTTTAAACTAGAGATAGGATTGTAGGAGGGGCAAGGGCTGGCCGCCCCCTCTATATATAGAGGGGTGGTGCGCCCCCTTCCCCACTACTACACACCTTCCTCCAAGCCCTAGCAGCCTTGCTACCTTCCTCTCTCCCTCCCGACTGTTTGTAGGCGAAGCCCTGCAGCAGAAATTCTCCACCATATACACCACGCCGTCGTGTTGTAGATCCAATCTATCTCTCCACCATACTCGCTGGTCCGAGGAAGGAGGAGACGTCGAGGTGCTGCACGTGTGCATCTCACGGAGGCACCGCCACTTGTGGTGCTAGATCGGATCGGATCGCGAGGAGGAGAAGCGAGTACGACTACATCACCCACGTTCCGACGAACGTTCCGCTGTGCGAATCTTCAAGGGTATGAAGATCTAATCCAATCTCTCTCGTTGATTGCATCTCCTAGATTAGATCTTGGCTTTCCCTCTGTTCGCATCCGTAGAAAATTTTGATTTACTATGTCGCGAAACCCTTCAGTGGTATCAAAGCTAGATCTATGCGTAGATGTGATTCACGAGTAGAACGCAACATGGTTGTTGCGGGCGTTGATGTTTTCTGTTGCAAGCCTCTTGTTTGTGTTCTTCTTATGACGCGGGATAGTGAGATTGAAGCGGTCCAGGCCAACCTTACGCGACATCGTTCGCGAGACCGGCTCCGCACTTGACGTGTGGCTTGTTCCACACATGCGGCTAGTGGATGTCAGTTTCTCTCACTATAGTTGTCATGGGATTAACACCGGAGTTTGGCAACCATAATATCACCGTTGTGGCTTTCCGTAGGTAAGAATCGTTCTTAAGCATCTACTCCCATAAGCCACGTAAAACATGCAACAACAAAGTAGAGGCGTCTAACTTGTTTTTGCAGGGAGTGTTTTCTGTGATATGGTATGGCCCAAGATGTGATGTGTATATTGTATGCGATGATCATGTTTTGTAATGTTTCACGACTTGCATGTCGATGAGTACACAACCGGCAGGAGCCATATGGTAGTCTTTATAATTGTGTATGACCTGCGAGTCAACTTATTATACGCCATGTAATAGCTTCACTTTATCGCTAAGTAGTTAGCAATAGTTGTAGTTGCTATTCGTGGTGGAGGCAATCATGGTGGAGTGATGGAGATCATGCCGGAACGCACAAGATGGAGATCATTGCGCGAAGATTGGCTATACCATGTCACATAAAGTTATATGCATGTGATGTTTATCCCTTTATGTATCTTATTATGCTTAGATCGCGACGGTAGCATTATAAGATGATTCCTCACTTAAAGATCAAGATAAAAACTGTGTTCTCCCCAAGTATGCACCGTTGCGAAAGTTCGTCGTTTCCAAGCATCACGTGATGATCGGGTGCTATAGACTCTATGCTCACATACAACGGGTGCAAGCCAGTTTTTGCACACGCGGAAATACTTGGGTCTAACTTGACGAGCCTAGCATGTACAGACATGGCCTCGAAACACAAGAACCGAAAGGTTAAGCATGAGTCATATGAATGATATGATCGACACTTTGTTGTCCACCATTGAAACCACATCTCTTCTCGTGATGATCGGATTAGGTGTGGTGAATTTGGATCGTGTTCACTAAACAACTTGAGGGATGTTGAATTTAGTGGGAGTTCATCTAGTAATTTGATTAAGTTGAACTATTTATCATGAACATAGTCTAAATTGTATTTGCAAATACTGTAGATCCAATGGCCAAGTCCAACTTCAACTTCAACGTTTTTGCTGAGAAAGAAAAGCTTAGGAACAATGGGTCTAACTTCACCAATTGGTTCCACAATCTAAGAATCATTCTGTCTGGCGGACAAAAGGACTATGTCCTTGGGAAAGCGTTAGGTGACCCCCCTGATGCAACTGCGCCGGCTGATGAGAAAGCTGTCTATCAGTCGCGCAAGGATGATTATGATTTGATTAAGATCGTCATGTTGTATGCTATGGAATCGGATCTTCAAAATCGTTTTGAGGAGTTCGCCGGGCCCTTTGAGATTCTCGAGGAGCTGAAAAACATGTTTCAGACTCAAGCCCGTTCTGAGAGATATGAGATCTCTAAGAAATTCTTTAACTACAAGATGGAGGAAGGGAGTTCCGTTAGTGAGCACGCCATTAAGATGTCGGGCTACACTCAACGCCTTGAGCAACTGGACTGCAAGATTCCAGAGGAGCTCAAGATTGACACTCCTAGCTACAAAAGTTTTGTAGTTGATCACAATCAGATTGGTTCCACTGATATGATTACTGAGCTCTTTGCTAAGATGAAAGTAGCGGAGGTGAACATCAAAAAGAATAATCATGTGTTGATGGTCAACAAGCCCCCCACCTTTAAGAAAGGTAAGGGTGCAAGGAAGCCCTTCAAGAAGGGCGGCGGCAAGCGCAATGCCCCTGCTGAGAAGAAGCTCAGGTCTGGTCCCAAGCCGGACAATGAATGCTTCTATTGCAAGGACAAGGGTCACTGGAAGCGCAACTGTCCGAAATACTTAGCGGACAAGAAGGCTGGCACCATCAAAGGTATATTTGATATACATGTTATTGATGTTTTCCTTACTAGCCCTCGTTGTAGTGCCTGGGTATTTGATACCGGTTCAGTTGCTAATATTTGTAACTCAAAACAGGACCTACGGAATAGACGGCGGCTTGCGAGGGATGAGGTGACGATGCGCGTTGGCAACGGATCAAGAGATGATGTGATGGCCGTCGGCACGCTCTCCTTAGTTTTACCTTCGGGATTAGTTTTAAACCTTAATAAATGTTATTATGTGCCTGCGTTGAGCATGAACATCATTTCCGGATCGTGTTTATTGCAAGACGGTTATTCATTTAAATCGGAGAATAATGGTTGTTCTATTTATATGAGTAACATCTTTTATGGTCATGCACCTCTTGTAAATGGTTTATTTCTTCTAAATCTCGAAAGGGATGAAACACACATCCATAACATTGAGGCTAAGAGATGCAAAGTAGATAGTGATAATACTACTTATTTGTGGCACTGTCGTCTAGGTCATATTGGTGTAAAGCGCATGAAGAAACTCCATTCTGATGGACTTTTGGAGTCTCTTGATTTTGAATCATTTGACACATGCGAACCATGCCTCATGGGCAAGATGATCAAAACCCCGTTCTCCGGTATGATGGAGCGAGCAACGGACTTGTTGGAAATCATACATACCGATGTATGCGGACCGATGAGTGTTTCGACGCGCGGTGGATATCGCTATTTCCTCACTTTTACCGATGACTTAAGTAGATATGGGTATATCTATTTAATGAAACATAAATCTGAAACATTTGAAAAGTTCAAGGAATTTCAGAATGAAGTGGAGAACCATCATAACAGAAAGATTAAGTTTCTACGATCCGATCGTGGAGGTGAATATTTGAGTTATGATTTTCTCACGCATCTTAAAGCAAGTGGAATCGTTTCACAACTCACGCCACCCGGAACACCACAGCGCAATGGTGTGTCTGAACGCCGGAATCGAACCCTATTAGATATGGTCCGATCAATGATGTCTCTTACTGATTTGCCGTTATCATTTTGGGGTTATGCATTAGAAACCGCTGCATTCACTTTAAATAGGGCTCCATCTAAATCCGTTGAGACGACACCGTATGAACTGTGGTTTGGTGCTAAACCTAAGTTGTCGTTTCTTAAAGTTTGGGGATGTGAAGCTTACGTCAAGAAGTTGATGGCGGACAAGATCGAACCCAAAGCGGAGAAATGCGTCTTCATAGGATACCCTAAGGAAACCATTGGGTATACCTTCTATCACAGAACCGAAGGCAAAGTGTTTGTCGCAAAGAACGGTTCCTTTCTTGAGAAGGAATTTCTCTCGAAAGAAGTGAGTGGGAGGAAAGTAGAGCTAGACGAGGTTATTGAACCTTCTCTTGAATTGGAGAGTAGCGCAGCACCTGAAATTGTTCCAGTGCCGCCTGCACCAACAATACAGGAAGCTAATGACAAGGATCATGAAGCTTCGGACGATGCTGCTACTGAACGTCGCAGGTCGACAAGGTCACGTGCCCCTCCTGAGTGGTACGGCAACCCTGTCTTGACTGTCTTGTTGGTAGAAGACAGTGAACCTACGAACTATGAGGAAGCGATGATGAGCCCAGACTCTGAGAAATGGCTGGAAGCCATGAAATCCGAATTGGGATCCATGAGCGAAAACCAAGTATGGACTTTGGTGGATCCTCCTAGCGACCGAAAGGTCGTTGAGTGCAAATGGATATTCAAGAAGAAAACGGACGCGGATGGTAATGTTACCGTCTATAAAGCACGGCTTGTCGCAAAAGGTTTTCGACAAGTTCAAGGTGTTGACTACGATGAGACTTTCTCTCCCGTAGCGATGTTTAAGTCCATTCGGATTTTATTAGCAATTGCTGCGTTTCATGATTATGAAATATGGCAGATGGATGCCAAGACTGCTTTCCTCAATGGGAACATTGATGAAGAGTTGTATATGATGCAACCCGAAGGTTTTGTCGATCCTAAGGATGCTAGTAAAGTATGCAAACTTCAGCGTTCCATTTATGGACTGAAGCAAGCATCTCGGAGTTGGAACCTTCGTTTTGATCAAGTGATCAAGAGCTTTGGATTTGTTCCAAATTGCTACGAAGCTTGTATCTACAAGAAAGTGAGTGGGAGCTCGGTGACGTTTCTGGTACTATATGTGGATGACATATTGATTATTGGAAATGACATCAACATGCTTAACGATGTGAAGAGTTATTTGAACAAGTGTTTTTCAATGAAAGACCTAGGTGAAGCTGCTTATATATTGGGCATCAAAATCTATAGAGATAGACAAAGACGCCTGATAGCTTTAAGCCAGAGTACATACCTAGACAAAGTTCTGAAAAGGTTCAGAATGGATAAGGCAAAGAAAGGTTCAGTGCCTATGTTGTCAGGTAAGATATTGAGCAAGGCTCAGTGTCCAGCTACGGTAAATGATAGGGAAGCTATGAGCAAAGTGCCTTATGCCTCGGCCATAGGTTCCATCATGTATGCCATGCTGTGTACTAGACCGGATGTGTCCAATGCTCTTAGTTTGACGAGCAGATATCAAAGTGATCCAGGAGTGGAACACTGGACAGCCGTGAAGAACATCCTAAAGTACCTAAATAGAACTAAAGAAATGTTCTTAGTCTATGGGGGTGATGAACAGCTTGTCGTAAAAGGTTACGTCGACGCTAGTTTCGACACCGACAAGGATGATTCTAAATCTCAGACAGGATACGTGTATATTTTGAATGGAGGAGCTGTGAGATGGAGAAGCTGCAAGCAAAGCGTGATCGCGGGATCTACAGTGGAAGCGGAATACATGGCTGCTGCAGAAGCGTCAAGTGAAGGAGTTTGGATCAGAAACTTCATCACTGATCTTGGCGTGGTTCCAAGTGCATTGGACCCACTGGACATATTGTGTGACAACACTGGCGCCATAGCACTCGCTAAGGAACCAAGATATCATCCAAAGACCAAGCATATCAACCGCAAGTTTCATATAATCCGAGATTATATAGCAGATGGAGATCTGAAGATTAGCAAAGTACATACGGATCTGAATGTCGCAGATCCACTGACTAAACCTCTTCCACGTGTAAAACATGATCAACACCTCAGTGCCATGGGTGTGAGATTGTTGCCAAATGTAAACTAGATTATTGACTCTAGTGCAAGTGGGAGACTGTTGGAATTATGCCCTAGAGGCAATAATAAAGATGTTATTATTATAATTCTTGTTCATGATAAAGTTTATATTCCATGCTAGAATTGTATTAAGCGGAAACTTTAATACTTGTGTGGTTTGTAAACAACACCGTGTCCCTAGTACGCCTCTATGGACTAGCTCATTGATCAATGATGGTTAAGGTTTCCTAACCATAGACATGAGTTGTCAATTGATAATGAGATCATATCATTGGGAGAATGATATGGTGGATAGACCCAAACAAAGCAGAGCAATTAGATCGTGTCATCGTGTTCGACTTTGCGAAGCTTTTCCTATGTCAAATATTGTATTCCTTAGACCATGAGATAATGCAACTCCCTGGTACCGGAAGAAAGCTTTGAGGTCATCAAACGTCATCCTATGAGAGGGTGATCATAAAGGTGTCTCTCAGGTGATCGGAAAGTATCTGTTGGGTTGTATGTATCGAGATGGAATTTGTCCCTCCCAAGTCGGAGAGATATACTTCGGGCCCACTCGTTAATCGATATCAACACCGCTTGCAAGCATGTGGTTAAGGAGTTAATCACAAAGTGATATCGGATTACGGAACGAGTAAAGTACTTGCTGTGAACGAGATTGAACTAGGTATGACGGTACCGACGATCGAATCTCGGGCAAGTAAAATATCGCGAGACGAAGGGAATATATATATGGGATTGATTGAATCCTGGCATCGTGGTTCATCCGATATGATCATCGATGAATGTGTGGGAGTCAATATGGGTGCCCAGACCCCGCTATTGATTATTGATAGAAGATCATGTCTGCATATTCTCGAACCCGCGGGGTCACACACTTAACGTATCTCGACGCTAGGATAGATTGGATAATTGGTTTATGAATTTTTTGTTTGGAGTCTCGGATGGGATCCAGGATATCACGAGAGGTTCCGGAATGGTCCGGAGAATAAGATTCATATAAGGCAGTGCAGTTTTTGGAGTTCGGAATTGTTCCGGGTTAATCGGTATTGTACCGGAAGCTTCTAGAACCTTCCAGAAGGGGACCAACGTGGCCCCACCTTCCGGGAGGGGGCATGGGCCTATGAGGGAGTGTCCTGGCCGCATTGGGACAGGGGCACAAGGCCCCATAGGGCCCAGCCGATCCTAGATAAGTTTAAACTCGTTTAAACTAGAGATAGGATTTCTAGATAAGGGAGAGTTTAAATCGTTTAAACTAGAGATAGGATTTCTAGATAAGGGAGAGTTTAAATTGTTTAAACTAGAGATAGGCTTGGAGGAGGGGCAAGGGCTGGCCTCCCCCTCTATATATAGAGGGGTGGTGCGCCCCCTTCCCCACTACTACACATCTTCCTCCAAGCCCTAGCAGGCTTGCTACCTTCCTCTCTCCCTCCCGACTGTTTGTAGGCGAAGCCCTGCAGCAGAAATTCTCCACCATATACACCACGCCGTCGTGTTGTAGATCCAATCTATCTCTCCACCATACTCGCTGGTCCGAGGAAGGAGGAGACGTCGAGGTGCTGCACGTGTGCATCTCACGGAGGCATCGCCACTTGTGGTGCTAGATCGGATCGGATCGCGAGGAGGAGAAGCGAGTACGACTACATCACCCACGTTCCGACGAACGTTCCGCTGTGCGAATCTTCAAGGGTATGAAGATCTAATCCAATCTCTCTCGTTGATTGCATCTCCTAGATTAGATCTTGGCTTTCCCTCTGTTCGCATCCGTAGAAAATTTTGATTTACTATGTCGCGAAACCCTTCATTGCTCTGGTCCGCTATGGGCTCGGTGGTGGTTGTGATGGCTGGGGCAGGGTGCAGGTCCGTAACAATCTCCCCCTGTTGAGAGCCAGCTTGTCCCCAAGCTGGGGCCTCCGGGAAGTGATGCAGAAGCACTTGTTGATCTTCCCAGGTTGCCAGCGATGCCGGCTGCCCTATCCACTGAACGCGCACCTGCGTCCTGGTAGTGCCGCCGTGCTGGTACAGGCGTGTCTCCCAGACCTTGATTGGCTCGGAGGGGGTTGTTGTCGAGGCCGGCAGCTCCATGAGCACCGTCGCTGTAGGAGGTACAGCGCGGTGGAGCTGAGACACGTGGATCACGGGATGGATGAGGCAGTCTTGGGGCAGCTGCAACTTGTACGAGGTTCCGCCCACTCGTTGGAGTACCTGAAAGGGACCAAAATAGCGAAAAGCTAGTTTTGGGTTAGCTCGAGTGGCGAGAGATGTCTGCACATAAGGTTGCATCTTCAGGAACACCCAGTCCCCCACAGCAAAGACCCGTTCTGTGCGCTTCCGGTCCGCCACATCTTTCATATGCTGACGGGCGCGTTGCAGGTGTTGTTGGAGCAATGCCATAGTATCAGACCTATCCCGGAGCCACTCTGATAGTTTTGGAACCGCACAGGACGCCGGATCCATGATGCCAAAGTGACGGGGAGAATGGCCATACAGTACCTCAAAGGGGGTCTTCCCTAAGGTGGCATGGAGCGAGGTGTTGTACCAAAATTCAGCCAGGTGCAGCCAGGCATTCCATTTCGCAGGATAAGCATGCGCGAAGCAGCGCAAGTATGTCTCCAGCACTGGTTGACACGTTCCGTTTGTCCGTCCATCTGCGGGTGGTACGCGGAACTCATTTTGAGCTGGGCGTTGGACAGCCGGAACAGTTCGCGCCAGAGGTTACTGGTGAAGATCTTGTCCCGGTCAGAGACGATAACAGCGGGGAGACCGTGCAGCTTATACACATTGAACATGTACGCGGTGGCCACTTGAAGAGCCGTGAAGGGGTGAGCCAATGGAATGAAGTGGGCGTACCGAGAGAGCTTGTCGACGACCATGAGGACGCAATTATAACCAGCAGAGCGCGGCAGCCCTTCCACGAAATCCATGGTGACCGTGTGCCAGAGATGGGACGGCACGGGCAATGGCTCCAGGAGGCCTGGATATCGCACCCGCTCCGGCTTGGCCTGCTTGCAGATAGCACAGTTGTCCACGAATTGACGCACATGATCCTTGAGCCCTGGCCAGGCGAACAAAGACCGCACTCTCTTGTAGGTAACACTATACCCAGAATGGCCACCGATGGCGCTGTCATGCATGGCTACCAAGATGCGTTGTTGAAGCCCTTCATGGCGTCCCACCCAGATGCGACCCTTTAATTTCAGTATCCCCTCTTCTAGCTGAAACTCAGATGGGCCTTCTGGGGGATCAGCAGCCCGTTGTGTCAGAAGTTTCAGCGTGAGTGGGTCGCCTCGGTATCCTTGCTGCACCTCCGTAAGCCATGAAGGCAAGAAGACTGAAATCGCTGCAAGCTCTCCTTGGGCTGGTTCGGGACAACGCGAGAGAGCGTCCGCCGCTCTATTTTCTGGCCCACGCTTGTACACCACACGATAGCGGAGGCCCAGAAGTTTGATCATCACCTTCTACTGCCAAGGAGTGGTAATGCGCTGGTCTTCAAGGTGAATTAAGCTTTTCTAGTCTATATGGATGATGAATTATGCTGGCTGGAGGTATGCTCGCCAATGATCCACCGCCATCAGGATCGCGAGAGCTTCTTTCTCGTACGTAGAGAGCATGCTGGTTCGTGGCCCCAATGCTTTGCTCAAGAAGGCCAACGGGTGCTTGTTTTGGATTAGCACCACTCCAATGCCTTTATCGGAAGCGTCTGTCTCAATCTCGAATGTTTGGCTGAAGTCCGGTAGTGCTAGAACAGGGGGAACAATGAGAGCTTGTTTCAGGGTATCAAACGCTTCCTCCTCAAGGGTTGTCCATGCGAAAACTGCTTGTTTCTTCAACAAGTCCGTCAAGGGGCGGCTGATGACTCCAAAGTGACGAACGAACTTGCGGTAGTAGCCCGCAAGGCCGAGAAAACCACGCACTTCTTTGGTGTTGGTCGGTCGCGGCCACTTTTCAACTACCTGGATGTTTTTGTTGTCAATGCGTACCCCTTCTCCACTTATTTCATGCCCCAAGTACACCAGCTTGCTTTGTAGGAGTTTGCATTTGCTCTTCTTAATCTTGAGCTGATGGGTTGCCAGGATCTCAAAAACTTGACGCAGCAGAGACAAGTGATTGGTTAGGTTGGTGCTGTAAATGAGAATATCGTCGATAAACACCAGCACCCCTTTGCGCAAGAGTGGCTGCAAGATGGTATTCATCAGCCCCTGGAAGGTTGCAGGTGCTCCAGTCAGCCCATACGCCATAACACGGAACTCAAAGTGGCCGTTGTGGGTTTTGAATGTGGTCTTGTGCTCATCCTCTAGCTGCATTCGAATCTGGTGATACCCTGCTCGTAGGTCCAAGCTGGTGAAAATGCAAGCACCCGCCAACTCGTCAAGCAATTCGTCGATCACTGGCAGTGGGTAACGGTTCTTGACAGTGATGGCGTTTAGTTGGCGGAAATCAACACAAAATCGCCAGGTCAGGTCCTTCTTTAGCACTAGAATCAAGGGAGAGGAGTACGGGCTGGTGCTAAAACGAATAATGCCATGCTCCAGCATCTCCTTGATCTGCTTCTTGACCTCATCCTTCTGGGCTGGGTTGTAACGATAGGGCCGCAAATTGACTGGTTTCGCTCCCGGAAGGAGGGGAATAGCATGGTCAAATTTCCTTGGCGAGGGAGCTCAGTTGGTTCTTCTAACAACACTTGGTATTCCTCCAGCAAGTGGGCGGCCTCAAGTGGCAATTCGCACTCCACCTTTCTCTTCTTTGGCTACAACAGACTAAGCTGCACCACCCGAGACACTCTGGAGTGTTGTAACAAGAACTGGAGCTGCTCGTGTGATACCTCTGCGCATTTGGATAGATCAGTCTGCACTCCTGCCAAGTGGACCGGTTTATTGTTGTGCTGGAAGCTCATATGTTGTGTTTTCCAGTCCACCTCCATTGGGCTGTGCTGCGTGAGCCAGTCGTACCCAAGAATGATGTCGTACGACCCCAATGGTAGCACCTTGAAACTAGAGGTGAACTTGTACCCCTGTGTCCACCATTCACAATCGACCAGTTCCGTTCTGTAATGCATGAGCCCACCATTGGCCACCTTGACGCTTATGGGGGGAATGGCGCGGTGTTGAGCTTGTAACCTCTCAGCCAGAGCGGAGCTCATGAATGTGTGTGAACTCCCCGAGTCCACCAGCATTAACACCTCCTGTTGCTGAATCCAGCCATGCAGGCGCATGGTGGAAGCTGCACGACTTCCTTCCGCTGCCGCCTGGGATATATGCATCAATTGGCTGTCCGTATCGCTGGCCACCTTATCATCTGCTGGTTCCTCAGTCTGCACCATAGCAAGAGCTCCTCCACGACGAGCAATTGCACCGTTGGGCCGCAACGGTGATCCCGGCTCTAGCGCTCTCCGCAGGTGAAGCAGAGGCCCCGCGCGCGGCGATAGTTGCGCAAGGCTGAGAGCTTGTCCTCCGCAGGCTGTGACCATGCCTCCTCCATAGCTTTGCGGTCCTCCGCCTGCTGCCCATGCGGAAGGGGGTTGTTGCGCTGCACGGGAGGTAGGGGCAGTGGCATTGCCGTCCGCGGAATTGGCCGTGGCATCGGCAAGAAATCCGAGCGGCGCGTCTCCTGCCTGTACGAGTCCAGCACTCCTTCCTGCAACAGAGCAAGGTCCACGGCAGTATCGAGCGACATAGGTTGATGGAGAATAACAGCGGCTCGAATATCGCGGTGCAAACCATCCAGAAAATGGGTGATAAAATAGGCAGGATCCCACGAGCTATGGTGCGCCGTCAAATTATGCATTAGCTCATTGAACTTGCTGGCCGTGCCCGTTTGCCGCAGCTTGTTAAAGAGACGCAAATAGTGTTGAAAATCGGCACGACCAAACTGAGCACAAATTTGGGCAGCAAATTCTTTCCAAACTGGGAAATGCAAATGAGCTTGCGAAGATTGCAACCAGGAAAGATCCCCATCAACAAAATACATGGCTGCACAGCTGACCCACGTATCTGGGTGCATAGAGCACACCTGAAAATACGCTTCGCACTTGAGCTGCCACGCGTGAGGATTGTCTTCATCGAACAACGGAAAATCGACACGCGCTGGTGGAGGAAAGCGTTGGAACCCCGATCCCCGAGCAAACTCAGATGAATCATAACCCGGACAAGGGAGATAGCACGTAACCTTGACCGGGGCTACTCCTGGTGTCGGGAGAGCACCCAGGTGGTCGCCCCGTAGGTTTGATGCGTCGCCGTGGCTGGATTGCCCGTGGTCGTCGCCACCATGGTTCTCCACCTCGAGTACCAGAGGTGGTGGCTTGCGATATGACTCCGGCGTGTCCGCCGAGCTCTGGAGCAGTGGGGGCAGCTCGCCCCGTGGTGAGGTTGCGGAGATCTTGGGCTTGGAGAGTTCGATGACGCGCCCGCGCAGATCGCCAACTTCCGCGCGCAGGGCGGCGACGGATTTCTCCATCTCCGGCTTCCAGGTATGCAGATCGAGCACCGCGGGGTGTATGTCGTCGAGCTTGGCGTTCATCGAGGAGATCGACGCCGTCAGATCGGCCAGCAGCTTGGCTTGATCCGCCATGAGTTGGGCCTTGCCGTGGCGAGTAAGGATGATGGATGGGTACTTCCCGGCCAGATCTATGGAGGAGAAAATTTTTGGCGTGGTGGGAGGTCGGCTCTGATACCAGATTGTTACGTTCCCCTTATAGCTTGCTTGATTTCAACAGAGGTTCGACAATAATCCGAGAAATCTGGAGGAGGGGGATAGAGGAGAGTTCCAGGGGATACAAGGAGAGAGCCGCCACTGCCTAGTTCATCATCCACCCTAGGTCTACCGCCCATGCCCGCACATATACTCCTGCGCTCCACCGTCTGATGCTTCATCAACCGCCTCCTTGATAGCGTGGGTTGGGCCGCTTGTTCCGCTCACTTCGTCGCACTGGTGGCCCAGTTGCATCCTTGGCGTTGCTCTGGTCCGCTATGGGCTCGGTGGTGGTTGTGATGGCCGGGGCAGGGTGCAGGTCCGTAACAGTCTGTTCTTCTGAGAAGGAGTTCTGCAGATATGTGTTTATCTCGAAACCAAGTGGAAAATAAATCGTGTGGATGTATTGAGATGCGGTTAACAACATGCATTTTACCTCTGTTGATTGATTCGGGAAGAAAGAAATGTGAGAAAAATATGGGAAACATTAGGGAAAAGGCTTAGTCAACAGATGATGATACAATAGACCTTGTCGATCCCAAAATTTCTAGCATCGCTCCACTCACTTACAAACTGTATACTACTTTACTAGAGTCTCAGAAGCTTCAAAATTAACAAAGTCAGTGCATCCCTACTGTGGAAATCGTGTGTTTCTCATTTGAAGAATATTTCGCTTTAATGTGACTAACATGAAGTCAAACTTAGGGACCCCAGCTAGCGGTAGACTTGGAATACAACCACCCTCATCTGAATTGAAAACAACATCTCTGTTTACGGGAATGAATTTTCAAAACCTAGATATACTTTTTTTTTAAAGGTGTGAGTAAGACCGCAGGCTCTGCATCAAGTGATGCAAATAAGCTTTTATTACGTAGTTCAAAACCTACATGTACTTGAAGCCTCCTTTTATATACTTGGCTAAAATTATCTAAATTCTGGAAAAATACGACAAAAAACTTATGCCTAGTGGTATTAGGCAAAAACTTTCTAGCTAGTTGCTAGTTGCCAGATGTAATGTGACACGTCTCAGCTCTTAAACCTGGATCTCATGTGACAAACCGAAAGTATCTACTCTCTCCGTCCCAAATTAGATGTCTTAGATTTGTCAAAAATTGAATGTATCTATATACTAAATACTGTCTAGATTCATCCAAATTTTGATAAAACCGAGACATCTATTTTGGGACTGAGGAAGTATATATATTCCCATATCCATTAAAATGATACACCATTCTTCGAATAAAGCTCACCACACAATGACAAGGTTAAATACAAACCAAGACTCGACATTGCAAACATATACTGTACCAAAGATCACTGCACCACCAATTCTCTCCTACCGATCGAGAAGCAGTTGTTGCCTGCATTGCTAGGTAGGTAGGTAGGTTATTCAACAAGGGGAAATTCCAAAACAGAACATGGCGGCAACATGCAACGGACTTAATGCTTGGGCGGGGGAGTGAGCGCCGCCTTGAGCTTCTGCACCGTCGGCAGGTCGGTCTTGAAGGACTTGCAGAGCACGGCGTCGTCAACGTTGGTGCCGAACACGGTGACGGGCACGGACACGGTGCCCGCGTTGGCGCTGCCGAACGCGGACAGCGCGACGGCAAGGTTGGAGCCCTTGTTGGACTGGAAGTGCACCAGCCCCTTGGGGAAGACGAACATGTCGCCGGCGACCAGGTCCTGGGTGTAGAGCTTGCCGGCGGTGTCGACAAAGCCGACGGAGAGCGCGCCCTGGATGACAAGCAGCAGCTCGGAGGCGCGCGGGTGGGTGTGCGTCGGGTTCACGGTGCCCGGCGGGAACCGGAGCTTGGCGTACGACACGCTCAGCCCGTTGAGCGCCGGGAACTCGCCCATGGAGGCCTTCTGCGCCGTGAAGGTAGTCACTGGCAGCTCCCAGCCACCGAAGCCTGTGTAGGTGAAGTAGTCGCCGCTGATGTTCATCGGCAGGCCCCACATCATCGGCGCGACGAAGTCGGTGAGAATGTCCGGGTCCCCAGCCACGACGGCGAGTGGCGTCGACGCCAAGGCAACCACCACCAGCACCACCAGAGAGTAGAAGTTCATGGACAACGCCATGTGTTTTCTGAAGCTTAAGTTGCTGCTGATGCTTGTTGTTGCTGAGATGGTGAGTCGGGATGCAATTTATAAGCGTGTATATAGATTCGTATTTCTTGGAGTAAGAATTGGAGTAAACAAGGAGAGGATGGCATGTTTGTCCATTGTGAGAGGATTGCATAGAGTGTAACAATCTGCAAGCAAAGATTAAGACCAGCACACCACAGCACCACGGTTTGCTATTCCTATTCCTAGGGTGCATCAAAACTGCAAGCTATTCATTGGTTCTGGAGTGAAGTTGGCAACAAGAATAGATATGGGCTGAGCTCATCGAATATGTCACTATCCCCTATGTGGTTTCTGTACAACAAAATTAGCATCTCGCTACCATGCTAGTCATTTGAGGGGAGGAACTCTGCAATAAAATTACCAAAACCGATGTGGGAACCAAGCAGTGGAGATGTGCTATGAAAAAGAGTGTTTATTATAAAACCACCACTTTTCGCGTTAAATTTCAAAAAACCACCACTTTACGTTAAATTTGTTGCAATGTACACTAAAATCGAATTGATTACGAATTGACAGAGAATCTGACTGGTGGGACCCATTAGTCAGGGCTAATGTGGCATAATTTGCTGAGGTAGATTGGGTCCCACATGTCAGCTCAATTAAAAAAATCTAAATATCCTAAAAATAAATAATAAAAATAAAAAGAAAAGGGATCGGGAAGTGCACTATGGGGTTGATCCAAGCCCTGTGGCGCCGCTGGTCCACGCTCAGGCGGCCGCCACCAGCTCGCTGCCCCGTGATGAGCTCGCCGCATCCGCGTGCGCCCCGTGCTCAGGCCACCACCCGTGCTGGCCTCGCCGTCGCCCCATGCCTAGCCGCGCTCCCTCGTGTAGCCCGTGGATGACCTTGTTGCCGCCCTGTTCCTATCCTCGCTCCCACGCCTGACCTCGCGCTCGTGCGCCGCCGGCCCGTGCTGACCTCGCCGCCGCCCCATGCCTAGCCTAGCTCCCGCGTCTGACCTCGCGCTCGCGCGCCGCCGGCCCGTGTTGACCTCGCCGTCGCCCCGTGCCTAGCCTCACTCCCACGTGTCGCCCGCAACTGACCTCGTGCTCAGGCTACCGCTCGTGCTGAGCTCGCTGCCACCCCGTGCCCAAGCTGCCGCCCCGTGCCTAAACTCGCCCCCGCGTCCCGCTAGCGCCTGCCGCCGTACAGACGCTGCCCTCGCCATGACGAGGCGGGACGAGCTAGGAGGAGGGGATAGGGCTGGGTGGAGCGACAGGGACATCATGGGAGGAGGTGCGTCGGGGATGGCCTGGGAGGAGAGGCGGCGGGGTCGGGGCCTGGGCTTCTATTTTATTTTTAATTTTAGACATTTTTTATTTATTTTAAATTTTTAGATATTTTTATCTCAGAAAATAGCTTGTTTCTGCTACGTCAGCCTTGCAGCTGGGCACCCTTGTTAGAAATCGTGTCAATTCATGATCAATTCGATTTTAGTGCACATTGCAACAAATTTAACGTAAAACGGTGGTTTTTTGCGATTCAAACGAATAGTGATGGTTTTTCGAAATTTAACGTGAAAAGTGGTGGTTTTATGCTAAACATTCTCGATGGTTTTTCGAAATTTAACGTGAAAAGTGGTGGTTTTATGCTAAACACTCTACGAAAAATGCAGGCAGCTCAAACTTGAAATGCACAAAATCTACTCCCCGAAACACACTAAAAGATGAAATCTACTCACCGAAACACACTAAAAGATGTCTAGATATATTATCTTCACAAATCTAACCATCTTATATTTTGAAATGGAGGGAATAGATAGTGCCGTATACTAAACTTATTGGGTGACTTGAAAAGAAACCGTCTTCTTCTATTCATTTGGGAGGCAAGGAAACAGTAACAATCTGGAGCAAGCCAAACAAGAGCAATCACCCCCCATGTAAAGTTCTTTTTTAGGGAAGCAGCAGGTTGGCTGCAGATTTTATTGATTGCCAATAAATAGATATTACATTGTTTATTATGAGTTTGACAACAAGAAAACTAGGGGCTCCATGTAGAGTTAGTAGACTCGCAAACATCAAAATTCAACACCAGTGCTCTTACACTATTATACTGAAAATATGCTCCCATAATCTGGTTTCCAACATCACTAAACAGAAGATGGTAGCATACACCATTCTCCCGGAACAAGGTTGCACTGCCGAACATGTATGCACGTGCCACAGAAAATACCAGTGATAATATAAGTTTTGATTTCACTGTGCTGACAACTTCATCTTAAGATTGTACCCAAAACTGAAAGATTCAACATTTCTAGCACAATTACATAAAGATAACACTCAGATAGTGCCTCGCTTTTGAGCGCTACCGCAATCAAGTGTTTGTCGCCCTGGTAAAGATCTGCTGGCTGGAGTGCATTGACACCATCCTGATGAGTCCTCTCTCCGTCAGGTCCTTGATAGCCCTGCGAGCCAGAGAGCCATTGATCTGCAGATACATGAATACAGAATGAGTGAGATGTTCAAATAACAAAGAATGGGTGCGCATCACAAGTGCTAGTTGCAATTATATAAATTAAGAACATACCAGTAGTAGATTGACACATTGATGCAAAAGGAATTAGCTACAAGCTAACATGCAGTACTTAAAACAGCAATTCCAGTTTCTATTAACTCACAGAACAGTAAAACACCAAATTGTAAAACCATGTACTACTAAATCAGATTTACTCACACAAAAATAATATGTAGGACGCAGTGATTCCATACTAGCAATAAAACAGGACACGTATTTTGGACAGAGAGATGCAACAAGTTGATGACTTGTTCGTCCAAATAAGCAGACCACATTAGCTTAGTAGACAAATTTGTCATGCCAAATAAGTAAATTATGCAGTAAGAACGGGAACAGTCACAAAAAATGTTGCCAAATAGGCATATGAAGTCAACTGCATATCACGTCATAAAAGGTTTCCTACCACTTAAATATTGTACTATGATACCAAACTAGCAAGAAGGCATGTCAGACACAAATTTTGGATAGCATGATGCAAAGTGTTCATGATGTGTTCATGAGCATTGCCCGACCAGAATTACGTTACAGACCAATTGTGCTGCCCAAATAGTAAATCAGACAAAACTAGTGACAAAACTAGTAAATCAGAATGACACTAGTCATAGAGTGTCACGAATGGGTAATACCAAACTAATTCTAAAGCTGGGCACAAAGTTATATTTGAGAATGTCAGCCTAATGCACTAAACTGAACCATCATGCTGTGTGCAAATCATCAGAACCAGCGCAACAGTCTAAACCAGCACCAACAGAACACACAATCAATCTGTAAACATATACCAGTATTTTCCATGTTACTCAAAAGACTTGACCATATCGATGACACCGAAACAGGAACAATTCGCATAAATCAGCACATCACAACGAAAGACTTCACCAAGCAACATGCACACAGATTCAGAGCTCATCGGCAGGTAACGGGGGAGAAGGAGATCCGGAGAGAAAGCTCCTTACCCTGAGGCGCTCGGAGAGGACGGATGGGGTGATCTGCTTGTACTTGGGCGCCTCGGATATGAGCTTGTCGTAGGTGGCCTGGTCGAACAGCACCGCGTTGTTCACCTTCTCCTTTTGCTTCCCCTTGCTCCACTTCTGCAAAACACACAACGGACGGACTCCATGAGAATCCAATCCAGCAGCAAGGGTCGAGTCGGACAGACGGGGAGAGGAAGCAGGGGCGGGAGTCGACCTTCTTCTTCTGCTTGCCGCCGCCGGACTTGGCGGGCTTGGACGACGGCGGGGGAGCCTTCTCCTTCTTCGGTGCCTGCGAGGTCAAGCGAACGAGGGGGGTCAGTACGCATCGGGGCTGCGGATGGGGAGATGAGGCGTCCGCGAAGGTAAACGTACCATGGCGGAAGTGGCGCGGCGACGAGACGACGAGGCGGCGGCGAGGTGGAGTGGAAGGGAGAGGACAGAGGATGGGTGGGTCGCGCTGAGAAGGAACACTGTATATGTGTTGGATGCTAGGGTTTTCCTGTGGGCCGGAGTGGGCTCTTTGGGCCACGCACAAATTGGTTCTGGGAAGCTTATCCATCTGAGGCCATTGATTCCCACAAAATACGAGTCCCTTGAGAATTTCCCCTAATCTTTTTTTATTTTGAGAAGAAGAAAAAAGAATTCCCCATATTCAAAACGGAATATCAGTATTGCCAAGAGTGCAATAATCCAGAAAAGAGGAATAATACAGGTGTTGGAAAGGAAGTGAAGAAGGTTGGTGGAAGTTCTTATGGTTGGGTCTGGACAGGACGGGTAGGTTATATATATGAACAAAATGATGGAAATCGCATCAAATGGACAATGCGAGGAAAACACATTGAGTATTTTGGCTTTGGAGATCGAATATAACTTCCTTCATGGACGGTCCCAATTCAATTTACAAAGCGGTTTATGCGGACCTGACATATGTTCGCCTATATCTTTACTATCAAATAGAAATAGGTGGATGTTATTCATCCCACCTCCACCTCATCACATCCTCCCATCTCTATTCTCTACACTTATAAAAGCTCAAACATGGAAGGAACATTCCATCCTAGATCTTTATTCCTTGATATCTAACGTTGTAGGTTTCTCCAATCACATTGCAAAAAAATCCTAGGCACCAACCCGCAGCAATCCCCACCAAACGCCAACCCGATGCAGAAATCACGAACGAAACCGATCCTGCCACATTCTCTTGATAACACAGTAGCGCCGCATCCTCAACGCATCTCGGCGCCAGTAGACGCGGCAGATCGCGCCACCGCCTTCCGCATGTGCTACTTCTACGAGCTGGAGGTGGACTACTTCTACTACAGGCAGGGCCATCCAATGAAGCCACACGATGCACTCCTCGACAAATATCTTTCAACTCATCTCCATGAGAGATACATCTTACTAGAAAATTCAGTACTTCTTTGATTACAGTGTAGAGCAGAATGCCAAGTACTAGCATGCATTTCCCCTACTACATCACCAATACTTTCTGAACAAGCTGACGATAGCAAAAGGTATTACAGGCAAAACCTTCTTTCTTTCTTTTACACTTAAAACCAGGTTTATAGAAGGGTATGTCTTTCCATGATAAGTCCCTGATAGTAAAATCAAAATTTTATTTCTTGCATGCAATTGATGTTGTGAACTCAGGTTATGGCTGTTATGGGACCGATGTCTACTGTCGATCTTCATTTCACACATTCAGAAAGGTAGCAAGGAGCTTCTGAGGTTTCTCTTTCATGGTTCATTAATTGTATTATGCTTGTAGCATATGCAGCTGTCTTTATTTTCAACCAAGTGGGAGAAATAGAACTAACAGCCAAATTGGCTGTACAAGCGGTCAAATTGGTTGTAATATCTGAAGTGTGTATGTCTATGTTTGTTTAATCACATCACAGCTCGAGATTTCACTTTTGGAGCACCTTATTATAAACCTAAATTTCTTTGATAAAGAAACATTTTGATCCAATCTTGCTTACATCATTAAAAAAAAGTGAAAATAGTACATACAGTAGTTTTTTTTCAAGAATTAAAGAGACAATGCTCAATATCTACCTCAATTTGGATCACCAATAAGATGAATGTGTGCTGAGCTTGATTCCATTACCATATGATTTCGATGGATCCAAATGTGAAAAGGACACGATAAAATCACTGCTCTTATTGTGAGAACCAATTATAGATGATATTCCATTATCATTCGACATTGAAGGATCCAAATGTGTAAAGGACAAGATAAAATTATTGCTCTGTTGCTTATTGTGATAACCCCTTATAGATTGTATAATTTTTCTAGAGCATTAGAGGTGGATCATTAGGGGTATTATGTGCACTACCATGACTTCCCTCAATGACTGAAGGGTTTCGCAGCATAGTAAATCAAAAAAAATCTACGGATGTAAACGGGAAAGCCAAGATCTAATCTAGGAGAAGCAATCAACGAGAGGGATAGATGAGATCTTCATACCCTTGAAGAAATCGCACAACGGAAACGTTCAACAGAACGTGGTTGATGTGGTCGTACTAGCCGTCTCCTCCTCGCGATCCGATCCGATCCGGATGTCACGCTCAACTAGCACCATTAGATAACCTGTCTCTTGAAGTCTGGAACCATAAAGTGTTTTCTTTTAAAGTCTAGAACCACAAAGTGTTTATACCCATCTGCGATCCATCAAAAACAAATTTCAAAATGTAAAAAAAAAATGATTTTTTGTGTGGACATCCAGATACTCCATGTTTGCACACGAGGTTTCAAGAGAAAAAACATTTTATACGTCTTGTATAAAAGCAAAAGAAAATTGTTTGTGAATAGTCATGTTAGAGCGTCGAAATTCGTCTTTTTACATGGGGCGCAAAAATGTTCTTTTTCCCGAAACTTGTGCGTGGATATAAAATATTCGATTGTTTCTGAATTTTGGAGTTTTCAAAATATGTTTTAAAATAATAGGTTCATTTGCATCCGTGGGACGAATTGGATATTTCCGGTCCATATATATATTACTCCCTCCTTCTCGAAATAGATGTCGCAGGTTTTTCAAAATTTGGATCCGCGACATCTATTTTAAGACAGAGTGAGGGAGTATATTATTAGCTCTGTTTTTGAATGTAGGCCTTACAAAAAAAGAATCGATGCGTGTAGATAATGGATACAGCTATATACGTGTGTTCCACTAAAAAAAAGAGCTATATACGTGCGTAATTTCGAAACTTAAATATGGCAAGGCGAACGTGTATAGGACGGTATATTCGACTCGATTACGAGACTCCATCGAACTCTGACTGCTTTATAACACTGCTACCACCACATCGATCGCTGCCTCCCTGAATCTAGCTACGACCTACACTACACCACATTGAACTCGGATGGACGCGATCTACGACGCCGACATCGTCGGTGCTGGCGTGCCCGACAAGCTCTTCGTCCGCAGCATCCTGTGCCTCCTCCCGCCCCGCGTGCTCGCCGTCTGCCGCTTCGTCTCCCGCAAGTGGCGCGCCACCATCGACGACAACGACCTCCTCCTCCCGGCCGGCTACTCTCCGCCGTGCGGCATCTTCACCGACGGCTACTTCAACGTCCCGATGAGGCTGTCTCAGCTGAAAATAGGCAACGGCCGGCGTGATCACGGCGGCAAGACGAAGAAGCCCAAGGAAGACTAGGCGGAAACATATAGTATAGGGCCGAAAGTCAGTCCCATTGATTTACTTCCTCCGACCCATATTAGTTGACTCAACTTTGTCTAGATACAGATGAATCTAGTTCTATGGGTCGGAAGAAGTAGTAAAAGTCATAGTGATATGTTGAGGTATATACATATTTAGTTCCACGACTTGTACCATTATTGGAGCGTTTTAGTTTCACATCTTGTAAAGTGAGTAAGATTAATTCCACAACTTGCATCCTAAGAACATATTTGTCCAATTCAATTGTATTTCTATGATTTTGACCGAATTCGTTCACCTGAGCTAACATGTGGCTTCGCACCTTTGCAAAATAATCCGTCTGTATGTTGGTAAGGACTGATAGGCGGGTCTGACCTGTCAGTGGTTGTACAAACCATAAAAACGTGGTTACAGTTTAGGGTTTTGAATTAACAACGCGTGCTACTAGTAGAAAAGAAATATAAGCGAAGTGATAACAGAAAGAACACTTCTCTCGAAACAGGCTTCCGCCCCGCTTTATAAATAAAGCAACAACCGTTCAGACGGAACAACAACACAGCCGGCCGCAGCCAAAGGGACAAAGAACTAAAAATAGTACAACAAAGCTGGGGCAACAGCACACAAGCGCCCAAGAGAAAAAGCAAAACACGGGCCGGAGGTCGGAGCAGACGCTAGCGACCACCAGGAGGCCCAAGCGGCAGCGGAGGGGGGGACGCCGAGAAGGGGAGCGATGCCGACCGCAGAGCCCGAAGAGCGGTGTCAAAGTCGGCCCGATCACGCTGGCGCACCAGAGGGGACCACTGCTGGAGGAAAGCAAGGAAAGCAAAAATCGAGTCAGAGGCACGCGTGGGGTAAACCTTCTCAATCACCATCTTGTTCCGGACATTCCAGAGAGTCCAGGTCATGGCCGCAAACACAAGCCAAAAGAGGCGACGGCCTCGCCCAGCCCTAGTGGCCTGGGACTGGAGGAAAACCCCCAGATCTTGCGCCAGCCAGGCCGGGCCAAGGGCCTCCCTGACAAAGGACCAGAGAAACTGGGCCGCCGAACACGAGAAGAAGATGTGGGCGCACGTCTCCGGTGTCCCACATAGGGGGCACCGGCCTGTGCCGGGGCCATTGCGCTTGGCCACCTCCACACCAGAAGGCAGCCTGTTGCGCAGCAACTGCCAGACGAAGATGCGAATACTAAGGGGGAGGGGAGCTTTCCAGAAAGGGGCCGTCCACCTCAGCTCCGGGCCCTGGAAGAGGGCCCGGTAAGCCGAGCCGACCGAGAATTCACCGGAGGGGAGGAGCCTCCAGGAAACAGCATCGGGGGAACCGGCCAGAGACGAGGGGAGAGCCTCCATAAGCTGCCGCAACTCCGTTGTCTCAAGCACGCTGAAGGCACGGCGGAAGGGGAGGTTCCAGCGATCCCCGCAGAACGCCTCGGCGGTGAGGGCCGATGGGGCAGCGGAAATAGCAAAAATGGCAGGAAACCGGACCCCCAAGGGGATCTGGGATAGCCACGGGTCCAGCCAGAAGCGGCAACCCTGACCGTTCCCCACCGAGAAGTCAATGCCCAACCCAATGAGATGCTTGATCTCCTGGATGGCACGCCAGAATTGGGATCCCTCCCGGCGATCGCACGCCAAGAGTGGACGGCCTCCGAGGTACTTCGCCTTAATGAGCTGCAGCCAAAGTCCTCCCTCGTCCCTAAGAATGCGCCAGACCCATTTCAGCATCAGGGCGAGATTGAAGCGGTGAGAATCAAGAATACCAAGGCCCCCAATGGATTTGGGGGTGCAAACGTCCGCCCATTTCACCATATGGTACATCTGGTGGCCATCCCTAGCTGCCCAAAAGAACCTAGACAACTCCTTGTCGAAGTCGGCATGGGTCCCCTCGGGTAGCAAGTATAGCCCCATCTGGTACATGGGAAGGCTCGAGAGACAGGAGTTGATAAGGACCGTCTTGCTACCCTTAGACGTGAGTCGCGCTCGCTAGGGTTCCGCCCTCGAACGCACCCTCGTGACCAAGGGTGACAGGTCCCGGATCAGGACTCTCGTCTCCCGAACAGGCATCCCCAAATAAGAGATGGGGAAATCGGCTAGCCTGCAGTTGAGGTTGTCAGCAATGCGTTGCCGCTCCTCCTCCGAGTACCCAAGCACCACCACTTCACTCTTGTCAAAGTTGATCTTTAGTCCTGACATGTCTTCAAAGCAGAGGAGGAGGAATTTCAGGTTGATGATGTCCAGATCGGAGCCCTGTACCATGATCATCGTGTCGTCCGCATATTGGAGGTGGGAGACGCTCCCTCCAGGAATAAGGTGTCCTACCACGCCAGAGATGTGGCCAGCGGACTGGGCTCTATCCAAGATCTCCGCCAGGGCATCCACAGCAGCATTAAACAGGAGGGGGGAGATCGGGTCCCCTTGACAAACCCCGCAAGAGGGCACAAAAAAGGGACCAATCTCGCTATTGATGTTGATCGTTGTCCGCCCGCTCATCACGAATTACATGATCCAGCAAATCATGCGGTCATCAAACGTGACTCATTGTGAGTACTCTAAAGCCGATAACACTTTGTTATTATATATATAGTACTCTAAAGCCGATATGTCCTAGCTCACCTACGTACAAACGTGACTCATTGTGAGTCCTAGCTGCTTGCTTCCACACACACTGACATGATCACGTGAAAGACAAAGTTACCTATTGGTCGTACCCGAAATTTCCAATAAATTATCTGGGTATACCGATACATTATCGGCGTCTTACGATTGCTGAATGGAAACTCGTTGAGGAAAGACTTCAGAAACGTCTTAATAGTTGGAAGGGTAAATTGCTATCCCTTGGTGGAAGACTGGTCCTCATTAATTCAGTACTCACCAACATGGTACTGTATATGATATCATTCTTCCAGTTGCCAAAAGGAGTCTTGTCAAAACTGGACTATTTCCGTTCAAGATTCTTTTGGCAGGGGGATAGTGAGAAAAAAAAATACCGACTGGCCAAATGGAATGTTGTTTGCCGACCCAAAGAATATGGTGGATTGGGCATACATGATTTAAATGTCAAAAACACCGCATTATTGGGTAAATGGTTATTCAAACTTCTTACCGAAGAAGGGGTCTGGCAAACTATTTTATGGAGGAAATAAGTTGGCTCAAAAGCGGTGTCTACACTGGTTTGGAAACCAGGTGATTCACACTTTTGGGCTGGACTAATGGCCTCCAAAATGCAATTCTTCCATTTTGGCACTTTTAATATTAAGGATGGTTCACAGATTAGGTTCTGGGAAGATAAATGGCTTGGCCAAACTTCTCTCCGTGAACAATATCCAGCTCTATATTCGATTGTTAGACACAAAAGGGATACTCTCGCTGAGGTAATGGAAACTAATCCCCCTAATGTGTCTTTCAGACGAAGTCTCTTGGGTTCTAGACTGGTGTCATGGAATAATCTCTTAGTAAGATTATTCAGGATACAACTATCTGAGGGTATGGATGAATTTAAATGGAAACTATTACATAGTGGAAATTTTTCTGTTGATTCATTTTATAGAGCTTTGATCCAACCTAATATTCCAGTCGATGATAATAGTAAAATTTGAAAGTTGAGGATACCTCTTAAAACGAAGATATTCGCTTGGTATCTACGTAAGGGGGTGATTCTCACAAAAGATAATCTTGTTAGGAGAAATTGGCATGGTAGCATTGAATGCGTATATTGTCATCATAATGAGACAATATGTCATTTATTCTTCCATTGTAAATTTGCTCGTGCTATATGGTCAATCATCCAAATAGCCTCTGGTTTATCTCCTCCGCGATCGGTAGTCAATGTTTTTGGCAACTGGTTGAATGGGATTGAGGATAAATATGGGACTTTATTTAGGGTGGGAGCGCTTGCCATTATTTGGTCGCTTTGGCTATGTAGAAATGACAAGATTTTTAATAATATTGTATTTTCTCCATTGCAGGTTATCTATCGGGCCACGGCTGTCCTCCGATCATGGACTTTTCTACAACGTATGGAGTTCCACGACTTGTTTGCGAAGGGTTGTAGGCGGTTGGAAGATATGGCGCGAGATGTCTTCTCCCGACATGGATGGCAGCAACCGCTGCGAATAGATCTTCCTTAGATAATTGAGAGAACTATGCTTTCATTTACATTTTTTTGTATTCCAGTTATTCTTGTTTTCGACCGAGACTGTGGTTGTTTGGCTGTGTGCATCCTAGCTATGGTGTAATTACTACAGTAATAAAGCGCCCATTTTCAAAAAAAACCTATTGGTTGTACCCGAAGTGAGTATGTGCGTGCATGTTAAAAAAAAAGAGTACCGTCCATATTATATAAAATATTTACGTCCTCTAATGTAACTAAAAGCATAGTGTGACGTAGTTGTTGGGCTTGTTGTATCCTGTACACAGATTTGGTGTTCGAATCCCTCCTTGCCCGGTATTTTAATTATTTCTACGTCTACTGACATATGGCTCAGTCTGTAAGTAGGACACAAGTGCCATAGAAAAATTACACTGGGGTCTGTTTTGAAAAAAAATTGTGATGCCAGGTCAAATTCAATTAAATTGGACTAAAATACGATGTCAGGTCAAATTCGATTAAATTGGACTAAAATACTTCCAGAATACAAGTTGTGGGACTAATGTTGCTCAATTTGCAAAATATGAGACTAAAACGCTCCACCGGTACAAGATGTGGGACTAAAAATGTATATACCTTTGATATGTTTGATGATGCATCAGATGATATGATTCCATACAGTAGATGCTAATGTTTTTTCCTAATAAATTTGGCCCAACTTTACATCTGTTTACTGTAAAAAAAATTGTTTGCCCTTTTTGTTAGGAATGAAGATAGTATTATTTGGGATGGTAAAATTCAAACAAGCTCTCGGTCTCTTGATGTACGTCACGGTGAAAGGAAAAAATAGGGACGTACTAGGCATCCCCGGAGGATATTTCCCCTGATCCCCCGCCTCTCGTGCTGACACATGTCTCTCAAAAAGCCCCTAAATCATGCATTGCTGTAAACATATCTGTTTTTGCTAAAATAAAATCCTGTTTTTGCCACATGTAGCAAAAAAGTTTGTCCATGAGATAAAAATAAAAAGAAAAAATCTCGTCGAAAACCCCGTCGGAAGACTATGTAGCAATATTTTTGCTAATATAGCAAATCCAACTTCGCCAGAGACTTTCGACGAGAGAACTCGCCGAAAACCTTGTAGCAAAATCTTTACTCTATTATAACAAAACCACAAAACAGTGATAGCGAAAAGATATGCTAATGTAGAAAAAAAAAACCTCACCGAAAACTTTCGCCTAAAAACCTCGTAGAAGAAATGACCGTCTCGGCTGACAACCGGCAATGGCCGGCATCATCACGACGAAGACTAGGCGGAAACAAGTAGTACTAGTGAACGATCCAAAAGTCAGTCCTGCTTTAGGAATTTAGGTCATACTGATATGTTTCCGTCCGGCTACTCTTGGCTACACAGCTTCTTCGGTGCAGTCTCTAGCAACCACGTCAGTCGCTGGAAGTGTTCCTGGATCGCCCCGACGATGGAATATCAGATGAAAACATTCAACGGTAGGCATGATCACGGCGGCGAGATGAACAAGCCCAAGCAAGTGAAGGCGCCGTGCAAACATAGTACGAGTGAATGGGCCGATAATCTAGTACTACCTCTAAGTCTTTTCAGCAAGCCGTGTTATAGCTTGCTAAAAAGTCTTACATTATGGAACCGAGGGGGTACAAGTCATTGTCTCTTGAGCTCATAATGATATGTCTGATGATGTATCCGATGATATCGATTTGATGATACTAGATGTTAATGTTTTTTTACATCGATTGACTATGAAAAAATTATTGGCTTTCATTTCAGGAATGAAGATAGTATTTGGTATGGCACTATTGTAGTAATCCAAACAAGGTCTCAGTCGTCTCTTGACATGTGTCGTGAAGGCATTGAAAAAGCATTTGAAAAACAAACCTCACGGTTATGCACCAACTCGAATTTTACAAGTAGAGATATATCAAATTTGAAATAATTCACACATACAAATATCAACACCTTGGCATTTATCTATGTGGTGCTTATTTGATCGGAATGCCGTCCACACACTAGAACAAGCGTAAGTCAGATACGCCATGAAGTTGAACTGATCATTTGTCGGTTATTCCATCATCCGTCCTGCTATCAAGAAGAGAAAACAAAATTAAATATGGATCTTCTTTGCTAGTACAGTACATGAATGAATAAATGATGAATCCGCTAGCTGTTACCTCCTGCTGCTGCTGCTAACCGGCCGCCGGATTGAACTAAATTGGATTTGCTGGAGGGAAAGCGAAGGCAGTCTCTACCACACTGTATCGGAGATCAGTATTGGAAAGTAGAATCCTCCTATGCTGGGAATCCCCAAGTTTATTGAGAGCCAAGATCAACCAGACGAAGGTGATGAGTTCCCCTCCACTGTTCAGCTCTGCCGCGTGCATCTCCGGCCTCGATTTGCCTGCAGCGTAAATAAGGAGCCTTGCCCATATGTAAACCAACTCCTGCAATACTTCCTTGGTTGGCTGGAGTTCGCTCCCATATTCATATACCTTCACAAACTCTGGAATCTGACTAATCTCCGCCAGTTCTTCCGCGCTAAAATTGAGTGGCAGCATAGAAGGATGGTTGACCAAAAGGTACATCATGTAGTTGGATAGTTTCCGGCATACCTTTATCATGTCCCAAGTATTTGCTTCCACGTCAGTACAATAATGGGGATAGTACTTACTCAATTGTTTCTCGGTCAGGAAATGAAGCATTACAATACCAAGACCAACATCATCTGATAGAACGAGGTTAACAAGTTCCAGCATATTCCACTCTCTCCGATTATTAGAGAGGAATTCTTCTTTCAGGACATTAATTTCATGTGCAACACACTCCATGGTCATCATATCCACATCCACGTACTCAGTGCCTAATATCTTGGCAATCCAAAATATCTTCTTCCTTTTGATATATACCAAATCCGCAAACCAATTGACCATGGCCATCACACGTTGATTCCATGTTCTCACTTGGCCACTGCCAGTCACCCAGCTTAACAAAATGTACTGTCCCATTGCCTTTGGCTGCGATTGCTTCTTCTCTGGCCATCCAATATGACAGGAAAAAATATACCAGGACAACCTCGCAAGCCTGCTACATTTTTTATCCTTTAACCATGCCCATGTCCATGGTGACATCATGGAAATAAACACAGCACATATTTCTAGGAAAATGCCTCCGGTAAAAAGTGCATAAGTGATTGCAATGTCAACTTTGCTATACCTTTGTTTGTCATTTGCATGGAAGAGTGCAAAAGCAACAACAATGGACATCTGAGATATACATCTAAGTATGATGCCTTTTTGTGTTCTGAAAACACCAGCCTTAGTGTAGAGATCAGCGTACATCACATTAAGAACAATACTTACTATCTTGATCATCTTTTTGGCTGCTAGGCGTGGTTCCACAATAGGCGTGCTTCGTCCTGAAAACAGATCATGAATAGATGGCATTGAACGCAGAGCTATACAAACAATGTCATCATAGCCATATCCAATGCTTTCTTCGATATAATCCACCCGATCAATATTTATGCCATCGACCTTCTTGTACCTATGACTAGCTAAGCTCTCAAGGCTTTTAAAGCTTCCACAATAGAGGGACCATGTTCTTTCCAAATACTTTATAATTCCGACAACAAACACAAATATACCAGACACTAGAAGCTCCAGACTGTGTGTTCCAATGGACTTCCAGAAAACATATGCCGCTAGGACAACTTGCACCACTAGATTCAGCAAATGCCTTAACCACAAATTATTGTCCTCCATGGCGAAGGCTGTAATTGTATCCTGCCCACCAAGATGGATCAGAAGAAATGGTGCCCAAAAGAAAGCTAGTGCTTGTTTTTCCCCTCGTATGTGCCTTTCAATACTGGTATCATGATATCTTGAGACAAGGCCAATGGTATAAACTGCTATAAAGTCTGCCCCTACATAAGCTGACCAAATACAGAGCCTTAAGAATATGCTGGTGCCACGCTGTCGAAGACTGCCACTAAAGAACAAGAAAACTTGTAGTGTGAAGCTGAGAAGCACAAACAGTTGGATTTCCCACACATTGAATAGTTTGACCAAATTCCCCGTAGCAGGCATGCTCGTTTTTGTACTTCAGAGACTACCTGGTTGACAATAATAATAAGTTATACAAGTCAGTGAATTTTAACACATAACATAGTCTTCCAAAATGATTGCTTTTGAACATATTTTTCACTCTTAATTATACCACGTTATATCCTATCTGCACAAGATGCAGGTTTTCTAGAAACTCTATGCTAATATTATACTATGCTATAGAAATTTCCATTTTGCACTATAGAGATCCTCAAACATTTTGTAGCTCAAAGCCCTACACAAATTATCCTCTAAACATATACAAGAAAAATAAACAAATATTCTAACTCATCAATCAGATAGGGTACCTCGTTGTACATTTTTAATGGCTTTGTCTAAATATACAATACGAGCTTGATACTATTTGTATGTTAGATTACAGGAATCAAAATATTTATATAACCAAATTTATGTTCCAGTTGCCCATGCTTGTGGGGAAAGGCAACCCTAATGTGATGTTGGCTGAACCACACTTGGAGTTTGACTCCAACTTGGGATCCAATTAGGGGCGTAATCAGATCGGATCGGATTTTATTTTGTTGTTATCATACCCTATACCATATTTTCTCGACGGATTTGGAGAGGATAGCATAATGAACGGTCCGGGATTCCAATACGGATATGCGAGGCCACAACTTTGGAACGGAAACGGTGTGGACTGGGGCGGAAACAAATTGATCCCATATGTGCATGCATAAGTAGCTCAGAAAACTATACAATAGAATAAACATTAAAACAAGCTGAAAATAATCATAAAGTAAATATTTTAGTGGTGGAGGAAATGGTGTGCTCTCCTTCTTAGGGCGCCGTAAGGACTGATGGCCCCGTGGCGGTATGGGAGGCCTTAGGGTCTAGAAGGAAATGTTTCCCTGCCTTGCAAATCCTTATCCAGGACATGATGGTGCAGGGAAGACCTGTCGCCGCCTCTTGATGAAGTGGCGATGCTATCCTCGGGAATCAGTGAGGTTGGTGCGCACATTCAATTAAGTCGATGGCATTACCAGTGCTCTGTCGCTGCCATAGTTTGCCTATCTGTCGGATCCGATGTGGTGCCGCGTAGCTACACTATCATGTCGGTCACTGTGGGTTGGGTCGGTGTCAGAGTGTCGACCAATTTATTCGGCTGGTTCGAGCAAATTTAAGCTATTGGGAGGCCAACTGGAAGTCGTTTAATGCCCGAGACCCCAATAGCCTTAATGGTAGGGCTATTGGGAGGCCTAGTAGAGATGCTCTCACTACTAGGTAAACCTCTACCGCTGGTGCAACAAATACCCCTACCGTTGGCGAACGGGGTCCCATCGGTGATCATCACACCGGCGCTATGCACTGCCTTATGCGCCGAGGGTAGAAATAATACTTCCGGCGCACAAAGTGTGGTGGTGCACCTACGGTAAGTGACAAAAGTATTTTTTTTTCCAAAATTATTGAATTGTTTGACCATTTAATTGCACAAAGAACGTCTTTAACTCTAAGCACTCTTAATCTTAGGTCAAAGTGCTCACTCATCGTCAAACTTTTCGGTCGGTCACCCATTCCAAGATTGCTCTAATGCCAGTACGCTCAATTTTTTCGTTCCTTCCTATTGAGCTTCTAGGAAAAAAGTTATATCTCGTCGATAATAATATCTTATCTATTAACTGTTAGGTTGTTATGTCACACGTCTTTATTTTTTTAATTCCAAACAATTATTTAAATAAAAAATGAATAAATAATAATAATATTTAATTAAAATAACAATAAAATGGATTTTACTTTTCTTCTTGCCTTTTTCCATTTAATAATAATTCATATCAATAAATCCGCAAATCAGAATTTCAGAAATAATATGTCTAAATCGAGCAGAAAAATGAGAGGAATCCAAATATGATATCCATATCATATTTTTCATCACACATCATATCTTTTTAATAGTGTACTGCAAAGTAATCCAAAGAAAAATCATTAAATAGTGACAAAATCTTCAAAAAATGAGATAAAAATTTATTTCGATTTTAAGGATTATAAAAAATGCTAAAAGACCATACGTCGGTTGAAATTTAATGCAACCTTTTGTGTAGATAAATTTTCATATAAAAAATATTTTGATCTGAGGTTGTATACAAAAGTTATGGCTGTCTTATCGAGACAAAAAGTTTTTTTTTTGGCAAAATAGGTCGAAATTCGTGTTTTTTTTTGTTTTTCCTAAGAACTAGATCATATTACATAACTACATCTCAAAGAATTTTAAAATTTGAAGTTTTTATCTTTTTTTATTTTTCTAAAACTGAAAAAGGTGATTGGGGGGTGTGAGGCTGAACATATCGCCAGCGCACAAACATTTTGGTGTGCCGGCGCTGCACAGCTCTTATCGCCGCCGGCGCACACATATAGTGGTGCACAAGCATTGTCTGAGCGTGGAGCACCAAAATCGTGGTGCACTGGCCGTATGCAGCCAGCATCAGTACTGATGTGCACGCATATATAGGAGTATGTGCTGCGCCGCGGCAAGTAGCACCGCGCATGTAAACTGATGTGCGCTAGTGGTAAGTCGTGCGACTATAAAAGCCTTTTCCTTCTAGTGTCTAACTGCTCCTAAATTTTTATAAGAGGCTGGGTTTCTTCTTTAGAATTTAGTGCTTTCTGTGATGTTTGTACGCACGGATGCAGAGGCCCAGGCTTAGTCTCATTTTTTTATGCTAAAAATATATAAACTATACCTAAAAATGTGTATAATCACTAAATTTAGTCATGAACTTATTTTTGTGTTTGCCAATAAAATCTAAATAAATAAAGAATAACAATAAATAAATGAATACATATCAAGCTGAAATCATAGGAAATATACAAAAAAATATTTGTTTTCTTTTACAGTAATATACAATTAATTTTAAAAATAGGACTTGGAACCCAAATCTAAATACTTTTTTTTATTTTAAAATAATTGATATATAAGATGTTTGTAGTCTTCTATATGATTATGAATTTATACATTTTTTCTAAGAGGCCTGATTTCTTCGCCGTTTTTAAGTAATACATTGTTTTTATTAGTTCTCCGAAATAATACACAATTATGAAAATTGCATAAATTATACGGCCTTGGCTTTGGTCAAGCCGCTAGGCCCTTATCTGCCACAGCAAAGCTGACCAGCTGGTCGGCCTGGACAAAAGTCAGACAGATCAACACGTCGGCCTGGGCCAAACCGAGCAGGCTTATCTGTGGCGACCAGGCCTTGTCAGCTTCGGCAAAATCAATAGGTACCTAAACCCGACCGTAGTATATGTGTCTCTCCTGGTACAACGATTACACATAACACGAGGCCAACAGAGGTGTGAACCAGTGGGGGCCTAGGTGCAGCCATCTATCAGCTTGGACAACACCTGACGAGGGTTCAACTCGTCAATGCCCATTGTTATGGACTTGGGTTTAGAGAAGATCATGAAGCTGAAGATTGTAGAACGGCTAACAAGCAAGCAACACGAGGACACGGTGTTTACCCAGATTCAGGCCTCCGGAGGAAAAACCTTACTCCTGCTTATCTGATCTTGATTGATGGCGGAACCAAAGGTTACATGGGTGCACATATTGGATCTGGCGTGAGGTGTGTGTATGAGAGTTGAGAGAGAGGCTCCTCGTCGTGCCCTCCTAGCCTTTATATGGGGAGACCGGGCCTCGGGGTAGGTCACCTCGGTTACAAATTAGGGTTTCACCATTTGAAATTCTATCATTAGCTTGTCGTGCTCCCCAAGAAGTTGCGTCAGTATGTGCCTTGGTCATCCAAATCCTTCTTGGCTTCGCCATCCATAGAGGGTGATTGTGTGGGCCTCTGCCTGGCTGATACCGGGTAGGCTAACATTATCCACCCATAGGGCATACTCATGTCAACACTGATTAGTACTGGTTGGCTTCGCCATGCCCGAAAAGGGTCTATCGGCTTGGCCAAAGCCGAGGCAGTAATATTTATGCAATTTTTCAGTATTGTGTATTATTTGTGAAAATTAATAAAAATAATGTATTTTTTTTTAAAAAAAATAGACGATTTCTTCTACAAAATTCAGTACTTTGTGTGATGTGTGTACGCAAGGATGCAAAGGACAGGGGTTTATCTCATTTCTTGATGCTAAATAAATATACATTGTATCTAAAAATGTGTATAATAACTATGTTCAGTGATGAACTTATTTTAGTGTTTGCACATAAAGTCTAAATAAATATAGAATCAAATTAAATCAATAAATACATATCAAGCTGAAATCATACGAAATATACAAAAATTGATTTTTTTTATTTTAAAGTAAATAAAATTTATGCAAACAAAATAGAACTTGGAATCCAAATAAAACATTTTTAATTGTAAATTAATTCTCTATATAGGATAATTTTAGTCTTCTAGATGAATAACAATCAACGCAAACTAATATATCTTGGGTCAACAAAATCCACAAAAACATAAGATAGAGTACATCATTTCTTACTTGCTCGTGTATGGCCCGTTCTGTTGGTCGTCCTTGGATTATTTTAGATGTGCTTGATTATGCTAGTCGATAAGTTGACAGCCAATGTCATATGAAGCATGCCTGGACCAAAAAAAATGGTGGGTAACTCATTAGATTACCTAGTGTTGGTCAATTTTCAGCGTTTGATTTATAATTATGTACCATAAATAGGCATAATTTCAATCAAGGTTATTCGTATATAGAACCCTATTTCCTTGACACCATTGGGCAGGCAGCGAGGTAACCTTCATTGAAATTCAACACTAGCCTGATTGAAATTCAACACCATATAGGAGCTGTCAAGCTTCATACACTAGTCAAATGTGACCGGGAAACTCAACACATGCATCTAACATGTCTTAGAGGTATGAACTCAAGAGACCTACACGTGAACACAAAGGAGGCTATGAATAATTTTTTAATTAAATTTTGAAAACTAGGACTTGAACTCGAGACCTTAGGCTCTAAAACCATGTCAAGCTTCATGCAACAGCCAACAAAGCCAATAGTCCAAACTTATAAGAAGGTCTAGTACTATCCACATATAGCAAAAGCTAGGTACTAATAATATATGTCATTAAAATTTAGAAGCTAAATCTACTGCGAAAGGGAGTGCAAAGTGAACATAAGCTAAAATAAGGTAGTGCAATATATGGACAAGTCATGTGGCAGATATTAATCAATCAAATGTATATGGGCTTACCTTGGACCCGTTGGACTACTTTTGGCTAGATGTCACAGGAAATGTGTTATCTAACAAGTTGGATCGTCATGTTAAGCCGGCCGCGTTATATGATATATACCCGATATGCCTCAATAGGTGTGTATGTGAACACAAAGGAGGGACATGAGCAATTTTTAATAAATTTGTGAAAACCATTACTCGAACTCGAGACCTTGGGCTCTGATACTATGTCAAGTTTTATGCACTAGCCAACACAACCAATAGTCCGAACTGAGAAAAAGGATTTGTGCAATTCACACGTAACACACAAGCTACAAATATATGTCATTGTCACTGGATTTTAGAAGAAAAATCCAGTGACGAAGGGGGTGCAAACGTGAACAGAAGATACGATAAGGAGTGTGCTGACAAGTCATGTTGCAAATATTAAACAATCAAATGTATGGGGGCTTACCTTAGACCCGTTGGACTACTTTCGGTTAGATGTCACAGGAAATGTGTTATCTAACAAGTTGGGTCGTCATGTTAAGCCGTCCGCGCGCGTTATATGATATATATACGGATGATCTGCATCTATTCCTTTCTTGTAAGAGCAGAGGCGTGATGAGGCACACGGTGGCGTTGTGTCCTTTGATACATTTCTTGCAAGGAGAGCAAAGTGTAAAAACAGATGCTTTTCTTGCGTACATTTTTCCAAAAGAGATTGAGCAGATGCGTGTTATGAAATCGAAATGCTGAGCCTGATTTACTCCTAAATTTTGTGCCGACTGCTGGAGATTAGGTGCAATTCATAGCACATTGCTGTGCGCAATTAAAGTCAAATGAAATAGTAGTAAATTATTCTGAACTGTGAACACGTAAAACTGGTTTACATGACACCAAAAATCGGGTGATCTTTCTTCAGCAATAACTACCGCTGCTGCAGAGATTCCTACTTCTATGCGCTTGCATGCAGGATTGTGCCCTGCCACGGACGACGACGAACCCCTCTTTGGGTACGACCCTCTCTTCCAGTGGCGCCAGAAACTATACAAACTACAATGCCACGGTAACCATACTCTCCCTGAGACAGATCTACATACATCGCGTTTAGAACTTTTTTTATTTTACTAGTAATAACGATAAAGAGGCCCTCGTAGTCAAGGGTAGTACAATACAGTACAATACTCAAATTCCATCATTCATAATGACTTATTTAATTGGTAATAGCTAGTAATAAGCTGACCACAGATGGAGAGTTGGAGACATGTGTGGTTCTTGATCGTAGAAACTAGGCGGATGGTAGGTACGACAGATGGTCTTAGAAAGGCATGACCTTGGTGTTAGATTGATCTCAATCGTTGTTGGAGATATGCCCTAGAGGCAATAATAAATGTAGTTATTATTATATCTTTGTGTTTATGATAAATGCTTATATTCATGCTATAATAGTATTAACAAGAAAACATCAATACTTGTGTGATTTGTAAACTTAAATTGAAGTCCCTAGTAAAGCCTCTTCATAATACTAGCTTGTTGGTTAATAAATGATTGTGGTTTCCCTGTCATGAACATTGAGATGTTATTAACAACAAGATCATATCGTTAGGAGAATGATATGATGGACATATTCCTATAGATAAGCGTAGCATAAAGATCAAGTCATTTTAATAGTTCAATTGCTATATGCTTTCTGATACATAGTAACCTAATTCCTTCGACCATGAGATCATGCTTATCACCATCATCGGAAGGATGCTTTGATGACATCAAACACCACACCGTAACTGGGTGGCTATAAAGGTGGCATTGAGTGTTCGAAAAGTATTGGTTGAGACACATGGATCAAGAGTGGAATTTGTCCATCCATATGACGGATAGATATACTCTGGACCCTCTCGGTGGAATGTCATCCAATTAGCTTGCAAGCATGTGACTGGCTCACAAGGGATCACATATCACGGGAACGAGAAAAGAGTACTTATCAGTAACGAGGTTGAACTAGGTATGCAGAGATACCGACGATCAAAACCTTGGATAAGTAAACTATCGTGAGACAAAGGGAAATTGGTATCGTATGTAAGTGGTTCATTCGATCGTAAAGTAATCGTAGAAATATGTGGGAGCCATATAAATTTCCAGATTCCTCTATTGGTTATTGTTCAGAGAAGTGTCTCGATCATGTCCGCATAATTCACGAACCGTAGGGAGACACACTTAAGGATTCGACGTTGTTGAGTAGTTATGGAATGATGAGTAAGAGACCGAATGTTGTTCAGAGTCTCGGATGGGATCCGGGATATCACGAGGAGATCCGGAATGGTCTGGAGAATAAGATTCATATAAGGAAAGTCATGTTTCGGGGTTGGAGAATGGTTCCGGTGTTTTCATCGGGAATGTTCTAGAAGGTTCCGGAATGTTGGGCACTCCGGAGGGGAAGGGTACATGAATGTGTCATAACAAGTTGGAATGGTTGAATCATGTACTAGGTGTCATCGCTGAGCAAAATAAAGGGATAAATCAAATCCTAGTTTGAAAAGTCAAACGCCAATTTGAAAAGTCAAACGGCTATTTTGCTTGGTGGAGGGAGAGTAGGAAACCTACTTGGGGAGGAAGTCCCTCTCCCTCCACCGCCAGCCTTGGAAGCTGAGTTGGGGAGGGACTCCCCTCCCCTTGGCCGCCGCCCTCCACCTATATAAGGAGGGGCAGGGCTGCCCCTTCAAACACACAACTTGCACCGCGCAAACCCTAGCTCCAAGCCGTTGGCGCCGCCACCTCCTGCTGCCACCGCCGCCTAGGGCTAAACCCTAGCCGCTGAGTTGGGGCATCCCCTTGCCCTAGCCGTCGGCCTAGCCTCTCCTCCTTGGTGCGTCTAAACCCTAGATCACCGAGGCTCTCTCATAGTCCACCATACTCGCTCCGGCTTAAGGCGAAGCCCTGCGAGATCTCCCCTCTACTTCCGGTACCACGCCGTCGTGCTACCGGAATCGCGAGGAGAGTGCTACAACCTCCGCTGCCTGCTGGAACAAGGGAGAGGAAGGTCTTCATCGAGTACCGAACGTGTGACCGACTGCGGGAGCGCTGCCGGAACGCAGCGTCGGAAGGATCGTCTACGCGATCTTGAGATTGGCAAGAGTATGACTACATCACCCACGAGAATCCGCTCTCGTTAAACACTTTGGAATCTTCGAGGGTGAGTTATTCCATCGACTCGTTGCTACAGTCTAGTAGATAGATCTTGGCTTGTTTGTTTGTATGCGGTAGAAAATTTTTGTTTTCCATGCTACGAACCCCTACAGTGGTATCAGAGCCAGGTCTATATGTAGATCTGTTGCATAAGTAGAACACAATGGTCATTGTGGGCGGTGGTGTTTTTATTATCAATTGCTTCTTGTGTACTTTGCATCTTGCGGTATGATGGGATGAAGCGGCCCGGGCTAACCTTACATGACATCGTTCATGAGACTTGCTCCACGCTCACAATGCAACTTGTATTGCATAAGTGGCTTTGCGGGTGTCTGTCTCTCCCATTATAGTATAGATCCAATTTACAACAGGCACTTGATAGTTCAAACATCAACGTTGTGGTTCTTGTTCGTAAGTTAGATCGACACTTATTGAAAGCCCCAAACCACGTAAAACATGCAAAGAAATTAGAGGCGTCTAACTTTGTTTTGCAGGGGTGTGTTGTGATGTGATATGGCCATGATTGTGATTATATTTGATGTATGCAATGTTCCTTATTGTAAGTTGGCAACCGGCAGGAGCCATATGGTTGTCTTTAATTTCTGTTAAGACCCGCGTGTCTATTCAAAGTAGTTGTAATAGTTGAAGCTGGTGGACGACAACCATGGAGCAGCGTCATTGACCTTGATGCAATGCCGGTGATGATGGAGAGCATGTTCGTGCTTGAAGATGGAGATCGGAAGCACAAAGAAGAAATGCCATATCATATCACATATTATGAATTGCATGTGATGTTAATCCTTTATGCATCTTGTATTGCTTAGTTAACGACGGTAGCATTATAAGATGATCCCTCATGCACATGAATTTCAAGTTCTATAGTGTTCATCCTTAGTAAGCACCGTTGCTAAAGCTTGTTGTTTCGAAGCACCACGTGATGATCGGGTGTGTTAGATTCTGCAAGTGTATACAACGTGAGCAAGCCAGATTTGCTCATGCGGAAGCTAAGGTTTGATCTTGACGAGCCTAGCATGTACAGACATGGTCTCAGAACACGGATCACCGAAAGGTAAAGCATGAATCATATAGTAGATATGATGAACATGTCGAGTGTTCGCCATTGAAGCTACATCAACTCTTGTGATGATCGGTTTTGATGTGGTGGATTTGGTTCGTGTGATCACTAAAACAATGTGAGGGATATTGTTTTGAGTGGGAGTTCACCTAGATTAATTTAACTATTACTTAGAACTCAATTTGTCATAAACTTAGTCTAAACTATTGCAAATATATTGTAGATCAATGGCGGCCCCTACCATCAATTTTAATGCGTTCCTAGAGAAAGAAAAGTTTAAAAACAATGGAAGCAACTTCGCGGATTGGTTCCGCAATTTGAGGATTGTCCTCAATGCTGGTAATTTGACCTATGTGCTGGATGCACCGCTAGGTGACCCGCCTGCAGTTACTGCTACCGATGAAGTAAAGAATGTTTACCTCGCTCGGAAGACTCAGTACTCCACAGTTCAGTGTGCTATCTTGTATGGTTTAGAATCGGAGCTTCAGAAAAGGTTTGAGAATTTAGACCCACATGATATTGTCCGTGAACTCAAATTGATTTTTGAGACTCACGCGGCAGTTGAGAGTTATGAGGCTTCTGAAAAGTTCTTTAACTGCAAGATGGAAGAGGGCAGCTCCGTCAGTGAGCATGTGCTTAAGATGTCTGGGCAAGCAAACAAACTTAAAAGCTTGGGTATAGTGATTCCTAATGCTTTGGGGATTTACCGTGTCCTCCAATCACTACCACCAAGTTACAAGAACTTTGTGATGAACAACAATATGCAAAGCATGAACAAGCAGTTGCCAGAACTCTTCTCCATGTTAAAATCTGCAGAAGTGGAGATCAAGAAAGAGAACCAAGTGTTGATGGTCAATAAGACCACCAAATTCAAGAAAGGAAAGTCTAAGCAAAAGGGACACTTCAAGAAGGGTGGTAAGAAAGTTACCGCACCGAAGAAGAAGACCAAGGCTGGACCTAAGCCTGATACTAAGTGCTTTTACTGCAAGGGAGAAGGTCACTGGAAGCGGAATTACCCAAAGTACTTGGCGGATTTGGAGAACGGCAACATCAAGAAGAAAGGTATATCCGATATACATGTTAATGATGTGTATCTCACTAGTACTCGTAGTAGTGCCTGGGTATTTGATACTGGTTCGGTTGCTCATATTTGTAACTCGAAACAGGTGCTACAGAATAAACGGAAGCTAGCGAAGAACGAGGTGACGATGCGTGTGGGAAATGGATCAAAGGTTGATGTGATCGCGGTCAGCACGCTACCTCTTCATCTACCATCGGGATTAGTTTTATACTTAAATAATTGTTATTTGGTGCTTGCGTTAAGCATGAACATTATATCGGGATCTTGTTTATTGCGAGAAGGTTACTTGTTTAAGTCCGAGAATAATAGTTGTTCGATTTATATGAGTAATATGTTTTATGCACATGCACCTTTTATAGATGGTCTATTCTTATTGAATCTCGATAGTGGAAATACACATATTAATAACATTGAGGCTAAACGTTTGAAATTGAGCGATAACTCAACCTATATGTGGCATTGTCGTCTTGGTCACATTGGAGTGAAGCGTATGAAGAAACTCCATTCCGATTGACTTCTTGAATCACTTGATTTTGAATCACTTGAAAGATGTGAAGCATGTCTGATGAGAAAAATGACTAAGACTCCATTTTCTGGTATGATGGAGCGAGCTACGGACTTATTGAAAATCATACGTACCGATGTGTGAGGACCAATGAGTGTAGCATCGCGCGATGGTTATCGTTATGTTCTTACCTTCATGGATGACTTGAGTAGATATGGGTATATCTATTTCATGAAACATAAGTCCGAAACTTTCGAGAAGTTTAAGGAATTTCAAAGTGAGGTTGAGAATCAACGTAACAATAAGATTAAATATCTGCGTTCTGATCGTGGAGGTGAATATCTAAGTTACGAGTTTGGCGAGCATTTGAAGAAATGCGAAATACTTTCACAATTGACACCGCCGGGAACACCACAGCGTAATGGTGTGTCCGAACGTCGTAATCGAACTCTCTTAGATATGGTTCGTTCTATGATGTCATTTAAAGATTTACCGCTATCATTTTGGGGTTATGCATTAGAAATAGCCGCATTCACTTTAAATAGGGCACCATCTAAATCCATTGAAATGACACCGTATGAATTATGGTTTGGGAAGAAACCTAAATTGTCGTTCCTTAAAGTTTGGGGTTGCGAAGCCTATGTAAAGAAGTTACAGCCGGACAAGCTTGAACCCAAAGCGGAAAAATGCGTCTTCATAGGATACCCAAAGGAAACTATTGGGTATACCTTCTATCATAGATCCGAAGGCAAAATCTTCGTTGCCAAGAATGGATCCTTTCTAGAGAAAGAATTTCTCTCGAAAGAAGTGACTGGAAGGAAAGTAGAACTCGACGAGGTTGTCGAACCTTCTCTCAAACTTGCGAGTAGCGCAGCACCGGAAGAAGTTCCTGTGGTGCCTGCACCAATAATAGAGGAAGCTAATGATGATGATCATGAAACTTTGGTTGTAGTTGCTACAGAGCCTCGCAGGTCAACGAGAACTCGTACCACTCCTGATTGGTATGATCCCGTTATGAGTGTCATGTTGGTGGACAACACCGATGACCCTGTGACATATGAGGAAGCGATGATGAGCCCAGATTCCAATAAATGGCAAGAAGCCATGAAATCCGAGATTGGATCCATGTACGAAAACCAAGTATGGACTTTGGTGGACTTACCGGATGGCCGGAAGGCTGTCGAGAACAAATGGATTTTCAAGAAGAAAACAGATGCTGATGGTAATGTTACTGTCTATAAAGCTCGACTTGTCGCAAAAGGGTTTCGACAAATTCAAGGAGTTGACTATGATGAGACTTTCTCTCTTATAGCGAAGCTAAAGTCTGTGAGGATTATGTTAGCAATCGCTGCATATTACGATTATGAGATATGGCAGATGGATGTCAAAACAGCGTTCCTCAATGGAGACATTGATGAAGAGTTGTATATGATGCAACCCAAAGGTTTTGTCGATCCTAAGGATGCTAACAAGGTATGCAAACTTCAACGGTCCATTTATGGATTGAAGCAAGCATCCCGAAGTTGGAATCAACGTTTTGATAAGGTGATCAAAAGTTTTGGTTTTATACAAACTTATGGAGAAGCTTGTATTTACAAGAAAGTGAGTGGGAGCTCTGTAGCGTCCTTAATAATATATGTAGATGACATATTGTTGATTGGGAATGATGTAGACCTTCTTAATAGTGTGAAGGAATATTTGAATAATAGTTTTTCAATGAAAGATCTTGGCGAAGCAGCTTACATATTGGGCATAAAGATTTATAGAGATAGATCGAGACGTTTAATATCATTGTCACAAAATACATATTTGGACAAAGTTCTAAAGAGGTTTGGAATGGAAGATAGCAAGAAAGGGTTCTTGCCCATGTTGCCCAATACGACCTTGAGTAAAACTCAATGTCCAACAACGGCAGAAGATAGAGAAAGGATGAGTAAGACTCCCTATGCCTCAGCCATAGGATCTCTAATGTATGCCATGATATGTACTAGACCCGACATTGCATATGCTGTTAGTTTGACTAGAAGATATCAAAGTGATCTAGGATTGGATCATTGGACAGCGGTCAAAAACATCCTTAAGTACTTAAGAAGAACTAAGGATATGGTTCTTTCTTATGGAGGTGATGAACAGCTCGTTGTTAATGGTTACACCGATGCTAGTTGGAACACCGATCCGGATGATTCTAAATCACAATCTGGATACGTATTTACTTTGAATGGTGCAGCAGTTAGCTGGAGGAGTGCAAAGCAAAGCGTTGTGGCGAGATCTTCAACTGAATCGGAATACATGGCTGCTTCGGAGGCTTCACAAGAAGCTATATGGATGAAAGAGTTCATTACAGAGCTCGGTGTGGTTCCAAGTGCGCTGGACCCAATGTCTATCTACTGTGATAACATGGGCGCCATAGCCAATGCGCAAGAACCAAGGTCACACAAGAAGCTCAAGCACATCAAGCTACGTTTCCACGCTATTCGAGAACATGTCCAAGATGGTAACATAAAGATTTGCAAAGTACACACAGATCTGAATGTGGCGGATCCGTTGACTAAACCTCTCCCGAGGGCAAAACATGACCAACACCAAACTGCCATGCGTGTTCGGTATATTACCATGTAATCTAGATTAGTTGACTCTAGTGCAAGTGGGAGACTGTTGGAGATATGCCCTAGAGGCAATAATAAATGTAGTTATTATTATATCTTTGTGTTTATGATAAATGTTTATATTCATGCTATAATAGTATTAACAAGGAAACATTAATACTTGTGTGATTTGTAAACTTAAATTGAAGTCCCTAGTAAAGCCTCTTAATACTAGCTTGTTGGTTAATAAATGATTGTGGTTTCCCTATCATGAACATTGAGATGTTATTAACAACAAGATCATATCGTTAGGAGAATGATATGATGGTCCTATAGATAAGCGTAGCATAAAGATCAAGTCATTTTAATAGTTCAATTGCTATATGCTTTCTGATACATAGTAACCTAATTCCTTCGACCATGAGATCATGCTTATCACCATCACCGAAAGGATGCTTTGATGACATCATACACCACACCGTAACTTGGTGGCTATAAAGGTGGCATTGAGTGTTCGAAAAGTATTGGTTGAGACACATGGATCAAGAGTGGAATTTGTCCATCCATATGACGGATAGATATACTCTGGGCCCTCTCGGTGGAATGTCATCCAATTAGCTTGCAAGCATGTGACTGGCTCACAAGGGATCACATATCACGGGAACGAGAAAAGAGTACTTATCAGTAACGAGGTTGAACTAGGTATGCAGAGATACCGACGATCAAAACCTTGGATAAGTAAACTGTAGGGGTCCCAACCTAATAAGGTAGATCCCTCCTGTGTTTTACAATGCTAGTCCCTGGATCAATAGCTAGCATCCACAGTTAAGATGTAATATCAAGATACAAAGGTCATAACATAACTTTATAACCAGAAATAATATAATTTTATTACATCATACATAGCTCATTGGGCTATTACATTACATTGCAGCGGAATAATAATAATCATGGGGTCCTTCATCTTCAAAGTGCCACAGGCAGATGTTGGTTGTAGACTTTGTAATCCTAAATCAATCAATCTTCACTAAAGACAATCAAACCTGCAACATACAAGTTACAGCCACAAAGGGTCAATACATTTGAATTGTATTGGCAAGTGATACTATGGTAGTATAGTGGAGTCTATCATCTATATGCATTTGGCTAAGTGGAGTTGAGGCTTGCATTGCTCAAAATAGATTTTTCTTATCATTTTGAAAATACTAAGTTTTTGCTTGACAAATCATTTCCTCAATCAAAGATTTCAAGATCCTTGTACCAAGCCATCTCTCCATCAATGATTGAAGAATTCAAACAACCCTTGTTCAAACCACAAGATTTTAATTTAGAAATTTGAATGATGAGATTCTTGATTGCTTCCATGTCTTGATGCTCAAATTGTCCTTTACCAGGGACATGGCTAAGTACTTAGGTTTTACACTCTGCAGAGGTGGTGCACTTTACCCACAAGACTTGGTTTCCCAAGACAAAATCTTTCAGAAGCCTTCCCTTAGACCAAAATGGACGCGCTCCAACCTATCAAACACTACCACCCACTGTCCATTTGGCTAAGTTCTTGCAACCTATATGATCATGGCAGAGCCCATATTGCCAAGTGGTTGCACTTGAAGCTTCTCAACATTTGACATCTCAAATCTCTTTGTTTCCTGGGTGGCATTCCACAAGTGAGATACACAATCCAAGCCCATGGCATTGTGAACCACTCAACCATTCTCCACCAAGCAAGCCCATTCCACCCAGGGGATTCATTAACTTAGTTGTTTTATTAGACAAAATCACAAGTCCTCAGACTTAGAATATTTTTCCATAGTGTGAATATATATTCCACCCATGTTTTCTATTAGCTAGGCTAAGCTTGATAGTAGTAGGAAACTTAACTTAGAAAATCCTACTAAGGATTCATCTACTAGGGTCTACTGTAGCAAGGTCTATACTTAGCAAAAACCCATGCAAGTTTACTTAGCAAAATCACTAATGCATATTCAAAGTAATGGGACAAAAGTATGTAGCATCACTTGCCTTTTTGGTAGGGAATGGTGGTTCACTCCTTGATCTTGCTAGTCTCACACTTCACTACAAGTCAATCAAGCAAACACTAATTCAATTTACATTCCAAACCAATAATCACTCAAACAAATTCACACATACAAAACAATGGAAACCAATTCATGCATGGGAGCATGCACAAGATAGTTTTATTTTGCAAAGGGGTATTTATGGGGTTTCTAAACTTTGTAAGATCCAAATTGGTCTTTTACCAAAGTGGCAAAGTCATTAGCAAGAGGGTTTTGTCCAAAAACTATTTTTAATTCCATTCATCATTTTATGTGGTGAAAAATGTTTTTATTAAGGCAAAAACTCTTAAGTTGTTCACCAAATGAGTTGCTATTGCAAAACTTGGTGTTTTGGGTCAGTAGGGTTGGTCTAAACCATTTTTCTCCAAAGTTCTTTACTCAAAATCATTTCCATAAACAATCCATTATTTTTATTTGGCTAGAAATTGGCTAAGTCAAATAATTCAACCTAAATTTCACCAAAATCATTTTTAACACCAAAGGTTGGTTCCTAGGGTCAGGAAGGTCACAACAAACCATTTTGTAAAAGTTTTAATCCAAAAATCATTTTTAAACAATTTTTATACTCTAAACAAGCATACAAAAGTTTCTGCAAATTCAAACAAGATAACAGATACTATTTACTAAACTAAGGGCATGGTTGTCTAGGGCTTGTTCTCCTGATTTCATTGATATAAAATTTGTAAAATTTGGACGTGTGGTTTGAAAGTTATAGCATTTACAAGTTTGCATTCTAATCAGGTTCAAATTCAGTTTTTCATATTTCTGGTGACACGCGGCACTTTCCTATTTGCCGATACCGGTTCGGGTGGATCGTGGCCTGCTGTGCGTTGGATCTAAACGAATCGTGCGGCTCTGAAGACGTACCCTTTCGGCGTTAAATGATTCTATCGTGCCCGCCCGATCTAGATCGAACGGCTCCTATCTAATGGCCATGAACTGGCGGCGCGAGGTCATCGGCGAGCGGCGGAGCGACCAGTTGGCGGCGGCGCTGGCGAGGCAGGAAGCAAGAGAGGGTAAGAAGATGCTCACCAGGCTCAGGAGAACACGGTGAAGCTCAAGGTACTCACGGTTGGTCAAGGGGCGCACAGATGGGTCGGCAATCTCTCGCCGGAGTCAGGACGACGTCGGTCTTGTTCAGATGTTGTCGAAGGTGAGGATAGAGGGCGACCTAGGACAAACAGAAGGTGCGGTTAGGTTCATAAGATCTTGGAGATCATCATCGTGTCCACGGGGATGAGAGGGGAGTCAGGTTTTACCGGGGAGACGTCGTCGGAGAACAGCAGTAGACAATGGCGTTCAGTGGTGTGTTGGAGTCGAGGTTCTGAGGTGCCCGTGGTCGAATGGAAGGTGCAGGGAGATGCTACAGGAAGTGGGGAATGTGCCTGCGTGCTTGGGGAGGCAAGGAGTGGCAAGACACGGCCGGAATTCTCGCCGGAGCGTCGTCGGAGACAGGGCAGTCGAGAAGAAATTGGGATGGACTGGAGGCGTGCTCGCGGAAGGAAACAGAGGGGAAACGGAGAGGAGAGGGAGACGATTAAATGTGCGTGATCACTGCCGGTTTAACTCGCGGCATTAAGGTGAATTACGCTGGAGGATTCAACGGCAGAACGGGGGAAGAACGGGTCACAGAGGGTGAGGACGAAGAACAGTAGGGTGTGGGGTCCGCTGGCAGTGGAAGAAAGGGAGAAGGGGAGGGGTCCACATGTCTGTTGCTCCGCGGGTTCTTTTTACGGGGAGAAACGTTTCGCTGCGGTGGGGTGGGGATTGGGCTAGGTGGGCTGTTTGGGCTGGGGTAGTTGGGCCGCTGTTGTTTCTTTTTTTTTTGTACAGAAACATTTTCCTTTTCTTTTTCTATTTGCTGATTTGATTTTAAATCAACATTTCAAACTTTCAAACCATTCAAACAATTCAAACTATTGTAATGAGTTTTTGGTTCTCTTTAACATCATAATTCACATTCTAAAATAAAATATTATTTTAAATCTTTTTAGGTTCCATTTATTAATAAAATAAATGGATCATTAGTTATTTAATAAAATAGGGTTTGTTTTAATTAATAAAATCTTCATTTAAAATCCAAATATTTTCAAAATCAATTCAGTAGGTTTTATTTGAAAATAAAAATTCATTTGGAAATCTTGTTCAAAACAAAATAATCTTTTATTTTAGGGTCCTTTAATAATTGGATAAAACGGCCCTTAGTTATTTAAATAAAATAGAGTTTGATTTTATTAATCAAATCTTTATTTGAAACCTAAATATTTTCAAAACCAAATCAGTAGGTTTTATTTGGGAAATATTGAATATTTGGAAACTTGTTTTAAAACAAAATAACATTTTATTTTAGAGTCCATTATTAATGAAATAAAATAGACTTTCATTATTAAATTAACTAGGGTTTGTTTTATTGAGATATTTATTTTGAACTCTAAAATAAAACCAAATCACTTCAGTAGATATTATTTGTGAATATTAATATTTGGAAAACTTATTTTAAACAATTTAATAAGTTTTGTTGTTTCAATTAAATTGGTAAAACCTTTTATTTAAATAAAATTTGGATATTAATTCCTTATTATTTTATTTAATAAACCTTTACTATTTTTATTCAAAACAAAATGTTTTAATTCCAAAGTTTGGTCAAGGTTTAATTGGCTTTATAAAATAATCCTTATTTATAAATCCTCCTTTTCTTTTGAAAAACCAAAACCTTTTAAAAAGATCCAAAATAGTAATTTTAAATATTTCTATTTTCCTTTATTAAATGTTTATCTTTATAAATTCCTTTAGGATTTATTTGATTCAAATTGGTTTGAGGTTCCAATTGAATTCAAAAAGTTTCTTCTGGCTCTGAAAATCAAACAAAGTTTTATTTTATTAATTTATTTTCACATTACAAGATTTGGAAAATCTTGGGATGTGACATAAACTATCGTGAGACAAAGGGAAATTGGTATCGTATGTAAGTGGTTCATTCGATCGTAAAGTAATCGTAGAAATATGTGGGAGCCATATGAATTTCCAGATTCCTCTATTGGTTATTGTTCAGAGAAGTGTCTCGATCATGTCCGCATAATTCACGAACCGTAGGGAGACACACTTAAGGATTCGACGTTGTTGAGTAGTTATGGAATGATGAGTAAGAGACCGAATGTTGTTCAGAGTCTCGGATGGGATCCGGGATATCACGAGGAGATCCGGAATGGTCTGGAGAATAAGATTCATATAAGGAAAGTCATGTTTCGGGGTTGGAGAATGGTTCCGGTGTTTTCATCGGGAATGTTCTAGAAGGTTCCGGAATGTTGGGCACTCCGGAGGGGAAGGGTACATGAATGTGTCATAACAAGTTGGAATGGTTGAATCATGTACTAGGTGTCATCGCTGAGCAAAATAAAGGGATAAATCAAATCCTAGTTTGAAAAGTCAAACGCCAATTTGAAAAGTCAAACGGCTATTTTGCTTGGTGGAGGGAGAGTAGGAAACCTACTTGGGGAGGAAGTCCCTCTCCCTCCACCGCCAGCCTTGGAAGCTGAGTTGGGGAGGGACTCCCCTCCCCTTGGCCGCCGCCCTCCACCTATATAAGGAGGGGCAGGGCTGCCCCTTCAAACACACAACTTGCACCGCGCAAACCCTAGCTCCAAGCCGTCGGCGCCGCCACCTCCTGCTGCCGCCGCCTAGGGCTAAACCCTAGCCACCGAGTTGGGGCATCCCCTTGCCCTAGCCGCCGGCCTAGCCTTTCCTCCTTGGTGTGTCTAAACCCTAGATCACCGAGGCTCTCTCATAGTCCACCATACTCGCTCCGTCTTAAGGCGAAGCCCTGCGAGATCTCCCCTCTACTTCCGGTACCATGCCGTCGTGCTGCCGGAATCGCGAGGAGAGTGCTACAACCTCCGCTGCCTGCTGGAACAAGGGAGAGGAAGGTCTACGTCGAGTACCGAACGTGTGACCGACTGCGGGAGCGCTGCCGGAACGCAGCGCCGGAAGGATCGTCTACGCGATCTTGAGATTGGCAAGAGTACGACTACATCACCCACGAGAATCCCCTCTCGTTAAACACTTTGGAATCTTCAAGGGTGAGTTATTCCATCGACTCGTTGCTACAGTCTAGTAGATAGATCTTGGCTTGTTTGTATGCGGTAGAATTTTTTTGTTTTCCATGATACGAACCCCTACAATCGTGACCGAGCCCAACGGCTCGATCACACCCCTTGACCGCGTCCTGATCGGGGACGCCCAACATCCCAGTTGGTGGGCCCCTCTCACCTGCGCATATATAAAGAGGTGGGGTTCGGTGGCACAACTAACGAGTTTCGTCGTGCGCCACTCCCTACACCCTTCCGATCGAGGGCTCGCGCAGAGTGATGGGAAGCGCCACCGACGCCACCACCACTGCCCATGCTCACGTCGTCGCCCTCCCCGTGGCAACCAGCTCGGACTCCTCGAGCTCCACCGGTGCAGGTAGTCTCTCTCCCCTCTTCACCGATATCTCCTCTCTCTCTCTCTCTCTCTCAGTTTTTGTACAAGATTATGAATAGACAAAACCACTACCGTTTTGATCTAGCCTAGATGATCCTAATCAGTTTTAACATTGGTATCAGAGCCTACTAGTTCTAGGTCTTTTTCGGTAGAAAAGAATCAAAAGAAACGATAGATCATCGTCCCGCAGAAAATCCGGAAAAAGAAATCCCGAAAATAAAAATCCCCAAAATCAAACCCTAACCCTAAAAACAAAAGGGGAAAGGGGAAAAGGACACTCACCGGCTCGCCGGCAAGCTGCGCCGCCGTTCTGGCCGCGCCGCTCCTCTCGATCCAAGTCTGCATCGGCTAGCCGAGGGACTGGACGAAGAGCACAGGCAGATGAGGGGGCCGCGCCTCCGCCACTGACAAAGGAAAGATGCCCTTCGGGGGCAAAGGGCGAGTGGGCAAGTGGAGCTAGGGTTTTTTCGAAGGGGGTCTGGTCGGGGTCTGGTTTTGTTAGCGCTAGACGCGCGGGCAGCCGTCCGATCTGATCCGATGGCCAGGAGCTAGCGGCGTGGTCTTACACGGGCAGTGGGCCTCTCTAGACTGGGCCGCGAGGCTGCAGAGTCACGCGCCGAGCTGCGCGCAAAGCAACGCTCGTTCGTGGGCTGTGGGCTGCGGACGTGACACAATGGGCCACACAGGGTGACGCACAGGACAGAATGCATGGTGCGTGCTAAACAGGCCGCGAGTCATGTGGCTGAGGCTGCAAAGCAGCGCCCCATGCGGCAAATAGGAGGCAGGCCGTGGGCCGGGCCAAGACAGAAAATAAACTTCTCTGTTTCTTTTTACAGATCATAGTTTTAGTGTTTTTTGTTCAATTTGTTTTGGCAAATTTCACTCAGTTTTTTCTCTATTCAAATTATTCCGACAAAATTTTGTTTAGAAAATATGAAAGGTGACAGAAATATTTCTGTAAAGAATAAAAGTTTATGAATTTTATATTCATATTCCGCTGTAAATAGTTAAAGTTATTGCTTAAATGCAATAAAGTGATAATTAAATTTTTTAAAAGATGTGATAAAGTGATATTAAAATGTGATTATGATTCTGTTATTATATAACCAACATTATTAATAGCATGATCATGATTTGTTATTTTATGTTAAAAGGTGCATTTATCTATGTAAATAGTTAAAAGTGTTTATTGTGATTATTGAAACAATTATGGTTCTGTTATTTTATGACCAACGTTATTAATAACATGATCATGTTTTGTTGCAATAATATATGTATTTATCTCTATTATCTGCCCAACGGTAATATAGATTTAATTGCATAAACAGTTGTATGTTTTAATTTATACCAACGTTGGATTAATGCATGCAATTGTTGTTATGATTACATATCATTGTGGTGTAAATAAGAAAAGATGATGTTGCATGGAAGGAAAAGAAAAGAGACCATGCACTATTGGAGATGGCATATACCTTAGAGAACCAAAAGACGTTTAATACCAACAAAAGTTGCATTATTTTTTTAAAGAACACAACTGAGAATGCTGATGCGGGCTCAATTGCAAAGTGTGCTTCCGCATGGGAGTTTATAGAAAAGATAAAGATCCAGTTCACTGGTTCTTCAAAAGACATATGCCCCACCTGCTGAAACAGCCGGTGACAGAAAAGTACAATGGAGGTGCGCATGGCATAAGAGACTCCGGATGAGCAACATGGCAACTAAGCTTAAACCCATGGATGCTTATTTGGAGCTAAAGGCTGCACTACTTGTTCACTTGGTGATGGCTTCACTGCCTCAAAAGTTTGACACCTTTGTCGTCAACTATAGCATGTCCCTAGAAAAATGGGACATAGAAAAGACTGAAAGCCTTCATTACACAGAAATTTGATATGTGTATCCCATGTGGACAAAGATAACTATGAGTGTTTGGACATGGCAAGTGTGCCATATGGTTTAATAGTGCTTATGTGGGTGTTGGTTTGCTTCACAATGAGCTTTATTTGTTATCACTATGTGAAAAAGTGTTTTCTATGTGTACAAAAGAAAAGAAAGCGAACTCATGACTCGTCAAAGTTATGGTACTGTCGACTAGGCCATATTTCGAGGGAAAGAATAGAAAGCCTCGTTAAAAATGATATTCTTCCTCCGTTAGAGTTCTCAGACATCGAGCAATGCATAGATTGCATCAAAGGAAAGTATGTAAAGCAAATTAAAATGGTGCAAACCGAAGTATAGCAACACTATAAATCATCCACACTGATATTTGTGGACCGTTTCCTGTGAAAAGTGTGGATGGTTATGATTCATTCATAACATTCACGGATGATCACTCCCGGTATGGTTACATTTATCCAATTAAAGAAAGATCTGAAGCATTGGATAAATTTAAAATTTTCAAAGCTGAAGTAGAAAATCAACATGACAAAAGAATTAAGATAGTCCGGTCTGACCGTGTGGGGGAGTACTACGGTTGGCATACTCCATATGGCTACAGGAAAATGGAATAGTCGCCCAGTATTCTATGTCGGGCGAACCTTAGCAAAATGGAGTAGCTAAAAGGCGCAACCATACCCTTATGGATATGGTGCGCAGCATGATGAGCTATTCCTGAAGGGAATATGCCGTAGAGGGAATAATAACTAGCTCGTTGATTAACAGGATGATCAAAGGTTTCCTGATCATGGACATTGGATGTTGTTAATAACGAGGTCACAACATTAGTGTAATGATGCGATGAACATTCATCCGAAGTATAGCATTACGATCGAGGTCATTGGGTTTATATTGCTATAACATCATACGAAGTAATCTTAGTCCTTAGACCATGAGATCATGTCAATCACTACACCGGAAGAGTATCTTGATAACATCAAACATCACACCGTAACAGGGTGATTATAAAGATGGGTTCAGTGCTATGAAGGTGTTATATTGAGGCTTATGGATCAAGAGTGGAATTTGTCCATCCCGATGACGGAGAGATATACTCTGAGCCCTCTCGGTGATATCAATTGGTTAGCTTGCAAGCAAGTGATTTGATCACTAGAATGTTATATCACGGGAATGAGAAAAGAGTACATGTCGGTAACGAGATCAAACTAGGTATGGGGATACCGATGATCGAATCTCGGACATGTAATATATCGCGAGACAAAGGGATTGAGTTACATGCGTAGAAGGTTCACACAGTCACAGAAGTCATCGTTGAATATGTGGGAGTCAGTACGGATCTCCAGGTCCCGCTGCTGATTATTGATCGGAGAGGGGTCTCGATCATGTCTACATTATTTACGAACCATAGGGTGACACACTTAAGGGATACCGACACCATTTGGAGCAATTAATATGCCAGAGAAAGAAAAAGGAAAGCGCGAGAATTTATTTTACTAGACACTGAAACTGTTTCGGTTGAAATTGCTAAAACTGGTTCTGCATGTGAAATTGAAATGTTGTAAGGGGTTTTATGTGAATGTTTGTTAATTAAAGTAATTAACAAAATTCTGAATAAATAAACAAAAGAGTTTTATTTAAATGAGAGCTAGCATTAAATTTGGTGGAAATTTAATGCATGTGAGTGGATTTTTGAGTGGAGGCTTTTTAATGGGAGTGGGGGATTTTCAGTTTGAGTGGGAGCTCCACCCACATGAATGTGGAAGAGGTGGGGGAAGCCACCATGGCTGACGTCATGCCCCTTGGGGTGCCCCCTCCCTATAAAAGGCCCACTCTCCTCCTCTCAAAGCGCACCTCCTCGCGAAGGATCTCTCCCTCCCTTTAGAATTCCCCCATGGTCTCGGATCAGTGAGAGACATGTTCCCGGTGGCTTTTTCTGGAAGGATTTGTTGCTTCCGCTGCTTCGCTGGAGAGAGGGCGCAGAGGTTGTCGGGGTACCCGGACGTGTGTGCGATCACGGATGCACCACTGCTTTGCGGTGCTGGACGTGATGGTGCTGGACCGGCTGGACCAGATGGACTTCATCACGATCTTGAGATCGGCAAGCGTTCGACTACATCATCCACGAGTACAAACTCGTTAACACTATACGGTCTTCGAGGGTATGTATTCTATGGATGTATATCCACCCGTTTCTTGTATCTAGTAGATAGATCTTGGTACATAGTTGTTCCCATCGTAGGAAATTTTTTGTTTTCTATGCTGCGAACCCTACAATTCCACCCTCCCATTGGGATTATGGATGGAGGTGCTTAAAACCGCCATTCACATTCTCAACAGAGTACCAAAGTAAGTCGATGCCCAAAACAACGTATGAATTGTGGAAAGGCAGAGTCCCCTCTCTCCACCACTTGAGGGACTGAGGGAGCCTAGCTGAGGCAAAAGTTTTCGATCCAAACATTGCAAAGTTAGACCCCAAAACAGTATCTTGCCACTTCATTGGCTATCCAGATAGATGAAAATGCTATCGTTTCTACTGTCCTAACAGATACACAAAGTTTGTAGAAACGAGACATGCAGTCTTCTTGGAGGAAGAATTGATGAGGGGGAGCACGGTAGCTTGGGAAATTGATCTTGAGGAGAAGAGGGTGCATGCACCTAATCCGATGACTCAGGAGTCATTTTTCTCGCTACCTGTTGTGCCAACATCTACAACCCCTGAGGTTGTGGTGTCGGCACCTGTTGTGACTCCACACGTGACAATAATGGGAGAAAGTTTGGAACCTGTCCATCAGGAGCCACCTGAACCCACTATTGAGCACGAAAGGGAGCCAAAACAGCCACATACTGAGAATGTGCCAGAACCTGAGGCACGAAATGAGCAAGAGTCTGATGAAATCAGAAGGTCTAAAAGAGAATGATGACCAGCCATTTCCAAAGAAATTTACAAAGTCTACAACACAGAAACAGTTCATATGGAGGGCGATCCTACCTCATATGATGAAGCCATGAGAATCCCTCACTCAGCCAAGTGGGTGGAGGCAATGGAAGATGAAATGAAATCGATGAGTTCCAACAATGTTTGGGACTTAGAGGAAATTCCTAAAGGAGCCAAAACAGTAGGATACAAATGGGTCTACAAAACAAAATATGACTCCAATGGGAATGTAGAAAAGTACAAAGCTAGACTTGTGGCAAAAGGCTTTACGCAAAGAGAAGGGGTAGATTACACTGAGACTTTTTCTCCGGTCTCATGTAAGGACTCCTTCAGAATCATAATGGCACTAGTTGCACATTTTGATTTAGAGTTACATCAAATGGATGTTAAGACGGCATTTCTAAATGGATATTTAGAAGAAAATGTTTACATGAAACAACCCAAGGGTTTTTTCATGGAGGGGAAGGAACATATGGGATGCCGCCTAAAGAAATCCATTATGGGTTAAAGCAAGCCTCTAGGCACGCAAGCCTCTAGGCAGTGGTATTTAAAGTTCAGTGATACAATTAAAATATTTGGATTCAAAGAGAATGTTGAAGACAACTGCATTTATGCAAAGTTTAAAAGTGGGAAATATATTTTCCTAATTCTGTATGTGGATTCCATCTTGCTTGCTAGCAGTGATGTCAATCTACAACTAGAAACAAAGAAGTTCTTGTCTTCAAATTTTGACATGAAAGACCTTGGTGAAGCTTCTTATGTTTTGGACATAGAAATTCACCGAGATAGAAAGAATGGAGTGCTAGGACTGTCGCAGAAAGCATATTGTGAAAAGATTCTAAAGAAATACAATATGCATGCGAGTAATGCAACACCCGCTCCCATAGTCAAGGGCGATAGTTTTGGGAAATCCCAATGTCCAAAGAACCAATATGAGATCGATCAAATGAAGTCAGTACCATATGCTTCGGCTGTTGGAAGCTTACAGTATGCACAAGTGTGTACTCGTCCTGACTTAGCTTTTATCACCGGGGTACTCGGTAGATATCAAGAGAATCCAGGCATAGAGCACTGGAAGATGGTGAAGAAAGCTTTGCGTTATGTGCAAGGCACAAAAGGACTCATGCTAACATATAAAAGATCTGATTCCCTAGAGATAAAAGGGTATTCAGATGCGGATTTTGCGGTAGATAAAGACGACAGAAAGTCCATGACAGGATATGTCTTTACTCTCACAGGAGGTGCTGTTTCGTGGAGAAGTGCCAAACAGTCGATAGTTGCATCATCTACGATGTATGCAGAATTTATAGCATGTTATGAGGCCATGGGACAGGCGTTATGGTTAAAGAAATTTCTACCCGACTTGAAAGTGGTAGACTGCATCAGCAGGGCACTAAAGATGTACTGTGACAACGAGCCCGCAGTATTCTATGCTCACAACAACAAGTCGAGTAATGCTACAAAGTCTATAGATATAAAGTACTATGTTGTGAAGTACAAAGTCCAGGATCAAACTATAAGACTCGAGCACATAAGGACAAAGGATATGCTTGTGGATCTGCTAATGAAAGGCTTACCTCCCAATGTTTTCAAGGAACACTTAGCCGGCATGGGATTAAGGGAAAGCCTATGATTCCTGGACTACCAAGACCCAAAAGTAACAGGATTTGTTTCAAAATAGAAAAGTATATGGTGGCTGTCTGATTCTATCGGTAATTGAGTTGTGACGATGAAACATGCTCTATGTACTGATCTATGATGAAACGAGTAAAGTATAAAGTTAAAATTAAAGTTGAGATCAAGGGGGAGAATGTTAGATTGATCTCAATCGTGACCGAGCCCAACGGCTCGATCACACCCCTTGACCGCGTCCTGATCGGGGACGCCCAACCTCCCGGTTGGTGGGCCCCTGTCACCTGCGCATATATAAAGAGGTGGGGTCCGGTGACACAACTAACGAGATTCGTCGTGCGCCACTCCCTACGCCCTTCCGATCGAGGGCTCGTGCAGAGTGACGGGAAGCGCCACAGACGTCGCCACCACTGCCCACGCTCACGTCGTCGCCCTCCCCGTGGCAACCGGCTCGGGCTCCTCGAGCTCCACTGGTGCAGGTAGTCTCTCTCCCCTCTTCACCGATCTCTCCTCTCTCTCTCTCTCAGTTTTTGGACAAGATTATGCATAGACAAAACCACTACCATTTTGATCTAGCCTAGACGATCCTAATCGGTTTTAATACTTGGGTACATCGATTGGTAAAACGTGGATGTATTGGGTCCAGGGGTTGCCCGCATCGACGACAACCATGGCTTCGATAGTTGTGAGCGTCTTCCACACCGCGCTATTACATTTGAATCTAGAGCCGAACGCGATGTGCCACACCCGGTCACCCTTGTTGATCCTGCCCTTGGCTTCCAGGTAGGCAAGCTCGTACTATACCGAGCTACTCGACGTGTTACTCAATCTTAATAGGGTCATCCTGGACTGCTCCATGTGCTAGACACTCAACTTGAGGCTTCTCTCCAACGAGTCCTGCACGCTCCGACCACCGGTGTTACTATTACTATTGTTGTTGCTTTGTTGATGTTACTACCAAACTGTTGCTACTGATAAACTTCTGTGAGCAAGAACTATTTTCAGGTGCATCTGAACTGACAACTTAGTTGTTAAGGCTTGCAAGTATTCTTTGGCTCCCCTTGTGTCAAATCAATAAATTGGGTAATACTACCCACAAAGACTATTGCGATCCCCTATACTTGTGGGTCATCACACCTATACACCTGACAAGTGTATTAGGTGTGTTGGTGACACAAGATACTTCTTGTATCTTGATTGCAGGGTTGCTTGAGAGGGATACCTTTGGCCACTTCCTCCCTGAGTTCGATAAACCTTGGGTAATCCACTTAAGGGAAACTTGCTACTGTTCTACAAACCTCTGCACTTGGAGGCCCAACAACTGTCTACAAGAATAGAAGTGTATAGACTTCAAGCTATTTTCTGGCGCCGTTGCCGGAGAGGAAAGGTAAAAGGCACTCACACACGTTACCCCACGGCAACAGCAAGCCAGAAAGCTATTTTCTGGCGCCGTTGCCGGGGAGGTAAGGTAAAAGTGTTGGAGATATGCCCAAGAGGCAATAATAAAGTGGTTATTATCATATCTTCATACTTATGATAAATGTTTACATACCATGCTATAATTGTATTAACAGGAAACATTAATACTTGTGTGATTTGTAAACATAAAAGAGTCCCTAGTAAAGCCTCTTGTTAAACTAGCTTGTTGGTTAATATATGATCATGGTTTCCTGATCATGAACATAGAGATGTTATTAACAACAGGGTCATATCATTAGAAGAATGATGTGATGGACATACTCCTATAGTTAAGCGTAGCATAAAGATCAAGTCATTTAAAATAGTTCATTTGCTATAAGCTTTCTGATACATAGTAACCTAATTCCTTCGACCATGAGATAATGTTAATCACCATCACCGAAAGGATGCTTTGATGACATCAAACACCGCACCGTAACTGGGTGGCTATAAAGGTGGCATTGAGTGTTTAGAAAGTATGGGTTGAGGCTCATGGATCAAGAGTGGGATTTGTCCATCCATATGACGGATAGATATACTCTGGGCCCTCTCGGTGGAATTTCAGCCAATTAGCTTGCAAGCATGTGACTGGCTCACAAGGGATCACATACCACGGGAATGAGAAAAGAGTACTTATCAGTAACGAGGTTGAACTAGGTATGCAGAGATACCGACGATCAAAACCTCGGATAAGTAAAATATCGTGAGACAAAGGGAAATTGGTATCGTATGTAAGTGGTTCATTCGATCGCAAAGTAATCGCAGAAATATGTGGGAGCCATATGAATTTCCAGATTCCTCTATTGGTTATTGATCGGAGAAGTGTCTCGGTCATGTCCGCATAATTCACAAACCGTAGGGAGACACACTTAAGGATTCGATGTTGTTGAGTAGTTATGGAATGATTAGTAAGAGACCGAATATTGTTCGGAGTCTCGGATGGGATCCGGGATATCACGAGGAGATCCGGAATGGTCCGGAGAATAAGATTCATATAAGGAAAGTCATATTTCGGAGTTCGGGAAAGTTTCCGATGATTTCATCGGAGAGGTTCTAGAAGGGTCTAGAAGGTTCGCCGGTGCGAAAGGAGAATGGTCCATGAATGTGTCATGGGTAAGTAGAATGATTGGATCATGTCCAAGGTCACTTGGTGTTGGCATATGCAAGAGAGAAATAAAGCTCTAAATTGAAAGTCAAACGAGAAGTTTGAAAAGTCAAACTGGAACAATAGTTTCCTAGTGGGAGAAGAAACAAGTCCTTCTCTCAATCCAACTTGGGTTTGGGTTTGGATTCAAACCCACCCCTCCCAAGGCTGCCCCTCCCTCTCATAAATAGAGGGGGAGGGCTGTCCCAAACAACACAAGTTCCAAGCCCTCTCCACGAGCCGCCGCTCGCCGCCGCCGACACCTACTCCTCCTCCCGGATCTCTAAACCCTAGTTTTCCGGAAACCCTAATCCACCATACTCGCTTCGGCTTAAGGCGAAGCCATGCGATATCTCCCCTCTACTTCCGGTACCACGCCGTCATGCTGCCGGAATCACGAGGAGAGTGCTACAACCTCCGCTGCCTGCTGGAACAAGGGAGAGTAAGGTCTTCATCGAGTACCGAACGTGTGACCGACTGCGGAAGCGCTGCCGGAACGCAGCGCCGGAAGGATCATCTACGCGATCTTGAGATCGGCAAGTGTACGACTACGTCACCCACGAGAATCTGCTCTCGTTAACCGCTTTGGAATCTTCGAGGGTGAGTTCCTCTATCGACTCGTTGCTACAATCTAGTAGATAGATCTTGGCTTGTTTGTGTGCATGCGGTAGATTTTTTTTGTTTTCCATGCTATGAACCCCTACAGTGGTATCAGAGCCATGTCTATATGTAGATCTGTTGCACGAGTAGAACACAATGGTCATTGTGGGGGTTGATGCTTTTGTTGTCGATTGCTTCTTGTGTACTTTGCATCTTGCGGGATGGTGGGATGAAGCGGCCCGGGCTAACCTTACATGACATCGTTCATGAGACTTGCTCCACGCTTGACATGCAACTTGTATTGCATAAGTGGCTTTGCGGGTGCCTGTTTCTCCCAACATAGTTAAGATTCAATTTACAACGGGTGATTGACAATACTAGTATCAATGTTGTGGTTCTTGTTCGTAAGTTAGAACGACACTTATTGAAAGCCCTAAACCACGTAAAATATGCAAAGAAAATTAGAGGCGTCTAAGTTTGTTTTGCAGGGGTGTGCTGTGATGTGATATGGCCATGATTGTGATTATATTTGACGTATGCAATGTTCCTTATTGTAAGTTGGCAACCGGCAGTAGACATATGGTTGTCTTTAAATTCTGTTAAGACCCGCGTGTCTATTCAAAGTAGTTGTAATAGTTGAAGCTGGTGGAAGACAACCCTGGAGCGGCATCATTGACCTTGATGCAATACCGGTGATGATGGAGATCATGTTCGTGCTTGAAGATGGAGATCGGAAGCACAAAGAAGAAAGGCCATATCATATCACATATTATGAATTGCATGTGATGTTAATCCTTTTATGCATCTTGTATTTCTTAGTTTATGACGGTAGCATTATAAGATGATCCCTCAAGAACACAATTTCAAGTTTTAATGTGTTTATCCTTAGTAAGCACCATTGCTAAAGCTCGTTGTTTCGAAGCACCACGTGATGATCGGGTGTGTTAGATTCTGCGAGTGTATACAACATGAGCAACCCAGATTTGCTCATGTGGAAGCTAAGGTTTGATCTTGACGAGCCTAGCATGTACAGACATGGTCTCGGAACACGGATCACCGAAAGGTAAAGCATGAGTCATATAGTAGATATGATGAACATGTTGATTGTTCGCCATTGAAGCTACATCAACTCTCGTGATGATCGGTTTTGATGTGGTGGATTTGGTTCGTGTGATCACTAAAACAATGTGAGGAATATTGTTTTGAGTGGGAGTTCAACGGCAATATGATTAAAAGTTGAACACTATTTATCATAAATTAAATCAAAGTGAATTTGCATAGTTGTTGTAGTCATTGGCATCCGTTTACCACCTTGCGCTTAGTTTTAATTGAGATGATAGAACTATAGAATTCTGGTTAGTTACTTTACGAACTGGTATCGTATTGTTTTGAAGTGTTAATCTAAAGTTTAAAAGTCCTATTGCAAACTTTCAGTAAAGTTCCGGTTACTCCATGAAGTTTAATAATTGGTATTAAAACAAGAGTGACAATTCCAAGTGTTAGTGTATAAGTATCATGTTTGTCTCCATGATTCTTGATATTCAAAGGATTGTCTTAATATCAAGGTTATCTAGGATCTGAAAGAGTTGTTTCAGAAACCATGATGTGTGGAAGATATTGTGATATCTGAAACGAAGTTTTGGTTGCAACATGACAGAGTATAATATGGCAAAAGTCATGTTCTCATATTTGATGAGAATTTGCAAAGGGTTGGAGACACTAGTTGTCCTAATCCACCAAAAGGTTTTGGATAGCAACATTATACTCGCGATTCATCTTTATAAGCTAAAAGTAGCTTGATCATGAATAATTCCATGATAAGGGTGAATATTTGATGTAGGTAAAATATTTACCACACCAAGAGATTACTAAAGAATGGAATTTGAAAGCACACCAAACATTTGATGATGGTCATCTACTTCAAAGTGCAAGTCCAAAGACATTGGTATTTAATTATACACGCTTTGGACTATGTGTCATATGTATGACTCCACTATTGATGTTGATAGATTCTTTCAAACAGAAAAGGAAATACTGAAAGAGAATCTCATAAATATATGGCAGAAAAGAAAAGACTAGAATTGTTCAGTTTAAGTATATAGATGATATACATGTTATGGCTATATTCTTTGCTTATTAAATAATGTGGTTCTTAAGTATTTGATACTGAATTTGTTGGTGTGAATCGTCATACGAAACAACACAATTCATGAACTACAATGGCCTAAGTAACTAGCAAAAGAATATGTGATGATGTTCATCGAGAACAAACAAAGGGTTATTCTGCTGCTTGTTAAACATCAAAGCTTGCCTTCAAGATTTGTTTTATCAGGTATTATGAGAACAAAAGGGTTTTCAAATAATTTTCGTAATCCATAAAAGATGGATGATTCACAAATCTAGTTGGAGAAATCACATCCATAAAACTAGTGCTAAAAATGTCGAAAGACAAATTGATTGAAAGATCACTTAGAAAGTGACATCGCCGTTTAAATTATATTGGAAAGAAAACATGAAGAAACTCCATGTGGATGGAATTTTGGAGTCTTTTGATTTTTGATCAAATGATGCTTGTGAAACTTTCCTAGAGATAATTAAAACTTCGTTCATAGGCCAAAAGGGAACGAATACCTAGCTTATTGGAACTTGTACATATTGTTGTATGAAGTCCATTATGTGTAGTCAAGAGCGATGGATTTCAACTTCATCTGCTTTCTCCGAAAATTTGAGTGAATTTATGAATATTTACTTAATAAGGATGAAGTATGAAACATTTGAAAAGTTCAAAGACTTTCAAGATGAAGTGCAAAATCATTGTAACAAGAATATAAATAGTTTATGATAAGATCATAAAGGAAGATATTTGAGTTACAAGTTTAGCATAATACCTAAGATTTAAGGAATCGTTCCGTGGATTTGCATTTCCCGAAACACCATAAGAGTATGGAGCGTTCGAGATATGTAATTAAACCTTGTTTGACATGGTAAGATTGAAGGTGTAATTCATAAAACTGCCATTATATTTTAAAGATTAAAAGCTTTAGAGACTACCGTTTTTCCACTGAAAAGAGCTCCATCATAATCCGTTGAAATGACACCATATAAAGTTATGGTTTGGGATAAAACCCAAGTTGTCCTTTCTTAAACATTGGTATGCTATGCATAAGAAAGATGTTTGCAACCAAAGTCGGATGAACCTGTCTTTGTATGTTATTTCGAATAACTGTTAAGTAATCCTCCATAACATCGGAGACAAAAGTGTTTGTCACTTAGAACGTCAAGTTTCTTTGAGAAGGAATTTTTCGTGAAAAGATAAGTGGGAGGACAATAGAACTTTGATAAGGTTAAAAGAACCTTAGCTATATGTGCAAAGTTGCGCAGCGCCGAAAAGTGTTCCGGAGGCAGCAACAATGCTCATGGCTCACGTGCCTCAAAGGTTGTGGTTACGAAGGTCAAAGTTTCTATTGAACCAAGTAGGTCGAGTAAGCAATCAAATACCAAGATTTGAGGGTTTAATCATTATTTGAGAATAATGAACGTAATACATGTAAAGAAGCGATGATGGGCCCTGACTCCGTAAAATGGCTTGAAGCCATAAAATCCGTAATAGTTCCATACACGAGAAATCAAGTTTTGAACTTGAAGGACCCTCGAGAAAGGTGTAAGACCTTACAGTTGTGTTTGGATCTATAAAGAAATAGACATGGATGTTGCACATCTATGAAATAGTCGATATGTTGGGAAAGAGTTCACAACAATGTTCAAAGGTTGACTGTGACAAGATTTGATCTTTCATAGCGATATTTAGTCTAGACGGATTAGTGTAGCAACCACTACATATAATTTTGTTATGTGGTAATTGAATAAACAAAACAAGTTCTTCTAATAGAATTGTTACCTAGGACATGTGCATAACGCGGTCCATAGGGTTTTGTTAATTCAAAGGATGCTAAAAGCATATGCAAACTTCAATGGTTGAAATAAACATCGCGGAGTTGGAATCTTCACCATGATGAAACTGTTAAAGGAGTTTAAATTCATCGGAGACGATGAAGATGCTTGCATTTGCAAGAAATTAAGTGGGAGCGCTAAGACATGTTTCTAAAACATTATGTGGAAGACATATTGTTGATTGGAAATGATGTATCTTTTATTAACACATATTAAGAATTTCATCCCGATGAAAGACTTAGGCAAAACCCAAATATTTGGCATCAATAGACGCTAATATGGTTGTGCGGAAAGTACATAGATGATGTATTGAATAAGTTCAATATAGAAAATACAAGAAAGGTTCTTGTCGCACAGAAAGGATTGAGTGAGTTCAATATTGATGATATATTCAAGTGTATTGACACTTGGTAAGTGAAACAAAGATTCAAGTATAGATTGATACTTGATGTATGAAATCACAAAGAGCATTTATATTAATCATACTGTGATATGTACAAATCCAGATATATCCTATGCTCTAAATGTTATGAGCATATATCAGAATGATTCATAATATGATCATTGGACGATAGTAAGGATATTCTTATGATCTTGTAAAAGAACTAAGAATATATTATTTTGTAGAAGTGGCAAATAGATGGTTAGTTCATTGTAAAAGTACTACATTGATACTAGTTTTGTCACAAAGTACAAATTAAGTTTATCTCAATCTAAACTAAGGGTGGCACAATATGATGGAAAGTGAGTTCCATAATGAATTTGGATGAGTTCCAAAGTTAAGACATTGTGACAGATACTACAACAAAATGCTAAGTATATGACTGCTGTTATAGCAGCAAAAGAGGGCATTTGTGTCAAGTAGTTTGTTATCAAACTAGGTGTGGTTCACAGCGGGATAGTACTATGAAGATATATTCTACGACAATATTATCAACATGTTTTAACCCCAAAGAACTAAAGGTCTCACCAAAGGACCAAATTTATACAAAGCCATCTCATTAGGGAATGAGTGATGCGTAGAGACGCAAAGACATGCAATTACACATGGACCTGGAAGTGTCAGATCCGGAGATCAGTTGACCACTAGCAATCGTGTAGATACGACACTAGAAAGCCATAGGTGTTGAATACACAAAGGTTTGAACTAGATTATTGACTCTAGTGCAAGTGGGAGACTGTTGGAGATATGCCCAAGAGGCAATAATAAAGTGGTTATTATCATATCTTCATACTTAGGATAAATGTTTACATACCATGCTATAATTGTATTAACAGGAAACATTAATACTTGTGTGATTTGTAAACATAAAAGAGTCCCTAGTAAAGCCTCTTGTTAAACTAGCTTGTTGGTTAATATATGATCATGGTTTCCTGATCATGAACATAGAGATGTTATTAACATCAGGGTCATATCATTAGGAGAATGATGTGATGGACATACTCCTATAGTTAAGCGTAGAATAAAGATCAAGTCATTCAAAATAGTTCATTTGCTATAAGATTTCTGATACATAGTAACCTAATTCCTTCGACCATGAGATAATGTTAATCACCATCACAGAAAGGATGCTTTGATGACATCAAACACCGCACCGTAACTGGGTGGCTATAAAGGTGGCATTGAGTGTTTAGAAAGTATGGGTTGAGGCTCATGGATCAAGAGTGGGATTTGTCCATCCATATGACGGATAGATATACTCTGGGCCCTCTCGGTGGAATGTCATCCAATTAGCTTGCAAGCATGTGACTGGCTCACAAGGGATCACATACCACGGGAATGAGAAAAGAGTCCTTATCAGTAACGAGGTTGAACTAGGTATGCAGAGATACCGACGATCAAAACCTTGGATAAGTAAACTATCGTGAGACAAAGGGAAATTGGTATCGTATGTAAGTGGTTCATTCGATCGCAAAGTAATCGCAGAAATATGTGGGAGCCATATGAATTTCCAGATTCCTCTATTGGTTATTGATCAGAGAAGTGTCTCGGTCATGTCCGCATAATTCACGAACCGTAGGGAGACACACTTAAGGATTCGATGTTGTTGAGTAGTTATGGAATGATTAGTAAGAGACCGAATATTGTTCGGAGTCTCGGATGGGATCCGGGATATCACGAGGAGATCCGGAATGGTCCGGAGAATAAGATTCATATAAGGAAAGTCCTATTTCGGAGTTCGGGAAAGTTTCCGATGATTTCATCGGAGAGGTTCTAGAAGGGTCTAGAAGGTTCGCCGGTCCGAAAGGAGAATGGTCCATGAATGTGTCATGGGTAAGTAGAATGATTGGATCATGTCCAAGGTCACTTGGTGTTGGCATATGCAAGAGAGAAATAAAGCTCTAAATTGAAAATCAAACGGGAAGTATGAAAAGTCAAACTGGAACAATAGTTTCCTAGTGGGAGAAGAAACAAGTCCTTCTCTCAATCCAACTTGGGTTTGGGTTTGGATTCAAACCCACCCCTCCCAAGGCTCCCCTCCCTCTCATAAATAGAGGGGGAGGGCTGTCCCAAACAACACAAGTTCCAAGCCCTCTTCACGAGCCGCCGCCAGCGCCGCCGCTCGCCGCCGCTGCCGCGCCGCCGCCGACACCTACTCCTCCTCCCGGATCTCTAAACCCTAGTTTTCCGGAAACCCTAATCCACCATACTTGCTTCGGCTTAAGACGAAGCTATGCGATATCTCCCCTCTACTTCCGGTACCACGCCTTCATGCTGCCGGAATCACGAGGAGAGTGCTACAACCTCCGTTGCCTGCTGAAACAAGGGAGAGTAAGGTCTTCATCGAGAACCGAACGTGTGACCGACTGCGGAAGCGCTGCCGGAACGCAGCGCCGGAAGGATCGTCTACGCGATCTTGAGATCGGCAAGTGTACGACTACATCACCCACGAGAATCTGCTCTCGTTAACCGCTTTGGAATCTTCGAGGGTGAGTTCCTCTATCGACTCGTTGCTACAATCTAGTAGATAGATCTTGGCTTGTTTGTGTGCATGCGGTAGAATTTTTTTGTTTTCCAGCTACGAACCCCTACAAAAAGGTACTCACATCCTTCGGTGTGAGTGCTCGAAGTTATTTCCTTTGGATTCTGCAATCTTTTCTTTTTGTTTCTTGTTTTCACTAGTTAGGATTAATGGAAAACAACAAAAAAATTAGAGAGCTTTATAGTGTTTATCTTGCGCTAGGACATAAAGTGTTTGAAGAGAAAATTAAAAAACCTATGAAACTTTATTTGCATGCTAATAGCAATGTTATTAGTATGAATTCTTTGGACACCATTATTGCTAAATGCTATGGAAAAGTCTAAGCTTGGGGAGGCTAGTTTTGCTGAAAATGATCTTTTAGTTCCCCAGCTTTGGAAGATAGCTATTCTATTGCTTATGATGATACCAAAACTCCAATATATGATGATTACAATGATAAGTATGATATTTTCAGTCCACCTACTATTGAGGTGAAAATTAATTATGATTACAATATGCCTCCTATATTTGACGATTATAGTGATGAGAATAATAGTGATAGCTGTTTTGTTGAATTTGCTCCCAGTACAATTAATAATGACCATGCTTATATGGAGAGTAATAATCATTTTCTGCATGTGGCTCATGATAAGAATGTTTTATATAATAGTTATATTGTTAATTTTATTCATGTTGCTACTGAAAGTTATTATGAGAGAGGGAAACATGGTCATGTATCTCAACAATATTAAGTTTCCCCTCTTTATGTTGAAAGTCTTGAAGTTGCACTTGTTTTGCTTTCCTATGCCTGTTGCTTTGTGATTTCATGACTTATTTCTTTACAAGATTCCTATGCATAGGAAGTGGTTTAGACTGAAATGTGCTTTGAATTTGCTTCTTGATGCTCTCTTTTACTTCAATTCATATTTCTTACGTGAGCATCTTCTCAAACTATCAAGTCTAACTTAAAGGCGTTAAAGAAAAGTACTTGTTAGGAGATAACCCAAGAGTTTTCTTGAGTCTTGTAAGTTATTAATTCAGTAATGACCTCTCCTTATCCTTTTTGTTTGCTTTTTTGTGCCAAGAATGACCTCTAATGAGAGGGAAGTAATATTTGGGGAGTTGCTGTCCCAAAACAGATTTCTGTCCTCCACCATAAAAATTCGTGTGGAATCTCTGTAAGGCGGATTGAGTTGATATTTTACGAATAAATCCCCCAGTATGTTAGATAACTTTAGTTAGTTCAACACTTTTTTATTTGAGCAACAGAAGGTCTTATAAAAAATCGGTTTCTACCTGCTTGTCTGTTTTGATAGATTTCTGCCATTATGTGCATTTGCTTCTTATTGATTCCTTTTTAGGTTATTTTTGGGTAATTGAGCTTTTTGAGGGAATTGCTACGGTATCTTGTGTCTTTAGTGAAAGTTTTGCTGTTTTAAAACTAAACCCAAAGGTCTATTATCTTTTGAATGCACTAATGTTGCTAATGAAGAGTGTGTGAAGTTTTGTATGAAGGAAAATTTTCAGGTATAGAGAAAGAATGATGTAATGAGATGAAGAATGGACAAAAGATCAAGATTGGGGATGCCACCCCATTTCATCCAAGAAATATTTAAGAGGTACAAGCGTCAAAGCTTACAGATGCCCAAGGCATTCCCTTCTTTATCAATAAAAATCTCAGGTCTTTCTAGACACTTCGTTTTTATTGTTTTATGCACGGTTGTGTTGTTCTTGGAGCTTCATATAGTTTTGTTTTGTGTGGTTTGCTTGATTAAGTTGGTTGGATCTCAGCACACTTCTTTTGGAGAGAGACACACTCTGTTTTCATTGCTTAGAACACTCCAGTTTTCATTCTTATTGTCTTGTGAGTGTTCTCTACTACATATACAATGACAAGTCCCTCAAGCTCGTCCCCAGGTCACCCAAGATTCCAAGAAGATGGACAAGAGCTGCCGACTCCAGGACTGGAGTCTTCGCCGTCATCGCCTCGGAGTCTCCGCCCTGACTTTAGTCTATGTCGCCCAAGCCCCGGAATCTCCGGCCTCCCTCCGCTCCAAGCGTTGCTGCAAGCCTCTGGACTCCATTCGGAATCTCTGCCCCCGACCGGAGTCTCCAGGATGACTACACTGGAGTCTCCGACTTAAGCGATGGTCCTGCACGCCTAAAGGCTATGCCATGACCCATGCATCCCTCTTATCCTTACAAATCCTAATTTTATCCTCAAACTACCCATTGTTTAGTGGCTAGCCTATATATAGAGCCCTCACCCCTTAATGTAACCCTAGGCATAGATAATAGAGTATAAGACAACCCCCTTTATGGAATCTCTCTAGTTTTGCCTCATCCCTTTCATGAGGGGACCGACTATCGTCACCAACCTCGATTGGATTTTGCATGGTGCATCCATCGTTGAACAAGGCCTTCATATTGCGAGTGCATGAGTGAAGTTTTGAAGACCGTATCCAAGGTGTTCTTCCCTCTTCGCTTGGGATTGATGGGAGCACGTTGACCGATCTATCCTTGCGAGGATTCTATCAGATCAGTGGCCGCCATTTAGGAACAATAGGCTTTGCATCGTGTGAGTTTGTGTGTGTTCAACGTGTTCTTCACGAGGTGTGTGTTCGCTTCCGCTATGTTCTCCTCTTTCCCTCGCTTTTTCCATCGAATTGATCATGAGATCCGTGAAGATCGGGCCACCCAAGAGGTTAACCCCTATCATCTGGTATCAGCGGCTTTTGGTTGCCACAGATTTCTCTTTTATTTTTCTTTTCTGTATAAATTCGAAAATTCCCAAAAATAGCCCCAATTTCGTGTTTTGGATCGATTTGAGTTTTGAGTGAGTTTTGGTAGGTTTTGATCCGTGGATTACTTGCTAAACTTGTTGATCTATCTTTTCCTGCATTTATATAGTCTAATTCCTTGATTTCCCCCATCAATTGGAGTTGGTTCAAGTTTTTCTATCCAAAACCCGTCCGTATGTGTTCTTGAGGTGCTGGAATCGACCGGGCCGGAATCTCCGCCCCCAGGCCGAAGTTTCTGCCATAAGTGACTCCAGGACGGAGTCTGCTCCCCCCAGAGGCCGGATTCTCCGCCCCTTAACAACGGGCTAGTAGCAGAATTTCAGTAGAAAACCGTTTTGAGCTTCCTCACTGTTCTGAGCATAACTTTTGCATTTAAACTCGTATTTTGGTGTTCTTTACCTCGTTTCGAAGAGAAGAATGATCTTTACGTCATAATACATGTCGTTCATGCTATCTACTTTATATAAATTTTGCATTGGTTCAGTGTGACACTTCGGCTCCATGATAGAAGACGCTTACCTGAGGGTCAGATTTAAAAATAATTTTCCAAAGGATCAGACAACGAATTAGGTTTGCCTATGTTGTCAGTGCAAAAGAAGAATAAAAAACAATTCAAACTAAATCCAACATAGCGCTAAATCCAATCAATGGACCTAACACAGCGCGCTAACCTCCTGTGTTTGTCGGACCCGATGTTGGGCTGCGATTAGTGTTGATACTTATATAATGATGAGCAACAGCACTGCGGTTAGCTAGGATCCCACAAGATGAAATCACGCCATGCATCTTTTCCAAATGCATCCACACATCAAATCACGTCATGGTTGCCAATTTAATTGGAAGGTCAAATCACGCTAGGTATCCTAATTAATTGGACTCACGAAGCACGCATGTACACCTAACCTGGCTAATACTCCCTCCGTTTATAGAAATATAAGATGTTTTAGATTTGTGAAGAAGATGTATTTAGACACCTTTTAGTGTATAGGTTTAAATAAATCTAGACACTAAAAGGTGTCTAGATACATCTTATTCACAAGCCTAAAACATCTTATATTTCCAAACGGAGGGAGTATATATTTCTACAATGTCTCCTCGGTCGTCCCCTCTATTTTTCTTCCACATCGATCATGGCCTCTCTCGTCGAGCCGCCACACCAACAGAAAAAGACAATCCTGCCACCACCACCTCGGATTCCTTGAATTAATCATACATTGATATAGCAAGATATATTTTTTATACCGTACATTCTAGATATATGTATTATGATATATAGAGATAGTTAATTTAAATATATGCAAAACGCATAGGATACAATACGTGACCATAATTTTCTAGAGAGTTCCGCCGCCACCGCATCCACCTCTCATGCGGCCACCACCCACACGGTCGGGCATGCCGTCACCACCTCTGTCGAAGAGGGACGAGTGGCACCGCAGCTTCAACCTCGAACGTGTCCACTGCCCACACACCCCTTCCATGCTGCCGCCATTTTGATCGCACAGATACCGCTGTCTCCACATCCCCAACTCAATCATTTGGTCCACCTATCACAATTTATGGAGCTTTGGACTCTTCTCCAAAATGTGCTCTTAGATGATACCATGGAAGATGGCATCGATTGGAAGCTCACGAAAAATGTACAATACATGGCCAAGTCAGCATATGAGGTGCAATTCTTTGGTTTGACTCTATCCATCATGGACAAGACGGTTTTGAAAGCTAGGGCACCTCCCTAAGTGAAATTCTTTGCTTGGATCACAATGCAAAATAGTGTTTGGAATACGGACCGTTTGAAAAAAGGGGTGGACAAAATTTGTATTGCGTCCACTTTGCAAACAAGCTACATAGTCAGTTCACTACCTATTTGTGGATTATCGATTCTCCTACTATCTTTGGCCCTCCATTAAAGAGTGGATGTTGTTGGATAGATCTCAACGTGACTGGGCCCAACGGCCCAGCACGCCCCCTAACTGCGTCCTGATCGGGGGCGCCCATCCTTATCTAGGACGGTGGTCCCCTGTCGCCAGCGCTATATAAAGTGGTGGGGAGCCGGCAGCACGACCTACGAGGTTAGCCGTGCCCTAGCCGCCCCACCTACAAGCCCTACCCGATCTAGGCTAAGCGCTGCGCCGACGGAAGCTCCACCGCCGCCACACTCACCCCCTTTACTACCCATGGCTAACGACGGCGGATCCAGCTCCGGCACCAGCTCGGGCATCCCCTCTGGCTCGTGCTTGTCGAGCCAGGGAGCAGGTGGTTCCTCTCCTCTCAGATCCCTTTCTCCCTCTCTCAGTTACACGTCTAGATATGCAGAGATAAAGAGCTACCAAATAGATCTAGACTAGTTGATGCAAATAGTGTTCTAACAATGGTATCAGAGCCACTAGTGGCTAGTTTTGTTCGGTGCAAAAGAAATTCAAAGGAAATAGACCTAGATCTAAAGAGCGCCTGCCCTATGGCCGCGCCTTTCCTCTCGATCTAGATGGGCATCCCTTTGGGAGACATCTAGAAGAAGAAATACTCCTTCGGGGGCAAAGCAAAAAGTGCAAGATCTAAACCTCAAAGAAATACCAAACCCAAATCCCCAGATACACTCCACGATCCCGAAAAGAAAACCCCGAAAAGAAAAACTGAAAAAACCCGACACACCCACCGGCCGAGCGCTGGCAAAGGAGGCGCCGCCGCTACGCCTCTCGACGGTCGTGCGCCCACCCACGGGTGGACGCACCGCCGGCGAGGGGGGCAGGGAGGCGCCGTGGCTCCGGCCGCCATGAACGGGAAAGGGCAAAAGGGGGTAAGGGGCCTGCGGCGAGCTCGCGTCGGCGGCACCACGCCACCAGCAAGCAAAGCTCGTGGGGGTGGGCTCGCGCGTGCGACCGAGCGCCGCCAAGGAGCCAGTCATGGGGAGTGGGGGAGGGGCAAGCCGCCGCCGGCACTGTCGCCGCGCGGGGCTGCCACCTCGCCACGCGGGCCCGACGCGCCGCCGCCGGTGCACCCGACGCGGGGGCCGCCGCGGTGAACACGCGACGCCGCCGCAGAGGGGTGGAGCGGGTCGCACGCGGGGCAGCCGGTCCGAAGGACGCGGCGCCGCCGCGGTGGACCACGCTGCGCGGTGGAGGCGCGGTGAAGGGGAGGCCGCGGACCACGCGGGGCTGCCGGCGCGCGCGACGCGGCGCCGCCGCGGTGGCCACGCGGGAGAGGGCCAAGGGGGAAAGTGGGCTAGGGTTTGCCTGGGGGCGCCGGGTGGGGTTTTTATACCTCCGCAGAGGGCGTACCACCGTAGGATTTAGGGTTGCCCCATCAACGGCTCAGATCGTGCGGCCGCGGGCGGTGGCCGACGCGGAGCGGGCCAAGCGGGCCACGCGGGCCACGCGGGCGGTGGCAGATGCGCCGCGGAGCCAGATGGGCCGCTGCAGGGGAGAGCGCGCGGGCAGCGTCTAGCTTGCGAGCGCGCGCGGGAGGGGCCAAGCCAGATGGGCTGCTCGCTGGGCCAGGCAGGCCGAGGCGGCTGCGGCGCCGTGGGCCGCCACGTTGGGCCTCGTGCGCCGGCTGCCAGACGCCCGTGCGTCGGCTGCCAGACGCGCGGGCGCAGCCAGGTCGTTTTGGGCCGCTGGGCGCTGGCCTCTGTTTTGGCCCAGTAGGGCGTTTTTTCTTTAAAGTTTTCTGTTTTTTATTTTACAGAATTGTTTCTTAATGTCTTTTGCTTAGTTTTAAGCAAATTTTTGGCATAGTTTTCTCTAGTCCTTTTACTTTTAAGTATATTGTGACTAGAAAATGTTACAAAGGCAGATTTTTTCTGCAAAGTATGAGTTTTTTTATGAGAGTTTTCGCTGCAAATAGTTATTTTTTACATTGCAAATGTATGGTTTAAAATTGCGCCAAATGCAATAAAAGTTGAATGAATCTTGACATAGAGATGTGATTAAAGTGATTATGCCTCATGCTATTAATTGACCAACGTTATTAATAATCATGACCATAATCTTTTTTCTATTAAGTATTAAAGGTGCATTTAAATTTATTTTTGCCCAACGGTGATGTAATTTTAAATAGCATGAAACGATTGCATGCTTAATTTATACCAACGTTGAATTTACGCATACAGTTGTTTTACTTGGTGATCTCACATCTTTTTGTGATTTTCAGGAGGTCTCAACCTCATGGCATGTTTGAAGGACATCCCGCTCCTTAGGGGGGACAACTACTCCGAATGGAGGAAGAAAGTTGACTTGGCGTTCATATGCGCCGAAGTGGATTGGGTGGTTGACACCAAGCAACCAGTCAAGCCCGCTGACCCGGTCAGGGGGGCCACTGAGGAAAGTGCTGACTTTGAGAAAAGGAAGAGGGACCATGCTCCATTGGAGCTGGCTTACTCTATCGATAACCAGAAATGGTGAACGCCAACAAGAAGTGTCTGGCCTTCGTAAAGAACACAATTGAGAACGCAATCGTGGGCTCAATTGGAGAGTGTGCTACCGTGGGCGAGTATCTCGCCAAGATAAAGAGCCAGTTTACTGGCTCTTCAAAGATGTATGCGACCCAGCTGTTAAAGCAGCTGGTTAATGAAAAGTATACGGGAGGACCCCACGGAATAAGAGAGCACATCTTGAGGATGTCAAACATGGCAGCGAAGCTCAAGCCCATAGATGAGGACCTCGAGCTAAATCCAGCACTCTTGGTGCACCTAGTGATGGCCTCACTTCCACAGACTTTTGAAAACTTTGTTATAAACTATAATATGTCCCCTGAAAAATGGGACATAGAAAAGACCATTGGGATGTGCTCCCAGGAAGAGAAAAGGCTGAAAGCCCTTCACGGCGGTTCTCTGAACTTCGTGAAGGACAACAGGAAGAGAGGCTTCACAGGCGGCAACCATGGTGGCTCACCCTCCAAGCCCCATGGCAAGGGTCCAATGCAGCACCAGTACCAGCATCACCAGTCCACCCCTGGGGAGAAGGATCAGTGCCATCACTGTAAAAAGCCGGGCCACTACAAGAAAGACTGCCCGATTTGGCTAAAGTACATCATGGCCAAAAATGGTAAAGATATTGTTTCTTTTGTTAATGAATCTTTGTATGAAAAGTTTACTAGATCCACTTGGTGGATTGATTCTGGAGCAACTGTTCATGTTGCCAACTCTTTACAGGGGTTCCATTCGACAAGGACCACGCCAAGAAGAGAAAGACACATTGAAGTGGCGAATGGAATAGAAGCAGAAGTGGAGGCCATTGGTGACGTCCCTCTGGAGCTGGCTGATGGCTCTTTGCTTTTGCTCAAAGATGTGCTTTTCGTTCCTTCATTACATAGGAATTTAATAAGTGTTTCCTGTTTGGACAAAGACTCTTACGAATGTTATTTTGGAAATGGCAAGTGTGCCATTTGGTTGAAAGACAAATGTGTGGGTGTTGCTACATTATTTGATAAGTTATATTTGTTATCCCTGCATGAGAAAGTTCTTTCTGTGTGTGATGTGAATGAAAAAGTTTCCTTGTCGAACAAAGAACAAAAGAAAAGAAAGCGAACTCTTGACTCATCGAAACTATGGCACTGTAGACTAGGCCATATTTCGAGGGGAAGAATAGAAAACCTCGTTAAAAATGACATTCTTCCTCCGTTAGAGTTCTCCGACATAGAACAATGCATAGATTGCATTAAAGGAAAGTATGTTAAACAAATTAAAAAGGGTGCAAACCGAAGCATAGCTACACTAGAAATAATCCACACGGATATTTGTGGACCGTTTCCGGTGAAAAGTGTGGATGTCTATGATTCATTCATAACATTCACGGATGACCACTCCCGGTATGGTTATATTTATCCAATTAAAGAAAGATCTGAAGCGTTGGATAAATTTAAAATTTTCAAAGCTGAAGTAGAAAATCAGCATGATAAAAGAATAAAAATAGTTCGGTCCGATCGTGGGGGGGGGAGTACTACGGTCGGCATACTCCATATGGTCAAGTACCAGGACCCTTTGCACGGTTCCTGCAAGAAAATGGAATAGTCGCCCAGTATTCTATGCCCGGCGAACCTCAGCAAAACGGAGTAGCTGAAAGGCGCAACCGTACCCTTATGGATATGGTGCGCAGCATGATGAGCTATTCCACCCTCCCATTGGGATTGTGGATGGAGGCGCTTAAAACCGCCATTCATATTCTCAACAGAGTACCAAGTAAATCGGTGCCCAAAACACCGTATGAATTGTGGACAGGCAGAGTCCCCTCTCTACACCACTTGAGGGTCTGGGGGAGCCCGGCTGAGGCAAAAGTTTTCAATCCAAACATTGCAAAGTTAGACCCCAAAACAGTATCTTGCCATTTCATTGGCTATCCATATAAGTCCAAAGGCTATCGTTTCTACTGTCCCGACAGATACACAAAGTTTGTAGAAACGAGACATGCAGTCTTCTTGGAGGACGATTTGATGAGGGGGAGCACGGTAGCTAGGAAAATTGATCTTGAGGAGAAGAGGGTGCATGCATCTAATCCGATGATTTAGGAGCCATTTTTCTCGCTACCTGTTGTGCCACCATTTACAACCCCTGAGGTTGTGGTGCCGGCACCTGTTGTGACTCCACACGTGACAACAATGGGCGAAATTTCGGAACCTGTCCATCAGGAGCCACCTGAACCCAATGTTGAGCACGAAAGGGAGCCAGAACAGCCACCTACTGTAAATCTGCCTGAACCCCAGGCAAGAAATAAGCAAGAGTCTGATGAACTCAGACGGTCTAAAAGAGAACGAAGAGCAGCCATTTCCAAAGACATCTACAAAGTTTACAATGTACTTCACATGGAGGGCGATCCTACCTCATATGAAGAAGCCATGAGTAGCCCTCACTCAGCCAAGTGGGTAGAGGCAATGGAAGATGAAATGACATCGATGAGTTCCAACAATGTTTGGGACTTAGAGGAAATTCCCAAAGGAGCCAAAATAGTAGGATGCAAGTGGGTCTACAAAACAAAGTATGACTCCAATGGGAATGTAGAAAAGTACAAAGCTAGACTCGTGGCAAAAGGCTTGACGCAAAGAGAAGGCGTAGATTACAATGAGACTTTTCTCCGGTCTCATGTAAGGACTCCTTCAGAATCATCATGGCACTAGTTGCACATTTTGATTTAGAGTTACATCAAATGGATGTCAAGACGGCATTTCTAAATGGAGATTTAGAAGAAAATGTTTACATGAAACAACCCAAGGGTTTTTTTATGGAGGGGAAGGAACATATGGGATGCCGCCTAAAGAAATCCATTTATGGGTTAAAGAAAGCCTCTAGGCAGTGGTATTTAAAGTTTAATGATACCATTAAAAGTTTTGGATTCAAAGAAAATGTTGAGGACAATTGCATTTATGCAAAGTTCAAAAGTGGGAAATATATTTTCCTAATTCTATATGTGGATGACATTCTGCTTGCTAGCAGTGATGTTAGTCTACAACTAGAAACAAAGAAGTTCTTGTCATCAAACTTTGACATGAAAGACCTAGGTGAAGCATCTTATGTTTTGCGCATAGAAATTCACCGAGACAGAAAGAATGGAGTGTTAGGACTGTCGCAGAAAGCGTATTGTGAAAATATTTTAAAGAAATACAATATACATGCGAGTAATTCAACACCTGCTCCCATAGTCAAGGGCGACAGTTTTGGGAAATCCCAATGTCCAAAGAATCAATATGAGATCGATCAAATGAAGTCAGTACCATATGCTTCGGCTGTTGGAAGCTAACAGTATGCACAAGTGTGCACTCGCCCTGACTTAGCATTTATCACCGTGGTACCCGGTAGATATCAAGAGAATCCAGGCATAGAGCACCGGAAGATGGTAAAGAAAGCTTTGCGTTATGTGCAAGGCACAAAAGGCCTCATGCTTACATATAGAAGATCTGATTCCCTAGAGATAAAAGGGTATTCAGATGCAGATTTTGCGGGAGATAAAGACGACCGAAAGTCCACGACAGGGTATGTCTTTACTCTCGCAGGAGGTGCTATTTCGTGTAGAAGCGCCAAACAGTCGATAGTTGCATCATCTACGATGTATGCAGAATTTATAGCATGTTATGAGGCCATGGGACAGGCGTTATGGTTAAAGAAATTCTTACCCGACTTGAAAGTGGTTGACTGCATCAGCAGGCCACTAAAGATGTACTGTGACAACGAGCCCGCAGTATTCTATGCTCACAACAACAAGTCGAGTAATGCTTCAAAGTCTATAGATATAAAGTATTATGTTGTGAAGGACAAAGTCCAGGATCAAACTATAAGTCTCGAGCATATAAGGACAAAGGATATGCTTGCAGATCCGCTAACGAAAGGCTTACCACCCAATGTGTTCAAGGAACACATAGCCGGCATGGGTTTAACGGGAAGCCTATGATTCCTGGACCATAGAGGCCCAAAAGTAACAAAATTTGTTTCAGAACATGAAGGTATATATTGGCTGTCTGATTCTATCGGCAATTGAGCTGAGACAATGAAACATGCTCTATGTATCATTCTGTGATGAAATAAGTAAAGAACAAGGTTAAAAGTAAAGTCGAGATCTAGGGGGAGAATGTTGGATAGATCTCAACGTGACTGGGCCCAACGGCCCAGCACGCCCCCTAACTGCGCCCTGATCGGGGGCGCCCATCCTTATCTAGGACGGTGGGCCCCTGTCGCCAGCGCTATATAAAGTAGTGGGGAGCCGGCAGCACGACCTACGAGGTTAGCCGTGCCCTAGCCGCCCCACCTACAAGCCCTACCCGATCTAGGCTAAGCGCTGCGCCGACGGGAAGCTCCACCGCCGCCACACTCACCCCCTTTACTACCCATGGCTAACGACGGCGGATCCAGCTCCGGCACCAGCTCGGGCATCCCCTCTGGCTCGTGCTTGTCGAGCCAGGGAGAAGGTGGTTCCTCTCCTCTCAGATCCCTTTCTCCCTCTCTCAGTTACACGTCTAGATATGCAGAGATAAAGAGCTACCGAATAGATCTAGACTAGTTGATGCAAATAGTGTTCTAACAGATGTGCCTCCTTGACCTAACCAATGGAAGGGCCTCTCTCCTTGTGGGTGATCGTAGATGCTAAGCGTTTGGGTGATTTGATGCCTGAAGAGAGTAGTCTCTTGTACTTTCTTGTAAACCTTTTTTTTGAACCATGTAAGAGCCTTGCATGTGTTATATTAGAAGAGGAAAAGCCATAGAAATGGCTTAAGTCTTACAGAGATACATGAGAGGCAACACGACCCAAAAAAAGAAAAGACATTAGCAACAACGACAACAGAAAAACAACACCTATCCTTCTAACAAGAAATTACCCTTATTAGACTGCGACCAAAGTTTCGCCCTCGTAAACCTTTACTTAATTAATAGATTGGGATAAAACACTTTTGCCCCCTTTTTTTCTTAAAAATATCTACTAACGAACATGGAGAAGTGTGATAGGTTGTGTTGAATGTACACAAAACTAGACAAACTACAATGTCACGATAACCATACTCTCCCTGAGACCGATCTACATACATCGCGCTTAGAACTTTTTTTATTTCACTAGTAATAACGATAAAGAGGCCCTTTTTTTTTGAACGTGAGAGGGGTCTCGAAGGATCCTGAGGCTGCCAGCTTATATTACTCGGTGGGTATAAAATACAACAGGACAAGAAGAAAAGAAAATTACACTAAAGTCCTGCAAATAAGCAAAGAGGACCCTGAAACTAAAGCAGAAAAAGCAATCAGGTCCTTTATCTTCTCCACCGATGATGAACCTTGGCAGCCGGCCGCCATGACGCTGCCGGGGACGCACCACTTGGCGGGGAGACGACGGGGAACTCCGGCCCAAGGTTCTGGAGAGGGCCTCCACTCTGGAGGTTGTAGAGACGCATCCATGGACTCGAATCGGGCCGCCCTTCTGGCCCCAGATCATGGCGACGACGACGGCCGCCATATGATTATCTCGAATCGGCAGCAGGAGATCTCCCCACCCACGAGGGGGAGCCAATGGCGCCCCGCAGAAGCCACTCCCCTCGCCTTCACGGCCGATCGGAGCACCCTGCAGCACACCACTGCACCACCACGAGAGATGGACAAAGGCGACTTGCTTATTAACGGAGAAGGTGGTCTTCTCCGGCGTCTTCAGTCCTGCTCTCCCCTCGCCACCATGGCCGGCCAGAGAGCATAGGAAGACAAAGAAGAAGAACCCTAAGTGGATCCAGATCCCGTCGCTCAGATCCTTCACCCAGCTCCAAACTACAGGCACAAGGCCCACAACCCTACACCTACTACTACTCTCTACATGCCGAGCACCTCCTCCTCCCCGACTCCGGGCGGCGCCGCCGGAGCGAGTACAGAGGAGGGCTCGAGAACACGTGGCGACTCTCAAGGCTTAGAGAGAGGGGGGACGCGGGGGGGGGGGGGGGGGGGGCTAAGCACCTACTCTAAGCATCTCTCTAGCCCATAAAGAGGCCCTTGTAGTCAAGTGTAGTACAATACATCAGGGAGACGGAGATGCCTTATGGGCGTTGGGGGTCAGCTGACCCCAATGGAAACTAGCAAATCCTTCACTAATTTGTAGTATGTGATATTTATCTATAGAAGATGACCCCAATGTAATTGAGAGGTTATAGAGTTGACCCCATCGACAATCTTTCTAGCTTCGTCCCTACAATACAGTACAGTAGTCAAATGTCATCATTCATAATAATTTATTTAATTGGTAATAGCTAGTAATAAGCTGATCACAGGTAGGTATTGGAAACTTCGAGACATGCGCGATTCTTGTTCGTAGAAACTAGGGGATGGTAGGTACGACGGATGGTCTTAGAAAGGCATGACCTTGGGTACATCGACTGGTAAAACATGGATGTCTTGGGCCCAGGGGTTGCCTGGCTCGACGGCAGCCGTGGCTTCCACAGTTGTGAGTGCCTTCCACACTGCGCTATTACATTTGAATCCGGAGCCGAACGCGATGTGCCACACCCGGTCACCCTTGTTGATCCTGCCCTTGGCTTCCAGGTAGGCAAGCTCGTACCATATCGAGCTACTCGAAGTGTTGCCAAATCTGTACAGGGTCATCCTGGACGGCTCCATGTGCCAGGCACTCAGGTTGAGGCTTCTCTCCAGCACGTCCAGCACGCTCCGACCCCCGGCGTGGATGCAGAAGTGCTCCAGAGCAAGCGTGAAGTCTGGCATGTAGGGCTTTACGTCGATTCCCGACACCCGACTGAGCACGAAGGTGCCCACAAACCGAAGCTTCTCAGATAGCGGTAGCACCAGTGGTCCGAGAGCGGTAAGGTTTGTGAGGAGCGCATCGCCAGCCACCGTCGTGAGCTGCTTAGAGAGGCACACACCCAAGTGCCCCAGCTCGTCTTCCTCCTGCGTCACGCAGGCATAGCTCTCGTCGCTAGCACCACGGTGCGTGCGCACCGTATGGAGCAGCTGGTACTTCGCACGCCGCCGCTCGACATCGTGGTTCGATAGGAGCACGGCTGCGCCACCCATCCGGAATAGCGTGTTGGTTACCAGCATGGGCCGGCTGTTGCCCAAGTACCCGTTGAGTGTGATATTCTCTGTGCTGACCACCAATGCATAGGTGTCAAGGTGCACCTGCAGGTTAATTAACCAATAGTATACATTGGTGACTCTATATATATATTGTCATGGCTAGAAGTGTATGGGTGTCATCCCTAGCTTGTATTAAAAGTAAGTACATCTCCAAGTGTTACAAACTTTTTGCACTAATTTTATTATGAATGGAAATCTCTTGTATGAAATGGGTAGAAGAAAGGGGATCCTCAAAATTAGGTGTATGAAACAATCTGACAGAATACAACATAGGTCAAGAACAAGCTGCTTGGCATGCATACCTCTAAGCACTGATTAGCTCGTAGGAGATGTATATGAGAGTGTCAATGATGAATGAAAGTATCAAGGGAGAAACACACCCCAGTTGCACGAAAAATGATTGTAGGTATTCTCGTCAGAGGTAGGGATCATTTCCATGATGATCATGTGTGATGTGCTTTGAAATCCTCCTGTGATGATCAGGTTAATGCTTACTCCAGCAACATGTTGTTTGTAGTCCGTTTTGCACTAGGATGGATTCCGGAACAATATGTACTGCTCCGTTTGAAAATATAAGATGCTTTACGTTTGTAAAGTAAATGTATATAGACATCTTGTAGTATCTAGATTCATTTGATCCTACATACTAAAAGTGTTAGAATATATTGATTTGTATTAGTTTCGGTTTAGTTTTACTTGTATTACAAGTTGATAGGGCCCAAGTCGGTTGTGACTTGGCCTATATAAACCCTTCCTTGTAATCTTTGTAAACAATCGATCAAGATGCAATTGCAAACTTTACATGGTATCAGAGCAGGAGGTCTTAGGATACATTAGCTTCACTAATCTAAAACATTTTATATTTCTAAACGGAGGGAGTAGTATAGATCCACTTCGCTGAAATTGGTAGTGAAATCTTACCCGACGTACCTAGTGTTATGGGACCAGTTCTCTATAGTCTGAGAAACGCACGAGCGGAACATAGTTGATTATGAAACAGCCACTTTATTAAAATTGTGTGTGATTCACGATGATAAATTGAGTTAAAAACACTCGAGGTTCTAACAATGATCAAATACCCAGCAGCTAATAGAAGGTAATACACCTAACAATTCAAGATTTATCTGTAATACTTTATAGTTATGTATCCAGCATGAGACCCTTAATTTGCCGGGTGGTGCATATGCATGTGTACCTGAAGCAGGTGTTTTGCGAGGTCAATAGCGACGATGCCGGCGCTGCAGCCCATTCCGGTGAGGTTGTGGGTGATGACGTTGGCGGGGAAGCAGTACCTGTTCACGATCAGGGTGGTCAAAGAAGGTGTGGGGCTGTAGAGGCTTGAGTTGACAATCACCACGCCGATGCAGGCAGGCCGTACACAGGTCTTGGCAAGCAGCTCGTCGACCACAGAGAAAACAACGGCGTGGGATTCTTCCCTCGCCCTTCGGAGGCATTTGTCTATTGGCACGTTTACCACGGACATAGGGAAGTGTGTCGTGTCGCCGAGCCCCGAGCGCTCCAGAATCCTTTTCTGGAACGCTAAGCTCTCCATGGTGAAGGCGCCAAACAACCCGTAGTGTTGGATGGCCTCGGCGCGGGTCATCTCGTGTGCCTTCCCGGGTTTGTACTCGGCATGGTCCACGAGGTACACGGGTCGAGGCCACCAACACGCGGCATAAGCATAGAGCGCTGCTGCAACTATGCATGCCGCTATCCGCCAGCGGGCTTCCACGCCATGGGTGGACAGTATGGATGCTATTGCTAGTGCAAGCATCGACATGGCCATGGCCATGGCGAGGAGCACCCTGACGAGGCGTTTGCCCTGGGTTTGTGTCCTCTGGTTCATTTGGGATTAATTGGTTGGTTGATGATGAATGGACGCCACACCTCAAAAACATGACATCGTATAAGTAAGCCGTTGGGCATGGTAGATTATTTTGCGCCCACACGTTTCAGTGCATGTGTAGTTTGTCGTCTGTGCACGCACTCACCTTACGTCGGTAGGTACGAGTGCGATCGAGAAGTGATTTCATTTGTCGTTGCATACTAAGTCTTGAGGTACACACTGCTAGCATGCATTGTGATCCGACAAATGCGTGGGGTAATATATCTTAACATTTATTTTGTTTTAGTTTGACGACATGCATGCATGATAGTACTAATAATTCATCTTCTCATACGAGATTACCAACTTCAATAAGGTAACATTTCGAGTCATTGTTGTTTGATAAGAGCATCTCCAAGAGCCTTCCTATAATGGATTGCTAAAAACTAGGTATACCAAGTAGAGAGAGAAGGTATTGTAATCCACAACCCACTTTGCTTTGGTAGTATTTCTAAAACTGGATTGCTATATTTTTTAGCACTTATAATGACATGTGGGGACAAGACACATACATGGCCACACATACACACCGGACACACATGTCAACGGGACATAAAAATGAAGGGGGGCACTTAATCTGGATTGCTATATAATTGTAGGAAGTGGGCTAGAGACTTTGCAAATATACCAAGTGGGATGACAAATATACTCAGTTTGCTATATATTTTTTGGTAGGGGACCACTTTTATCAATGCTGTTGGAGCAATGTTTTTGAGCTGGATTGCTAAAAAACAATTATGGGAAAATATAGGAAGGCTGTTGAAGATGTTCTAACATTGGAACCTATTCCAAAAGAAAAAAAATGGAGTCGTCGCTTCCTGATGTACAACTGGTACGCCTAAACATTTTTGCCATTGCATGACCCCGCAACAAACAAAATACATGTAGCCCGATATTATCCCACATCTCCACAAATCACATAATTATCCAACAGACTTCAAATACACATCACATTGTCACTTAGCACCATCTGAGCTCATCATTGTGAGAGCAAGAGGATGTTTCAGTTTTGAAGGTCAGTATCTGTTCATCTCGCGCCAGGGATAGTATTGAATTGCATGCACTAGCCAACTGAACCAAAAGTCCGAACTGATGGAAAGGGCTAGGCAATATATTTCAATGCTCACTCTATGTCTTTGCCCTTTGGCCTATTGTGACGCTTGTTTGGGGAGCCGCAATATTTGTTTTTAATTCTTGCATTGGCCAGGATTTGATCCTAGGACCTTCTGCTCTGATACCATATTGAATTACATGTACTAGCCAACGCAACCAAAAGTCCGAACTGATGGAAGGGCTAGGCAATATTTTTCAACACTCACCCTACGTGTTTCGCCCTTTGGCCTATTGTAACGTATGTTTTGGGGAGCCGCAATATTTGTTTTGGGGAGCCGCAACAGATAGTAGCATAATCGGCAAGTGGAGGAGGAGCATTGCACCATTCTTGTCTAGGCGGCCTAGTTCCAAAATGACCCCCGCATCCGCATTACCGGTAAAAGGCCTATCATATGACGCCACTCGTCACTGATATTTGGTCGTTGTGACTAACAGTGAAATCGATCTTCGCCTATCGATGGTATTTATTGCTCCAGCTGCGAGCGGAGATCACCAACGACATTCGAGTGACGCACGATTTATACCACGAGTGTCGGAAGTGCTTCAAAAGTGAAGAGCCGGAACTTGACAGCGGTGTCGTTATTAATGTGTCGGTGATAATAAGCGGCCGTTATTGGTAGTCCTATGATAAACTTTCTTCCATATAGCTAGTTATTAGAATAGTGACCCTGACATCGTAGTTTTGAGTCGCGCTTCATTAGCATATGTCGTCATTATATGTCACGTGTTGATTAGTAGATTACCACCCTCATTTTTTTTTCTTTTCTCGTCTCTTGATAGAGCATAACTTGTTACTAGTCACTATCATTTCAACTATAGTTAACCAAGGGGATGTAAGCATATAATCATAAGAATCACTAAACATAGCAGTGTCGAAACGGTTGCGCTACACCTATAGCACCCAATGTTATCAACACATTGTACCACTTGAGGAAAGACCCCTTACATAGGGGCGCCCCTTACATAGACCAAGTGTGTTGCTATCCGGATCACTTATACCGTCGCAATATCCGTCGGCTAATTCTGACAGTATATAAGGTTTTGCGCCGTTTATTGGGTACACTACCCCATCATGTGCAATCACCATTGTGTAGATGGAGAAAAATCAAGACAAAGAATTCCTGCGATGCACATGAAGGCAATTAGCAGCCATGAAAAAATCATGTCATGTGAATAAGCCCACAAAGTGTTTGTATTCTTCTTTTTCATTTGTCAAGAGCCTTCCTAGGACGGGGCCGTCGCTGCCCTACTTTGGTCCATAGGACTCTACATTGCCAACCCCTGTTTGACTTCCGAATACTGAACTGGCAACAAATTCGTGTAAAACATGACAAGCAATAATTATAGTGATTTTTTTTCTGAAAAGAGGTAAAGCTCCAGCCTAAAAAATATATCTGTTCATAATTTAACGCAACATGGCGAAAAAGAAATATCTGCCGACAACAATTTACTGCATCAATGACAATTATGTATAGCCTCTCGTAATACATGTATATAGCATGTTTTATTCTCCATTTGTATTTGTATTCCTTGTGTCATACAAGTTTATACAAATGAGAGATATGAGTGGGACTTGGCGTGTAGTAGAAGACATCAGGCTCAAAGAAAAGAAAAGAAAATAGCATCGAGCATGTATATGCCTGGAACCCATGTGACCGAAGAAAGACGGATATATATATATGCCTAGTTTCAGTTTCAGGCATGTGAAAGCCGCACTGTTCATCTTTCTGTCGTTATGGAGAGACCTCCTTTTCGCACGCCTGATGCATCCTCGTATTTAATCGCAAGAAAACGGGATGCATCCCAACGTCACAGCTTGCCGGCAAACCAACCACTACGCGTAAGAGCATCCCTAGGTGGGACCAAATGCCCTTTGGCTATCCATTTCACTGTATATGTGGACAGCGAGGCCAACATACCACCTCTCGACTGGCACCGAACAGTTCAGGCCCCCTTCTTTTCAGCTTTTTGGCAGCTTCTCTCAGAAGCTACACTTGACCAGCTTCTCTCAGAATCTCATCTTCAAAATTCGTTTAAACTTCTTAACTAGTAATTTTAATGTCAATTTAAAAGTATAAACGATTTTGGCAGATGAGATTGTGGGAGAAGCTGGTCGAAGGTAGCTTGACATTGAGTAAGACTCAAAGTCCGGCTACGGCGGAAGAAAGAGAGAAAATGGACCGGAGCGAGGGCCAGGTCGCGTGTGGTATCCTGCAGTTTCTTCGCGCAGCTTGGGTTGGACAAAAATCGGTCTATTTGGTTGCCTGCGGCTTTCCACGTTGTGGCCTGTGTGGGTTTTAAAGTAGACCGGAGCGAGGGCTTAGGGACAACGGTCGATTCAGCCGTTTCTAGCGGGCGTGAGTCGGACGAGTGCAAGAGTGCCCTAGCGCGTGCATCCCCACAATGGATGTCAGGCCTTGGCTTTAGAAAATCTGATTGGACCACTTCGCCATTTCTTCTTGGTTCTTCATCTTCCTTGCCCATAACGAATTAATGCGGGAAAAAAACAAGATTTCTTTTCACTGGTCCTGGATGCGCTAGCGATCGGCACATTAGGGGAGTACTTGCCCGGGTTTCTCGGCCAACATTGTCTTCCTCCTCCCCTTTCTCTCTTGCTCCTCTCTAAACATGCTTGCTCTTCATAGCTTGGGATTAGCACATACAAACTTTAAATCGAGTCGAGTTGTACATGAAAAATATGTGCATCAATAATGGGGTTTCATTCTGACCATCGGCTTCGAAGATTGGTGAACTGTATATTCTCAGATTCATGATCAAAGTTGGAGCTTTTTTGTGTTTGTTTGTTCAGATTCGTCACACACAAGCAACTGCTCGAGGAGTAGTAGCTTGATCTTGTTGTTCCCTATGATTTTCATGTTATAAGTTTTGCATTTTTATACAGATATAGAGATATCTATGAATGGTAGTGTTCTCTGTACATGTACGTGAGGAAGATGAGGATGAAAATGAGGTTCAGGAACAAGTCGTCGCCGTCCATCGCCGGCAGTTGCCAGTAATTACAGGTGCCCACCGCACTCCATCGTCGGCAGTTGCTAGTAAGAGCAGGTGCCCGCCGCACTCCATCGCCGTTGCATCCCTCCAGCAAGAAGAATAAGATCACTGCTAATGACTGTCTAGTGTGTGTGTCAATGTGACAGTGAAACAGGTGTAGACAACCAAATACCTGAGTTCTGTATTTGTCCTCATGCAAAAAATCTCCATGCAGGTTACCAAACGGAATACGAAAGGTGACTCGGAGCCTGTATGTGTGTGGCAGTGCTGGCCGTGACATGCCCCGGTGAGCCCCAAATTTCATGTAGGCTATCAAACACCCCCTATAGGCTTCGGACATGCGCATCCGAGATCTAAATCAGGGTAGTGTTTGCGGCCTTGCGCGTGTCCGTGTGGACGCCGCAAGTGTCCTTCCTTCATCCGCCTTGACCCACATGGTAGCGACCCATACCGGCCTCGTGCGTTCCCAATTAATATATACTGGCCTCGTGCGTTCCCAATTAATAGCAGCCGCTAAACCGTCTACACTAGCATATCTTCTTCCTTGCTAACCGCTAAGGTGGCCGCGACGCTTGATGCTTGCGCTGGTCACGCCACCTGACGCATGTGTGAGCCGTCCATCAATGCGGGCGTTTCATCCTCTGTATCGATATCCAATGCCTCCGCTTTTTTAAACAGGACACCCGCGTCCATTTTCCACACTTTTATCTTCCACCACCGCAGTCGTTCCTACAACCACAACCATGGACGGCGGCATAGGATCGAGGGGTGGGCATCTCGGATGGCCCCCCTGGCCTTGGGCATAGCCGATGCCGATGTCGGCGAGGAAGAGGAGGATGGGGAGGCCAGAACGCTTCACCACCACAGTCCCTGCCACCAACATCGTCGCTCGAGCCGCTCAGAATCGACCTCTCCGGTTTCGAGTTCGGTGTCACCGTCCTCTTGGGCGATACTTTCAAGAGGATACGCCTCCCCCCCCACAAGTTTGTGTCGGTGATTGATTGGGAGGATCCCACTAGGTTGTGATGCCGGTGTTCGGCTGCTCCACCATCCCGTGGTCCGTGGAGGTGCTATTCGACCGTCTGAGTCATATGTATCTCCACAACGGCTGAAGAGAGTTCATCTACGCATACTCCATTGAAGGCGGACACTTCCTCATCGACGAGAACATGTGCCACCACAAGTACCACAGTGACGATGAGTAGGCAAGGGCAAGACGAAGACGCTAGAGTGTCTAATTTGTGTGCTAAGTTTTTCTACCTCCTCTGTATGCCCTTGCATCAAGAAAAATCTCTCTAGGAACTATGTATGCAAATGTAGCCATGAATTTTTTTTAAAAAATTGGTCTCCTAATTTGCTCCCTAGTTGGGGGCACCCGCAAACACGGAAGGACAATGTGTCCCGCGCGTATCCTAAACGGATAAAATTGGACACATTTGATGTCCGATTTGCTCCCCACCATTGGGTACGCTCTAATGTCCGACAACTTGATCCGCAAACTCACTTCTGCTTGTTAGATGTATATATCTGTATATTGTATTTCCCCCATATGTTAGGGGGCTTCCTGCATATTGCCCTGTACTTGTACTATATATTGTGGCCTTTGGCCCCCAGAGGAATATAAATTTGTCTATTCCTAACATGGTATCAGAGCCTTAGGGTTCGTTCGTCTCGTTGCGCCGCCGTCGCTCGCCCTGGTTTTCCGCCGCGTCCGGCCGCCGCTGCAACTTCTCCTGACGCGCGCAGACGCGGTCCGTCGCGTCGCTCCCTGACGCGCAGCTCCTGCTCCACCATTGATTCTCACGGGACGCGGTACTCATCGCTGGTAGTACTCATCGCTGGTACTCATCGCTGGTAGTACTCATCGCTGGTACTCATTGATTCTACTATTGATGCCCTGCGCGGTACTGTACGTGACGGGACTGCTCAGGCCCACAGGGAGCCTGCCGGCCTGAGGACTCCGCCCAGGACACTGCTGCCCACGCGCGGCTCCCTGGGCGCGGCTCCCGCTGCACTTCGACCGTCCCGCGTCCACGGAAGGAGTCCCTCTGCTGACCGGTGCCGCCGGCTGGTTTCGTCTTCGTCGGTATCAACTAGATCTAGATCTGAAAAAAAAGGAGGATGTCTTCTTCATCGGGTTATGTTGCGATTCCTCGCTGCCCGGTGGTCTTTGATGGCGCGAATTACCCTGATTTCGCTGCCTTTATGCGTGTTCACATGCGCGGTCTTCGTCTTTGGGGTGTGCTCTCCGGCGAGGTCTCCTGTCCGCCGTGCCCCCCTGCTCCTGTGGCTCCTATTCCACCGACGCCGATTGTTCTTGGTGCTGATGCTTCTCAGGAGGCCAAGGATGCTGCTCAGAGTGCTGATGATAATGCTGTTGCTGCTTATGACCTGAAGTTCAAGCAGTACTCTTCTGATCTCGAGGCCTACCGACATGCTCTGACTGCTTACACTTAGTGGGTTGATGAGGATGCTCGTGCTGCTGCTGTTCTCACCTCCAGTGTTCTGCCTCAGTATGCCGCTGAGTTCATGAGTCTCCCTACTGTTGCCGCTCAGTGGGCTCATCTTCGTCAGCGCTATCAGCCGTCTGGGGATGCCCTTTACCTGTCTGTGGTTCGCCAGGAGCATGCTCTCCAGCAGGGTGATTCTACTATTGATGAGTTCTATACTCAGAGTGCTGCTATCTGGCGTCAGCTTGACTCTCTTCGTACCGCTGTTTGTGGCACATGCTCGTGTTGTCAGATTGTGCGCTCGGATTTGGAGTTTCACCGCATCTATGAGTTTCTGTCTCGGCTCCGCCAGGAGTTTGAGCCCCGGCGTGCTCAGCTGAATGCCCGTGGTCGTGTTCCGCTCTCTGAGGTGTTGTCTGAGCTTCGGGCTGAGGAGACCCGTCTCCGTGGTGCTGGTCTTCTTGCGGTTCCATCTGCGCTTGCTACTCGTGGTGCTACTTTGCCGTCTGCTCCCTCGCTTCAGCCACGGTCTCCTGTACCGCCGCCGCCGATCCTAACCACTCCTCCAGTTCAGGGTCAGGGTCAGTTTCAGCAGCCTCAGGGTCCGAGTCAGCCCCAGCAGGCTCGTGGTCAGGGTCGCCGTGGTTCTCTTCGTCACTGCTCTTACTGCAACAGGGATGGTCACACTTGGGCCACCTGTTATACACGGGACCCCAGTTTACGTCAGCAGCACCAGACTCGTGGACAGTCGGCTCCTTCCGGGTCTTCAGCAGTGGCTCTCTCTGATCAGGACATTATCAGGAGTCTTCGCGGTCTGCTTGCGGCTACAGGCTCTTCTTCGACGGGCACTGTTGGTTCTGTGACTGCCTCTTCCGGCACTGTGCGACCACCACCTTCTACACAGTCAGGTACGTCTCCGTGGTATCTGGACTCTGGAGCTTCTTTTCATATGACATTTGAGTCTTCTTCTCTGTCCGCTCTTCGTTCTCTCCCTTCTCCTGTTCGTGTTTTTACGGCTGATGGTACCTCTCTCCCTGTTTCTAGTCGGGGCACCCTTTCTACTTCTTCTTTTTTTGTCCCTGATATCTCTCATGTCCCTCTTCTTAAGATGAATCTGTTCTCTGCTAGCCAGCTTACTGACTCTGGTTGTCGCGTCATTCTTGATGCTGATTCTTGTCTTGTTCAGGACCGTCGCACCCAGGCCCTGGTTGGAGCTGGCCCTCGCAGCGGTGATTCTTCCGGCCTTTGGGAGTTAGACTGGCTTCGCGTTCCTTCCGCTGCCACTTCATCCGCCAGTTCTTCTCCGGTTGTCGCCTCTACTACCAGCTCGTTCCAGCAGTGGCATCATCGTCTTGGTCACCTCTGTGACTCTCGCCTGTCGTCCTTAGTTCATCGTGGTCTTCTGGGGTCTGTCTCAGGAGATGGGTCTTTGCATTGTCAGGGCTGTAGGTTGGGTAAACAGATTCCGCTTCCCTATCCTACTAGCGCGTCTGTATCTCAGCGACCTTTTGATTTAGTTCATTCCGATGTTTGGGGTCCGGCTCCTTTCGCTTCGAAAGGGGGCCATCGCTACTATATTTTATTCATCGATGATTTTTCTCGGTACACTTGGTTGTATTTTATGCGCTCTCGTAGTGAGGTGCTCTCCATATATCAGCGTTTTGCGGCCATGGTCCGTACTCAATATTCTACCCCCATCCGTGTGTTTCGTGCTGATTCTGCTGGTGAGTATATCTCCCAGATGTTGCGAGGTGTTCTTGCTGATCAGGGCACTCTTGCTCAGTTCTCCTGTCCTGGCGCACATGCCCAGAATGGCGTTGCTGAGCGTAAGCATCGCCACCTTCTTGAGACCACTCGCGCTATGATGATTGCTTCTTCTCTTCCGCCGCATTTCTGGGCTGAGGCTGTCGCTACGTCGGCTTACCTCATCAATATTCAGCCTTCTGCTGCCTTGCAGGGTGGTATCCCTCTTGAGCGCCTTTCTGGACAGTCTCCAGATTACTCCATGCTTCGCTTGTTTGGTTGTGTTTGCTATGTTCTACTTGCTCCTCGCGAACGCACCAAACTGACCGCTCAGTCTGTTGAGTGTGTTTTCCTCGGATACAGTGATGAGCATAAGGGCTATCGCTGTTGGGACCCTGTTGGTCGTCGGATGCGTATCTCTCGTGATGTTACTTTTGACGAGACGCGTCCTTTTTATCCTCGTCCCACCGCTGGTACTTACCCGGTGGAAGATATCTCTTTTCTTCTCTTTCCTGACACACCTCCTTCTACTCCTATTGTGTCTTCTTCAGGATCCCCTCCCCCTGCTGTCTCTTCTTCGACACCGTCCTCTTCTTCTCCGTCTAGTTCTCCTAGTTCTCCTAGTTCTCCTCGTTCTCCGGAGTCTTTCTCTTCTATTCCCTCTTCTTCATCGTTGTCTCCTGCGTCATCTTCCTCTGATGATCTTCCCTCTACTCGTCCTGTTCGTCAGCGTCGTGCCCCCAACCGTTACTCTCCTAGTCAGTATGGTCTTTCTGTTGCCTCCGAGCCGACCTCTTATCGGGATGCTGAGCATCATCCTGAATGGCAGCTGGCCATGGCCGAGGAGATTGTTGCGCTTGAGCGCACTGGCACCTGGGATCTTGTTTCTCCTCCTCCTGGTGTTCGTCCTATCACGTGTAAGTGGGTCTTTAAGATTAAGACTCGCTCTGATGGATCTCTTGAGCGCTATAAAGCGCGTCTTGTGGCTCGTGGTTTTCAGCAGGAGCATGGTCGTGACTATGATGAGACCTTTGCTCCTGTCGCTCATATGTCCACTGTGCGTACTCTTCTTGCTGTTGCTTCTGTTCGTCACTGGTCTGTGTCTCAGCTTGATGTTCAGAATGCCTTTCTCAATGGTGAGTTGAGTGAGGAGGTTTATATGCAGCCTCCTCCTGGGTACTCTGTTCCTGAGGGGATGGTTTGTCGCCTTCGACGTTCTCTTTATGGCCTCAAACAGGCCCCTCGTGCCTGGTTTGAGCGCTTTGCTTCTGTAGTGACAGCTGCTGGTTTCTCTCCTAGTGCTCATGATCCAGCGTTGTTTGTTCACACTTCTCCTCGTGGACGCACTCTTCTTCTTCTCTATGTTGATGATATGATCATTACTGGTGATGATCCTGAGTATATAGCCTTTGTTAAGGCTCGTCTTCGTGATCAGTTTCTTATGACTGATCTTGGTCCTCTTCGATACTTTCTTGGGATTGAGGTTTCCTCCACTTCTGATGGCTTTTACATCTCTCAGGAAAAGTATATTCAGGATCTTCTCGCTCGTGCTGCTCTTGGGGATGAGCGCACTGTTGAGACCCCTATGGAGCTTAATGTTAAGCTTCAACTTACTGATGGTGATCCTCTTTCTGATCCGACGCGTTATCGTCATCTTGTTGGGAGCCTTGTTTATCTTGCTGTCACTCGTCCTGACATCTCTTATCCTGTTCATATTCTGAGTCAGTTTGTTTCTGCTCCTACCACTGTTCACTATAGTCATCTTCTTCGTGTTCTTCGTTATCTTCGTGGTACGATCACTCGTCGTCTTTTCTTTCCTCGTTCCAGCTCTCTCCAGCTCCAGTGCTATTCGGATGCTACGTGGGCGAGTGATCCTTCGGATCGCCGTTCACTTTCTGCTTACTGTGTGTTTCTTGGTGGTTCGCTCATTGCTTGGAAGACGAAGAAACAGACAGCGGTTTCCCGTTCGAGTGTTGAGGCTGAGTTGCGTGCTATGGCCTTGTTGACTGCTGAGGTGACCTGGTTACGGTGGTTACTTGAGGATTTTGGGGTCTCGATTACCACACCCAGTCTGGTTTTGTCTGACAGTACAGGTGCTATTAGTGTTGCACGTGATCCGGTCAAGCATGAGCTTACCAAGCATATTGGTGTTGATGCTTTCTATACACGTGCTCAGGTGCAGGCTCAGGTTGTTGCGCTTCAGTATGTGCCTTCAGATTTACAGTTGGCGGACTTCTTCACGAAGGCACAGACTAGAGCGCAGCATGATTTCTTACTCTCCAAACTCAGTGTTGTGGATCCACCATGAGTTTGAGGGGGGGGGGGGTGTTAGATGTATATATCTGTATATTGTATTTCCCCCATATGTTAGGGGGCTTCCTGCATATTGCCCTGTACTTGTACTATATATTGTGGCCTTTGGCCCCCAGAGGAATATAACTTTGTCTATTCCTAACACTGCTAATATATGCTCCTATCGCCAAAGGCACATATTTAAAACTGTCAAAAACAAAAGTCGGACTAAATATTGGCATATGCATCTTCATGTTATATTTGCTCATATAAAGTTTCACAGAAAACCAATATTTTTGTCTTTTCTACACCAGTGGCCCAAAAGTCAATTTTTTATATGGAACGACTTGGACCGTACCTAAAATGTGTAGATGTTCTTCCTAAAACAACGTTGTCCGTACCTAGGATTTGCTGATGTACACGCCTGGTAATTTTTATTGGATTTTTAAACATCTTAAAATGTCATTAAATTATATTTCAAACTAAGGAAGCATACGCACCCAAGAGCCAAAACACCACGTCAGAGTACAAAATTACACTATCATTGTATAAAAGTACACAATACACTACCAAAGTGACGTGGTAATGGGCCCCGAGTTTGCCTACATGGTAGAAAGGAGATCCACTCAGCAGGGGGGCTCCCCAGCCCAACCAAGCTGACACTTGGCCATTTCCGTTAGGCACCTCCTCAGAGCGAGGATCATGCAAGGATCAAGCCGACATTATCTCCTAGGATTTTTCACGATGTTATTTGTAACCGGAGATTAGAACAAAACTCTAATATTTCATTAGGATCCACTCACCGACATGGAAAATGATTCAGCACCTATAATTTCAGGTCCTCTTGTATGTAAAGGACCTAGTGTCAGCACTCGAACGGATGGCACCGTTGGAATGCGCCCAGGGTTTAGTCTCACCTCGCTAGTTGAAGGAGGCCGACACCAGCTTATATAGCTGGGCAAACATCTCCTTCTAGTCGCGGCTTTTGGGCTGAGAGAGGCCTTGGGCCTCCAAATACACTGGTTGAGCGTGGGCTGACCTTTGGATCGCTAACATCTGGTATCAGAGCCAGCGTGCGCACCGCTATTAGGTGTGTGGCGATCTGCATCGCTCCTGTTTAGGAGGATGGGATGTCAGCACTCGAACGGGTGGCACGGCTGTGGACGATCCGTTGGAATGCGCCCATGGTTTAGTCCCACCTCGCTAGTTGAAGGAGGCCGACACCAGCTTATATAGCTGGACAAACCTCTCCCTCTAGTCGCGGCTTTTGGGCTGAGAGAGGCCTTGGGCCTCCAAATACACTGGTTGAGCGTGGTCTGGCCTTTGGGTCGCTAACACCTAGTGAGCTGAAAAGCGAAGGGAGATCACTCATAGACATATTACCCGGGAGGCGTCATCTCTCACAAAGCATAGACGAGCTCTAGCCTCCGTAGGCTTTGTCCTCGAGCATACTTTGAGATAATACATATACCACAAACAAGAGTAGGGACTTTTCTATGCACTGTAGCCAATGCCTAATCTCATCATCAACATCGATCGGCGGCATATATTGGACGTACAGTTACAGTGCAAAGTCATTTTATATGTCGGTGAGTGGATCCTAGCGAGATATTACTTTTCTAATCTAATACCAGTTTACAAATAACATCCTCAAAAATCCTCGGACATAACTTTGGCTTGATCCTATCACGGTACTCACTCTGAGGCGGTGCAGAGCGGAGGCGGCCGAGCACCAGCTTCGTGGGGCTAATGAGATATGTCGGTGAGTGGATCCTAGCGAGATATTACTTTTCTAATCTAATACCAGTTTACAAATAACATCCTCAAGAATCCTCGGACATAACTTTGGCTTGATCCTATCACGGTACTCACTCTGAGGCGGTGCAGAGCGGAGGCGGCCGAGCACCAGCTTCGTGGGGCTAATGAGATATGTCGGTGAGTGGATCCTAGCGAGATATTACTTTTCTAATCTAATACCAGTTTACAAATAACATCCTCAAGAATCCTCGGACATAACTTTGGCTTGATCCTATCACGGTACTCACTCTGAGGCGGTGCAGAGCGGAGGCGGCCGAGCACCAGCTTCGTGGGGCTAATGAGATATGTCGTTGAGTGGATCCTAGCGAGATATTACTTTTCTAATCTAATACCAGTTTACAAATAACATCCTCAAGAATCCTCGGACATAACTTTGGCTTGATCCTATCACGGTACTCACTCTGAGGCGGTGCAGAGCGGAGGCGGCCGAGCACCAGCTTCGTGGGGCTAATGAGCCCCCCTTGCCGAGTGGACCTCCTTTAAGCCTGGTGGGTTTACCCAGGCACATGACCTTGACACTATTCCCCAACATTGGCTTTCTCAGGCGCTTTCTCTGCCCATAGATTGAAATCTTCTCTTCCTTTAGGGACATGGCGGATCGGGAAATGCCTAGCGAGTGTTGTGGCTCGGCGGTGAAGATGGAGGAGGAGATCCTTGCTAGGGTCCATCTTATTACCTGACGTGAGTTTGGCGAGTGCGAGGTATCGAGAATTGCCGGAACCTACAGCGTATGAGTGTGTCCTCTTGTCGTGTTTTCTTAAGTGGCGATTATCCAACTCGGCGATCCCTTTTTTCTAACGTTTCCTGAAATTTTATGGCATCCAGCTCCATCTTACCTCCTAGGGCTTCATGGAGATTGCCTACCTCTCGGTATTTTGTGAAGCCTATTTGGGGATCTGGCCCCATCCGGGGTTGAGATGTTCTGTTTTTTTGTCTATAGCCATTGTTGTGGGGGTGGGGTGGATGTGCTCCACCTCCCACGTTAACCTGCAAGCACGATTCACATGGATCCATCCATCCATGTGCCCCACCCCGGGTACCAGTAAAGATTTGCTCATAGGTGGCACTTTACTAGTCGCGTTTCCAGGAAACCACAACTAGATAATTTTCTATGATTGAAATACCAAATAAAGGTGTTTATATCATTTAAAATTTTATCTTTGGTAAAAGTTATATCTAATGCAAGATCAGTGTACTACATTGAATTAGGAATCAACTCATATATTATTTGTATTTTCGGATCTATATTTCTGTTTTCTATGAATTAAATACAATAAAAATACTATTAAACCAATTAAATTATTGACAAAAATCTTCAGTGTAAAAGTTATAGCTTATCTTGGAACAGTGTTATAATTAACATTATGTTTCCATCGTATATTATTTGATAATTTTGGAATTATAAATCCATTCTTTTAAATTTTACAAGGTTGCTATAATTTCTCACTATTTAATAAATTAATGGAATATGCCGGCAATATTCGCTACGACGTGGCAGTGTCCGATTGGCCGGTACCTCTTCGGTCAAGGCCGAACGATGCGGTTCAGCTCCTCTGGCTTTTTCTTTAACTCCGGTTCAATTCAGTTTGGGCCCAACTCCAGTTTAAAACGGATTTTAGCTCCAAAATAGATGGATCTGCGTTAGAGAGACATATCCGTACATCAAATACGAAAACTTCCAACATGAAAGTTATGAGGAATCATTAGATCTACCTTTTTACCAAATGAATTTGGATTTAAAAAACGAGTGCAAGTAAATCTTGAATTTACGCCATCAAATCTGAAATATTGCGACGCGAAATTCTACGGCTATGGTGGATGAAAAGAGGTGAGGTATGTTGAGATTGAAAGATTCCAACAATATTTACAACTTTCGTGTTGGAGCCGAGGGAAAATGAAAAGGCTTATATGAGTTAATAAACGAAATATGATTCAGGCACGTGATTTCGAAAAGGAAAAGAGAGATAGTTACGGCTCCGGGGGTTTATATAGAGGCTTAGGACGGTGGCAGGATAGGGCTTGGAGTAGAGAACAAATATAAATAAACGAAAGTCAATTCAAAGTTGTAGATCTAAAGATATTCGAGTTTGATTAGAGATAGGCTTATAAAATCGATTTTTGCACCGAGTTTAAAGCCAATAAGCGATCCATCAATCCGTGTGTGTGTGGTGGCTGGTTCGGTCGGCCTGGCTGGGCTAGCCTATTTGCTTTTTTATTTTTTTTATTTTAGTATTTTTTTAATCTTTTGCGTATGATCTCTAAATAGAGAAAACTCAGTCTCTAAATTTTTGTAAATCCAGAACACACGGGTATAAGCTTTATAGAAAATGGTTTTGACCAAAAATAAAATATCTATTTTGCCATTTGTATTATAATGTCTATATGGACAATTTGGAAATTGAAAAGTAGGGTTTATTTATTTTTATTTAAATGGAAAATCTCCAAAATACTTTTGTGACATTTAGGGAACAATATTTCAGTCCTAGTTAATACAAATACATTTTCAAAGATAAACCTCTTACTTGATTTTTAGAATTTGAATTAGGGCTTTGACAAGAGTGTTTTTTACAGAGGGTTTTCGAACCAAGATTTGCATGATATACCATGATGCAATGCAATTTGCCAAAAAAATAAAGTCCCAATTTCTAAAACATTTGGATGTTATAGACTAACCTCCTTGTTGGAGATATGCCCAAGAGGCAATAATAAAGTGGTTATTATCATATCTTCATGCTAATGATAAATGTTTACATACCATGCTATAATTGTATTAACCGGAAACATTAATACTTGTGTGATTTGTAAACATAAAAGAGTCCCTAGTAAAGCCTCTTGTTAAACTAGCTTGTTGGTTAATATATGATCATGCTTTCCTGATCATGAACATAGAAGATGTTATTAACAACAGGGTCATATCATTAGGAGAATGATGTGATGGACATACTCCTATAGTTAAGCGTAGCATAAAGATCAAGTCATTTAATATAGTTCATTTGCTATATGCTTTCTGATACACAGTAACCTAATTCCTTCGACCATGAGATCATGCTAATCACCATCACCGGAAGGATGCCTTGATGACATCAAACACCACACCGTAACTGGCTGGCTATAAAGGTGGCATTGAGTGTTCGGAAAGTATGTGTTGAGGCACATGGATTAAGAGTGGGATTGGTCCATCCATATGACGGATAGATATGCTCTGGGCCCTCTCGGTGGAATTTCATCCAATTAGCTTGCAAGCATGTGACTGGTTCACAAGGGATCACATATCACGGGAATGAGAAAAGAGTACTTATCAGTAACGAGGTTGAACTAGGTATGCAGAGATACCGACGATCAAAACCTCGGATAAGTAAACTATCGTGAGACTAAGGGAAATTGGTATCGTATGTAAGTGGGTCATTCGATCGCAAAGTAATCGTAGAAATATGTGGGAGCCATATGAATTTCCAGATTCCTCTATTGTTTATTGATCAGAGAAGTGTCTCGGTCATGTCCGCATAATTCACGAACCGTAGGGAGACACACTTAAGGATTCAATGTTGTTGAGTAGTTATGGAATGATGAGTAAGAGACCGAATGTTGTTCGGAATCTCGGATAGGATCCGGGATATCACGAGGATATCCGGAATGGTCCAGAGAATAAGATTCATATAAGGAAAGTCTTGTTTCGGAGTTCGGAAATGATTCCGGTGATTTCACCAGGAATGTTCTAGAAGGGTCTGGAAGGTCCGGCACTCCGGAGGGGGAAGGGTACATGGATGTGTCATTACAATGTGGAATGGTTGCATCATGTACTAGGTCACTTGGCTGGGCAATATGATGAGAGAAATCAAATCCAAGTTTGAAAGTCAAACGCCAATTTGAAAAGTCAAATCTGAAGTTTGCTTGGTGGAGGGAGAGTAGGAAACCTACTTAGGGAGAAAGTCCTACTCCCTCCACCCGTCGGCCAAGGAGGAGGAGTTGGAGGAGGACTCCCTCCTCCCAACCGCCTCCCTCCCACCTATATAAGGAGGGGTAGGACGCCCCCCTTCCCACACACCAAAACCCTAGCCCTTGGCGCCACCACCTCGAAGTGTTGCCGTCGCGTAGGTCTCCTCTTCTAGCCGACTTGGGGCAAACCCTAGCTTTCCCTAGCCGCCAGCCAAGACCACCCCTTGGTGCCTCTAAACCCTAGATCGCCAAGGCCCTCTCTCATACTCCACCATACTCGCTCTGGCTTAAGGAGAAGCCCTGCAAGATCTCCGCTCTACTTCCGACACCACGCCGTCGTGCTGCCGGATTCATGAGGAGAGTGCTACAGCCTCCGCTGCCTGCTGGAACAACGGAGAGGAAGGTCTTCATCGAGTACCGTACGTGTGACCGACTGCGGAAGCGCTGCCGGAACGCGGCGCCAGAAGGATCGTCTACGCGATCTTGAGATCCGAAGTGTACGGCTACATCATCCACGAGAATCTGCTCTAGTTAACCGCTTTGTATCTTCGAGGGTTAGTACTCTATCGACTCGTTGCTGCAATCTAGTAGATAGATCTTGGCTTATCTGTGTTCATGCGATAGAATTTTTTTATTTTCCATGCTACGAACCCCTACACTCCTTAATATAAATCTTGTCCTCGAGATTCCAAATGGATAGAAAGGGTGTTGGTGGTTTATCTAAGATTCTCTTCTAGCTTTCATTAGCTTATCCATATTGTGGCTACATTCTCGAGGATAACCCCCTTAAGAAAATTGAACTTATCTTCTCCAAAGCTAATAGTTGAACCTCATCTGATTTCTTCTTCCTTTTGAGTTGTTAGTGTCATACCAATCTATATGACCTTCATCCTTTACCATCCAATCCATGCTAGAATTACATTTGAGCCGTGTGAATCCAATATAAATTATATGATGCAATATCATAGACGTGTTATACATAGAAAGGCTAGAGAGAAGTATTACTACCCATAACTATATGAAGCAAACAATGTTACACACAAGCAAATAATCATCTACAATCAACACACAAGCCAAAATATATTTTTAATATGTTTAAAAGTTCTATTTTATTAGCATACCATCCATAAAATAGTTTCCAATTGGTAGGAAAACGTTTGGGTGTAAACCTACAATCTTTAATATAATATACAAAAAAAATCTACAACCTATGACAGTGTTTACGAATTTTATTAGTCATCTTAAACTTATCAAAAAGTTTGGGTGACGCTTGACGTATCACCCTCTTAACTAGTGGAAGGTAAACCAAAAGGTAAGACTATCTCTGAGCTACTCACTAATTACCTTAGAATAATGAAAAGGAGAGATTTGATCAAATAATTGAATCAGCTACTTCTAAAAATAAAATCCCACATACAAATAGTATTATTGTTAATGATATATATCATTATCTAGTAATGATTTCTATAAGTCTCAAACTTATGATGATTGTTCTGAGGAGGGTTCGTGCCTAGACAGTGATTTTGGGGACTTTGGTGAGGAACTAGAAAATGAATCTTTCTATGAATATTGTGATGCTATTAACATGGTACATGAATCCTCATTGGAAGAGGAGGATGATTATTTTGAAAAACAAATGTGCAATATGACGGTAAGAGAAATGTATTCCCAAATAGTGGAATATGCTCAAAAGTTAATTTCTTCGGATACGATAGACGATCCAATAATATGTCCTCAATGTCTGAAACTTGGGCACTACTTTCGTTTTCAATGCTCTCATACCTTTAATCAATCTTTAGTGTCTTATAATACTGGTGATACCACTAGTGAAGTATTAGAGTATGTTATCTTTAAAGGTGCCCATGAGCTGATAATACATGGCATATCACGTATTAATAGTGAAGATAGTATTCTCATAAAAATGGCTTATAAAACCCTGCAACATATTTCTTGGTATTGTCACGAACATTTTAGTGAGAATGCACTTATTATGAGGAGTAAGTTACAGAGTAGAGCCATAGTGCCCTATGTTAATCGTTTGTAGAAATTCACATTGGAGAAAGATGAAGTTCCTTCCCAAGAAGAGGATAAACACGAAGAACTGCTAATCCTTGAGGATATGCAACTACTAGACATGTAGGAGCAGGTGGATTACTGTTCTAGTAATTTGTCAAGTTTATTCGAAGGGATGAGGCAATATAATGTTAAGCCTAACAAGCTTTATGATTATGAATGCATTCCTTTCTTTAAATAATTTTTATTAACCAATACTCACATAAGCGGTAATAATGTAAAACTCTTGGAATACATAGTTTATCAAGGGTCTCATGAGCTGCTTAGAAAAATTGTTATTATTATGAAAAGTAGCGATAATGAGGATTTAGCAAGGTATCATAATTTTATGTATTATATTGTCAATTATTGTCAAGAACGTTTTAGTGGGAATGCGCTTGTGTTAAAAATTAAGGAGCTCTGTAGAACTATAGTTCCCGAAACTAACATTTTGCAGGAACCACTAGATAATAAGGAGGAACACCAAAAAGGTGAGGTTGAAGAAAAACATCATTCTACTAATAATAAGTTTTTTTATGATGCTTCGGTCTTTAGTAATGACTCTTATTGTGTTGAAACTGAAGATATTTTATCTGTGGAGGCTTTATGCCTAGACACTCATTTGGAGAACACTAACAATGATGAACTGGAGATAAATCCTTATGGTATTAATGAGCATATTTTGGGAGAGAACATCTTTGATGAAATATTTGTTGATGATGCTTCTTTTTGTGAGTGGATTGATAACTCTAGAACTGATGAACTTGTTAGCAAGGGTGATGAACTAGAGAATAGAGACACTTTTGAATTTTCCCCTCCTGTTAAAGATGAGTATTATGAAGTGTTCCCTCGTGATAGTGTAGCCCAAGAAGAGTATTATGAATTTTATCCCAATGATGCTATTAAAGGTAAAAGGTTTGAATTTACATGTAAATATCTAATTCTTTTGTTGAATCTATTTAGGGAGATATTCTCACCACACATGGCGCATCAATCATCACTTATGAGCAATAATACATTTATCTACATGACTCCAATGCACCGCAAGCGGGTGAGATTTCGACCAGGCTATATTAGTAAGTGCTACAAACCCCTTTTAGAGGTAAGAATAAATAATTCTATGGCTCCTATCTATTGAAATAATAATAGAGAAAAGCCTGGCTACTTGGGTATAAGAAAGCGCTTCCCGGGAGGCAACCCGGAAGTTATTAGGTGTCTTTCTTAGTTTTCTGTCTTGAGTCTTGATGCATTGGCATTTTTATTCTTTGCATGATTTGATATTAGAGTTATCTTGTTGTAGTTTTCAAAAGGTAGAATTTATTGTTACTATGTGTTGCATAACTCGGTTGTACTTAAGTCCCTTTTTATACATGTTAACGTTGGTCGAAAATTTAAGCTGTCATTTTTTGTCAAAACATGGCGTTTCATTAAGTTTTAGGGTAATAAAGAATTATCAAAGAAACAGATGAAGTTTGGAAATTCTAGAAGGTTTAACGAGCAACTATACGGCGGGATTAACTTTTCGGCCGTATAGTTGCGGTTGTATAGATATTCCAACATATCTCCTTCGGGTTTTGAAAGTTACAGAAGGTTTAACGACCAACTATATGGCGGGAGCGTTTTGGTCCGGCCGTATAGTTGCAGCCGTATAGATATCGACACCCGCTTCGAATTCTTATTTCAGGTTACTGCATGTTTGACGACCAACTATACGGCGGGAAATATATTTCCAGCCGTATAGTTCCGGTCATATAGTTTCTACGAACACGATTCCAAGGTCTAGGTAAGGAGATTCTCCCATGTTCTAGAGAAGCCAAGCATATGGACTTGAATCTTATGTGACGACGTGTACAGTGGTGCCGATCATGCAAACACTCGCATGAGCCACTTGGTTGCTTCAAATCAACATGCTTACATTTTAATGGTTCTCAAGGAAGGCAGCCACCAGGCTATATCAAGAAATATAAGTTAAAGAAAAGGTTATTTGTGCATCAAAAGAGAGGTTACTTGTACCTAAACGGTAAAGTGTGTCACCCTTATTTTCAACTAAGCTTGGGGAGGTAACCACTTATCACACTCTCTTTTGGAAACTATATTTTGTATTTGTTTTGATGATATACTCAAGTTTGGTTCTTGCAAAGTTCTAAGATTGGGGAGGTTCCTTCTCCGTGTGTAGAGTCTTGTGCAATGTTCATATTCGATGAAGATTTAATGCAATCATGTATCTGGCTGTTTTTGAATGCTTGCTTAAGTGCGTCTAGTTTTGTATTTATATGGGGATACACTTGCTCATGATAGGAACCATAGGAGTTGACTTAGAGCTTGTATGCATCTTGCCAAATGTTTATCAAGCTTGTGACTATATTTGTGATCCTCTAGAAAACATTGCCACAATCTCTACACTTGGAAAGAATGAATACTTGATCAAGATCTTTTAAAATTTGTTGGTTGTCACCTAATAGATTTGTCTTAAATAAATAAGTTATGCTTGAACCCATAGTGTCAAAACAATAGACTTGATAGTTTGCTTATGGAAGGAGTTGTCAATTGGAAATGATATTTCAAAGTTTTGAGTTATATGCTAAATAAGGTGTTGTTTAATTGTCTTAAGAGTTTAGCCTTAAAGATACTCAACACCATAGATCTGATGATCGACTTGATAGTACTCTTTGAAAGGATTTGTTTGAAGAAACTAATGTTTAGCGGTAATTGAGATGCATGCCAAATCTTGACCCGTTGATTAAAGTATGATATTGCTTTATGCGTGTCTGCACCACTGTCGCACTCCATGAAGGGACAACGACTCCGCTGGCCTATAAATGATCTACCAAGAGAGAAATCTTAGATTTTGGCTATGAGTTGATTAAACATCTATAACAACAATGTTATGATGGGTAAGATTTTTGGATTCCTCGTGGGCCTGGGTTTAAAGCAAAAGGGCGAATACTCCTCTGACCGTAATGAGAAATCATTACCAAAAAGGTAAACCTTGGTAATGGTCACGAGTATCTATTCTTAGCCTGCACAGTCTGATTAAACACACTAAGTTTTGGCATGATCTCATTATAGATGAACTAAAGTTTTAGAAAGACAAAGAATATAAAATGAGTGTTTGTTATCCATGATTCATTGATGTGGATGACCAAATGAGACACTCTAATGCTATGCTTCTTTTGACATGATCTCGCATTTCCTTTTGGCATAAACCTCATTACTAAGAGATAAACTTTATGAAAGTTCAATTACTGATGTTTGCACCTAATATCCTTAACTAGATGACATGATTGGGTAGAATCGATAAACTTTATTCCTATTTATGCTTGACATATATTTATGACTAAGTTTTGTCTCATAAAAATAATGATATGAAAAGTTATACAAAAGGTGCAATAAGAGGATCACAAGTTTGTTTGCAAGTTAGATTCACTGTTGACATGGAGCATATAAGTTTTGATGAATATTTAGTGGTCTTGTAAGAATACATGTTTTCTCTCTTCGAGCTTGTAGAAGAAATAAAGGATGCAAGACATTGATTTCCAATGGTAAGCTATTTCACAACCATTAGCTTATTATTGACCCTTCCTGCTCGAGTACGAGCAAGGTCTATCTTGGGGAAGTTGTTGGCTGTGAAATACCACCTCTTTTAGCCATATAAAATGTGCCATTTATCTCTCATATCATGTTTCTTCTATCTAAGCTATGCCTTATATGCATGACTTCTAGTTCTCATTCACTTTCATATGAGCTTTGCACATTTATTAGTTTAGGTAGAATTTTATCAATTTCCGTGTCTATGACATGTGTGTACGTGTTGGTGAAGATTATGGATAAAAGGGAACAAAGAGCGCATAATATGGAGGAGCTGCAGGGACCAGACTTGGCCATTTGGGGTGTTAAAAAATTGAATTTTTTCAACTTCTCAAAATAAATATCCAAGACCACTGTATTATAGCCCTCCTTGATACGAATCCAACAAGCCCAAGAACACCCAAATCGGAGTTCGTATAAAGAAATGGTGGCCAAAACACTACGGAACACGAAGGTTTGATGAGCAACTATACGGCGGGGAGCCTTTTTCCGCCCATATAGTTGCTAAAAAGGTCGGAAATGACTTATTTTTGACCTAGGACTGCTCCAGAACCTTTCCTAAGCCATATGACGGTATTGGGGGCGACCTAGGGAACTTCTAAGGCCTATATAAAGGTGGGAGGATCGAAGAGAGAGGCACCAATCCATATTCTCCACCACGGCGGAGCCCTGCCGCCATGCCACCGCCATAGCTGCCTCCAATCAGATCTACACCATCACCATCACACAAGAGAGGGCTTATAGCTCCCATACGACGTCTTTACACGGAATTGGAAGGAACACGACATCATTGCAAAGAATAGCTCACATGCGACACTTGTGAGGCAGCTAATAGCCCAGGGCCACACGGGCTATAAAACGGTCGTTAAGGACACATTTAACTTTGTTTCAAGATTAGGGTTAAGCAAAACTGGACGGTTGGGACAGCCAGTCAAGCCAGTCAAACCAACCGCTTCCGACCGAGAGCGCGCGTCAAACTGACTGTAGCTTCCCCGACGGCGGCGGCGGACCTCACCCATCATTCTCGGTGCCGGCGGCGGCGGCTGGGCAATTTTTTTAGGCGGCAGCACTTTCCGTTGGACGGCGAAGGTAGTGAGTGCCATTTGAAAGCTAATTCCTCTCCTATTCTTCTCAATTCGAGATCTGAGCGTGCCCATTGATGCTAGATTGTGGAGGCCGGGGTGTGTTGAACGGGGCGAGGGGGATGAGATGGAGCATGGAGAGGGGACTTCTAATCGGTATATCCCGCATCTCTGCACTTAATTTCTCCAAGGTTGAGCTCTTTGTTCGCTTCCGCTAGCTCACAGTGCCCGCCAAAAACAGGGGAGACGATGTTGCGTGCCAAACCTTTGAAGTTCGCATCAATTTCTTTCCCTCTAGGGCTGTTTTAGTTGATGGCAGCACGCAGATCATTGAGAGAGACACGGTTGTTAAATGGCAAGTGGAATTAGAACATGTTGATCCCCAAGCTAATAAACATGGGAGAGGAGGCGGTGAGGAAAATGGTGGAAAATATTGGGGATAGTGTGGTTTGGGGGCCAGAGCAAGAAGTTTCTTTGTTACGATTTGATGATTGCAAATGTGACTATGTTAGGGTTGAGACAGGGGAACATATAGTTGATGAAATCGATGAGCGAAACGGTTGGACAAGCAAAACTGTTCTGTTTTTAGCAGAGCTCATTGATCTAAAACCTGATTCGAGGGTTGGATATGTGGCCTCGAAGCTAGCTGCTCAGATGGTCGAGGATGACTGGGTTGCACAAAGGCAAGTAATTTCTATACTTACTGAGTTGGAAGTGTTAACAGTGGAGGATGATGCTAATGCACAAGGGGAGGCTGCAGATGCTAATGCACAAAGGATTGTAACTGTTGATTGGAATTCAGTTGAGATACATGACCGGACTGATTTGGTCATTGCACCAATAGATGACATTGAAATGGCAAAGCTTTTTGGCATTCCTATAGATGACAGAGACAAGGAGAAGAAGAGGGATGAAGCTGCAAATGATGGTGACAACCATTTAAGAGATGAAGAGGCAGATATAGAGCTAGAGTTGTTGGAAAATGCCGCAGTTCATGTAGATGATGCACATGATGATGAGCTAGTAACAGTTTATGATAAAGAGGACCCAATTATTGAAGTTGGGAGATTGTTTCCAAGCATGGATGAATTCAGGATGTGTTTCAGGACATATGCAGTCAAACGTGAGTTTTTTAGGGGATTAACAGTAGGAAAGGTTCCTACTGCCTCATTTTCATTAATAAAAGATCAGAGTCTGTAAGGTTACATATTAACGTGAGTTTGCTACCAAGACTATGTGGACTGATAAAAAGAAGTTCTATGCAAAATGCATAGGTTATGATGGTGGTGCCAAGCCTTGCAAGTGGTATATATCTGCTAGACGCCAACCTGATGGAAGGACAATAAGAGTGAATCAAATTCCAAAATATCATACTTGCATTACAAGTTCACAAACAGTTACAAAGATGACATCAAAATTATGGGTTGCAGAAAAGATCAAGCCCATTTTAGCCACAACACCAAACAACACTACAAAGAGACTGAAAATAGACTTGGAAAAGCAGTACCCCATTAAGCTGAATTATACTACAGTGTGGAAGGCAAAGCAAATGGCAATGAAAGAGCTATATGGTGATTGGGAAAATACCTTTCGAATGCTTTATAACTTCAAAGCAGAAGTAGAGAAGAGGTCACCTGGCAGTGTTGTGGAGATAGATACTGAGGTAACAGCTGATGGAAAGTCTTCTTCTCTAAATTCTTCATGGCTTTAAAGCCTTGCATCGATGGCTTAAAAGCAGGGTGCCGTCCATATTTGAGTATAGACTCATCTTTCTTGATTGGAGGCAAGTGGAATGGTCAACTAGCAGCATTCAAAGCTTTAGATGGACACAATTGGATGTTCCCTGTAGCTATTGGCATGTTTCAGTTTGAGACGAAGGCATCATGGACATGGTTCATGATGCAGTTGAAAAGATGGATAGGGACAGTCTCTCCATTGGCAGTGCACACATGCATGTAAAGTTTTAGAAAATGCAGTGAAGATTGTTTTCTCGAGAGCCATGGAGGCTTGCCGAGGGGGCTTGCGAGGGTCCGCGGAGGCTTCTCGAGGAGTCGCGACAACTTTCCAAGGGGTGTCGATGACGAAGTCGATGCAGTCTGAGCCGCCGAAGACAAGGTGTGGCCATAGTTTTATCAAAACTAGGCGCACGTCGGGGAGGAACACACACTCCGGTTTTGCCAGAACCGAGTATGCAAAAAATAATTTGTCGGTGACACAGTCAAGGTAGTCGTAGAGGTAGTTGCCGATGCCGAAGAAAACTTTGTTGAGGCCGACGAAGACGAGACGCCGATCCGAGATTTCCATGCTCGGGTACGTGTCAGGGACGAAGGCACATACCGGTATTGCCAAAATCGGGCACGCAAGAGCAGGGACCATCACGAACCTTTGCGCCAGTGTCGTAGGGGACAAGATGACGATGGCGATGAGGTTGTTGTGGACTAAGATGTAGAAGACGGCGAAACTAGCGGAGACCCAGAGTGGTCATGTTGGATGCCTAGAGAGGCACAACAGAGGTACTCGATGTAGGCGAAGAAGAACCCGGCGTGATGAAGACCATAAGCGGACGTAGGCGACTCGCACCATGGTAGGGAGCGCGGAGATAGCATGGGACGTTGTTGCGTTGGGACAGCGATGTAGACCGCGTGCAGCGACATTATGACTCGATGGGGCGGCATAGCTGCATGGCGCGAGTCGATGCAGCAGCTAGAGCCACCGGCGCGTACACGCTTGTGAGGCGTGTTTGCAGCCAGTTGGCAAGGACCAAGGCGGCAGCACTACATCCCGAAAGGGTGACACAACGGCAGACCGTAACTTGATCAGTGGTAGGCGCGTGCTTAGGGACGTGCTTAGCGTAGACGGGCGCGGGATCTGTTGAATAGACCAACGGTGCGCCATATGCGCCATATCATGGACGACACGTATATCGGAGATGATGGCGGCGTTGTCGGTGAAGTCCCGGGCAATGACGACGAAGACGATCCGAGGGGAACGGCCGCGGCAGCCTACCAAGGAGGGCGTAGCAGCCGGCCAAGGTAGATCATGGATGCCGATGGTCGGAGTAGAGGTGTGGTGATGACGATGGTGGTGGGCGACTCAATCCGATCTATAATCGGTAAGACAAAAAAATAAGACCGGCCAAGTGACCGGTGGAGACAAAAACCGATCTAGAGATCAAAAAAAGACTCACCAGGGCTGCCAAACATAGATCAGCGGGCGAACCCTGCGACGGATCGCGCGGCCCCCGGTGGAGATCATGGAGATCGATCCCCCCGGGGGCGATGCGGCGGAAGTGTGCGGCTAGGTTTTGGACCATTTAGGCTAATACCATTGAAGAGTATGAGTTTGGCGGAATATAATGGATGGATGTATTATTGAGCCTCATGGGCGAGTATATATAAGCGTAAAGGAAATCACCTTGAAAGACAAGTCAAGTTAGGATTATATGATTAAACAGATCATAACTCTTTCTAAACTATCATAACAACCGTATATGCCTAATACTCTAACAGTATAAATAGGTATTTTAGAAAAATTGGTACTTTTAATATGCTTTTCAATTTTTAACAAATTGGGTTCCTCCACTGGAGTTGGGCCTCCATTTGGAGTTTCGAGGCACACCTTTGAATTAGGACACTCCTACGCGTCCCCTGGGGATAGATCATTTTCATCCCCTGGGTCCCAGCCAACCACGTGTCCAGTCTTTTCTGGCTTAAACCCGTTTTTGCTAGAAAACACCCGAGTTTTCTATAAAATAACCGGTACATGTAGCAAAAAACGGTTCAGCCTCAAAAATAGAAAAATAGGCTAGACCTCGCCGGAGATTACGCCGGAGACCTCGCCGGCGACCGTGTAGCAAAAAAGTTGTGCTAATGTAGCAAAACCGATCTCACCAGAGACTCGCCGAAGACTTTCGCCGGATACCTCGCCAGAGACTTCGCCGGAGACCTTGTAGAAAAATCATAAAACATATGTAGCAAAATAATTATTGTAATGTAGCAAAACCGACCTCACAGGAGACTCGCTGAAGACTTTCGTCGGATACCTCGCCGGAGACTTCGCCGGAGACCTTGTAGAAAAATCATAAAACATATGTAGTAAAATAATTATTGTAATATAGCAAAAGCCGACATCGCCGGAGATGTCGTAGCAAAAACTTGTAGCAAAGAAAATATCACATTATAGCAGCGTCGTTCGCCGCAGGTAGCAACACCGAAATCCGTGTGTAGAAGATTCAATAGATGTGTGTAGCATGGTCGCTTGCCACATGTAGCAACGTCGGTTGTTGTGTGTAGCAGCGTCGCTTGACGTAGGTAGCAGCTCTGGATGCCGCAGATAGCAACGACTATAGCGAGACTACAGAGATGAGCGGTACCATAGGAAACATGGAGTAGACTGGCCCCATGGGGAGACGGTCCTCGTCGACGGCGCCCGGAGCACGTGCGGTGGACTCGTGTACGTGGAGGAGTTGGGGGCTGGGGGAGGGCTCGCTAGCGGGAGCACTGGGAGACGGTGCGGGGCGCGGCGGTGAGAGCCCTCATGGTCGCGGCCAGCGCGAGCCGGAGGCGGCGGCGCTCCATGCATCCATGGGGTTGCGCGGGCGTGCTTGTGTGGAGGCCGGCGATGGAATAACTACAGGGGTTGAGGCGCATGTGGCGACTACGGTGGAGGAGCGCAACGACGGGCGGTGGCGGTGTAGGCACCCGGCGACGGGCGGCGACGGTGGTGGCGCGCCACGACTGACGGCGGGGAAGGGAGTGGAGCTGCATCCTGGCAGCGTGCGGCTCTCTGGGAGCGGGGCATGGGGATGAATGACGGTTTTGCCGGAAAATCAGATGGAAAAGAGGAAAGAGAAAAAGATAAGGAGAGAAGGAGTGGGGCCCACCACGCTGCTCACCGCACGAGTCATGACCAAACTAGGCGAACGGGCCGGCCCCGGCCCGGCACCGGCCCGGCACTGCCGTCGCGGGCCTAGCCCGGCATGACACGCGGCGGCCCATGTAGTTCACGTGCGAGCCGGTGCGTGCCGACACGCGTGCCCCGCCCCACGGCCTGAGCACGGCACGAATGTCAGACGGGCCGGCCCGTGGCACGCGGGGCACGCGGACTGTTGGCCTTTTTCGCTGGCCCGTCCATTTAACATATAAAAGGGCGCGTCTCCCATAGAACAGCTAAGTTTCCTTGGCGTGTTGATTTAGGGACTGGTCCTGGAGGTTTAGGTCGTTATGGTCTCTAAATTTAGGAGAAACAAAAATAAAGTTACTATATGCTGAACTATAGCAAGTAACATTAAACGTAAAAAAATGTAAAAAAAAAGTCTTTATCAGATTATTATTACAACGCCATACTATATGTAGCTAGGTACAGGCCACAAATGACGGTATTACTTTAACGAAATTCACACGCGAGTTCCTATGTATATATATACTGTAAATATATCGTGTTTCTTCATACATTTTAAAACAATCGGGATACGTTTTTTCGCCTATGATATATCATGAGTTCATGATCACACCATACTAATTAATAGCTAGCTAGGACCGATCCGATATGTTACGGACTCGGTATCAATTTCAGAGTTCCCAAATATGTTAGTTCTACTCTGTTACGGACTCGACTAGCTAGGACGACAAGTACTATTTCTACACGCCCCTCGTCGCTTTCTTCCCCAATCGATCTAGTCCAACCACTGCACCTGATCGATCCACGGACATATATGGAAGCGACGACCCATGGCAACGGCGCTGCTGTCCGCCTGCTGCCCCATGACGTGCTCCTGGAGATCCTCCGCCGTCTCCCATGCCGCGCGCTCGTGCGGTCCCGGGGCGTCTGCCGCGCCTGGCGTGCCACCATCGACGACACCACCCTCCTCCTCACGCACTTCCGTTGCCTCTTCCCGTCGGGCGCCTTCTCCGGCATCTTCACCAGCAACGACAGGTACAAAGAAGAGTCCTCCTTCTTCGCACCCGCCGCGCTGTCGTCGTCGTCACGTCGTCCAAGCAGCAGCAAGACGACGAAAGGTGGCGCCCCCGACGGAGACGAGGCTGATGGCTTTCGGTACCCTCTCTTTTATCACGGCTGGGCCTCCGTGAAGGACCACAGCAATGGCCTCATGCTTCTCTATCACGAAAAAGATTTTCCGGGATACTATTGTGTGTGCAACCCGGCGACGGTTCGGTGCGCCCGCCTACCGGCGCCGGCGCCGCGGATGAGGTCCAAACCGTTGCACGGGGGGTTTAACGAGGGCATCTTCCTCGCTTTCGACCCGGCCGTGTCGCGGCACCACGAGGTCTTCCTGTTTCCTGATTCCAATGCACGACCACCACCACACCTGGAGATCTTTCTGAAGAATCTAATGGAGCCACCAGAAGATCAACTACTGGAAGTACATACCAAAGAACCAGTACTGGCGCCCAAGCCGCAGCCCAATAAAGACGAGGTGTTGCCATTGCTGGTGTTCTCGTCACGAACTGGCAGGTGGGAGAGCCGAGAGTTTGTGCCTGCTGCTAGTCGTCATCGTCGTCGTCGTTGCAATTCTTCTTACAACATCTTCACCATATTGGACGACGAAAACAACGTGCAGATATGGAAGTCAGCCGAGTATTGGCGGGGCTCACTGTACGTGCATTGCAGCAACAATATCCTTGTGATCATACGCAACAATTCACACGACGACCATGAGACATACGATATGGTCCAGCTTCCAGGGATACCATTGGAACACGAAGAACGCACCGGCATTGACGAGCTTCCTACTAGGTCGGTCTTAGGGAGCTATGACAAGGGGATTCACTATGTGGCCCTTGATAACATTAACATGTTACAGCTCCAGGTCTGGGCGCTGGATGAGCCATCATCAGTTGATGGGCAGTTAGGGTGGACGCTCACACACAAGGCCAACCTTGGTCCTTACGTCCATATCGTGGCTGACCACGACTCGCTACTACTACTTACGCAATCGATGGTGCCATGGAAAGTGGTCACAAGTAAGAAAGCTGCCCTCAGCTTATTTGAACCGCTTACTGACAGTCAGCAAAGATACATGGAATACATCAAGAAGCACAGGCGGCATCATGTCCCAGCTGGGGGAAGAAGAGTGAAAAAGGATACCACCACCATGTACTCCTGGGACTCGGACGAGGACAACTTCATCGACAAGAAAGAAAGCACCACCCATGCCATAGTGGAGCAGCGATGGTATGGGTACTGCAAGATCATAGGTTTGCATCCGCACAAGGACGTGCTCCTCCTCCATGTCAACGGCAACGTCTTGGCCTACCATCTCAGTAGCTCCAGGATGATGCAATTCCTAGGCAAAGAGCTCGTCACTTTCTCTGATGTTGAACAATGTACGCAACTCTACACCTTCTATGGCGTGAAGTCTGCGTTTCCTTACCGCCCTTGTTATGTCGACGCCCTACCGACGACCAAGATGCCACGTAGAAAATAATTCTAAAAATACATTATTTCCAAACAATTTTTTGGGGCAATTTCTTATCAGCCATGTTCCCTAGGTTTTACCTTGTAACTTACTCATGCTAATCAAGACCGTGTTCAAACTTTAGGATATATATATATATATATATATATATATATATATATATATATATATATATATATATATATATATATATATATCAAAATCTTTGTTGTACCTCTTTCATCGTGACATTGTTTCACGGGTGATGATGAGGACACTCATATTGAACGGAAATTCCTGACAGTGTGTCATTTTGTATCCCGTGCCACCATAGCCTACGCTCATTGTGGCCTGCTTTCTTGAGAGTCTCCTGTGCACCGGCGGCGCCTACCTTCATCCTCTCTGGCGGCTTCGGTGGCAAGAGGCGATGGGGGATGGTAGCCAGCCTCTGTATAGTAGTTGTAGGTGTTCCGGCCTAGTGCTGGTAGTGGGCCTTTGTGCCTGTAGGTTGAAGTACTGTTTGTTAGATAATTATGTGTCCTACACGTATTGGAATTGCAGTCTGAATAGGTGTAGTGTCCAGGTAGTATACGTATATGTGTTAGACTAGGTTTTGGAGTAGTACACCGACTCACTCCTAGTTGATTAGGTCCTAGTAGTGCATATATATATGCACACATCTGGCCTTGTAATCTTGTATCGGACAACACCGTGAGTTGAGAAGCAATACAAAAGAAAGCAAGGCTCGATAAGAGCCTTTGGCAAACAAAGTTGTTTTGCGTGAACGTGCGTGAGTGAGTGCACTAGTTAGATCAAACACTACGGGAAAAAATGTCGCTGCCGTGTAGGCACGTCTTTGTTGTGTGTCAAACGCACCGGAACACGGCAAAGACAGTCTTTGCCGTGTGTAACTCAGAAAATACACGGCAAAGTACGTGAACACGGCAAATTTCTGAAAAAGAACACGGCAAAGACCCATAAAGGAACACGGCAAAGAAAATACATTCGGCAAAGTTGACAACGACACACGGCATAGGTGTTATCACGGCAACGAGGTGGGACCCGTGACCCCACAAGTCCATTTAACGGGAGGAGCTAACGGCCGTAGACGGTGGTCTCTTTGCCGTGTGCCCTCGCCGGTCCTTTGCCGTGTGTATTCGGTAGTACACACGGCAAAGGCCCTTTGCCGTGTGTATTCCGTAGTACACACGGCAAAGGGCCTTTGTCGTGTGTATTTCGCAGTACACACGGCAAAGTCTTTTTTTTCTTTTTTTTTGCCTTTTATCACATTACTCTTAGGAAAATTATAAAAAAATCATTCTAATTCAGAAAAATACAAATAATATATCAAAATTTGCAGAAAAATAAGATCTATCTATGTACACTCAAAAATTAGATATTTATATTGAATAAGAATCTTCATGCTCGCCGTTTTGACCATAGATTTAAACATGCATAAAAAATTCAAAAACGATCGAAACAATGCGAAACCTTCGCGTGGTGTCATATTATGTTACATGGTTGCAAGGAAAAATATCAAACTTGTTATATTGAATATGTCTCAAAAAAACCTTCATAAAATGACCTATCTCATTCGAGGTTTCCTCGCTTTCGGGTCAAATGACCAATGTTATGGCTAGAATCAAGGCATAGTTTGTGATAATCTGCCCATATTATGCATGCATGTGCCTCATGGAATGGTGAACAATGTTGCAATAGGAAGTTTTTATTTTCGTCGCACCAAAAAGCCATTTTCAATTTTCCGAGCGAAAAAAACGAGAGATTTTATGAAGCAACCACCAAATGGATAATTTAAAATGCTACCACCCCATTTTTCAAAAATACTAGACCACCTTAAATGTACAATGTCCCAACATAGGGATCTCAAACCTTTCCGTCCACTCCAGGTGAAAACGACAAATTCCTGCCGAATCGGCAGGAAGTGGGTTAGGTATGAACTACAGGTACATGACCGGATGGACATGATTTTTTTTAAAAATCATTTTTAGATTCACAATATGCTATTTCATCAGAGATCCAGTGAAAGTTTAGAGAGGCTCAGCTCCGAGTTAAGAATCTTCATACCCGTCGTTCGACAAGGTTTGTCGATAGTTTTAAAGAGTCATAAAAAATTCAAAAACGATCGAAACAATGCGGAACCTTCGCGTGGTGTAATATTATGTGACATGGTTGCAAGAAAAAATATCAAACTTGTTATATTGAAAATGTTTAAAAAAAACCTTCACAAAATAACCTATGTCATTCGAGGTTTCCTGGCTTTCGGGTCAAATGACCAATGTTATGGCTAGAATCAAGGCATAGTTTATGATAATCTGCCCATATTGTGCATGCATGTGCCTCATGGAATGGTGAACAATGTTACAGGAGTAAGTTTTTCTTTTTGTCACACCAAAAAGCCATTTTCTATTTTCTGAGCGAAAAAAATGAGAGATTTTATGAAGCAACCACCAAATGGCTAATTTAAAATGCTACCACCCTATTTTTCAAAAATATTAGACCACCTTAAATGGACAATGTCCCAACTGGGGGATCTCAAACCTTTCTGTCTAGTCCAGGTGAAAAAGACAAATTCCTACCGAAACGGCAGGAAGTGGGTCAGATATGAACTACAGGTACATGATCTGATGGGCATGATTTTTTATAAAACTAATTTTTAGGTTCACAATATGCTATTTTATAAGAGATCCAGTGAAAGTTTAGAGAGGCTCAGCTCCGAGCTAAGAATCTTCATACCCGTCGTTCGGCAAAGTTTGTCGATAGTTTAAAAGAGTCATAAAAAATTCAAAAACGATCGAAACAATGCGAAACCTTCGCGTGGTGTCATATTATGTGACATGGCTGGAAGGAAAAATATCAAACTTGTTATATTGAATATGTCTCAAAAAACCTTCACAAAATGACCTATCTCAGTCGAGGTTTCCTGGCTTTCGGGTCAAATGACCAATGTTATGGCTAGAATCAAGGCATAGTTTATGATAATCTGCCCATATTGTGCATGCATGTGCCTCATGGAATGGTGAACAATGTTACAGGAGGAAGTTTTTCTTTTTGTCACATCAAAAAGCCATTTTCTATTTTCTGAGCGAAAAAAACGAGAGATTTTATGAAGCAACCACCAAATGGCTAATTTAAAATGCTACCACCCTATTTTTCAAAAATATTAGACCACCTTAAATGGACAATGTCCCAACTGGGGGATCACAAACCTTTCTGTCTAGTCCAGGTGAAAAAGACAAATTCCTGCCGAAACGGCAGGAAGTGGGTCAGATATGAACTACAGGTACATGATCTGATGGGCATGATTTTTTATAAAACTAATTTTTAGGTTCACAATATGCTATTTTATCAGAGATCCAGTGAAAGTTTAGAGAGGCTCAGCTCCGAGCTAAGAATCTTCATACCCGTCGTTCGACAAAGTTTGTCGATAGTTTAAAAGAGTCATAAAAAATTCAAAAACGATCGAAACAATGCGAAACCTTCGCGTGGTGTCATATTATGTGACATGTTTGGAAGGAAAAATATCAAACTTGTTATATTGAATATGTCTTAAAAAAACCTTCACAAAATGACCTATCTCATTCGAGGTTTCCTGGCTTTCGGGTCAAATGACCAATGTTATGGCTAGAATCAAGGCATAGTTTATGATAATCTGCCCATATTATGCATGCATGTGCCTCATGGAATGGTGAACAATGTTGCAGGAGGAAGTTTTTCTTTTCGTCGCACCAAAAAGCCATTTTCTATTTTCTGAGCGAAAAAAATGAGAGATTTTATGAAGCAACCACCAAATGGCTAATTTAAAATGCTACCATCCTATTTTTCAAAAATACTAGACCACCTTAAATGGACAATATCCCAACGGGGGGGATCTCAAACCTTTCTGTCCACTCCAGGTCAAAAAGACAAATTCCTGCCGAAACGGTAGGAAGTGGGTCAGATATGAACTACAAGTACATGATCTGATGGGCATGATTTTTTACAAAAATAATTTTTAGGTTCACAATATGCTATTTTATCAAAGATCCAGTGAAAGTTTAGAGAGGCTCAGCTCCGAGCTAAGAATCTTCATACCCGTCGTTCGAAAAAGTTTGTCGATAGTTTAAAAGAGTCATAAAAAATTCAAAAACGATCGAAACAATGCGAAACCTTCGCGTGGTGTCATATTATGTGACATGGTTGGAAGTAAAAATATCAAACTTGTTATATTGAATATGTCTCAATAAAACCCTTCACAAAATGACCTATCTCATTCGAGGTTTCCTGACTTTCGAGTCAAATGACCAATATTATGGCTAGAATCAAGGCATAGTTTGTGATAATATACCCATATCATGCATGCATGTGCATTATGGAATGGCGAATAATGTTGCTGAAGGAAGTTTTCCTTTTCCTCGCACCAAAAAGCCATTTTCCATTTTCCGGGCACAAAAAACGGGGGGTTTTATGAAGCAACCACCAAATGGATAATTCAAAATGATACCACCCCATTTTCACAAGATTATATGGATGTCATATTTGGATTCCTCACATTTTTCTGATCGATTTAGACATTTTATTTGTCGAATTCCGATTTACGGATTTAAATATATGAATTATTCCATATTAAATAGAAAAAGGAAATAAAATAAAATTATTTTATTTTTTATTTGGATTCAAGATTATTATTACTTTTCATTATTGTTTACTTAAATAATTGTTTGGAATCTAAAACTGAGATGTGTGACATCATGGTCCAAGAGTTAATATCATTGATATGAAAGTATTAGCAACAAGGTATGATTTCTTTCTTGGTAGCTCATTCGGAAGGAACGAAGAAGTTAAGCGTGCTAGGCCTAGAGTAGTGTTAGGATGGGTGACCACAGGTGAAGTTTGATTATGATTGCAATTTGACATAATATTTAACATACAAATGGTTCAAATATTCTATATGAGATTATCAAGTAAATAATATTCAAAAAAGTTTGAAACAAAATCATTATTTTTATTTTTAAAAAAAAGGCAGTTTCTTTGCCGTGTACTTTTTCCACGAGACACACGGCAAAGACAGCTTCTTTGCCGTGTACTTTTCAAGGAGACACACGGCAAAGACAACTTCTTTGCCGTGTACTTTTTAAAAAGACACACGGCAAAGAATAGACACCGTCATCTCCGCGGGAACCGTTATCTTACTTTACTTTGCCGTGTCTACGCATGAGACACACGGCAAAGCCTTTGCCGTGTCTTATTTAGAAAACACACGGCAAAGGGCCTTTGCCGTGGCGAACGTTGCCGTGTGGCATTTGCCGTGTTCCGAAAGGCCTTTGCCGTGTCTTTTGCCCACACGGCAAAGAGCGTGTGTGCCGTAGTGAAAATAATCAATCGGATAGGAGCACGTGCATCTCGGTGAAAGTTATTGGATACGTGCGTGTCGTCTCGTTGGAATTTCCTTGTCGGTGTCGTCGGAAAATACTCGGCCAAGATGCCACGACGTGGAAAATTATTCTAAATAGAGCGCAAAGTGGTCATCACTTTGTAAAAATACATTATTTCTTGTCAATTTTATGGAGCAATTCCCTTGGCTTACCTTGTAACTTACTCATGTTAATCAGGACCGTGTTCAAACTTTAGGATATATAACAAATCTTTACCAATCTATGGATTTTCGATTGTTTTGTAGGGTTCGCAGCATAGAAAACAAATTTTTTTCTACGATGTGAACTATATACCAAGATCTATCTACTAGATACAAACAACGGGCGGATGTATATCCGTAGAGAACATACCCTTAAAGACCGACAAAGCTTAACGAGTTCAACTCGTGGTTGATGTAGACGATCTCTTGCCGATCTCAAGATCGAGAGGAAGTCCTAGCGCCGCAAATCAGCAGCGCATCCGTGCTCGCACACACGTTCGAGGCACCGAGGAACCTCCGTCTCCTCGCTCCAGCGATGCAGCGGAAGCACAACTCTTTCTTACCGAATAGCCACCGGGAACATGTATCTCGCTAGTCCGAGACCATGGGGGATAAATTCTAGAGGGGGAGAGAGATCCTTCACGAGGAGGTGTGAGAGACAAGTGAGGAGGGGGGCTCCTTTTATAGGAGGAGGGGGGAACCCCAAGGGGGTGGCCGGAGCATGGGGCTGCCCCCTTGCCCTCCCCTCTTCATGTGGGTGGACACTCCACTCACAAATCTCCTTTAAATTCCCTCCACTCAAAAGTCCACTCAAATTCCCATTAAATTTCCACCAAATTTAATGCAAACTCTCATTAAATAAAACTCTTTATTTTATTCAGAATTTTGTCAATTACTTTAATGACAAACATTCACAAATAACCCCTTGCTAGAATTCTATTTCACATGCATAACCACTTTATGCAATTTCACCCGAAAACCTATTTCGGTATCTAGTGAAATAAATTCCTGCGCTTGTTCATTCTTTCGGCATGAAACATTTGCTCCAATTGGATGTCGGTGTCTCTTAAGTGTGTCACCCTACGGTTCGTGAATAATACAGACATGATCGAGACCTCTCTCGGATCAATAATCAGAAGCGGGATCTGCAGACCCATACTGACTCCCACACATTCAACGATGACTTTCTTGTGATCGTCGGAACCTTTTACGCTAGTATCTTAATCCCTTTGTTTCACGATATATTACATGTACGAGATTCGATCATCGGTATCTCCATACCTAGTTTGATCTCGTTACCGACATGCACTCTTTTCTCGTTCCTGTGATATAACATTCTAGTGATCAAATCACTTGCTTGCAAGCTAATCAATGTGATATCACCGAGAGAGCCCAGAGTATATCTATCCGTCATCGAGATGAACAAATTCCACTCTCGATCCATGAGCCTCAACATAACACTTTATTAGTTCTGAATCCATCTTTATAATCACCCTGTTACGATGTGATGTTTGATGTTATCAAGAAACTCTTCCGGTGTTAGTGATTGACATGATCTCATGGTCTAAGGATTAGGATCACTTCGTAAGTTGTTATAGCAATATAAACTCAATGACTTTGATTGTAATGCTATACTTCGGATGAATGTTCATCACACCATTACACTAATGTTGTGATCCCGTTATTAACAACATCCAATGTCCATGATCAGGAAACCTTGATCATCTTATTAATCAACGAGCTAGTTTATGAGAGAGGCATAACTAGGAACTTCCTGTTTGTTTACTAAACACACATGTATTAACGTTTCCGTATTAATACAATTATAGCATGCAAAATAAACATCTATCATATACTTGGAATACACATAATAAACACTTTATTATTGCCTCTCAGGGCATATTCCCTTCAGTCTCCCACTTGCACTAGAGACAATAATCTAGTTACATAGTGATAAATCTAACACCCATTGAGTTCTGGTGTTGATCATGTTTTGCTCTAGGGAGAGTTTTAGTCAATGGATCTGCTACATTGAGATCCGTATGTACTTTACACATCTTTATATCTCCATCCTTGACATGCTCGCGGATGGAGTGAAACCGGCGCTTAATATGCTTGGAATGCTTGTGAGACCTTGGATCTTTGGCATTGGTAATGGCACCATTGTTGTCACAATAGATCACCATTGGGTCCAACGCGTTTGCCACCACTCCTAGTTCGAATATGAACTCCTTCATCCAAACTGCTTCCTGAGCCGCTTCTGAAGCAGCAACATATTCGGCCTCCGTTGTTGATCCCGCTACCACAGGTTGTTTGGAGCTCCTCCAACTAACCGCTCCGCCATTCATGAGAAATACGTATCCGGATTGAGACTTAGAGTCATCCGGATCGGTGTCAAAGCTAGCGTCGACATAACACTTAGCGACGAGCTCTTCTTCACCTCCGTATACAAGAAACATATCCTTAGTTCTTCGTAAGTACTTAAGGATATTCTTGACCGCTATCCAGTGTTCCGAACCTGGATCCGATTGGTACCTACTAGTCAAACTAATAGCATGTGCCACATCCGGTCTTGTACATAGCATGGCGTACATTATAGAGCCTATGGCTGAAGCATAGGGGACTTTGTCCATTATCTCTCTTTCTTCCGCCGAAGCCGGACTTTGAGTCTTACTCAATGTCTTGCCTTGCAACATAGGTAAGAACCCCTTCTTACTTCCGTCCATTTTAAACTTCTTTAAAATCTTATCAAGGTATGTACTTTGCGATAGCCCTATTAGGCGCCTAGATCTATCTCTATAGATATTTATGCCTAATATGTATGACGCTTCACCTAGGTCCTTCATTGAAAATTTGCTGTTTAGATAACTTTTAACACTGTTTAAAAGATCTATATCATTTCCGATCAATAATATGTCATCCACATATAATATCAGAAATGCCACATTGCTCCCACTCACTTTCTTGTAAATACAAGCTTCTCCATAAGTTTGGACAAATCCAAACTCTTTGATCACCTCATCAAAGCGGAGATTCCAACTTCGTGATGCTTGCTTCAATCCATAGATGGATCGCTGAAGCTTGCACACCTTGTTAGCATACTTAGGATCGACAAAACCCTTTGGTTGTATCATATACAACTCTTCTTCAATATTACCATTGAGAAACGCGGTTTTGACATCCATCTGCCATATCTCATAATCGAAATATGCAGCAATTGCTAACATAATCCTAACTGACTTTAGCATCGCTACTGGAGAGAAAGTCTCATCGTAGTCAACTCCTTGAATTTGTCGAAACCCCTTTTCGACAAGTCGAGCTTTATAGATGGTCACATTACCATCAGCATCAGTTTTCCTTTTGAAAATCCATTTGTTCTCCACGGCCTTTCGGTCGTGAGGTAATTCCACCAAGTTCCAAACTTGATTTTCATACATGGATTCCATCTCGGATTTCATGGCTTCTAACCATTTGTTGGAATACTGGCTCATCATCGCTTCTTCATACGTCGCAGGGTCATCATTTTCATCAACTATGAAATTCATGACAGGATTTCCGTACAGCTCGGGAGCTGCACCCGTCCTGTTTGACCTGCGAGGTTCGGTAGTACTCTCTTTCGGAGTTTCATGATCATTACCATTAGTTCCCTCTTCAACAGGTGGAGCCAACTCCGGAACAACTTCCGGCACTGCGCTACTCGCCATACTTTGAAGAGAAGGTTCCACAACCTCTTCGAGTTCTACCTTCCGACTACTCACACCTTTCGCGAGAAACTCTTTCTCTAGAAAGGATCCATTCTTGGAAACAAAAAACCTTGCCCTCGGATCTGTGATAGAAGGAATACCCAATAGTTTCTTTAGGGTATCCTATGGAGACGCATTTTTCCTCTTTGGGTTCGAGTTTATCCGGTTGAAGTTTCTTCACATAAACATCGCATCCCCAAACTTTAAGAAATGACAGCTTAGGTTTGTTTCCAAACCATAATTCATAGGTGTCTTTTCAACGGATTTAGATGGTGCCCGATTTAAAGTGAATGCAGCAGTTTCTAGTGCATAACCCCAAAATGACAACGGCAAGTCCGTCAGAGACATCATAGATCGAACCATATCTAATAAAGTACGATTACGACGTTCCGACACACCATTTCGCTGTGGTGTTCCGGCAGGTGTGAGTTGTGAAACAATTCCACACTATTTCATGTGAGTGCTAAACTCGTAACTTAGATACTCACCTCCACGGTCGGACCGTAGAAATTTGATCTTTCTATTACGATGATTTTCCACTTCATTCTGAAATTCCTTGAACTTTTCAAAGGTTTCAAACTTGTGTTTCATCAAGTAGATATAACTGTATCTACTCAAATCATCCGTGAAAGTAACAAAATAACGATATCCACCTCGCGCCGACACACTCATTGGACCACATACATCAGAATGTATGATTTCCAATAAATCTGTCGCCCGTTCCATTGAACCGGAAAACGGCGTTCTAGTCATCTTGCCCATAAGGCATGGCTCACATGTATCAAATGATTCATAATCAAGTGATTCCAAAAGTCCATCCGAATGGAGCTTCTTCATGCGTTTAACGCCAATATGACCTAGACGGCAGTGCCACATATATGCGGATATATCATCATTAAATTTAATCCTTTTAGCATCAACATTATGAATATGTGTAACATTATCATCGAGATCTAATAGAAATAAACCATTCATCATCGGTGCATGACCATAAAAGATTTCATTCATATAAATGGAACAACCATTGTTCTCGGATTTAAATGAATAACCACTTCGCATCAAACACGATCCAGATACAATGTTCATGCTCAGTGCAGGCACCAGATAACATTTATTCAAGTTTATAACTAATCCCGGCGGCAAGTGGAGAGGCAGCGTTCCGACGGCGATCACATCAACGCTTCATCCATTGCCGACACGCATCTTGACCTCACCCCTTGCTAGCGGTCGCTTGTTCCGCAGCCCCTGATTCGAGTTACAAATATTAGCAACTGAACCGGTATCAAATACCCAGGTGCTACTGCGAGCACTAGTCAAGTACACATCAATAACATGTATATCATATATACCTTTGTTTGCCTTGCCGGCCTTCTTGTCTGCCAGATACTTGGGGCAGTTGCGCTTCCAGTGGCCAGTCCCCTTACAATAGTAGCACTCGGAATCAGACTTAGGTCCAACTCGGGGTTTCTTTTCAGGCGCGGCAACAAGCTTGCCGCCCTTACTTCCCTTCCGTTTTCCCTTCTTGTCTTTCTTGAAACCAGTGTTCCTATTGATCATCAACACTTGATGTTCCTTTTTGATCTCCACTTCTGCAGTTTTAAGCATTGACAGAAGCTCAGGGAGAGACTTCTTCATGCCTTGCATATTATAGTTCATCACGAAGCTCTTATAGCTAGGTGGCAGAGACTGCAGAACACGATGGATGCCTAAATCAATGGGAATCGATATTCCCAAGGACACAAGCTTATCGGCGTAACCCGACATCTTGAGTACATGCTCACTAACGGAGCTGTGCTCTTCCATCATGCAGCTAAAGAACTTTTTTGAAGCGTTGTAGCTCTCTACAGCAGCATGTGTGTCGAAAATCATTTTCAACTCACCCATTGTATCAAATGCATTGCCGTTTTCGAAACGCTTTCGAAGTTCCGCCTCTAGCCCATACAATATGCCGCAATGAACTAAGTTGTGGTCCTCCTGACGAGTCTGATAGACATTCTTCTCCTCGTCAGGGGCATCATCTAAAGGTGGGGGGCCTAATGGCGCTTCTAGCACATATTGCTTTTGTGCAGCAGAGAGGAGAATCCTCAAATTCATGGCCCATTCGGTAAAGTTTCTACCGTTCGTTGCTAGTTTCTCTTTCTCCATGAACACATTGAAATTAAAAGCAGGTGGTGCCATCTACAACAGAATTTGTAAAGTTTAGACTAAGTGTATGATAGATTGAGTTCAACTAATCTATATTACGAATGAACTCCCACTCAAAAACGACATCCCTCGTGCCTTTTTGGTGATTACATGAACCAAATCCACTACACCAAGTCCGATCATCACGTGAGTCGGTATAGCTTCAAAGGCGAGCATCAAATGGGCATCATATCAACTATATGACTCATGCTTAACCTTTCGGTCCGTGTTCCGAGGCCATTTCTGTACATGCTAGGCTCGCCAAGTTAGAACCTTAGTATTCGCGTGTGTAACTGTTTTACACCCGAAATATGGTCGTGGATCCAAGAACACCCGATCATCACGTGATGTCTTGGAGCGACGAAAACATAATCGGTGCATACTAAAGGAAGAACACATTCTTATCTTGATATTTAAATGAGGGATCATCTTATTATGCTAACAAAGCGCTAAACAAGCAATATAAGATGCTATCAAACATCATATGTTTATTAGTGAAATGATATGGTTCCCGCAGATGATCTCTATCATGTGCATCGTGGTATGATCACTATCATACCTATATGTGTAAATCCAAGGTCTATGGATTTTACACGCTATGTGTGTTGTAAGAGTATCATCTCATACTTCTACTTACAACACTACCATATCATAACACTAGCCCAGCAACAATCTAAACTAGACGCCTCTAATTTATCCATGCAAGTTTTACGTGGCTTAGGGCTTTCGAGATAGAACCGTTCTTACCTACGAACATGAACCACAACGAGGATAATCAAATTGTTGACAACTCGCTTGCAAAATAGATATTGACTATAGTAGGAGAGACCGACACCCGCTAGCCACTTATGCAAACTAGTTGCATGTCAAGCGTGGAACAGGTCTCATGTGCGAGGACATGTAAAGGTTGTCCGGGACGCTTCATCCCACTATGCCACCAATATCCAAAATTACAACAAAGGAGCAACAACATGATCATTATCGCCCACATACTCATATGTGTACTACCAGTGTAAAGTATCTACGCATAGATCCGGCTCTAATACCACTGTAGGGTTCGCAGCATAGAAAACAAAAATTTTCCTACGATGTGAACTATATACCAAGATCTATCTACTAGATACAAACAACGGGAGGATGTATATCCGTAGAGAACATACCCTTGAAGACTGACAAAGCTTAACGAGTTCAACTCGTGGTTGATGTAGACGATCTCTTGCTGATCTCAAGATCGAGAGGAAGTCCTAGCGCCGCAAATCAGCAGCGCATCCGTGCTCGCACACACGTTCGAGGCACCGAGCAATCTCCGCCTCCTCGCTCCAGCGATGCAGCGGAAGCACAACTCTTTCTTGCCGAATAGCCACTGGGAACATGTATCTCGCTAGTCCGAGACCATGGGGGATAAATTCTAGAGGAGGAGAGAGATCCTTCACGAGGAGGTGTGAGAGACAAGTGAGGAGGGGGGCTCCTTTTATAGGAGGAGGGGGGAACCCCAAGGGGGTGGCCGGCGCATGGGGCTGCCCCTTGCCCTCCCCTCTTCATGTGGGTGGACACTCCACTCACAAATCTCCTTTAAATTCCCTCCACTCAAAAGTCCACTCAAATTCCCATTAAATTTCCATCAAATTTAATGCAAACTCTCATTAAATAAAACTCTTTTATTTTATTCAGAATTTTGTCAATTACTTTAATGACAAACATTCACAAATAACCCCTTGCTAGAATTCTATTTCACATGCATAACCATTTTATGCAATTTCACCCGAAAACCTGTTTCGGTATCTAGTGAAATAAATTCCCGCGCTTGTTCATTCTTTCGACATGAAACATTTGCTCCAATTGGATGTCAGTGTCTCTTAAGTGTGTCACCCTACGGTTTGTGAATAATGCGGACATGATCGAGACTCCTCTCGGATCAATAATCAGAAGCGGGATCTGGAGACCCATACTGACTCCCACACATTCAACGATGACTTTCTTGTGATCGTCGGAACCTTTTATGCTAGTATCTTAATCCCTTTGTTTCACGATATATTACATGTCCGAGATTCGATCATCGGTATCTCCATACCTAGTTTGATCTCGTTACCGATATGCACTCTTTTCTCGTTCCTGTGATATAACATTCTAGTGATCAAATCACTTGCTTGCAAGCTAATCGATGTGATATCACCGAGAGGGCCCAGAGTATATCTATCCGTCATCGGGATGAACAAATTCCACTCTCGATCCATGAGCCTCAACATAACACTTTATTAGTTCTGTCTTTATAATCATCCTGTTACGGTGTGACGTTTGATGTTATCAAGAAACTCTTCCGGTGTTAGTGATTGACATGATCTCATGGTCTAAGGATTAGGATCACTTCGTAAGTTGTTATAGCAATATAAACTCAATGACTTTGATTGTAATGCTATACTTCGGATGAATGTTCATCACACCATTACACTAATGTTGTGATCCCATTATTAACAACATCCAATGTCCATGATCAGGAAACCTTGATCATCTTGTTAATCAACGAGCTAGTTTATGAGAGAGGCATAACTAGGAACTTCCTGTTTGTTTATTAAACACACATGTATTAACGTTTCCGTATTAATACAATTATAGCATGCAAAATAAACATCTATCATATACTTGGAATATACATAATAAACACTTTATTATTGGCTCTCAGGGCATATTCCCTTCATGTTTGTACTCTCTCCATTTGGAAATATAAGATGTTTTAGTTTAGTGAAGCTAACGTATCTAGATATTTTTTAGTGTGTAGGTTCAAATGAATCTAGACACTAAAAGAAGTCTAGATATATTTCCTTCACAAACCTACTAAACGGAGGGAGTAGCTATCTAGCTCCAAACCAATATGGCTGCTTCACACCATTTAATTACTGCAGAAATCCAGCGCTGTGACAATTCACCATTCAGATATTTCATTGGAGAGTTGTGTAGCGGTAATTCACTTCCATGTACAATTGCAGTGGGTAATAGATAAGAAACGACGGAGGGCCCGCGACACTACGTTTTATGTGGCTTGCTGTTTTTTTTGGCAAACGAGCCCTGCCCCGTGTTGCCTAGGTTAGTCGACACGGGCACCGCCCCCAACTCCATGGTGGAGGGATTTCTTTTTTTTTTTAGCATAAGACCTTGTTGATATAATTTCACTCATTGTCAAGTCTGTAGGTGTTGTGTGCTGGCTTTAGATTTTTTATGTATACTAGGAAACATGTCCGTGCGTTGCAACGGGAGAGAAAATTCGCAAATAGAAACGAAACCAAAATCAGATTTCAATTTTGCTCACTCGTTACTTGTCCCTTGGCTTTCAAATCATGCCACTACTACAATTTAGACATATCTTAAACTTGTGAAAATTCTGACTAGACACCAGTCTTGTTCATGCCAGATTACATATACACCATTTAGGAAGTGTCATTTCATGGCCCATGCTACAGAAGGCATCACGAGATTAGTCTTGTTGCACTTTTCTTCTCATAATACTAAAAGATACATATGGTTAAAAGTTATGAATAACTTCTTAAATAGAAAGAATAGAAAATAGAAAAAACAACATATTAAACATGGCATACATGTGAAGCTGGAAGGAATGTTTGACCATCATATCAATATAATCATGAGCTTCTTACATCCCATAATTTTCTTCCAACGTTGTGACAAGGCCCTTTAATTCTTCATCTGAATCCATCAAAAGCGTACATTGTTTGACAGTATTGGAAGGGAGCAGAGAATCTTCTTTCCAAGTTGGAGATTGTAGATCATCACCATGGTGAGCATCATAAGAGGTCACCAACTATGATTCATGACCGAACTAACATCAAGCCGGGTTTAGAAACCACAAGTATTTCTGATAGGCTAAGTACACATGATTCTAATGCAACTCGTCTCAATCACTTGTATAAGGGTCATGCACTTATAACACCAGTCTCAGTAATGTTGAGAAAGGCAGCACCCAAGTCTGTACTATATCTCAACTATCAGCAGTTTGAGGAAACTGTTTCAAGGACACAAAGTGTGTCACAAGAAGTACCAGGTGGTCTTTGCTTCAAAGACACTCATAGATCCTTTTGTTCCTAAAACCCCGCGCGGGAGTTTTACTTTAGCCATTACATGACATGGAAATTTTAACCTTGGGCAATCATCAGCCAAATAATTGATGGCATCATAGAATACATGAATCTTAATCTTCTGTAGAGGTTAGAGTTAGGGGCATCCATCTACTACCTTAGAACAACCTACTCTTAGGAATGGAGGTGCGCGAAGGGGTCCTCTGTTGAACCTCAAATGCATATTTTGTGCATCCACTCAAATGCTCCGTTGAACCTCTGGAAGTTGATGTGTTCTTCAATCCAACCAATTTTTCTTGAAGGTATGGTTTTTTGTGTTCCTTTTTTTTTGGGGGAGTAATGCTTCTTTTATTTGTCGTTGTAAAGTACGATTCCTCCTCCGGTCAAAAGAAGTAGAAGAAAACTCAACCACGGCATGGCCTACAAGCAAGCAATATGATCATGCATGTGAGAATTATTTCGACTATCGCACATAGTATTCTATCACAGAATGCAGAAACGACCCACTCCTGGTGCTTATATTCAGATTATCACAACTGGAGTACGGAATCGACATTAGGAATTCCGGGCAACGATGACAGCGGATAAATAAAACAGTAGTTTTAGCAGATGGAAGCATCCTCACCAACATGTGATCCATCTTTCATTAAACCATCCAACTTCAGATCAACCACCTTATTTTTTTCTGTTTCGGAAAAATTGGACTAAATCCATTGCACACATGAAGTTGTCACCTATATCATCTAGTAACTTTGTAATCCACTAAACGGAACAGCTGAAGGTGAAATCGGTCTGTAGTTACCACTTACTTGAGGTACCGTCATTTCCTTTTCCATGGTAGTATCATATACGGGCTATTTATTCTCTCCCGTTGCTGTAGTGTCTCCTGTTAGAACTGATCAAAGACAAATATGCTGATATCCTCTTTGATATATTGTCGAGAGTCCTGAAGAATCAGGAACCTACCCCTTCATGCCCCAGAGGATCGGGGTCCCAGTCTGTGGCAGAGCGTCAAAGTTCAAATTCGATGAAGAACTTGTACATCTCGCCGTTCATCATCACGAAATTGTAGTCGCGTATCATCCTGCAAAAATACGAGAATTCTAGATTAGGCAATTCCCTTTGAAAAAAATCCCGATTGACTCCAACAAAAAAAAATGCACGAGAGTAGGTAGGGTCGTATCTGATGAAAACCATGTCGTACTCTTCTTGTCCTTGGCTCCATATCCACCATTCTCGGCGCTGGCCCTCTAGAGGCGCTACTCGACCATTGAGTCCACCAGCGGCGCTCGTTCACCTTCAGTCGCTGTGTTCTGGACCTCCTTCATCGGCAAAGCGGCGGCGGCTGCCTGTCCTTGTCCACAAGCTCCCTGCTGCCGACGCTGTCCAAGCTCCTTTTCGTGCCAGTGTCTAGTCCGCGCCGACGACGACCTTGCTGCAGGAGCTCAAGCTCGACAAGTTCTCCGGCTTCTCCACCGACGCCCTCTGCCTCGTTGCCCTCCGCCGTCCCAGGCTCCTCCGCTCCACAGGCACAGCCCAGTTCGTGTTTGTGCCATCTTGCGGTGGTGTTCTTGCGAGTGCCCGTGCGTGTTGAAATTGTTCTCAATTAGATCAGGATAAGACCCAATTTTTTGACTAGAAGATAATACCAAATATTCTGATCATGAATTCACACATTTGTCAACTATTCAGCTGAAATGTGACGTAGTTTTGTAAAAATGGTAAATTGAGATAATTTAGCTATTCTCTTCGATCCATATTAGTTGACTCAACTTTGTCTAGATTCATATATATCTAGACTAGATTCATCCTTATTTAAACAAAATCAAGTCAACTAATATGTGTCCGAGGGAATATTTAAGTATGATACCCATGTAAAAGCGGTCATAAAGAGCTAATTCATTTTAGATCAACACTTATACAACATCTGCTGCACTTAGGGGCATTTTAGACATTTCAATCGTAAAACCAGCAACAACAGCCATCAAAAGCACTTTACCAAACACCAAATCTCTACGTCAACAACACCTTACAACTAATTTTCCACAGCTGATTTTTTTTTTGCAGGTAAGCTGCTTTTCTACGGCTGATTTTCTACAGCTCCTTTTCCACAGCTGCAGCCCAAATAAACACAGCATAAAAGAAGTCTATATACATCTACTTCACAAACCTAAAACATTTTATATTTAGAAGAAACAGAGAAAGTAGCTGTCTAGCTCCAAACCAACGTTGCTGCTTCACACCATTTAATTACTGCAGAAATCGAGCGCCGTGACAATTCACCATTCAGATATTTCATTGGAGTTGTATAACGGCAATTCACTTTGATGTACACTTGCAGTGGGTAATAATAAGAAATGACAGAGGGTCTGCAATACTATGTTCCATGCGGCTTGGTGTTTTTTTTTGGCAAACTAGCCATGCCCCTTGCGCCGCCTAGGTTAGGCGACACTGGCGACGCCCCCAACTCCCCAATGGAGGGATTTCTTTTTTTCGGGCATAAAACCTTGTTGACATAATTTCCACCCACTGTCATGTTTGTAGGTGTTGTGGTGGCTTCGGGATATATATATATACTAGAGGGAAGCGCGCTTCGCCGCGCCGCTTGCCCGGCGTTGTTGCAAGTATATTCAGCAGCTTACAAAACAATACTCTATTTATAGGGTGGTAAAAAAACAGAGCTACATAGCAATATTGTTCCTCCTAGAAGATTGTATAGGCCATGTCAACTCCAGAAAAAGTTCAAGGGTTATAAATTTTTTAATAAAGAAGACTAAATCTTAATCTCTGTCCCAAAAGGATAAAGAGGACCGATCAAGCTGAATTACCAATTCTTCATTGGTCCATGAGTTACATAAAAAATATTGCAACTTCTATAATCAACATTAAGAGTACTGTAGTTGTCTGTTTTGGCATAAAACATAGGATAAAAAAGGAAGCCTGCATTTTTAGAAGGGGCAATTATGCAATTAATCATTACTTACCATATACCAAAACAAAAATATAATGGGCCAGGTCCCTCAGCTAAAATTACTGAGGCAAAGTTTATTGTCCTTTTTTTAAAGGAGCTAAACTGCTATCAAGAAAAAATCAAGAAACACGGGGATTCTTCGGCTACGAACACTGTAGATGAAGTCAGGGGCTATCCCAAATCCAAGGGACAAATTAAGATGCGAGCTTCATGTAGGGGAGGAAGCCCTCCATACCAGAAGCAAATCTAATAAATAATGACTTGATTTAGTTGAACACAACAGAAGCAAATCTAATAAATAATGATATATAAAACTGGAACGGAAAGCATATCTAATAAATAATAGAATAACAAACTTCAGGGACAAAAGTAACATTGCATCATCGTTGAACATGCAAAATCGATTCAGATATCTTTGAGAACTTTCAAATGTCCATTACACTAGGAAATTAGGCGCAACGACAACGCCACGCCCGTGGTGTTAATTTTTTGTCTTGAGTGTATATTTGGGTAGATTAGTTTTCTCTCGGTGATAGTGTAGATCAGTTTTCTCTTAGTGGCTGCTGTCGATCGGTGCTGATTTCAATTGGAAGGTAGAGCCAACAATGTTGTTTCATGCCTGGAGCAGTCCAAACCGCGCCTATTTGTTTCTTTGCTAGGTCTCTTTACTACACACATGTAGTCTTCATGTCGACAAAGCTGAGAGGACCTCATGTTGGCCAAACCTGAAGTGTTGCAAAACATCTCAGAAGTGGGGCTACATTTTGTTAAGATTAATGTGATATAACAACAAAATTTTTTTTTTACTGACATCTATACTTCCATATTTCCTAAAAATTTGCAATAATCCAAGCATTGGTAGCATTTTAATTATCATTTTCAATGCTGAAGTAATGACAATGAGACAGCAACTGATGGTAATTATTCCTTGCATTCCAATGAAAGCATTACTATATCCATAGCGAAACAAATTCAGATCACTTCACATCAGAGCTTTCTGTAGGACATGGAAGACAAAAATTAATCCTAACTGAGAGATACATATGTCATTCTTTGGATGCATCAGTGGCCCCTAGTTATGCTTAGTTAGTATCAATGCGGAATGGTTTCCAACGTTTTCTTTTTCAGCTTTGTATAACTTTCAGAATATATATATTATAACAGGAACAATCCAGCAATTATAGCCTTTGGTGCGTCTAGTAGAAGATAATTTAGTTCTTCATGACATGCAACTGAAGCAAGAAATTTGCTAAATGGCCATGAATGAAGCATAACCTGTCATATTCGCCGGTCTGCAAAAGGTTGAGCGCAACTCTTTTGTGATGTTATCTGCAAATATAAGAGAAGAAATTGACAATAAGTCAGGAACATCTTAAACCTTATTGCCATGAGAAACTCCAATATATGACAGCAGCACACGGTAGTAGAATGAGCATGAAGATTTATGTTTTCTGTAAAGAATAAACACTGGAAAACAAAGTAACTTCCTTCATTTCTTTCTTCATAGAGTGTTCCTTCACACACCATACATGTACTTCTGCGCGAAAGGGCACTCGGGTACATAAAAGACAAATGTTTGTAGCAAGTGTTTATTTGCATTAGTGAATAAATGGCTAGATTTTGTTTTATTTGTCGCATGGTGCAGTATCAACATCCAACCTCCAAGTACCAACAGTTGTAGAATAAACTGGAAGTGTGAAACAGGCTGCTTGAACAAACAAAGTAAAGATTAATCTTCTATAAAAAATGATGCCAAAGACTAAATGGAACAACACCTCATTTAAAATCCGACCAAAATCTGGATGATTATTTCATGGTGCTCCATATGCTATTACTTCATTTCTTAAAATAGTACTACCCTACATAGAAGAACATATTTTTTTCTTCAGAAAACAACAGGGGTTCAGAGGATTAGTGTGTTAATACAGTATTTCTAATTCTAATACATACAGTGCAAGTTGAGGATTGAGTTCGCTCCTAATAAAATGGAAATGTGGATGATATCAAAAAGAATAATGCAAGGGAGAAAACTGGTCTTGTAAGTGGACATTATTAGAATTTGCATGTGAATAAGTCAATGTTAAATTGTAACTTCTGAGCTTGCTTGTACCTTTCGTGTTTGATGGCTGCAACCGATTAGTGCAGAGTTCAACCTCCCATTTATATTTCCAGCACACAGAAATAACAATGTTAGGTTACCTTCCAATAGTAATTATGCGGTATTAAAAACCGAATGTAAGCAAGAAAAAGACAGACCTAATATCCATCAGGTTCAATAGCTTAAAAAATAAAAAAGACATTATTCTCTCTAGTGCACAATGATTGGAACCAAGGCGATCTGGACAAAAAATGTTACAGAAGTACATGAAGGCACAATAGTAAAATAATCACAACATGACTCCCTTTCTAGAAAGCTCGAACATAACTTTTTAGGCTTTGTTGCGGAGCAAGTGAATAGGAGGATATTTATAAGGTATATATGCATTATGGAAAAACATATCGACATAATTTTTTAGACCTTCTTATGGAGCAAAATGAAGTAAAATATATCCAATGCAGGAGCTAATAAAGTTCTCTCCTGCATATAACACATCATGTAATGCATATATACATACTAAATGTATGGTTACTTGACTAAAAACATTCTGCACAGAAATTATGAATAAAGTGAAACATACATATTTTTTATGCTCATCATCCATTCATAGTCGGTTAATTCTTAGATCAAAAAACCGAACCCTTTATCATCTGTTACATATCTAGCATACATGAGCTCAATCTAGAAGTCTAAGATGCATAACCTGCAAGGAAAATAACTATTACACTAACCTCTCTACAAAATAAATAAATTGTTAAGGCTTTGCATAAATACCGAGATAACAAGGATAAAAACGTAAACTATTTATAATTCTCGAGAACAAAGGAAGGAAAAAATATAAACTTAGAGTAAGAAAGAGAACACACAAAATACTAAAGAAACATAGGAGAAAAACCTGGAGAGCACATTTTGAGTCTTGGAAGATGATTGATTCCTTGTATCAAGCCACCTCAAGCCGTAATGTTCAATGTAGCTTGCTAGCATTATGCACCGCAAAAAAGAGATTATATTATAGCATTAAAGGACTTAAAAGCATTGCCATCTCCCAGCTATCAATGTGTAGAGAAGGCTAGAAGAGACTCACCCTGTTCCTTAGCTTTCAGATAACACCAAGGGCACGAAGGAGCCATAAGAGACAATATCATTACAGCTTCACCTAGGTGATAATAGCATTGCAGCTTCATCTAGAAACACAAGCATTGCAACAAACTAAGATCAACATCCAATCATCCTACCTTTGAATCAACACATTATGACAGGAGCTCAGAGAAAAACAGAAAGACGTCCAAGGAACACGGAATAAAAGTAATATTTCACAGTTGCACGTATATATAACAAATTACTAAATTATAAAGCTGCCATAATTTCTTACATGGAGATGAAGCAATGGTTCTCTGCATCATATAACGTAGGAAAATGCATCTGTACATGAAGATGAGTAATTTAGCTGGAACAAACATAGGGGGAAATGCAACCACACAAACCAAATATTAGAACCCGTCGGCCACTCCATTGGTGGTGAAGGTAGCTATAGAAGCAGAGCTAACCAGTTGTCATTAAACGTAAATAAGAGACTGCAAGTAGGTAACATTTTTCAACAAAGTGCAAGCAGCTAACATGGAGATGGATGAGAGGTGATCGAGAATTCACCGCCACCAGCCAGTGTAGAAACCTCACCATGGAAAAACCCAAATATCCTCGGCCCTGTTTCGTGCCGCTCGTGTGCCCAAACGTTACCTACTGAACTGAAAAAGAAAAACAGAGGCACCTCAAAATAGAATACATGAGAGAGATGATCGGATCAAGGAGAAGGATGAAAGGTGGAGAAGGGATAGATCACCTGGCCGCCAGAGTACCTGCGCTAGTGGTTTATGGAATAGACACTGCGGTGATATGCACAACTTGCTCGTGGTCACAATTAAAGAAATATAAAATTCATCCAAATTGAACCGACCATGACCTTACTCAGTACGGCTGGCTCGCTACTCAAACGAACTAAGCTGATGGACTATCTGAATTAGGAGAAAAATTCATGTTAGTGGCAGGTTGTGAGATGTCCTTAAAAAAGAACAGATCGCATAATTAGGCTAAAACTATACCGAGAAACCCTGAAAATCACAAACGTAATCGATTGAAAAGAACAATGATTTTTTGTCCTCATGGCCCCGGATTCAATTGTACTACTACATGGCAAGCAAAACTAAGATAGTGTACCAAGCAACATAAATATATAAAGCATCAGCGGACAAACCATTGAGAAGGGCTGGATTTCGACATGGTCGCTATAGCTGACGAACTTCAGGGCAGCCGCCTCTTCGTCCTAGAGGACCCGCGGTCCTCGTCACTACCTCGCCGCCGGCGAGGTTGAGAGCCGCTGTGGAGGGGACCGTTGCAGGGGATGGCAGTAAGATCATCCTACGCGTAGCAAAGCCGCCTGTGAAGGAGAGGAGGGCGCCAAGCTCCTCCACTGCACCATGCCGCACCACCATCAAAGACGACGGCGAGGGCTCCCAATAAATTAGCCATATAAATCGCACCCTTCCGGCTGTTAGAAAAGGTAAGCACGACCGATGCCGGTACGACATCGTGTGCGTTCCGGAGCGTACATATACGTCTCCGTCTCTGTGTAGGGTTAGAGTTCTACACCATTTAGGTTAGCAAGTATTGCCTCTGCGTGTATATAAGCTGCCTATCCTTGTAACTTGAAAACACATCGAGACAGAAGAAAATAAAGAAAATTACGAGGCGCGATATGCACCTCTGGCTATAGTATTTTCCTGTGATGGGTACGTGAGCTAGCTGCATAGAAGAATCGATCAAGCTACATGTGTGCATGCTTAGGTTCTACGTACGTGTGTGTCTCGGCGACTTAGTTCTTGCTACTGCGTGTCTCGCCGGAGTTGATCGAGTGTTCTTGCCGCCAAGGTCGTCGTCTGTTGTCGGAAAGTACTCGACGAACGGCGTCGTATATCGGGCCAATTTCCAACAATTGGTATCAGAGCCAAGGTCGTCGTCCGTGATCTGCTGAAAGTACTAGGAGGTCATGGCGATGGTGAAGTTTGGCGACAACTCGGCATCGGCACCGGTGACAGAGACGGTGGGGGCGGCTTTGTATCCGCGCCTCGATCGCAAGGACTACGGGCTATGGGCACTCAACATGGAGGTGGCCATGGAGGCTCAAGAGGTTTGGGAGGCCGTCGATCCAGGAGGCAACGAGTACGTCAAGGGAGGCGCGAAGTACCGGAAGGATCGCCAAGCGTTAACGGCGCTCTACTCCGTCGTGCCGAAGGACGTGATGCAGCACCTCGTCGGAAAGAAATCGGCGAAGGATGCATGGGAGACGATCAAGATCTTGCACCAAGGTCATGCCCGCGTGAAGGAAGCGCATCTTCAAACTTTGACAAAAAGCTATGAAGATCTGAAGATGGAGGAGAGCGAGACGGTTGATCAGTTTGCCGCCCGTTTCGTTACCCTTGTCAACGCAATCAGGGGATATGGCGAGAAATTGGATGAGATCAAGAACGTCAGAAGGTTTCTGCGTGCGGCGCCGGCGCGCTATATGCAGATCGTTACATCGATCGAACAATGTCTCGACCTTAATACATTGACGGTTGAGGATCTCGTCGGAAGATTCAAGGCACACGATGAGAGAATCCGGATCAGCTTCGGTGATCCAGAACAGGTTGAGCACCTGATGCTCACAAAGCAGCAGTGGATGACTCTTTCAAAAGAAAAGCAAGGAGGCTCCACGAGCGGCAAGGAGAAGCAACGTCCAGCGAAAAAGTACATCGCAGGGCAGGAGGATGAAGATGACGCCCCGCCGCGGAGGAAGTTTGACATAAAGAAAGTAAGGTGTCATAACTGCGGCGAGCTCGGTCACTTCAAGGCTGATTGCCGGAAAGCACCAAAGGAAAAGGAGAGGGCTCTCATCGCCCAGGAAGGAGATGATGGACCGATGATGCTGATGCTCGAAGTAACTGAGTTAAAGGATGAGGAGGATCCTCCATCACCGGCTATGGAGATTGTGGCGCAAGTGGATCACGATCTACCGTGTGTGCATCATGAGGAACAAAGTGCCCCGTTCCCATGTGAAGCCACGTTTGAGGCAAGTGAAGCCTCGGAACCTGTTCATGGCGATCTATGCGTTGGAATCTCACCCGCAACTCCGTCTGGCAATAAGTTCTTCATGCTTGTGGTGGATGATCATAGTAAATACATGTGGATTGTGTTGCTGAAAAGTAAGGATCAAGCTCAACAAGCATTCGAGAAGATCAAGGAAGCCGAAGAGTTCAAGGTGGAGGCAAAGATAAGAGCCCTACGCATTGATGAGGGGGGTGAGCTGCATCAAACTGTGTTGACCATGGCACGGAGCATGATGAAGAGTAAAGGCTTGCCAGGAAAATTCTGGGGTGAGGCAGTCAATACGGCTGTGTATTTGCTGAACATGGAATCTACTGAGAGTGGAGTTGGTACAACACCGTACGAAGCATGGTACGGATGGAAGCCCTCGGTTGATCATCTTCGTACTTTTGGATGTGTGGCGCATGTAAAGGCGGAATTGGCGGAGCAACGTATTCCAATGATCATGACAGGCTATGAAGGCTCAAAGACATACCGCTTGTGCAATCCTTATACCAATAAGGTGGTTCTCAAGGGAGACGTAATCTTTGAGGAAGACAAGTCATGGAATTGGGGCTACAACGAACCGGAATATTCAACTTTTCACGTCACGTGGGATCTTGAGTATGAAGAAAATATGGATCAATCGAGCTTATCCTTGTCAGCAAGTTCGGGCCCAGAAGACATTGAAGGCCTAGGGGCAGCTCCAAGCGTGGACACCAGGCCAGAAGCACTAGGGATTCTCCCAGAAGACAAAGAGTTTGAAGAAAAGGCTAGTATGTGGCCAGAAGATACGGAACTGGAAGGGTGCGCAGATGCATGCGTTGTGATACCTGCACTTGTTTGCCCAACAATTAGAGGAGGAGAGGAAGCTGAAGCGAGCCCAGCAAACAGGCCAGCAAGGCCAGAAGGCGATGGTCCAAGAGTGTGGACAGGTGGCCAGACAGATAAAGGAGACCCAACAAAAGGGGGTGCAGATCCATCAAGAGGCTTTTCACGTGGTATAGAGAAGCTAGAAGAAAACCAATTTGAGCTACCTCCTACTTATTTGTTCTATTGCATCCAAGAGCACCGACAAGCGGTAGATCAAATATGCGAGGCATCGATGAGAAAGTACTTCATTGAACCAAGTATAATGTCTCAAGGCGCAGACAAAAAGGACAGTCGGCGTGAAGGCATGGAGAAGGGCGCGGACAAAAAAGGTTATCGGCGTAAAGTCATGGAGAAGCCGACAAAGGCAAAGTCGGTGACATGGGTGCTGAGGAAGGGAGCGGCGAAAGCAATGCCGAGGATAACGCCCGCAACGAGTAGCTGGCGTATTTGGGATCCAGGTGGAGATAAAGCACACATCGTGCTTAGGGGGGTGATTGTTAGAAAAGGTAAGCACGACCGATGCCGGTACGACATCGTGTGCGTTCCGGACGTACATATACGTCTCCGTCTCTGTGTAGGGTTAGAGTTCTACACCGTTTAGGTTAGCAAGTATTGCCTCTGCGTGTATATAAGCTGCCTATCCTTGTAACTTGAAAACACATCGAGACAGAAGAAAATAAAGAAAATTACGAGGCGCGATATGCACCTCTGGCTATAGTATTTTCCTGTGATGGGTACGTGAGCTAGCTGCATAGAAGAATCGATCAAGCTACATGTGTGCATGCTTAGGTTCTACGTACGTGTGTGTCTCGGCGACTTAGTTCTTGCTACTGCGTGTCTCGCCGGAGTTGATCGAGTGTTCTTGCCGCCAAGGTCGTCGTCTGTTGTCGGAAAGTACTCGACGAACGGCGTCGTATATCGGGCCAATTTCCAACACCGGCCACCACTCAACCGGCCCTATCCCTTCTTCATGGCCCAGGCCGGAGAGAGAGATCGGCAACCACGAAGGAGATGGGACGGGAATAGCAGGGTAGGAAGGAGATCGGGCCAGGGGAATCTCGCTCGGGCCAAGGCGCTCGGGAAGGGACCCAGCTGTTTCTCCCCTCCAGTGCGTCTCCTCCCCTGCAGATGCACAGAAGCACGGGACGTGGAGGAGGCCGACTCCGCCGGAGCATGTCGAGGCGTGGCAGACTGGTGGATGGAGAGAGGGGAGAGAACCGTGCTCGACGGGGAACGGGAAGAGGAGATTGGTGGAGCCTTCTAGAGAGATCAGGAGAGAGGGAGAAGGAGACGTGGAGAGGTACCATCAACAGGACGAGCGCATCATGGACGCACCCGGCCTCCATGGCATCGTTCATGGAGAGGTAGAGGCGCAAGAAAACCCAGAGGGCAGCCGCAGGCCCATGCCGTCGGAAGCAGGCGGCGTACCTGGTGGTGGTGGTGAATCCCGTGTCTGAAGTAGCTCACCGACGATCCAGCCGGCGGGGATAGAGGAGAACCAGGTGCTGGGGCGAGCTATGAACCCTAGGTGATACGGGGACATCGGAGGAGGAGGTGAAGATTGGGTTTCGATCTGTATTAAACCGGAGAGAGCGGAGGCGCCGAGAACGACGGGGATGGGAGAGGAAGGGGCGGGGACGGAGGAAGGGAGAGAAGACGGGGCATCCGGATGTGTCGAGAAGACAATCCACCGCCCTCCAGGCTCCAGCTGCAGCGCACGCGAAAGGGCCACCCCTCTGGCCCACAAGCAGTGTCTTTTGCTCACGCTTTGTCTATACATAATTTTCACCTAGGGGTCCATCCTCTATTTCGGAAAATAAACTTGTCAGCAGAACACAGATAATCCTTATGAGCGGAGAATGAGGCCCACCAGCAAATGTGGGATCCATAGAAGGTGTGGATCCGGAGGCAGGCAGACACGGCCAAGAAGATCGATGATGTTGAGGTGACAATGGAGTTGGAGAGAAGTTTTGGAAAAGCATTGAATCGAAAATCGATTCGAGTCCAAATTGACGTGGCCGTAGACTACATTCGTGGTTAATTCAAATCCATGTAGAGGATGGCAGTTTGGATCCCCACGCGGTTAACAGGAAAGAACAAATTAAGCACTGGTTTTTTTTTAACGAGAGAGGGCTCTGGAAGGACCCCAGGAGATGCAATTGAAACACGTGGCGGGTACAAAATAACAAAGAAGCCCTTTTACGTCACTCACACTAAAAACCTAGTATTCGAAGATAAGGGCTTCACATTTATAAAAAACACCCTAGAACAAAAGATAGAAAAGCAATCAAGTCCTCGAGCGCCACGACCACCAGACGCTGGTGACCTCAAGGCGCAAGCCAAGGTCGGAGAGGATTTTGCTCGGGTCACTCTCAAAATCGGCGACAAGCCACTGCAGCCAGACATCTCGATCGCCTTCTCAGGGGACAAACCACTTGTCGAAGATGAGCTGTCGAGCTCTAGCGCAGGACTCCATTGAGGAGCCTCCGAAGGAGGTTGAAACCCTGGGTCGCCATTCGACCAGAAAGGGCACCGGCCCAACGGCATCACCGCCGCAAATCAAACCACTGCGAGTGGACACCAAGTGCAGCCTTCATTGCAAGACGAGCAAGCCGACGCCGCCTCACCCCCGTCTTGCCTCCACCACCTTGATGGCTTGGACGAAACCGCAAGGGAGGCATCGATTTGCACCGTCGTACCGAACAAAAACCCACCCCCAGTGGAGAGGGCAACCACCACCGTGAAGAAGAAGGGGAATATGTCCTTCCTCTCCACCCTTCCTCGCTGCCAAGGACGGGCAAGGGGGGAGGGAACGCTTGTCGATAAGAAGCGATTTGTCAGGGAATCGCCCGTCCGTATTCAGTACGTGGCAGGCCTTACAGACAGCTGAGGTGTACTACTGTACATGCCCTAAGTGGCCCACTTGGAATTCACTAGATGGAAGGTGAATTTCGGCTGCTTGCTGGCCCATCAGACCATGACCGTAGTTGGAATTGTTTTTGCAGTGAATTTAGAGAGCTTTATTATTCAACCCAAAGCATTGCCTGGGCAATCAGCAACAAGGCTGCTGACTAGTAGGAAGCTTGGAGATTCAGCCATCCAAGTCTCCATCACACATAATAAAGTGCTTGTTCGCTCCTAATTACAGGTTGAACAGTAAAAGAAGTAAAAAGACTAGTTTTTTCCTTAGAAATGAGTATATATTAATATCAAGAGATATCAATTACACTCAGCCTATGCAACAACGTATATCCTAATGGACTTACAGATAGCTCTCTAATTTGTAACAAAATGCGAGTCACAACTGAAAAAGAATTGTGGCGAATATTCCAGAGATTGAGAATCTCGGGCCAGTCCGTATATCCTGCTATTAGTGAATATACCTTCCCACAATGACATGCTTTTAGCGATGAGTGGGTCAGGCATCCCTAGCAGTGTCTTACTCCATGCTCTAGAAAAATGACAGGAAGATCTTGCTAGTCCTTCAGCCCCTTCTTTGCCTCTGTTGCATCGATCGATCCATCCATATTAATTTTGGAGTGAATTCCATTTTTTACCTTTTACTTATGTATTTGTGACACTAATTACCCTACGTAGCGAAAATTTATCTAAATTACCATGTTCGGAAACTTTAAACCCTCATTTTTTGATGCATATATATTGGGCAAGGTGTGATGTTATGATTGAACCTCGAAATTATCGAGATGGCAACAAAAAATAAAACATTTGGTGCAGAGAAGGGTAGATATGATCGACGACGACGTCCTCCGATCTTGACATATTTTGTAGTGGTACATCGTCCTAACATATCAGCCTTATCCAAGAACACGTGTTGAATGCTAAAACGGGACAAAATCATGCTTAGAATTTTCTTAAATAGAACATTCGGATACAACTTCTACTAAATAGAGTAATTAGTGTCTCAAATGCACAAATAGAAGGTAAAAGGTGAAATTCACTCTAATTTTGATGAACTCTGCATGAGGAATATACAGGAGGGCAAGCGCTTCCCTGATTACTTTCACCGATGTAGATGGATCGTTGGATTATTCATCATGTTTCCCCTTGTTACGCGAATGCCAAATGGACCACATAACGGTGATTAGTATTAGCTCTCTCCCGATCCAAAAACCATTGGTCGCAAATTCGCCCAAGTCAAATGATGCAACCGAGGCACGCTAATATCCAGTCAAGTCAAGGTTTCATTGCAAAGCGTTTGACATGTGAACATTTGATGGCGCGTCCATCAAATCCTCATCCATCGGAAAATACAATTTCCGGCAAAACAATGCGTTTTTTTGTGGGCTACATTGATATATATACACCATATGCATGGCTTCCGGCCGGTGTCCTTTGTCCACCTCCGCAGGCCGCAAATACATTGCTGGCAATGTCATTTTTTTTTTAGAGCAACCTGCAGGAGCTCTGCCTTTTCCATTAGAAGGGGGAAATAAAAGTTCCGATACAGAGGGGCATGTTTGAGTTAAGGTGTAAACATGCCAGAAAAACCCACCCGAGAACAGGAAATTTTAATCTGGCTCAGCTGGGATAGCTGGCCCATGCCTAGCAAAAGCAGATGCACGTTGAGAAATGTCGTTACTGGCAATGGAGGCCACTTCAACATATGTCAACCGATGGCCCGTGAAGATTCGTCTGTTGCGTTCTTTCCAGGCATTCCACGGAACATATAGCATGCGGCCGCTGAGTCGGTCTTGTTCCGTCTTCGTCTTTCCTTTAATCAGGTCGTCCCACCACTCCGAAGTGGACTCAAAAGAAAGGCCATGGTTTCCCACGTAATCGTTGTCCCGAGACGCGTGATGTTCCAGACCGCTGTTGTGAATGGACAGCCCTTTCAAAGGTGGGAGGCAGTTTTCGGGGCTGAACAACAAAGCTGGCAGGTTGGGTCGTTCGGCCATCCTCTGGTTGTCAGCATATCGGCAGTGAGTAGCTTCCCGTGTAGAGCCAGCCAAAAAAAAGCTTGCATTTCGGTTCAGCGTGCGCAGACCAGATTTTCTAGGCCTTGAATCTGGGGAAACATCCAAGGAATTAAGCGTGGTAGGCCGAGCTGGCCGTGTAAATTCCATCAGCGGTCAGGTTCTATTTAATGGAGTCCGGTTGTAGAGGATCAAGCTGGGTGGCCTGGATTATGTCCCAAATCTCCGGGTATTGGGAAAGCTGAATAGGGGTGTGAAGGCTAGCGACCGATCGAATCCAGTCCCCTGGGAGATCTCCTTTGAAACCATTTTTCTTTTTCTTGTGGCGATGTTGTAGAGGTTTGGGGCCCATTGTTTGAGTGGACCGCGGCCACACCAGTTGTCGTGCCAGAAAGAGGCAGTGTCCCCGTTTCCCACTGTTATTTCCGTGCAAGCTCTAAAAAGGTCCATGTCAGCCGAGCTGCAGGGTAGCTTAGAACCGACCCAGGTGCGCGCGGGGTCAGTCCATTGTAACCAAGGCCACCTCAGTCTCAAAGACCTTCCGGTGTGGGCGAGGTCAGGCATCCCGAGACGTCCCAAGTCCTTCGGCCGACAAACAGTCTTCCAGTTAACAAGCGCTTTTCCTTGCGCGGCATGCTCACCCTCATCCCCAGCCCAAACGAAGTTGAGGACTATCTTTATAATCTGCGTGCGAGCCCATTTTGTGAGAGGGATGGACGTGGAGAGGTAGGTTGCGGTGGTCATGAGCATCGACTTAGCCAGGGTGACCCTGCCAGGGCGCGCAATATTTTTCACGTACCAGCCCGGTAGCTTTCCGGCGATCTTATCAAAGAGTGGCTGGTAGTCGACTTTGCGGAGACGACGGAAGTGAAGAGGTAGAACCAGATACTTCCCAGGGAAAGCAGCTAGTCTAGCAGGGAAGGCCGTGAGGATGTCTTCTAGGTCAATCTGTCCGCATCGCACCGAGAAGATCTCAGTTTTTTCCATGTTGGTCACCAGACCGCTAGCATGCTCAAAGGAGTCGAGGATGGCTTTGATGGCAGTTAGCTCCTCTTTGGTGGGGTTAACAAATATTCCAGCGTCGTCAGCGTAAAGGGAGATTCGGCATCTGGTCGAGCGGGAGCATATAGGTCTCAGAATCCTGCTGGTGGTGGCTACAGACAGAATACGCTGCAGGGGATCGATTGCCAGGATGAGAAGCATTGGGGATAGCGGGTCGCCTTGTCGGAGTCCTCTGCGATGCCAAAAGGCCGTACCAGGTCCCCGTTGAGAAGGACTCTTGAGGAAGCCGAAGCAAGGGTGAGACAGACCCGGTCTCTCCACATGGGGCCAAAGCCGATTGCGGTCAGCATTTCAATCAGGTAGGCCCAGCTCACCGAGTCGAAAGCTTTGAAAATGTCCAGCTTAGAGGAACAAGCTCGGAGTCTTATAGGAACAAGCTACTGTGGCCTCCAATCGTATATATAGAATGAGACATCTCCAAGACGACGTTCACTACTAGTATAGAATATGTCTGAACAGCTGTAACATTGAGAGCGAGCCACGAACCGTACCGTGAGGGTGGCATTATTGGTTTTCGGTAGCAAGATGGGCCATTTGCTTTTCACCCCATTGAAAGAAGATACAGAGAGTATATAAATTAAATGGTGGCTTATCGATAATTCTCTAGATGTCAAAGAAATGCTTAGGCAAAGACGAAGACGGCAGTTGGATGAAACATGAGGACACTTAGTGGGAGATCGATCTGAAGCCCAATCTTTTACTATTACATGCATGGCAACGCTAGCTGTGGATCAGGGAGGATCCCGGAGGACGCCTTCCCATTTCACCTGGTGTCGGTACTGCATAGTGTTCCCGGCGGACTCAACATGTCGCCGCCGCCGCCATGGGACGCCGCCGGGAAAGTGATGTAGCACTTGTGGTAGTAGTAGTAGACCGGTTTCAGGATGGGGACCTTGTACATGACCGTGGAGGCAACCGTGACAAGGAGGTTGAATGAGCCGTTGGCGCCGGCCTCCCTCGCGAACGCCTCGGCTGCTGCAGGGTCTAGCTCCACCCCGCTGCCCTGGAAGACGGTGTGGACGACGTTGGTAGCCTTAGGGTTCTGGACGAAGATGTCCATCACGTCGGCGCTGGGGCCAAGCCGCGTCCCGCCGAAAGACGCCACCGCGGTGAGGTCGAAGTAGCGGACGACCAAGTGGCTGTGCCTGTTGTGGAAGCTGAGGTCGATGGCGATGTCGTAGTCGAGCGTGGAGGAGGAGGAGGAGGAGGAGGAGGAGGAGGAGGAGGAGGAGGAGGATTCGTTGGTGAACTGGGTGAGCACGGCGGCGTCGACGCGGGGCTGCAGGTGGGTGGGGCGGAGAAGGATCCAGAGGAGAAGCGAGACCATACCGAAAGGGAGGAAGAACTCGACCATGTTGTACATGGCGCACAAGACCGTCAAGTACCCGCACTGGTTGAGGTGCTTGATACACATACCATCTAAACAGCAAGGTGTATCCGGGCTGCTATGGCTCCGGTGCCGGCGCCAGCTGGACTTGCGAAATTCATGGTGACCTGTTCGGGGGTTAAACACCATGGTACCCATTGTTGTTTGCTATCCAGAATACGTACGGAGGCCCAGCAGGAAGTGGCGAGCATCCGTCGTCATTTATACGCGCAGCTTCGTCCCTTCTTCCGCGCTAGTAAAAAACTGAACTACCTAGAATCAACCTCTGCAGCCTACCTAGAGCTGCTAGTGCCATCTGCTCCATCTTATCTTATCTTACTAGTTAAATATAATCGTGTTCACTCATGCGCCTTTTGTCCTCGAGAATCTGCTATATCTTCTATCACGCATTTGAAAAATTATTTGCATGTCGGTACGGTGTGGATGAATTTAGAGTTCTCAGATTATGTCAAGGCAAGGACAATTCATTACCTCACGCTTTGCCGTGTGTCAAATGTCGGAATATGGCAAAGTTAACACGGCAAACTTTTAAAAAGAAACACGGTAAAAAAATATAAATGGCAAAGATCCACAAAGGAACACAGCAAAGAAAACACACTCGGCAAAGTCGACAGTGGCACACGGCCTACACTACGGCACACAGGCTCTTTGCCGTGTGGGAAAAAGACACGGCAATGGCCCCTCGGAACACGGCAAAGCCTTTGCCGTGTGTATGCACACGGCAAAAGCCACACGGCAACGATAGCCACGTCAAAGGTTGCCGTGTGTCTTTGCGCCTGGAACACGGCAGAGCCTTTGCCGTGTGTTTACTGCATCGACACGGCAAAGTAAAGTACTTGACGGTTCCGTCCGTCTGACGGAGCCGACAGATCTTTGCCGTGTTCATCCTTTGCCGTGTGTTATAACTCTTTACCGTGTACTCGTTCTTTGCTGTGTGCCTTATCTTTGTCGTGTCATCTCTCTTTGCCGTGTGCCTAACCTTTGTCGTGTTGATCATCGTTGCCGTGTCATTCTTGTTGCCGTGTTTGGGCTCTTTGCCGTGTGCCCGTGTAGGGGGACACACGACAAAGTTCACTCCTTTGCCGTGTGTCTGCTGCGCACTGCACACGGCAAAGGCCCTGTGACATTGCCCAGCGGCGCACAGGTGGCTCACACGTTCAATTTTTTTTCTATTTCCAGTCATTTCCTGCAATTCAAAACATAATATATATATGATCTACAGATCATCAACAACAATAATATACTCATGAACAACAATAATATACTCATCAACAACAACAATATAATCATCACCAACACTAGCAAACATCATCACCATGAAAGCAAGAGATTTCACAAATATTACAAGTGTCAAATGCTAGTGTTTATTCTTGTCACAAGGTCATGCCACAAGTGTCAAATACTACCAAGTGCATAACCAACAAGTTATAAGACCTAAACTAGACAAATAATACAAGATCATCAACTCCGAGTGCTCCACAAGCTCATGCTCCATCGTGAGATCCTACAAGTTCAAGACAAGTACATAAATATGACAAGTAAAATCATCAATATGTACAAGTTTCTAGGCAAGTTGATGGAAATGGCAATAACATGGGATTTTGACGAGTCTCATGGCAAATTACATCAATATGACAAGTAAAATCACGAATATCTACAAGTCTCATGGCAAGGCTAGAATTTCTATAAGTGTCATGGCAAGGCTAAAATTTCTACAAGTGTCATAGCATGGCTAAATTTTTGATAATGGCATAGAATTATCTACAAGTGTCATGGAATTGCTAAATTTGCTATAAGTATCATGGCAAGGCTAAATTTCCTACAAGTGTCATGGAATTGCTAAATTTTCTATAAGTATCATGCCAAGGCTAAAAATTCTACAAGTGTCATAGCATGGCTAAAATTTCTACAAATGCGATGGTATGGCTAAATTTGACAAGTATAAGAAAACAAACCCGGAGGACTCTGATTCAGCCTCCGGACGACCGACGGATTGTTGACGGTGAAAGACGGCGGCGCCTGGTTGTTCGATCCACCCGCGGACCCACCAGGCGGCGGCATCGCATTGTCCATCTGTAGCATTGGAAATTGTGAGCATTAGACAATAAGACAAGATTGAAAATTGCGAGCATTGGACAATAAGACACTTGATCACTTACCCACGAGAAGGCAAAAGGAAGAGCGGGAAGAGTCCCTAGTTGAGAATTGATGAGCATTTGCTGTGTCATCCACCGCATCATCTGCCCCTGTTGCTCCAGCAACCCCTACTGATGGGCCATCTGCTGCTCCAGCTGCTGCTGCCGCTGCTCGGCCGCCTCTCTGCGTGCCCTTCAGCGGCCATCTCCTCCTACGTCGTGTCACCACGATTAGATGAACAAAGCAACACAAAACATAGAAGACCAAGGAAGAACATACCAGTAACTGCTCGAGAGCTACAACCGAAGGCCGTGGGCGGGTCTCTATAGCAGGCTGGTCGCTCGTCCTACCACGCCGGACCTGGAGCATAGATGGAACGGTCTTAGGGTCGACGGACCCGTGACCGATCCATAGGCGACCATTCTTCTGGCCTTCTCCCGCCAGCACGGTGACCTCGGGGTCGAAGGGGGCGGTCTCAGGGTTAGAATCTTCTCCATGCACCTCCTTGAACTTCTCAGGGTACTTCTCACCCCGGAGCCTGGCTCCCTCGTTCATCCATAGGCTCCCGTTCCTAGGCTCGTCCAACGTGTGTGTCTTCTTCCAAACGGCAAACACGGACGGCTCTTGACCTGTCTTTATTTTCTGCACAAAAGAGCACGAAGTTAAGTGAAGGGGGACTCCAAAGGGCGAAGTAAAGAATAACATTACAAGCAAGAACAAATAAAGAATTTTCTCACCTCTTTTTGCCTAAGAAGGGCGAGGGGGATGCTGCCTTGACGGTGTGATCCACCCCCATCTCCTCTCGCTGCTTTTTGCATCGGCGTGTTTCTGGAGGTAATTGGGGTGTGTCCACCACGCTACCATTGCCCTGAAGCACCGCTCGTCATTACCCACGAACTGAGAAGGGTTCTACATCCACAAGACACACATATTAGTACAATATAAAATAGAATAAGGTCAAGAAATCAACAAAACAAAAATGCAACTACCTGCAGGTACTGCAACGGCTCGAAGAGCATCTCCCGAGCTTGGCTCTTGTTCATCCAAATCTTGCGATCGTCAAACCAGTTGCGGACGCAGTTCACGCGTGCCTCGTAGTGCATGTCTTGCACCTTCCTCTTGGCAAGCTCGTGAACAATCATCAAACACTCCCTTTTGCGCATCCTGTCCATGTCGAAGAACTTCTACACGTATGTACATAGGGAAAAAAAGGGGGTCAAAGCCACGAGTTCAAGTAGATTTCATCCTCAAGGTGATTGAATTATGACAAGCGAAACAAACTTACCCAGAACAAAACCTGAACCTTCTCCGTGATGGTGGTGTACTTTTTTTCGGGATCTTCGGCATAGTGGTAATGCTTCCAAGTCCAAGCCACATCCTTTGAACCATTTGGAAGAGTGACAATCCCAGGAAAATACTTTCTAACCAAGGCTCCAAGGATGCTTGAGTAGCCACGATATGGCTTGATCCCATCCTGATATAGAAAGGCACTGCAAAATGAAAAGACAAGGTCAGTATGTGATAAAAATTACAATGTATGGTTTAGGTTCAAATCATGTACCTCGACCCAGAGGGCACGAGTACCTTGTCCGCATAGGGATAAGGTAGGTCAGGGAGTCTCGAAACCCCACGCCGATATGGAGCCTTCTCCCGCGGCACCAGGATCGGGTCCATGGTCGCGTACTCCTCAAGGTATTGTGTCTCATCCTCCGGAGGCGCCCACCTCAAGTACGTCTCAAGCACATAGGGTAAAGACCCCAACCCCTCATCCTCCTCCTCCTGCTGCTGCTCCTGCTCCTCCTCGTCAGAATCCGAGTGCGTCCCGTCATCCTCCTGACGCCGAACTGGCTCCTTCTTCTCCTCCTCGTCCTCCCCCTCATGCTCCTGCTCCTTCTCGTCCTCCTCGAAGACCGGAGGGGGACTAGGAGTCCTCGCACGCCTCCCACGCCCCCGCCGCTGTGAAATGCTCGGTGGAGCACTAGCACTAGCACTAGTAGGCTGCTTCCCCCTGACATCTTTTGAACCACCAGTCACAAGTTTTGCCAAGCTTTTCAGGTTTCTTGTAACTCCCTTTCCCCCCGGCATCTTTCAATCACCTGCAAAACAGAGTTAAAAGAGTAGTTTATTAGTACACATCAGTGACACAAGATTCATAACAGGACAATAATACTCAAGTTTTAAACACACACTATATTTGTATTAGCAAAGACGAAAGAAGAGAAATACTTCCATGATCCATATAGGATGGGTATGAGACGCGACAATCCAAGGAAAGGATTCGGTCTCCACGGCAACGACTCCTCGAAAGGAATCGTTGTCGTGGATCGAGAATCCTTTCCTAGGCTTGCCACCGTCACATCCCCATGCTATATGAATCTTGAAAATACCTGTCGTCTCTCGACTTTGGGGCTACGAGATGAAGCCTTCCTTGTATTTCTCCAAAGACGAAAGGAAAGAAACCATTTCACGATTCATATAACAATGTCGCCCATGCTATACGAATAGTGAAGTAATGTCTTTCCTTTCGACTTTAGGGCTATCTAATCTATTCCATTTAAGTCGCGCTAGCTAATCTATTCGTATCGGCAAAGACGAAAGAAGAGAAATACTTCCATGATCCATATAGCATGGGTATGAGACGCGGAAATCCAAGGAAAGGATTCGGTCTCCACGGCAACGACTCCTCGAAAGGAATCATTGTCGTGGATCGAGAATCCTTTCCTCGGCTTGCCACTGTCACATCCCCATGCTATATGAATCTCGAAAATACATGTCCTCTCTCGACTTTGGGGCTACGAGATGAAGCCTTCCTTGTGTTTCTCCAAAGACGAAAGGAAAGAAACCATTTCACGATTCATATAACAATGCCGCCCATGCTATACGAATAGTGAAGTAATGTCTTTCCTTTCGACTTTAGGGCTATCTAATCTATTCCATTTAAGTCACGCTAGCTAATATATTCGTATCGGCAAAGACGAAAGAAGAGAAATACTTCCATGATCCATATAGCATGGGTATGAGACGCGGAAAGCCAAGGCAAGGATTCGGTCTCCATGGCAACGACTCCTCGAAAGGAATCGTTGTCGTGGATCGAGAATCCTTTCCTGGGCCTGCCACGATCACATGCCCATGCTATATGAATCTCGAAAATACTTGTCCTCTCTCGACTTTGGGGCTACGAGTTCTTACAAATACAAAGACAAAAGGAAAGAAATTTTATTACATAGAATAGAGTTCTTACAAATACAAAGACAAAAGGAAAGAAATTTTATTACATAGCCCGGCGGGATTACATAGAAAACACTACTACAAAGATTATTACTACTACATATATATATACAAACTATACAAACTATACATATATATATACAAACTACACATACATACTACACATACACATGTAACAAATATATATTACAAATATATACTACACATATATACTAAAAATATACATGTATAGGCACATACCGATGGTGATGGGGCGGGCCGGCGGTAGGTGGAGGGGGCGCTGGACCGGTCTCCTACCAGTGGAGCCGCCAGCGAGCTCCCAGGGCCGGGGGCGGTGGCTGGGCGCAGAGGCGTATGGGGCGGGCTGGGGCGGGGAGGATGGGACCGAGGTGGGTGGAGGGGGGATGGATCGGGTGGAGGAGGAGCTGGCAGCGGCGGCGCGGGGGCAGGTAGACGACGGCGACGACGCGGGATCGAGGCGGCGACGGCGGCGCAGGGTCAAGCTGGGGAGGCGCGGGGTCGAGCTGGGAGAGGATAAGGCAGGGGCGGGCCCGCGCCGTCAATTATTAGCAAGCCTTTGCCGTGTGCCAATTCGCGCGGAACACGGCAAAGGGCTTTGCCGTGTACATCCTGGAACAAACACACGGCAAAGATTCTTTGTCGTGTACCCTAAACAGACACACGGCAAAGGACTTCTTTGTCATGTGTTTTCTCCTTTCCCGTGTGCCTTCTGCTATTTTCTAATTTTCTTTTTGTTTTTTCTTTCATTTGTATTTATTTTATGTTTAAGTGAAATCTTTCTTGGAATTTTGTTAGTATTGAGACCATGGAAATACGAACTTTGCACTAGACCATAAAATTGCATGTGTCCCCTTATACGAACTTGCATGCATGCTCTCTAACCTAAAATGTCTAGGGGGTAGACGATCTGAGTCCCGCAGATCAGGGTTTCGCCGGAGGAAGACCACGAGAACGTCGGAATCAGATGAAAACTTGCATGTGTCCCTAGCATATGTCTGTATGAGTGTGGTGCAAGGTTGATATAGGTGATTGCATGTGTCCCCACACGCATGCATGCACTCTAACCTAGAAGCGAAAGGATCTGGACCTGTATAAGGGGGAATCTCCCCGTTCCGGTGAAACCAGGTAGTATAGTGCCCCAACTTGTGAACCAACTGTTGGAGATATGCCCTAGAGGCAATAATAAATGTAGTTATTATTATATCTTTGTGTTTATGATAAATGTTTATATTCATGCTATAATAGTATTAACAAGGAAACATTAATACTTGTGTGATTTGTAAACTTAATTTGAAGTCCCTAGTATAGCCTCTATACTTCACTAGCTTGTTGGTTGATTAAATGATTGTGGTTTCCATATCATGAACATTGAGATGTTATCAACAACAAGATCATATCGTTAGGAGAATGATATGGTGGACATACTCCTATTGATAAGCGTAGCATAAAGATCAAGTCATTTCAATAGTTCAATTGCTATATGCTTTCTGATACATAGTAACCTAATTCCTTCGACCATGAGATCATGCATATCATCTTTACCGGATGGATGCTTTGATGACATCAAACACCACACCGTAACTGGGTGACTATAAAGGTGGCATTAAGTGTTCGGAAAGTATTGGTGGAAACACACGGATCAAGAGTGGGATTTGTCCATCCACATGACGGATAGATATACTCTGGGCCCTCTCGGTGCAATGTCACCCAATTGGCTTGCAAGCATGTGACTTGGTCACAAGGGATCACATATCACGGGAACGAGAAAAGAGTACTTATCTGTAACGAGGTTGAACTAGGTATGCAGAGATACCGACGATCATAACCTCGGATAAGTAAACTATCGTGAGACAAAGGGAAATTGGTATCGTATGTAAGTGGTTCATTCGATCGCAAAGTAATCGTAGAAATATGTGGGAGCCATATGAATTTCCAGATTCCTCTATTGGTTATTGTTCGGAGAAGTGTCTCGATCATGTCCGCATAATTCACGAACCGTAGGGAGACACTTAAGGATTCGACGTTGTTTTGAGTAGTTATGGTATTATGAGAAAGAGACCGAATGTTGTTCGGAGTCTCGGATGGGATCCGGGATATCACGAGGTGATCCGGAATGGTCCGAGAATAAGATTCATATAAGGAAAGTCCCGTTTTGGAGTTCGGGAATGATTCCGGTGTTTTCATCGGGAATGTTCTAGAAGGTTCCAGATTGTCCGACACTCCGGGGGGGGGGGGGAGGGTACATGAGTGTGTCATTGAATGATTGCATCATGTACTAAGTGTTCTTGCTGTTCCAAAAACATGGAAGTCAAATTGCCAGTTTGAAAGTCAAACGGCTAAAACAGGAAACTGTGGGAAACAGGAAACTGTGGGAAACAAGCAAGAGGAGTTGGAACCAACTTGGAGGAGGAGTCCCACTCCTCCAGGCCGGCGCCCAGCCCTAGTCCGAGTTGGGGAGGGAATCCCTCCCTCCCCTGGCGCGCCTAGCCCCTCCACCCATAAAAGGAGGGGCAGGGCTCCTCCTTGAGACACACAAGTTTCCACCTCTAATCTCAGGTTTAGAGCCGTTTGGTTTAGAGCTTCTAATTGCTTTAGCCTGCGGTTTAGAGCCTTCTAATTGGTGTGTCTAATATCTAGACCACTAATAGCCCTCTCTCATAATCCACCATACTCGCTCCGGCTTAAGGCGAAGCCCTGCGGGATCTCCCCTCTACTTCCGGTACCATGCCGTTGTGCTGCCGGAATCGCGAGGAGAGTGCTACAACCTCCGCTGCCTGCTGGAACAAGGGAGAGGAAGGTCTTCATCGAGTACCGAACGTGTGACCGACTGCGGAAGCGCTGCCGGAACGCAGCGCCGGAAGGATCGTCCATACGATCTTGAGATCGGAAAGAGTACGACTACATCACCCACGAGAATCCGCTCTCGTTAAACACTTTGGAATCTTCGAGGGTAAGTTATTCCATCGACTCGTTGCTACAATCTAGTAGATAGATCTTGGCTTGTTTGTTTGTATGCGATAGAAATTTTTTGTTTTCCATGCTACGAACCCCTACAGCTGGTATCAGAGCCGTGTCTATATGTAGATCTGTTGCACGAGTAGAACACAATGGTCATTGTGGGCGTTGATGCTTTTATTGTCGATTGCTTTTTGTGTACTTTGCATCTTGCGGTATGTTGGGATGAAGCGGCCCGGGCTAACCTTACATGACATCGTTCATGAGACTTGCTCCACGCTTGACATGCAACTTGTATTGCATAAGTGGCTTTGCGGGTGCCTGTTTCTCCTAGCATAGTTAAGATCCAATTTACAACGGGTAATCAACAATGCTAGTATCAATGTTGTGGTTCTTGTTCGTAAGTTAGAACGACACTTATTGAAAGCCCCAAAACACGTAAAATATGCAAAGAAAGTAGAAGCGTCTAACTTTGTTTTGCAGGGGTGTGCAGTGATGTGATATGGCCATGATTGTGATTATATTTGATGTATGCAATGTTCCTTATTGTAAGTTGGCAACCGGCAGGAGCCATATGGTTGTCTTTAATTTATGTTAAGACCCGCGTGTCTATTCAAAGTAGTTGTAATAGTTGAAGCCGGTGGACGACAACCATGGTGAAGCGTCATTGACCTTGATGCAATGCCGGTAATGGTGGAGATCATGTTCGTGTTTGAAGATGGAGATCGGAAGCACAAAGAAGAAAGGCCATATCATATCACATATTATGAATTGCATGTGATGTTAATCCTTTATGCATCTTGTATTGCTTAGTAGACGACAGTAGCATTATAAGATGATCCCTCATGCACATGAATTTCAAATCCTAAAGTGTTCGCCCTTAGTTAGCACCGTTGCTAAAGCTTGTTGTTTCGAAGCACCACGTGATGATCGGGTGTGTTAGATTCTGCAAGTGTATACAACGTGAGCAAGCCAGATTTGCTCATGCAGAAACTAAGGTTTGATCTTGACGAGCCTAGCATGTACAGACATGGTCTCGGAACACGGATTACCGAAAGGTAAAGCATGAATCGTATAGTAGATATGATGAACATGATGATTGTTCGCCATTGAAACTATATCAACTCTCGTGATGATCGGTGTTGATGTAGTGGATTTGGTTCGTGTGATCACTAAAACAATGTGAGGGATGTTGTTTTGAGTGGGAGTTCACCTAGTTTAATTTCATTAATTAATTTGAACTCAATTTGTCATAAACTTAGTCTAAACTATTGCAAATATGTTGTAGATCAATGGCAGCACCTACCATAAATTTTAATGCGTTCCTAGAGAAAGAAAAGTTGAAAAACAATGGAAGCAACTTCGCGGATTGGTTCCGCAATTTGAGGATTGTCCTCACAGCTGGTAATTTGACCTATGTGCTGGATGCACCGCTGGGTGACCCACCTGCAGCTGATGCTTCCGATGAAGTAAAGAATGTTTACCTCGCTCGGAAGAATCAGTACTCCATAGTTCAGTGTGCTATCTTGTATGGTTTAGAATCGGAGCTTCAGAAAAGGTTTGAAGAGTCAGACCCATATGATATTGTCGAGGATCTCAAATTGATTTTTGAGACTCATGCGGCAATTGAAAGCTATGACGTTTCTGAAAAGTTCTTTAACTGCAAGATGGAAGAGGGCAGCTCCGTCAGTGAGCATGTGCTTAAGATGTCTGGGCACGCAAACAAACTTCGAAGCTTGGGTATAGTGATTCCTAATGCTTTGGGGATTTAACGTGTCCTCCAGTCACTGCCACCAAGTTACAGGAACTTTGTGATGAACTACAACATGCAGAACATGAACAAAGAGTTGCCAGAACTGTTTGCTATGTTAAAGTCTGCAGAAGTGGAGATCAAGAAAGAGCACCAAGTGTTGATGGTCAATAAGACCACCAAACTCAAGAAAGGCAAGTCTAAGCAAAAGGGACACTTCAAGAAGGGTGGTAAGAAAGTTACCACGCCGACGAAGAAAACCAAGGCTGGACCAAAGCCTGAAACTGAGTGCTTTTACTGCAAGGGAGAAGGTCACTGGAAGCGGAATTGCCCAAAGTACTTGGCGGATCTGAAGAACGGCAACATCAAGAAGAAAGGTATATCTGATATACATGTTATTGATGTGTATCTCACTAGTACTCGTAGTAGTGCCTGGGTATTTGATACTGGTTCGGTTGCTCACATTTGTAACTCGAAACAGGTGCTGCAGAATAAACGGAAGCTAGCGAAGAACGAGGTGACGATGCGCGTGGGAAACGGATCAAAGGTTGATGTGATCGCGGTCGGCACGCTACCTCTTCATCTACCATCGGGATTAGTTTTATACTTAAATAATTGTTATTTAGTGCCTGCGTTGAGCATGAACATTATATCGGGATCTTGTTTATTGCGAGACGGTTACTTGTTTAAGTCAGAGAATAATGGTTGTTCGATTTATATGAGTAATATGTTTTACGCACATGCACCTTTGATAGATGGTCTATTCTTATTGAATCTCGATAGTGGAAATACACATATCAACAATATTGAGGCTAAACGTTTGAAATCAAGCGATAATTCGACCTATATGTGGCACTGTCGTCTTGGTCACATTGGAGTGAAGCGTATGAAGAAACTCCATTCCGATGGACTTCTTGAATCACTTGATTTTGAATCACTTGAAAGATGCGAAGCATGTCTGATGGGAAAAATGACCAAGACTCCATTTTCTGGTATGATGGAGCGAGCTACGGACTTATTGGAAATCATACATACTGATGTGTGTGGTCCAATGAGTGTAGCATCCTGCGGTGGTTATCGTTATGTTCTTACCTTCACAGATGATTTGAGTAGATATGGGTATATCTATTTCATGAAACATAAGTCCGAAACTTTCGAGAAGTTTAAGGAGTTTCAAAGTGAGGTAGAGAATCAACGTAACAAGAAGATTAAATTTCTACGTTCTGATCGTGGAGGTGAATATCTAAGTTACGAGTTTGGCGAGCATTTAAAGAAGTGCGGAATACTTTCACAATTGACACCGCCGGGAACACCACAGCGTAATGGTGTGTCCGAACGTCGTAATCGAACTCTCTTAGATATGGTTCGTTCTATGATGTCACTTACAGATTTACCGCTATCATTTTGGGGTTATCCATTAGAAACAGCCGCATTCACTTTAAATAGGGCACCGTCTAAATCCGGTGAAACGACACCGTTTGAATTATGGTTTGGGAAGAAACCTAAATTGTCGTTCCTTAAAGTTTGGGGATGCGAGGCCTATGTAAAGAAGTTACAACCGGACAAGCTTGAACTCAAAGCGGAAAAATGCATCTTCATAGGATACCCGAAGGAAACTATTGGGTATACCTTCTATCATAGATCCGAAGGCAAAATCTTCGTTGCCAAGAATGGATCCTTTCTAGAGAAGGAATTTCTCTCGAAAGAAGTGACTGGAAGGAAAGTAGAACTCGACGAGGTTGTCGAACCTTCTCTCGAAATTGCGAGTAGCACAGCACCGGAAGAAGTTCCTGTGGTGCCTGCACCAATTAGAGAGGAAGCTAATGATGATGATCATGAAACTTCGGTTGAAGTTGCTATAGAGCCTCGGAGGTCAACGAGAACTCGTACCACTCCAGATTGGTATGATTCCGTTATGAGTGTCATGTTGGTGGACAACACCGATGACCCCGAGACATATGAGGAAGCGATGATGAGCCCATATTCCAATAAATGGCAAGAAGCCATGAAATCCGATATTGGATCCATGTACGAAAACCAAGTATGGAGTTTGGTGGACTTACCGGATGGCCGGAAGGCTGTCGAGAACAAATGGATTTTCAAGAAGAAAACAGATGCTGATGGTAATGTTACTGTCTATAAAGCTCGACTTGTCGCAAAAGGGTTTCGACAAATTCAAGGAGTTGACTACGATGAGACTTTCTCACCAGTAGCGAAGCTAAAGTCTGTGAGGATTATGTTAGCAATCGCTGCATATTATGATTATGAGATATGGCAGATGGATGTCAAAACAGCATTCCTCAATGGAGATATTGATGAAGAGTTGTATATGATGCAACCCAAAGGTTTTGTCGATCCTAAAGATGCTAACAAGGTATGCAAACTTCAACGGTCCATCTATGGATTGAAGCAAGCATCCCGAAGTTGGAATCAACGTTTTGATAAGGTAATCAAAAGTTTTGGTTTTATACAAACTTATGGAGAAGCTTGTATTTACAAGAAAGTGAGTGGGAGCTCTGTAGCATTCTTAATACTATATGTGGATGACATATTGTTGATTGGGAATGATGTAGACCTTCTTAATAGTGTCAAGGAATATTTGAATAATAGTTTTTCAATGAAGGATCTTGGTGAAGCAGCTTACATATTAGGCATAAAGATTTATAGAGATAGATCGAAACGCCAAATATCATTGTCACAGAGTACATATTTGGACAAAGTTCTAAAAAAGTTTGGAATGGAAGAAAGCAAGAAAGGGTTCTTGCCCATGTTGCCCAATACGACCTTGAGTAAAACTCAAAGTCCAACATCGGCAGAAGATAGAGAAAGGATGGGTAAGAATCCCTATGCCTCAGCCATAGGATCTCTAATGTATGCCATGCTATGTACTAGACCCGACATTGCATATGCTGTTAGTTTAACTAGCAGATATCAAAGTGATCCAGGAGTGGATCATTGGACAGCGGTCAAAAACATCCTTAAGTACTTGAGAAGAACTAAGGATATGGTTCTTTCTTATGGAGGTGATGAACAGCTCGTTGTTAATGGTTACACCGATGCTTGTTGGAACACCGATCCGGATGATTCTAAATCACAATCTGGATACGTATTTATTTTGAATGGTGCAGCAGTTAGCTGGAGGAGTGCAAAGCAAAGCGTTGTGGCGAGATCTTCAACTGAATCGGAATACATGGCTGCTTCGGAGGCTTCACAAGAAGCGATATGGATGAAAGAGTTCATTACAGAGATGGGTGTGGTTCCAAGTGCGCTGGACCCAATGTCTATCTACTGTGATAACATGGGCGCCATAGCCAATGCGCAAGAACCAAGGTCACACAAGAAGCTGAAGCATATCAAGCTGCGTTTCCACGCTATTCGAGAACATATCCAGGATGGGGATATAAAGATTTGCAAAGTACACACAGATCTGAATGTGGCGGATCCGTTGACTAAACCTCTCCCGAGGGCAAAACATGACCAACACCAAACTGCCATGGGTGTTCGGTATATTACCATGTAATCAAGATTAGATGACTCTAGTGCAAGTGGGAGACTGTTGGAGATATGCCCTAGAGGCAATAATAAATGTAGTTATTATTATATCTTTGTGTTTATGATAAATGTTTATATTCATGCTATAATAGTATTAACAAGGAAACATTAATACTTGTGTGATTTGTAAACTTAATTTGAAGTCCCTAGTATAGCCTCTATACTTCACTAGCTTGTTGGTTGATTAAATGATTGTGGTTTCCATATCATGAACATTGAGATGTTTTCAACAACAAGATCATATCGTTAGGAGAATGATATGGTGGACATACTCCTATTGATAAGCGTAGCATAAAGATCAAGTCATTTCAATAGTTCAATTGCTATATGCTTTCTGATACATAGTAACCTAATTCCTTCGACCATGAGATCATGCATATCACCTTTACCGGATGGATGCTTTGATGACATCAAACACCACACCGTAACTGGGTGGCTATAAAGGTGGCATTAAGTGTTCGGAAAGTATTGGTTGAAACACATGGATCAAGAGTGGGATTTGTCCATCCACATGACGGATAGATATACTCTGGGACCTCTCGGTGGAATGTCATCCAATTGGCTTGCAAGCATGTGACTTGGTCACAAGGGATCACATATCACGGGAACGAGAAAAGAGTACTTATCTGTAACGAGGTTGAACTAGGTATGCAGAGATACCGACGATCATAACCTCGGATAAGTAAACTATCGTTAGACAAAGGGAAATTGGTATCGTATGTAAGTGGTTCATTCGATCGCAAAGTAATCGTAGAAATATGTGGGATCCATATGAATTTCCAGATTCCTCTATTGGTTATTGTTCGGAGAAGTGTCTCGATCATGTCCGCATAATTCACGAACCGTAGGGAGACACACTTAAGGATTCGACGTTGTTTTGAGTAGTTATGGTATTATGAGAAAGAGACTGAATGTTGTTCGGAGTCTCGGATGGGATCCGGGATATCACGAGGTGATCCGGAATGGTCCGAGAATAAGATTCATATAAGGAAAGTCCCGTTTCGGAGTTCGGGAATGATTCCGGTGTTTTCATCGGGAATGTTCTAGAAGGTTTCGGATTGTCCGGCACTCCGGGGGGGAGGGTACATGAGTGTGTCGTTGAATGATTGCATCATGTACTAAGTGTTTTTGCTGTTCCAAAAACATGAAAGTCAAATTGCCAGTTTGAAAGTCAAACGGCTAAAACAGGAAACTGTGGGAAACAAGCAAGAGGAGTTGGAACCAACTTGGAGGAGGAGTCCCACTCCTCCAGGCCGGCGCCCAGCCCTAGGCCGAGTTGGGGAGGGACTCCCTCCCTCCCCTGGCGCGCCTAGCCCCTCCACCCATAAAAGGAGGGGCAGGGCTCCTCCTTGAGACACACAAGTTTCCACCTCTAATCTCAGGTTTAGAGCCGTTTGGTTTAGAGCTTCTAATTGCTTTAGCCTGCGGTTTAGAGCCTTCTAATTGGTGTGTCTAATCTCTAGACCACTAATAGCCCTCTCTCATAATCCACCATACTCGCTCCGGCTTAAGGCGAAGCCCTGCGGGATCTCCCCTCTACTTCCGGTACCACGCCGCTGTGCTGCCGGAATCGCGAGGAGAGTGCTACAACCTCCGCTGCCTGCTGGAAAAAGGGAGAGGAAGGTCTTCGTCGAGTACCGAACGTGTGACCGACTGCGGAAGCGCTGCCGGAACGCAGCGCCGGAAGGATCGTCCACACGATCTTCAGATCGGAAAGAGTACGACTACATCACCCACGAGAATCCGCTCTCGTTAAACACTTTGGAATCTTCGAGGGTAAGTTATTCCATCGACTCGCTGCTATAATCTAGTAGATAGATCTTGGCTTGTTTGTTTGTATGCGATAGAAATTTTTTGTTTTCCATGCTACGAACCCCTACACCAACATGGTTTTACATCATCCTATGACCTAGTCAAACACAAAACAAGAGAGAGCTACGCCGGTCTACCCCTGTTAGAAGAATGTCTAGGGGGGTAGACGATCCGAGCCCCGCAGATCAGGGTTTCGCCGGAGGAAGACCACGAGAACGTCGGAATCAGATGAAAACTTGCATGTGTCCCTAGCATATGTGTGTGAGTGTGGTGCAAGGTTGGTATAGGTGATTGCATGTGTCCCCCCTCGCATGCATGCGCTCTAACCTAGAAGCGAAAGGATCTGGACCTGTATAAGGGGGAATCTCCCAGTTCCGGTGAAACGGGGTAGGATAGTGCCCCAACTTGTGAACCAACATGGTTTTACATCATCCTATGACCTAGTCAAACATAAAACAAGAGAGAGCTACGCCGGGCTACCCCTGTCAGAAGAATGTCTAGGGGGGTAGACGATCCGAGCCCCACAGATCAGGGTTTCGCCGGAGGAAGACCACGAGAACGTCGGAATCAGATGAAAACTTTCATGTGTCCCTAGCATATGTGTGTGAGTGTGGTGCAAGGTTGGTATAGGTTATTACATGTGTCCCCCCGCGCATGCATGCCCTCTAACCTAGAAGCGAAAGGTTCTGGACCTGTATAAGGGGGAATCTCCCTGTTCCGGTGAAACCGGGTAGGATAGTGCCCCAACTTGTGAACCAACATGGTTTTACATCATCCTATGACATAGTCAAACACAAAACAAGAGAGAGTACGTCGGGCTACCCCTGTCAGAAGAATGTCTAGGGGGGTAGACGATCCGAGCCTCGCAGATCAGGGTTTCGCCGGAGGAAGACCACGAGAACGTCGAAATCAGATGAAAACTTGCATGTGTCCCTAGCATATGTGTGTGAGTGTGGTGCAAGGTTGGTAGGTCCCATGTGTAAGTCCCAAGTGTGATCCCCTTTGTAGACATGCGTTAATACTTAGTAAAATCCTGGATATATACGTGGAAACTCCCGCCACTGGTTCTGTCTACCCTCTTGAGGAGCGAACGATAGTTTCTCTAGTAGATATAGCATGTACCAGCTCTTCATAAGGATTGAGACCATGGAAATATGAACTTTGCAATAGACCATAAGCTTCTGGAGGATGCTGAACTTCATTTCCATTAGGTGGGTGCCTAGTCACAAACTTTGAGAAACAATCCTCAACCAATCATCAAGAGTAGAATTTCCCCTCACGGTAGAGCTGACCAACAAAACCAAGCAAGCTGTTGGACTACTTTTGAATCTTTCAAGGTCACTCTTTGGGTCAATCAAAAGACCAAGATGAGAGGATTTCACGACAAAGTCTGAAATTTGTTGTTTGACATCCTTTATAGATTGTTCTCAATTTTGAGTACCTCAAGGACATGCATGCATGTGCCCTAGCACATGCATGAAAGTGTGGTGCTATGTTGGAACATACAAAAATGAACTACTAGTCTCCGGGTGCTTGCATGTGTCCCCCCTCGCATGCATGCGCTCTAACCTAGAAGCGAAGGTTCTGGACCTGTATAAGGGGGAATCTCCCCGTTCCGGTGAAACCGGGTAGGATAGTGCCCCAACTTGTGAACCAACATGATTTTACATCATCCTATGACCTAATAAAACACAAAACAAGAGAGAGATACGCCGGGCTACCCCTGTTAGAAGAATGTCTAGGGGGGTAGACGATCCGAGCCCCCAGATCAGGGTTTCGCCGGAGGAAGACCACGAGAACGTCGGAATCAGATGAAAACTTGCATGTGTCCCTAGCATATGTGTGTGAGTGTGGTGCAAGGTTGGTATATGTGCTTGCATGTGTCCCCCCTCTCATGAATGCGCTCTAACCTATAAGCGAATGTTCTGGACCTGTATAAGGGGGAATCTCCCCGTTCTAGTGAAACCGGGTAGGATAGTGCCCCAACTTGTGAACCAACATGGTTTTACATCATCCTATGTCCTAGTCAAACACAAAATAAGAGAGATCTACGTCGGGCTACCCCTATCAGAAGAATGTCTAGGGGGGTAGACGATCCAAGCCCCGCAGATCAGGGTTTCGCCGGAGGAAGACCACGAGAACGTCGGAATCAGATGAAAACTTGCATGTGTCCCTAGCATATGTGTGTGAGTGTGGTGCAAGGTTGGTAGGTCCCATGTGTAAGTCCCAAGTGTGACCCGTTTTTAGACATGCGTTAATACTTAGTAATATCCTGGATATATACGTGGAAACTCTCGCCACTGGTTCTGTCAACCCTCTTGAGGAGCGAACGATAGTTTCTATTGTAGATATAGCATGTGCCAGCTCTTCATAAGGATTGAGACCATGGAAATATGAACTTTGCACTAGACCATAAGCTTCTGGAGGATGCTAAAATTCATTTCCATTAGGTGGGTGCCTAGTCACAAACTTTGAGAAACAATTCTCAACCAATCGTCAAGAGTAAAATTTCCCCTCACGATAGAGCTGACCAACAAAACCAAGCAAGTTGTTGGACTATTTTTGAATCTTTCAAGGTCACTCTTTGGGTCAATCAAAGACCAAGATGAGAGGATTTCACGACAAAGTCGGAAATTTGTTGTTTGACATCCTTTATAGATTGTTCTCAATTTTGAGTACCTCAAGGACATGCATGCATGTGCCCTAGCACATGCATGAAAGTGTGGTGCTATATTGGAACATACAAAAATTAACTACTAGTCTTCGGGTGCTTGCATGTGTCCCCCCTCGCATGCATGCGCTCTAACCTAGAAACGAAAGGTTCTGGACCTGTATAAGGGGGAATCTCCCTGTTCCGGTGAAACCGGACCGTATAAGGGGGGTGCATGTATATAGTGATCAAGACCACAATAACCTATGATCATATGTGTGTGCTCATGATCCTATGAAATAATATCACCTAACATATATGCAATAAAATCCTTGCTAACTAAATGAAAGAAAAAGGTGAAAAAATGCTTTGCCGTGTATACAGAGAAATACACACGGCAAAGAATATCTTTGCCGTGTACCTGACGGCGAGGGCACACGGCAAAGATTCTGCCGTCAGCCCCTGCCGGCGGGTGACCCTGCGAGGTCACGGGGCCCACTTCTTTGCCGTGAATATATCTTTGCCGTGTGTCTTCATTGACTTTGCTGTGCTGATTTTTGTTGCCGTGTGTTCTCGTCTATCCATTGCCGTGTTTATTTCTTTGCCGTGTTCGTTTTCTGCAGTTTGCCGTGCACCTGTTCTTTGTCGTGTTCCTCTTGGTTTACACACGGCAAAGATCAGCTTTGCCGTGTTCTGGGCCTTTTGGCACACGGCAAAGAGCTGGGCACACGACAGCGCACATTTTTCCCGTAGTGCTAGGTGTCGTCACGGCAACAAGGTGGGACCCGCGACCCCACGGGTCCACTTGATGGGGAGGAGGTAATGGCTGCAGAATGTAGCCATTTTTTCGTGTGCCCTCCCAGCCCTGTGCCATGTGTATTCCGCAGTATATACTGCCTTTTTTCTTTTTTTCCTTTTATCACATTACTCTTAGGAAAATCATAAAATCATTCTAATTTATAAAATACAGATAATATATCAAAATTTGCAGAAAAATTAGGTCTATCTATTTACACTCAAATATTATATATTTATATTCAATATGAATCTTCATGCTCACCGTTCTGATCATAGTTTAAAAGAGGCATAAAAATTCAAAAATGATCGAAACAATGTGAAACCTTCTCATGGTGTCATATTTGGAAGGAAAAATATCAAACTTGGTATATTTATTATGTCTCAAAAATGCCTTCACAAAATGGCCTATCTTATTCGAGGTTTTTTGTATTTCGGGTCAAATGACCAATGTTATGGCTAGAATCATGGCATAGTTTGTGATAATATGCCAATAATATGTATGCATGTGCATCATGGGATGGCGAACAATATTGTAGAAGGAAGTTTTCATTTTTGTCGCACCAAAAAGCTATTTTACATTTTCCGAGCGCAAAAAAGGGGGTTTTATAAAGCAACCACCAAATAACTAATTCAAAATGCTATCACCAGATTTTTCAAAAATACTAGAACATCTTACATGGACAATGTCCCAACAGGGGGATCTCAAAACTTTCCGTCCACCCCAGGTGAAAAAGACAACTTCCTATCGAATTAGTAGGAAGTGACTCATATATGAACTATAGGTACTTGATCTGATCCTCATTATTTTTTTAAAAAATCATTTTTAGGTTCACAATATGCTATTTCATCAGAGATCGAATGCAAGTTTAGCGAGGCTCAGCCCCGAGCTAAGAATCTTCTTGCCCACTGTTCGACAAAGTTTGACGATAGTTTAAAACGGGGATAAAAAAATTCAAAAATGATCAAAACAATGCGAAACCTTCGCGTAGTGTCATATTATGTGACATAGTTGGAAAGAAAAATATCAAACTTGGTATATTTATTATGCCACAAAAAAACCTTCATAAAATGACCTATCTCATTCAAGGTTTCCTGGCTTTCGGGTCAAATGACCAATATCATGGCTAGAATCAAGGCATAGTTTATGATAATGTGTCCATATTCTGCATACATGTGTATCATGGGACGACGAACAATGTTGCAGGAGGAAGTTTTCCATTTTCCGAGCGCAAAAAAGAGGGTTTTGTGAAGCAACCACCAAATAGCTAATTCAAAATGCTACCACCCCATTTTTCAAAAGTTTATATGAATGTCATATTTGGATTCCTCACATTTTTATGATTTATTTAGTCATTTTATTTTCCGAATTATGATTTACGGATTTCAATATCTGAATAATTCCATATTAAATAGAAAAAGGCTAAAAAGTAAAATCATTTTATTTTTTATTTGGATTTAAGATTATTATTACTTATTCATTGTTATCTACTTAAATAATTGTTTAGAATCTAAAACTGATATGTGTGACATCATGGTCCAAGAGTTAATAGGATTTATGTGAAAGTATTATCGACAAGCTTTGATTTTTTTCTCGGAAGCTCATTCGGAAAAAACAAAAAAGTTAAGCGTTCTAGTGCTAGAGTAGTGTTAGGATGGGTGATCGAAGGGAAAGTTCCGTTATGAGTGCAATTTGACCTAATATTAAGCATACTTAGGGTTAAAATATTCTATATGAGATTAACGAGTAAAAAAATATTCAAAAAAGTTTGAAAAACAATTGATATTTTTTCAATTTTTTTGAAAATACAGCATCTTTACCGTGTAATTTTCCATGAGACACACGACAAAGGAAGCCTCTTTGTCGTGTACTTTTTAAGGAGACATACGGCAAATAATAAACGCGGTCATCTTTACGTGAACCGTCATCTCACTTTACTTTGTCGTGTCTACGCATAAGACACACGACAAAGGGCCTTTGTCGTGGGGTATTTGCCACACGGAAAAGGTTTTTCCGTGTTCCGGGTGGCCTTTGTTGTGCGCGGATGCCCATATGGCAAAGAACCTATGTCCGGTAGTGAAACAGGTTCAGTAGTGATTAGTTATAACTTAACGCCCTTACGCTAGTAGAAAACATGCCTTTTATTCGAAGAATTAGTCTTAGTCGTGTTTAGATCCGGGACTAATGATGCGGTTCCAACGGCTATAAACCATCACAGGGTACGTTGACCTTTAGTCCCAGTTCAAACGGTACCTTTAGTCCCGGTTAGAGAGGCCTAGTATCAGTTAGTGTATCCTATCGGTAGTAAAGATGGACTTTAGTCCTAGTTGGTATCTCCTATCGGGACTAATGTGATTTCTATATCATCTTCCTCCTCGCCCCGAGCTATACTTTATTTTCAAGGTGCTTTATCCTCTCCGTTTCCTCCTTAGCTCGAGTTTATCCCCATTTTTTACAAAATTTGTCAAGATTTAGGGACGCCCCATCTATCCAAGGGTTCTAAAAGGTTAACGACTTCATTCTTTCATCTTTTATTGCTAGTTTAGCTCTAGTGGCGGAGCTGCATGTATCCAAGGAGGTGCATGTGCACCAGGGTAAATGAATATTTGACCTTGCAATTAGCTTCAAAACTAGTATGTGCACCCTTGTAATACATGATTAGTGCACCTTGGTGAGCCAAATCAGCCCATATTACTAGGTTGTGCACCCTGATTGAGTTTAATCTAGCTCCGCCACCGTTTGGCTCATTTCATTCTCTTGTAGTTGGATTTGTAGGTTTGGTTTAGGAGTAATTTTTGCAATAATGAAATTTCGTCACAACTTTACTTTGGTTATAATGTGATGAACTTGTATTAATTTGGTCACTTCCTGATGATGTTGTGCAATGGTTTTTGATATAGTTGTATAATGCAGATTTGGCCCTCCCCTAAGCTCGAGTTGATCCCCATTTTCACACGATTTAACAAGATTTGGCGATACCCCATCTATCCAATGGTTCTAATAGGTTAGCAACTCCATCCTTTCATCTGTAATTGCTAGTTTAACTCGTTTCATGCTCTCGAACTAGAGATATTTGTAAACACTGCATCTTCAAATTCTGGATGGTTATAAACAAAATAACATCATCATTATGCATAGACATATATATGTGATGTCTACACACTTATATTCTTGTAGACAGTTGTTGAGCCTCCAAGTGCAGAGGTTTGTAGAACAGCGGCAAGTTTGCCTTAAGTGGATTACCCAAGGTTTATCGAACTCAGGAAGGAAGTGGTCAAAGGTATCCCTCTCAAGCAACTCTACAATCAAGATACAAGAAGTCTCTTATATCCCCAACACACCCAATACACTTGACAGGTGTATAGGTGCACTAGTTCGGCGAAGAGATAGTGAAATACAAGTGGTATGGATGATTGTAAGTGGTAAATGTGCTAGAAAAGAGCTTCTGACGGGAGGAAAAGGTTGGAAGCAAGCAAACATGCAACAGATCTAGTTGTGAATGGTGTTTCAATGTTTAGAAACAAGGCCTAGGGATCATACTTTCACTAGTGAATGCTCTCGCATATAAATATCTTCTCTTAATGATACTACCCTGAAGTACTCTCTGGTTGAACACTCTAATCCATGGTAGGTCTATAACAACACACCTTAATGTCCGTCTTCCCCATCTAGATAACCCCACACTGTCACCTTGAGCGCTAGATGGTTCCAACAAACACCATAATATTATAAAGACAACCAACTCAAAATATACTCATGACAAGGATTTATGAACTCTAGCCTAAGTTCCACCACGGCGTGCACGCTGTCAATTTCACACACGTGGGGAGAGCATAGATCTATTGAAGCACTTGAGTAGCAAGGTAGATCTACTTGATTACAAAGCTCATGACCACAATATGATCATACATATATATATATATATATATATATATATATATATATATATATATATATATAGAGAGAGAGAGAGAGAGAGAGAGAGATAAACACATAGCTACCGGTAGAGCCCTTAGCCTCGAGGAAGAACTACTCCCTCCTCATCATGGGAATCAACAACGGTGATGAAGATGGCGATGGAGATCGATGGAGATGACTCCGGGGGCACTTCCCCGTTTCGGCAGTGACATGGTATCAGGAAGAGGCGAGGAAGAGCCTCCATGCCCGTCACTGTGACGCTCAAGGCACAGAGGGTTCCTAGGAGTCGGAGGAGTCGAGGCATCCGAAGACTCGCTGGAGCTCCGCGATCGTTTGCGCGTGTGGTCCTCGCTCGACTCGTTGGCATCTTCCGCCGGAGATCGCGCCGACGGCAGCTCGGACACGGAATCCACCACGTCATTATCCGGAGCATTCGAAAATAACTCAGGCAATGGCGGCACCATGCCCGGCACCTTGAAGCTCTGCAAAAAAGAAGGACCTTTGTTAGCAAACAAAGGAAAATAAATATGCAGTCGACGAAAAGCGCTACGCGCACGAATCTACACCTGCGGAACAGCCAGCATCGAAGAAAACGGAGGAGTCAGCGACTTCCCCGGGATTTTTTCTCCGGCCTTGAACTTCAGCAGCAAGCGAAGGGCCCTGTCAAGATCTCCCTCGGAGATTTTCTCAGCCGAAACTCTCATCGGATCACGACGCCCAGAATAAAGAAACATCGGGTGCGCCCTAGCCTAGAGAGGCTGCACCCGACGCTCGAGAAACATGCGGATAATATCCACGCCGTTCACTTCCTTCTCCGGGATCAACTGGAGATCCTCCACCCGACGGTAAAGGGCCTCTATCTCCTCTAACTCGCCATCCAAGATCTGGTTTTTCCAGGACCTTTTCGGCTCGATTATCTGGGAGGGGTCGAAAGGAGCAAGACCAAAATGCTGCCCAGCTACTGTGGAATCGCGAATGTAAAACCACCGCCTCCGCCAGTACTGGATAAACTCAGACATAGAGAAAGAAAAGAAAATAATATTGGCCTTGAGGGAGATGATGCAACCCCCAATGGGATACACACCATCCGAACTGGATTGCCTCTTCACGGAATAGAGTTTCCGGAAGAGGCCAAAATGCGGCTCGATACCGAGCCAGCACTCACAGAAAGTGATGAAACAAGCAATGTGAAGAAGAGAATTGGGCGAAAGATGATGCAGCTGGAAGCCATAGAGAAAGAGCAGCCCACGAAGGAAGTCGTGGACTGGGAAGGAAAACCCACGCATAACGAAGGCAAGAAACATAACCCGATACCCAGCGGGGGGACGGGGGATTACCTCATTGCCGGGGAGTCTGACGGCCTCCCTATCCTGCGGGATCAAGCCCCGCTCGCGAATCTTGCGGAGGTCACTCTCCCGCGTCTTTGATCGCCGCCAACCACCGTCGGTGATACGGGTAGCGGTGGCGCCTTTCTTTCCTCCGGCGGCGCTGGTACCAACCGTGGATGATGACTTCTTCGGTTTCCCCATCGCACTACGGCGGCGCCAGCGGTGAGAGCGCAGAAGGGAAGATGGAAATGTGGAAGGATATTCCAGCGTGCAGCAAGAATTGCTAGAGCACAAGGAGGCAGTGAAAACAAGAGTAGATGCGGTGAAAACAAACTGCAGCTTTCCCTAATGATTATAATGGCAAAGACGATGCACGACAACCGTCCATCAAGAAGACCTAACGCCAACGGCAGATCTGGCCATACACGTGTCAGCATCACAACGAACCGTCGTTATCATGCCGTCCACTACACGCGGAAATCTAGGAGACGCCGTAATTATCTCCACGCCGCGCGTGACCGGTCAATTCAAGGTCAGCAAGTGGGACCAACGTTCGCCCAGTCAAGTCATCTCTGGCGCAGCAGACGCTTAAGGTCATTGATCGTCAGCACTGATGTCATCAAAAGCTATACTAGCAACAACTACAAATTCTTTGGCTTCAAAGATAAGAGTACTCACTCGAATCTACGATTCGACTAAATACTCGGGGGCTACTCCTATTAGGAGCGCTGGCCGCGCACCCGAAAGATGAATAAAACGAACTATTTCTTCGAGTCCTACGTCGAGTCTACGACTCCACTACGGACTCGGGGGCTACTCCCATAGGGAAGATGGATTTAATCATCCGAAAATTTTTGAGTCCTACGGACAACAACTGAACAATGTTTGAACTAAAGTATCCGCTCGAGTCTACGACTCGAACAGACACTCGGGGGCTACTCCCATAGGGAGCGCTGGTCGCGCACCCTATGAAATCTTCGACTGCGATCCTTCGGACCAGCATGCAAAAACTTTTCGGCAACTCCGGCCCAACAAAACACCGAGTGAGCAACGATCTCCTTGGCCACCCGAAACACCTCCGCGGCGACAAACATTCGGATGTTGTGTCTGCGACACAAAGATAAGACCTACAGATATCATCTGATGGCCTGGCAACGCACACGACTGCGCTCTGCTAGTAAAGACCCGTACTAACAGGTGCGATGAAAAATCCCGACGGACGCGTTGGGTACATCAATTAAATTCACTGGAATTCCACTCCTGTAAGTCCTCCGCGGCCTGAGTCGAATTACGCCAGCATATGTTCCAGTTTCGAGTTGAGGGACTCGAACCTGAGGAAGATCGTGTTGTTTCGTCCTAAGACAGATAAATGACCCTGATCCGTCGGATGAGTCAGGCACACGCATCAACAATCCCTACACACATATTGTTTAATACATAGTTGCACCCGAAGGATTAAAGAGTCCTCAGCCGAATCTACGATTCGACTGATCACTCGGGGGCTACTGACATGGTTATACCCTTCGGGTACGTGATCTCAGCATGCCTGGTCCAGCCCAAGGAAGGCCCACGGCGGATGTACGCCGGCCCATGAAGACTTTCGGGTGGCCCAGGCCCATGACGTCTTCGGATCCTTGGAGAGCAAGACTAGAGTAGATAGGAAATTCAAAGGGGTAAAACCCTAAAACCTGTAACCGACTAGGTCTATGCCCGGGACCTGCCTAAGTCTAATAAAGGCCAGGAGGGCACGACCTAGATCTCTCGACTCATACCTTCGCATACACACCTCCACGCCAGATTGCATCTGCACACCCCTGTAACCTTCGGTTCCGCGTAATCAAGAGTAGACAAGCAGGAGTAGGGTTTTCCCTCCGGGGGCCTGAACCTGGGTAAGCCTTGTGTCCCCGTGTGGCTTGTTTGCTAACCGTGCCACGATCTCTAGCATCCCCATCTTCTCCAAAACCCAAGTCCATAACAATGGGCATTGATGAGATCAAACCTCGTCAGGCAGCATGCCGGAACAGAGACTTTGTGTCCCCCGAATCTCCCATTCACTGGCGGCGGCATTGTGGAGGTTTTCGTGGATTTCCGCCAGATGATTTAGGGTTTTTGGGCCGAAGGCTTCTTATAGGCGAAGGAGGCAAGGTCGGTGGAGGGCCAGGGGGCCCACACCCCCTGTAGGCGCCACCAGGGCTAGCCCGTGCCCACCTAGGGCCAGGGGTGCTCCTCATTCTCTGCTTCGTGGTTCCGTGTCGTGCTGGGTAAAATAATGACTTTGGTTTTTGTCTCGTCCAATTCCGAGAATATTGATTTTCTGCCTTTTCTAGAACCAAAAACAGAAGAAAACAGGCAACTCGCACCGTGACATCTTATTAATAGGTTAGTACCAGAAAACATATAAAAACACCTCAAAGTGTAGACAAAGCAAAGAAAAGTAGATACTAAACAAGCATGGAACATCAAAAATTATAGATACGTTTTTAACGTATCAATATGTACCATAGTAAATAATAATAATCACAAAATTGTAACAAAAATAGAGTTAATTCAAAAAATATTTATAAGAAGACACAATAGCTCAATACATCTTTGAGAAGTTCCTCGAGGTCAATGTATGGGAGTGCCTCTATGGCGAGCTCCTCGAAGATGTCTGAGGATAAGGTCCTAAGACACCTTCGAGAAGCTCCGCCCTAGTGGTATCCCTCTCGCACCATCTTGCAGTTTATAACTTCTCTAGCTAGATAAATATGCTCGGGAGCTAAAAATTCACATATATGGGAGTGCCTCTATGGCGAGCTCATCGAAGATGTCTGAAGGCTGGATCCTAAGACATCTTCGAGAAGCTTCGCGGTAGTGGTGTCCCTTGCACCATCTTGCTGTCCATAACTTCACAAGGATTCATCTTGCCTATTTATAGATTAAGGGTCACAACATAGTGTCGACACTCACCCCTGGCATAGTACCGCCACTCACGACATAGTGCTGACACACATCCATGACAGCCTGCCACAACCCCTTTAGTCATGGTTGGTGTCTCCGACCGGGACTAAATATGGAGTAGAATGTTTTTTAAATCAGTTCATAGTTTTAGTATGTAGTATGTCATCGCATCCGGAGTAGAAGTACCGTATAGTTGCGTGCATATAATTTTAGATCGGGACTAACTTTAGCATCATAATTGTATTTGATATGCTCATGTCATGCGTATGAGCTAGCCATGGATGTACGCTGACTGATGCTCTAGCGAGTTCATTAAAGACGTGCGTTCTTTTCTTGATGTGGCTGAAGCAAAAAAGCGTAATGGTTTTATATGTTGTCCATGTGGTGTCTGTTGGAATCAGATGGATTATTCTTTCTCAGAAATCCTTCACAACCACCTTTTTCGGTCCGATTTCATATCCAGCTATAATTGTGGACCAAGCATGGAGAAATAAGGGTTATTATAGAAAATAACAAAGAAAAATAGAATGATGACAACTATCCTATATTTCCTGAATATGGTGGTATTACAATAAAATACAATGAAGAAGAAGCTGAAGAATGGGCATCAGATTCGTGCGACCAGGAGGATCAGAGGAGCGCCGCCGCCGTTCGTTGAGGGGAAGGAGGAGCCCAACGCCTCCATCCGGCACCGACCCCATGGAGGAGCCCTGCGCCGTTCATGGAGGGAGAAGGAGGAGCTCCATACCGCCGTTCGGAGGAGTCCCACGCCGCTGCGTCGCCGCGCCGCCGCCCTCCCTGCGCCGTCGTTCGTGGAGGAACCCCGCACCGCCCCTCCGCCGCCTCCTCCCGCCATATCCTCTATCGCCGCCTCCTGCTGGTGAGTTCACATGCAACTCCACTTATTTAGTTTTTTAGTTAGGGTATTTAGATTATTATTGTTAAGTACTATTAGTTAGGGTATTTAGATTATTATTAGAATATTAAGGTATTATTATTTAGGGTATTATTAGAAATATTAGTTAGGGTATTATTAGTTAGTGTATTTAGAATATTTAGGTATTGTTTAGGGTATTTAGGTATTTAAATTATTAGGCAATGTGTAGGAATGTTTTAGGCAGTGTGTAGGAATGTATTAGGGCAGATAAATATTTATAATTAGGGTAGATAAATAGATAGAATAGTTTGTTTTAGGATATTGTTTAGAAATATTTTATACAAATAAGTGGTTGAGAAGTATTAATCTCGTAATTAACTCTTTAGAAAATAAGTGTTTTAGGGGATTCTTTTTCATTTAGTGTTTATGATTTAAGTAGTATTAATCTTATAAATTCAATATATTTTATTTTGTAAATTAGAAAAATAAGTGTAATATATCAAAATGTTCAAAAAAAGGATTATTTAGGAATATTGCTTTGAAAATAGGATTATTTAGGGTTTAGGCTAGAAAATAGAAATACAAATAGGATTTATAGAAATGTTATGTTAATGCAAAATTGTTTTATATTTGTTCTATATTAGTTAAGCTATGGATTACGGGGCAGAGACGGTGAAGAGGATGTGCTCGACATTATAAATGAGGGTGGAGCACATTACATTGGAGCAGGCGACGGTGGACCAGATGACAACTCACTATATCTGAATGAGTCCGGTGATGGAATGGAGCCAGTAGAACAAAGAAACGAAGCGCAAACAAGCACTGATTGCGATGATGGCTCACAAAATGTTGGACCCTTAACAAAGTCCAGCGAGGTATATTAAGCGTCTGGTGATCACTAGTTGATGTATTAATTGATTTTTATATATATATATATATATATATATATTAATGAATGTATCTTTTCTTAGACCTCCGCATCGAGCCAATCTTCTAAAAGGAAAAGAGGCCGGGCCAAAAAGATAGCCGATGGTACGCATCTCACAGTTGAATTAATCTATAAAGATGGCCAACCGTTGGAGCCCAGAGTGAAAGCAAGTGCATTTGTACATCAAGCCGGAGTGTTTGTTAGAGACAACATCTCGATCACCACTTGAGATTGGCATAAGCCAGCAAAGGCAGTTTGGGCTAGTTTTATCGATGACAGAGCCAAAGATTTTCTTTGGGAATTGCTCATGTCACATTCCAGCCTACTAGTCTTGGATTCTGATGAGCTCACATAGGCACTAACATTGAAAGTCGACACAATTCTAGAGCTAGAAGAAAAGATTATACCAAAAATATGTCAAGAAAAAAAGCTCCAAAATTCACTGGCATACTAGAGAAGCAGCGGGATAACTGGGCTGCATATGTGGAGTACAAGGAATCAAAAGAACCTAAGCAAAGATTAGAAAAGAATAAGATAAACGATGCGAAAAAGAAATATCACAATAAGATAAGGACATGTGGCTAAAAGAGTGCCATGCCTAAGTGGGATTAAACTGAAAAAGCCCTGCTAGCTAAAGGGATCACTCCAGCTACACATGTTTGTCCCTAGAGGTCAAGAAATTGGATACTTGGACATGGGACATCATATGTCCCATAGATAGGGGACATTATTACAAAGAAAGAAATTGTTGAACCCAAGAATGAACTTGTTAAAGTGATGGAAGAGGTTTAAGAGGGAAAGTTCCATCCCGAGAGAACGAAAAGCTGACAAAGGCCCTCGGGAATCCTTAACACGAAGCATGAACACGAGCCCTCAGGAAAAGTTCTAGGCAAGATACAATTGTAGATTCTACAACAGAGGCGGAATACATAGCAGTGTCGGATGCTGCAAAGGAGGATGTCCGGATAAATACTTCATTAGAGAACTTGGTGTGCTTCCAAGTGTGTTAGGGTCTATAGAGATTCATTGTAACAACAATTGTGCCATTGCGCAGGCAAAAGAACCATGGTTTCACCAGAAGAACAAGCATGTACAACATCAATATCATCTCATACACCAGTTCGTAAATGATGGTGATATCAATATATGCAAAACTCATATAGATCTGAATGTGACAGATCCGTTGACTAAGATGCACACACACGCACGCACACACGTACATGCAACCCACGCACACAGGCACAAGCACACACACGCACGCATGCATGCGACTCTCTCTCTCTCTGTGAAAAAATGTACCATTGTATTGTTATCCTGGTTGATTAATGAAGGTTTCACAATCATCCATGGCCCCATATCACATCATCGAGAGCTGGTTCTCAATAAATTTCTATGTTTGGTGTGAGAAATGGTCGTCGGACAAACATGAGATAACATAAATAAACATTTTTAATAATCGAACCAGAAGTTCAGACAGCTGCCTGAGAACAAACAAGTACAACACATTCATCATTGGTATCTTGATAATCGGTTTGCAACTTTGTTTTAAGTCGCAAGACAAGGTGTCAAACAGCACGTACGAACACAACTAGTTACCAAACTACCAACTACCCTAAAAAAGTACGAACTACAAATCTGCCTCTAGTGGAGAAAATATTTAATATTGGACTTGAATAGCTAGTCCACTTAATGTTTTAGAACTTTAAAAAATTGATTAGTTAACCAACCTTCTCTTAAATAACTCAGTGCGCCAAAGAATGATCCCTGTCTGATCTAAGCATGTGAGGTTTGTCGAGTTAACTGAACCAAGTTCAATTAAATCCATGCATCCACCTACAGACTTGTCTGAGTAAATCAATGAGACGACAGCTATAAAAAATAATTAATTTCATTGCTTAATTTCTCAAGGCCAGACCCCATGGACTGAGGCTAGCCAGAGTGCGACCATGGATTGCAACTTTAGGTTTTGTTCAACGAGAGAAGAGACATCCTTATCAGAAGCATGATTTGCATGATGGAAGCATGCTAGAATATAATACCCAAAACAATGATTATGCTATACAATCTTTTTTATTCAGAAGTGGTTCTGATCATAGTCTAACCAAGGACTGACTAAGTGATGCTCACCTGCTGATGTGAGTGTTTTTACCATGGAATGTTAAACTCAATTGCCAGGTCCACACACACAGTTTCGTCTTCTTCTGAGAATGTCATATAAGGCCAAAGGTAGGTACTGTATGATGCATACTATTATGAACTAGATGGCGTTGGAAGCAACAATACTGAAAGCTATCTGCTACCCCCTGATAGTAACTAAAAATATACTGTGAGGAGTTAACTCATTCAGATATAGACGTAGCTGTGGACCTCATCCCTTCCCTGTCTACAGTACTGAAGGGCGATTTGTGAGCTACCCTGGGCGAACCACCTCGCCGGCGTCGAATCGTCGGTTCCAGGGCTGGCTCTATGTTTTTTAGGGCCCTAGGCAAAGTCGACGGCATGGGCCCTGAAGGCTAATATATATATAGACATATTAAAAAAATTATCATATATATATCTACTGGCACTCACACATCTTAGTCTCAAAATATAATAAATAGTATTTGTTGCTGGTTTGATTACCTCAAATAAGATATAATTTTAATGATAATAAGTCAGGAGTGAGGATCAGAGCCTGCCGCTGGTGAATTGGTGATCCCCGATAGACGATAGATGACCTGGGAATATGCGATCATTGATCGAGTCGGGGAGGCAGGGCCTTAGAGATCGAGGCGCGGAGTCCGGCCGATTTCCGAAGAGTCGAGGAGAAGAGAAGAGAAGGGAGATCACAAGTTTGCGGTGCATTGTAACCCATGCGGCCAGCGTCGTAACGCGTTGTAACTCGTAAGCCTGGTGCCTCGTGTCGTAGTGAGCCGTTTTAATTTCCTGCTCGACGCGTTGTGTCTGGTTTCCAGGGCCTACTCGTTTCTCGCGTCGTGGGCAGCAGATGTATACCCATACCCATATATATATATATATATATATATATATATATATACTTCCTCATTCGCAAATAAGTGTACGTCTAGTGTTTAGCTAAGTTAAAGTTTATTAAATTTGACCAATTTTATAAATAAATATAGCAACATATATTACTTTCTCCGACCCATATTAGTTGACTCAACTTTGTCTAAATTTAGATGAATCTAGACACTATTTAGTATATAGGTTCATCCAAATTTTAATAAATCCAAGTCAACTAATATGGATCGGAGGGAGTACATCAAATTAACATATCATGAAACTAAATTTTAAAACACATCTATTGGTAATAATTTAGAGTCATAAGTATCACTATATTTTTCTATAAAAAATAGTTAAACGTTGTTAACTTTGACTTAGAACAAGATTAGAATTACATTTATTTGCATACAAAGGGAGTACATGAGTACAAATTTTTGGGCCCCCTCCGGCCGTGGGCCCCTGGCCGATGCCAGGGTGGCGACCCCTCAGCGCCGGCCCTGGTCGGTTCCCTCGCCCTCCGCCGGCCGCTCCGGCGGCGGGAGGATGGGGGAACCCGATTTGTGTCGTGTATATAGTGTGAGTTGGCTTAGGGGTCCCATCCGGCGGCGTCGAGGTGGGGCGACGCGTCTGGATTGGTTTTGCAGGTGGTGGACTCTCCCCTCGACGGCGCAGCTCAGAGGAGTTCGGGCATCGATCTGCTACCTCGTCGACCTGGTGGTGCTGCGGTGCTGCCTGGGTCGTCTTCCCCATCGCCAGTTGCCGCGGGATGGTGGATCTGGCGTTTGAAGTTCTGGAAGATGTTGATGATGTTCGGCGACGCGACGATGGCGGACTCTGGTGTAGATCCCCCGGGATTGGTGCTCGGCAACTTCCCGCTGGCTTGGGGATGCTCCCGATCCATGGCGTGTAGGGGAGTAGGAGCAGTGGTGCGCCACCGACATCACTGTGGTGTCGCCGGCGTGATCATGCTACAGTTGGGCTGGTTTGTAATTTTGTTTTCTTATGGGGGCCTCTCTGTAATTTGTCCGAACTAATATCAACTCCTTTTACCGCAAAAAAAAACTCATTCGGATATATTTGTCCTTATAGAGTACTTTAGGACATATCATGTTATTCTCACACATTAATTAGTGACAACTCCCTGGCTAATTATTGTTGAGGATTGCTATGTATATCGTCCCAACTGCCAAGTGGCCCATTTCTTTATGGTTAAAACACTCACACCAGCTGCTGAGCATCACTTAGTCAGTCCTTGGTTACACTATGATCAGAACCACTTCTGAATAAAAAAGATTTTATAGCATAATCATCCTTTTGGGTACTATATTCTAGCATGATTCCATCATGAAAATAATGCTTCTGATAAGGATATCTTCTCTCATTAAACAAAACCTAATGTTGTAATCCATGGTAGAGAAGGACCGCTTGTTTTCTGATATTATGTTTGGCCGGACTGCTATAGCATATCCATCTTAATATGAGCTGTTCAATGATAGAATAATCTAGATGTTGTTGATTAACGGGCCAAGACAAAGTTTGTGATGTCTACATATCAGCAAGGAGCTAGCACAAATGATTTTGTTAATACTTCTTACAATCGTCGAATCTTACAATCATGAATCTGATGAATTTGGCTCTGACGACTTGTCGACTGAAGAGTTGTTTCACAATATATTTCTAACTTTATTTGAGAGTGATGGCAAGTAAAATGTGAATTTCTAATTCTATTAAACTCATAAGTTAGTTTTACGCTGATTACATAACAGCTCACTCCAGGCATCAGCATATCTAAAAGGCACACAGCCGCAAATAACAAAAAGAAAAAGGAAAAAAGGAATTACATGAATTTCCTGATATAAATGATTTTTAATCAAGTACTCAGTTCACATAGTTGGCTGACAACAAACAAGAAATATGATATCCCAATTGAGTCGTTATTTATGAGGTGTGCTTTGGGCCATTTTATTTCTTTGACCCGTCGAAACCCATATCGAGGCCACGTATATCTCCGTATATGTGTACTCGGTTGAACTGAGTATAATCCATGTTCTGGACGGCTGATCCCACCTCTTATTATCGCGATCTACGTCTTTGCATGTCATATTTAATTTTTGTTGTTGTTGCTGTTATATAACTTACGATTTTCGCTTCTGCAGGCACATAAGTATTCGTGTATGGGGAGTATACGTCTAAGAGGACCATATGGACTTCGGGTGGGTTCGTACAGTCCTGAAACAATTGGTATGAGTTTTTGTTTGTCAAAATTTGAAAAGAAGGAGAGAGGAGGGGGGACCGAAGCAAAAGTGGTTATTGATAGCTTTGCTAATACATATTTGCGCCACTTTGCTTAAGGATTCGGACAGAGTGTAATCCTTGTCGTCCGACCAACGCGCAGCGTACCAAGCAACTAATAGCAAACACGAATCATCAATCTGTTTCAAACGGAGTCATTTTTTAACATTTTCTTTGAAAGCCTACAAGTGCAAAGGAAATCCTATTAAGTATGTTCGGACTCAAGAACGTTGGTTAGTTGAACAGTCATGTTAAACAGCTAATGAAGCCAAAGGATAATCTTAGGCTGATTTGGGGACATGTGAGGGTTGTCCTTAACCAGTATACCAACAGTACAAAACTAAGAAATTTCATTTCCTCGATTTCTTAAAGGGCAGGCCACATCGACCGAGTGGCCAACCAGCCGATGCACATCCATGATCCATTACAATATTAGCTGTGGATTGATGGGCTCGAATAAAGTTTGTGATGTATAAATCCCTCGACCCGAAGAGTAGTAATTTTTAACCACCAAATATTCTATGTTGGCGGACCTTTGTCTGAAAATTTTGAACGAAGTAAGTACCCATGCTTTTAGCAAAGGATCGAGACGCATCAGTTTACAGTGATGGACAAGGTAGTAGTGGCCAATTCGCAAGTGGCATAGAGCATAGCTTGAACTTGTGGGTGGAGTTTGTCATGATCTACTCTTTTGCTCGGCTAAGAGCATCTCTAGCAGACATCATAAAAGGCGAAACCGAAAAACGCGTTTTCAAGTCGCGTTTCGCGGGTTTTTTTAGGTCGCACGGCAGGACGGAACAGAAACCAGAAACCCTAACCGGAAAAAGAAATATTCGATTTAGATTCCTCCCGTCGCTTCGTCGTCCTCGTGTACACGTAGGAGGCGCCGACGCATTCATCCCCATCCATCCTCTCCCTCTCCAATCTCCACCGCGCCGCCATGGAGGTGCCCACGCTGAACTTCTACGAGGCGGTGATGTTCGCGCACTTTGACATTGTCACTCCGCCGGCCGTGACGGTGCCCCACGGATGGCGCATCAGCTACACGGGGGTGTCGGTGGCTCCGCTCCAGGGCCGAGCCGAGATGGAGAGCAACATCGGGGCGCGCCGCCGCCAGATGTCCACGTGGAAGAGGGCGCTGCCCCGGTACGCGGCGGCCAGTCCGTATTGGCCGACGCTGTTCAAGAAGGAGCGGAAGGCCAAGACTGGCAACCGCATCGTTTACGGGCGCGTGATGCACTGGGATCTCCGCAACCGAGAAGGGCGGGAGAGGTTGTGGTCCGTCCCTGGTCGGACCAGGTACACTATCATCGCCGTCGCTTGCCGCGAAGAGGTGCTCCGTCTCGCGAACAATGCGGAAATCGTGGAGGTTTCGTCGGACGACGAGGAGGAAGCCGACGGCTCGGAAGAGGAGGAGGAGGACGGCGCGTAGGACAGCGGCAGTGGAAGTGAAATTGTTGACTAGTGATTGAATCAATTAGTGTAGGATGTGAAATCATAGCTTTGTTTAGAAAGAATTCGTGGTTGAATCAATGAAATGCAACTATCTTTCCGCCTCGATTTAGATCTCCGTCCCGGATCAATTTCAGTCACAACGAGGGTTAGGAACGTGACCGTCAAGTGGCGGAGGCCGTGTTGGCGGGCGGAATTTGTTTGTCGGGTCCTGAGGGCGGCGCCGGCGATGGGCGGACGCGGAAGGGAGGGGAACGCGCTGAAACTTCCCTCCCGCCAAACATCTCGTGGTTTCCAGGTCGGCTACGGATCGGGCTCGAAACCTGGGGTTTAGGGTTCCGCGGGTGTGTTTTCTCGGGGGGGGGGGGGGGGGGCTAAAAAAAATTCGGTTCGGACGGTTTTAGGGCGTCTGTTCTAGCAACTTTTAGCACGCGAGATCGAATAGTGGCGATTATTTTTCTGGTTCCACCCTTTTACGGTGTCTGCTAGAGATGCTCTAAGGTAGTTCACAACAGTAAATTATTGTGTTACAATATTTGGAAATTATGTTGCTAATTGTGTCCTGAAGCTAAAAAAATGTTACTAATTACGTTATTATGGTTAAAAAAATGTCACCACCACTGTTCTAGTCTACAGAACTATGTTGCTACAGCTGTTACTATAGTTACAAAATTGTGTTACCAATGTTCAATAGTAAAATAAAATGCATGTTACTACAATATAAGTTGTAATACAATATTCAACAGATGGCGACAACTAGGATACATCACTTACTAACATGTCCTAATGGAACACCTTTAAAAATTTGCTACTAGATGTGGTGCCATAGTAACACTAGATGTGGTGTTATAGTAACACTATTCAACACCATTACACAACCCCTCTCCCGTTGTCCTAGTGTATCGCCATCTTCCCGGAACTTCATGCTGACCATGGCCGCGCCCGCGCGGTGTGTCTTGTTCTGTAATAGAATGAACTGAAAAAGAAAAAAAACTGCTAACTCTCGCAAGTTAATTAGGTAACTGAGCCAACATACAGACAACTCGAGCAGCGAAATTATGCGATGAACCATGTTAATTATGAGTACAACTCGTTATGCATGCCCTGGACAGATCGACTAGCTAATTCTAAAATTGCAGGATGATGATGACATTAAAAAAACATCTGCTACGTACTACTTAAAGATGACGCCACGCTTTTTACACTTAATCTCGCAGTCTTCACCGTCGCCGTAGAACATGTAGCGACCTCCCCCGAGGGACGACGCCGGCGGAAGGAAAGAGAGCATGCAGGAGGAATCGCACCACCGGCGGTGAAAGAGTCGCAGGTGTAGCTTGGCCTCTATCGTGTAGTAGCCCCGAGCCGCGCCCTCCTCGTCCGTCCTCGCCACGTCCCCGCCGGTGATCTGCTGCTGGCCTCGGGCGTCGAAGGGCGGCATCGTCTCTTTTTGCGAAGGCTGCAGCACGAAGGTAGGCAGACTGGCGTCGTCGTCGGCCCCCAGCTTCTGGCTCCCATACATGAGCGCCACGGTGACCTTGGCGACGTGCAACCGCACTGCATCGTATTCAGGGGGGTTGAGGAAGCTGAAGACGACGGAGAGGTTGTAGGTGAGGGTGGAGGTGCCGTTGTCCAAGTCCAGCGTGTAGAGGGTGCCGTTTTCCACTCTGTGGACCAGCATGCCGGACATGGTCACCGGTATGAGAGTGCACAGCAAAATAATTAGCAGGACAATCCCCAGCAGACATGCGCAACAGGTGCAGATTATTTGACCCTCGCTCATTTCTTTGTCTGCCATGGTGTGGGTGGGATTGGGAAAGCTTACACAAGGGAGAGAGGTTGCGTAAGCACAGACGGCTTCGGCCCCATTGTGAGTTCACCATTATATAGAGAGAAAGCGTGCAGATAGCTTGCGATGCGATGAGATGCCACTTGGTTCACACACCCAGCCAGACGAGACCTCTCGTCTTTAACTTTTTTTTTTTGAACAAGGGCAGTCCCTAAACTTTGTTTTTCCGGTTCAACCATACTGTGCAGTTGCGTTTTACAAAAAAGGTCCCTAAGAATGCAAGAAATTGCAGTTCGACACTTACAATTTGCACAAGGGACCTCAGAAGAAAAACAGAAAAATGCAATCCAGTTCTGCTACTTCTCGACCGCAACTGAGCTCATCGCTGGGACGCGTCCACTTGGTAGAAGGAGACGGGGGCAAATTGTGCCATACCAGAGGGCCTCCGCGATGGCTTGATAGCCTGGAGGTCATTGAATAACTAAGGTCGTTGGCCCGAAACAACCTTGACTAACACTTGAGGCTGGAGGGTTTGCCCTTCGATCAGATTCAAATACTTATCGAACTGTGCTACCATGATTCCCTGCATATGTGGATTATCACTCTCATACTGAGTAGTAGTAAGGAACCCACATTGCTTCATATGGTGCCGACACAAATTGATGCAGGGGCTACCGGCGCCATAGATCATATCACTAGGTGTATTGAACAAATTTTCCACTCAGCAACACTAGAAGAGGCATGATCAAGTCCAAAATTCTAGTTGTCCAGGTATAGCAATAAAGCATGGTAGTCATTAGATTATTCACACCCCTCATAGTTCACTACATATTCATAATATTTGACATCTCCTTACTTCTTCTCAAAACCTTGCATCTGCTCATAAAATTTCCCTAGACAACCATGCTTTTAGTGAGGTTCACACGTCGTTCTTTTTCATTAAGGATCAGGGAACGAAACAAATCATGTTTAGAGGTCCATGTCATGGTGGTACATCTCCTCTCGTGCCTACATACACAGGGTCTCACAAGAACGCTTTCATCACACTCAAGCATTCTTCATCCACATGGCATCCTCGACTATGGCATCCATCATCATTTATTGTTCAAAAAATTCTTCGGAAAAATAATATCCCATAGTCGGCATGAAATAAATCCATATGTTTGTGATCCATGTCTTACTATGTAAGCAATGTTGAGATTTTAGCAAATTCGGATGGATCTATTTGCTAAAAAAATTCTAATGTAATAAAGTTGTTCTTAACTTGCAACAATATGTTAAAGCTCATATTTGACCAAAAAAATATCAGTATGCAAACTAGTTGGGTGGAAAAAATGGAAAACTCCATTCTTTCTTTTTAAAAGTTGCATTACCCATCCTGTCTCATATTATTGAAGTTGGCATGTCAGTTCATGCTAATGCATCCATCCTTCTCAAAGTTTATGATGGAGCCTTCTTGATAGCCACATTTCTCATTAATATGGTCCATACCAAAGTTCTCGATTTTGCACCCCCCCCCCCCCCCCCCCCCGTGAAAAGCTTCTCAACATCAAGCAAAATTATGAGTCTCTGCGAATTTCTGGCTAAGCTTGTTGGCCTAATATTCGCTCCTATAATAAACATAAACTAGATTTTCGATCAAAATGGTGTCTTTTTAGGCTAGATTCCACTCCATAAAAGTCTCAAATGTCTTGATATGTCTATAGGAACAATATAGATCTCGTGATGTGGTATTCGATGAACATATTTTTCACTTTGCCGCTCTTCACCCAAATGCTGGCCACCAGGGTGGTGCCCCGGTGGTAATCTATCTACCACTGGTGTACCAAGGTTTTGCACCAGCATATGCCGTTACCACCAGCGTGTTGGTCGCCGGCGTGTGCCTTTGTGTCGGTGGTAGATGTTTTGTGTGCATCGGCGGTAGGATTATTTATAGTCATAATATTGTAAATTATAGAAAAAAACGTGTTTATGGTGTGACAACTTGGATGCTACACATTTTTCTGCTAATTCATTTCTTCATGCTCGCACCAAGTATATCTCCTGCATGCCGATTCCCCGGCCTTATGTCTTCCCCTTGAGCTCATTCTCATGCAAAACCACGGCCAAAAAACCTTGCGCGAAACCACGGTCAAAAAACCTTGCGCGAAAATAAAAATAAAATATAACCGTAACCATACTCCGACGCAAAAATAAAAAGGAGGGATATGTTAAGATTGATTGTCACTTTTTTCAAGAGAGAGAGTTGCCAACAACAGTCTTAACATGGAGTTCATCTCTAGCAAATATTAATTAAATTGCAAATGGTTTTACAAAAACTCTTCCCTGTTACAGACGAAAACCATCAACGGCACATGCATGGCAACAGAACATTGCCGGATCGTCTTCTCCGGGCTGGACAAAAGTCATAAAATTTACAGTGCACGAAATTCAGACTTTAGGACGGTAGCTCGTAGAGACGATCGAGGCTTAATTTGGGTGGGTGTTTTTGTTAGACGTGGAGATTCTTGCACCGAGCCGGCGAGGAAATTGCACGCTCGCCCACCTGTGGAGGCGGCGATATGAGAGGGCAGTCGTAGACTGTAAAGTAGTCCCCCTTGAAGGGCCAGAAACCGTATCTGAGAGAGACGCGGATCCTGACCAGCATGTGGAGCAGTCCCTCTGCCCTCTCCCTGGCCAACGTCTCTTCCACCATGCCGCTGGCGTTCCGCAGCCGCCCCGCGAACGGCAGGCGCTGCAGGGTGCTCTCATGGGGCTTCTGCCTGAATGTCGGGAGCTCGTGGTCGTCGGCTGGACCAAGATTGACATCATCGTCCGCGTACAGGAAACTGGCGGCGAAGTGGTGGTAGCTGATCTTGTAGAAGCTGTGCCCGTTGTGGAAAAGGACGTCGGTGGTGACGTTGAAGCGGAGAGCTCCCATGGAAGTGAGCTCGAATTGGTGGATGCTGGAGGTGGCAAGGTGCGGCTTCACGTCGAGGGGCCGGAACAGGACCCACCGAGCGAAGAGGACGAGAATGGACATGACGCACAGTGTCGAGAGGTGCTTGGCGAGGAAGGCGAAGATGGCGTGCGTGCGGCCAGTCCGCTCCTCGATACGGTCCGGCATCTTCAGGAAAGAGGTGCAGCAGCGGCAGCAAACGGTGACCCCAAGGATCAGGCTAGTGATGCTGTGGCAGCAGAAGAAGAAGAAGCAGGTGTCGAGGCAGTCTTTGTAGGTCTGCAGCTGGCAAAGCTCGTCCAAAATCTCTTTGCACATGTTCTGCATCTTCACCACCACCGTCAAGGCCGGGAAGACCGCCTGCTTATTGTGGTTGTGGGTAGCTTCCCTCTGCATCTCCTCCCGCGGTGGGGCATTGACGTCGGTAGGGACCTGCGTCTCCACCGGCCGTGCTGTGTCGTCGGCATGGGGGACGATGCTGTCCTCCATAGAGACTCGCTCTTCCCTATCTAACTTGATCCGCTAGCTTCAGCGTATGATCAGGATGGGGTTCTTAATTTGTGCACTTGAGGCCGGGTACGTACCAGAACGAAGCCTCTATTTGTACACTCCCCTTGCCTCCCAATGCGTAGTGGGCTAGGCGTGGTAGATTTAGTACTATTTAGGTATATAACTGTATGTATTAGAAATAATATTCTATTATCAGATTTTTAATGAATTCATTCTATTATGTAAATTACAGGGAACAACTCAAGAAAATAAAACTTGCATCGTATTCTTAAAGAGAGTGCTCCACAATAAACTTGCATCGTATTCTTAATCAACTGCAATAGCAAATTATCATAGATGACTAACAGAGCAACCAAACTGACTATTGTCAGAGTTTAAATTTCTGTTAAATGATTGCAAAAAGCACATAATAAATTTTTTTTATCCTCTAAGCTGCGTGTAGTACAGCTCTCTAGTTGTTGGCATATGCATCATGTACTTTCCATCGCAGCAATGTAGGCTCTCTAGCTAGTAGAGTTTGTTACATCATTTAAGCAAGAGGTCTTCTTTATCACTCTAGTAGCCTTAGTAATTTTGAACAATCATTGGTGGCTAGTCACTACATGAATGGGAAGCTACGCCGACGGCCAAACATCGGGGCCGTCGGCGTAGCCATCGTCTAGGCCAGCTCCGCTAAGCAGCCGTCGGCGTAGAATTGCCCTCGGCATATCCTATGCTACGCCGACGGCTGCCCTCGGCGTAGCATACGCCGACGGCTGCCCTCGGCGTAGCTATTTTTTTATTTTATCTCATTAAACTTTGAAAAATCATAACTAAATCATTCTAATTCGGAAAAATACAAATAATATATCAAAATTTGCAGAACAATAAGACCTATCTATCTACACTCAAATATTACACATTTGTAAATAAAAATTAAGTAAAATATAAAACATTATATATAGTTTAAAACGGGCATAAAAAATTCAAAAATGATCGAAACAATGCGAAACCTTCGCGTGGTGTTATATTATGTGATATAGTTAGAAGGAAAAATATCAAACTTGGTATATTGATTATGTCTCAAAGAAACCTTCACAAAATGACCTATCTCATTCGAGGTTTCTTGGCTTTCGGGTCAAATGACCAATGTTATGGCTAGAATCAAGGCATAGTTTGTGATAATGTGCACATATTATGCATACATGTGCATCATAGGATGGCGAACAATGTTGCAGGAGGAAGTTTTCCTTTTTGTCGCACCAAAAAGGCATTTTCCATTTTCTGAGCATAAAAAACGGATGGTTTTATGAAGCAACCACCAAATGGCTAATTCAAAATACTACCACCACATTTTACGAAAATAATAGAGAACCTTATATGGACAATGTCCCAACAGGGGGATCCGAAACCTTTCCGTCCACCTTTGGTGAAAAAGACAAATTCAAGCCGAATCGGTAGGAAGTGGGTCAGAACTACAGGTACATGATCCGATGCTCATGTTTTTTTACAAAAATCATCTTTAGGTTCACAATATGCTATTTTATCAAAGATCCAATGCAAGTTTAGCGAGGCTCGGCCCCGAGCTAAGAATCTTCATGCCCGCCGTTCGACAAAGTTTGACGATAGTTTAAAACGGGCATAAAATTTTAAAAACGATCGAAACAATGCGAAACCTTCGCGTGGTGTCATATTATGTGACATAGTTATAAGTAAAAATATTAAACTTGATATATTGATTATGTCTCAAAAAAACCTTCACAAAATGACCTATTTCATTCAAGGTTTCTTGGCTTTCGGGTCAAATGACCAATGTTATGGCTAGAATCAAGGCATAGTTTGTGATAATGTGCCCATATTGTGCATACACATGCATCATGGGATGGCAAACAATGTTGCAGGAGTAAGTTTTCCTTTTCGTCGCACCAAAAAGCCATTTCCCATTTTCCGAGCACAAAAACGGACGATTTTGTGAAGCAACCACCAAATGGCTAATTCAAAATGGTACCACCACATTTTACAAAAATACTATACCACCTTATATAGACAATGTCCCAACAGGGGTTCCGAAACCTTTCCGTCCACCTTTGGTGAAAAAGACAAATTCCTGCCGAATCGGTTGGAAGTGGGTCAGATATGAACTACAGGTACATGATCCGATGCTCATGTTTTTTAACAAAAATCATTTTTAGGTTCACAATATGCTATTTTATCAAAGATCCAATGCAAGTTTAGCGAGGCTCAGCCCCGAGCTAAGAATCTTCATGCCCGCCGTTCGACAAAGTTTGACGATAGTTTAAAACAGGCATAAAAAATTCAAAAACGATCGAAACAATGCGAAACCTTCGCGTGGTGTCATATTATGTGACATAGTTATAAGTAAAAATATTAAACTTGATATATTGATTATGTCTCAAATAAACCTTCACAAAATGACCTATCTCATTCGAGGTTTCTTGGCTTTCGGGTCAAATGACCAATGTTATGGCTAGAATCAAGGCATAGTTTGTGATAATGTGCCCATATTGTACATACACATGCATCATGGGATGACGAACAATGTTGCAGGAGGAAGTTTTCCTTTTCGTCGTACCAAAAAGCAATTTCCCATTTTCCGAGCACAAAAAACGGACGATTTTGTGAAGCAACCACCAAATGGCTAATTCAAAATGCTACCACCACATTTTACAAAAATACTATACCACCTTATATAGACAATGTCCCAACAGGGGTTCCGAAACCTTTCCGTCCACCTTTGGTGAAAAAGACAAATTCCTGCCGAATCGGTTGGAAGTGGGTCAGATATGAACTACAGGTACATGATCCGATGCTCATGTTTTTTAACAAAAATCATTTTTAGGTTCACAATATGCTATTTTATCAAAGATTCAATGCAAGTTTTCCTTTTCATCGCACCAAAAAGCCATTTTTCATTATCCGAGCGCAAAAAGGGAATTTTCTAAAGCAACCACCAAATAGATAATTCAAAAACAAAGGGTTTGTGATTAGTTGATATGGATATCATATTTGGATTCCTCTCATTTTTCTGATCAATTTAGACATATTATTTGTTAAATTTCGATTTATAGATTTAAAGATATTAATTATTCCATATTAAATAGAAAAATACAAAAAAGTAAAATTATTATATTTTTATTTGAATTCAATAATATTTTTACTTATTCATTAATGTTTATTTAAATAATTGTTTTGTAATTTCAAAAAATACAAACATGTGACATGTTGATATAAGGGTTAATAGGATTGATATCATAGTATTGACAACAATGTATGAATTACTTTGCGAAAACAGATTCTGAAGGAAGGAGGAAGTTAAACGTGCTGGAGCTGGAGTAGTATTAGGATGGGTGACCTTTCGGAAAGTTCGACCAAGACTGCAATTTAATTAAATATTAAGTGTAGTTAGTGTTAAAAATGTTCAAAGTGAGAGATTAACGAGTCAAACAATTCAAAGATTCAAAAATTGAGAAAAAAAATAATTTAAAAAAAATATATTTTTGCAACCTGTTGACAAGCTATGCTGACGGCCGCTACGCCGACGGTATTTTGATACGCCGACGGCCTCTATGTGTTCCGCCGAGGGAGCACTTTGCCGAGGAGGCTACGCCGAGGACAGCCGTCGGCGTAGCGTACGCCGAGGGCATTTTAGCCTACACCGACGGCTTTTTGCCCTCGGCGTAGCGAGCGCGTCCTGTAGTGAGTATGCTATACTAATCATGCGTATAGCACAGGATCCCATATATTCGACTGAACTCGGCCATCCGTTTTATTTTGTCGATGACTCCATATGCCTTCACGTGTCATTTTCCCAAGTGGCTTCAAATCAAGCCAAACAACCATCTGATTACATAATCGGTAATCACAAGCCGTTGGGTTAGGTTAGCTAGCTCACCTAATCATGATTAACATACTTATCAGATCCATCCATTGATCCATTTAGTTATTGCATGATCAACTTGTTGATTATACTTACTACCCATTTTGTTGATTCATATCGACTGAATCATTTTGTTAGTACTTATTAAGCTAGCTGCTTGTAGTACTGCTAATCAAGGGTGCCAATAAGTCGTAAAACGATTGAATCAACTTTATTTGTTCTCCTAATAGGACAGGGCCTCGTCTATTACCCAAGCCAAGTGGTCCCTGAACTTGAACAAACTCCAATTGTTGAAGTCTAAGCTACTAGCTGGCAGGAGCATTGATTCCACCAACTAATCTACGACACCACGACACAGCAGGGCTCAAGAAATCCCGTACCCCTCCCGCGAGCGACCGGGGGGGACCCTACCGCCGCCGCCGGGCCGTCCCCCCCCTTCCGCTCCTCCCTCCTCGCCGCCGCCGGGACGCGCCGGCGGCAAAGCCACTCGGCGTTGGTGGCGGCGGGGCCCCTGTTCTCCCCCTGGTTCGCCAGATCTAGGCGCGGGCCAAGATCGATGACCGGCGGCGGAGCACGTGCACGGGTTTCGGCGGCGTCTGGCTAGGTGGCGCGGCTCGGCGCGGTGGCGTCACCCTGCTGTGGCGAAGAGGGCTGCATGGAGCGGTGGTCTCGTGCTCGGGGCCGGCGGCTGCTGGACCGGGGCGGCGAGGGCCGTGGGCGGCGTTGGCCGGGATTTGGGGAAAGCGGCAGACATGGTGCTGCAGGATGGAGGCGATGGCACACCCTTAGTGGCGGTGCTAAGACTACGTGCTCATTGGCACCGATGGTCGTCCTGCTCGTTCCGTTCTCCAGAAAGCGGCCGGCGGTGTGTGGATCGCTGTGTAGGATCTAATAAAGGAGGTGGTCCTTTGGTTTCTTTTGCACGAAGACGAAGATCTGCTTGATGTCTTCCCTCGTTGATCTGGTCTGGAGAGGCGGGTTTCGGAAGGCTTCGCCGGCGAACTCCCATGGGGCATATCATGCTTGGAGATTGCTGGATCGGAAGGTATTCGGCGTGTGCACCTTGTTCTTCTGGCCGTTTGGTTTCAGTGGGAGCGTTGCGAAGCTCTATTGTTTGTTTCCACCAAGTGCCATTCTTAGAGCCATGGTGAAGTCAGATGCGGAGAATGTCAGGAAAGCGGAAATATGAGGGTAGCGATGGTGATTTTTGTTCTTGTGGCGACGGAGAACTGGCTGTGTGATCTAGGACTCGTTGCAGCGACTGTTGGTGCGGGAAGACAATACAAGGGAGTTCCCATTCTTACCTTGCAGGGTGAAAATCCAAGATCTGGCCTTAACTGGTTGTGCCTGGCAATGACTTTGTTGAAGGCATTGTTTTGTGAGTAAGGACTTTTGAGATTAGCTTGATGAACCCAATATGGGTCAATGAACCCAATGTCATAGATTTGTCCTCTGCTGTATTCGAGAATCTTCATTCTGCATATTATAGTATGATTATATACATGCAATAAACGAGCTAAGATAGCTAGAGACTAAATTAATTACAGAATTAGTACTTATAGACAATAGACACTGATGATCGATTTGTCGAAGGCCTCTTGATTGAATAATAGAAATAGTTTATCAAATTCAATGAATATCATGTCATATATTTCTTTCGCATAATGCTTTTTTGTAACCCTCAGCATTATCCAGTTAGCCCCGACCTTTGTGGCATGCATGCACCAGTTATGCAATCTTCGCATTTTTGTTGAAAGATTATTTATCTCCTCAGGTTTTACGAGAGGTTTGCCGTACTGGTATTTGTATGCTACTTCACATACGGGGAAGTACTGTAACTGGGATAAGTACTGGGCAATACTCATACATTGAGCAGCGGCAGCTTCTCCGTATTGTGCAATTATATCTGGATCATACTGCTCTTCGGCCGCATATTTGCTCAACCCCACATTGGTATGTGAAATCACCTTGAGAGAGGCGCAAGACTGTTTTGCTTGTTCTCCGAGCAGGACAACAGATTTCTCTCTTGCATCAATACTGCTCTTCGAGGCTTGTTATGCCGCATGTGACTTGAGAATAGAACGCTCATAGTCTGATGACAGCTTTGGCTCGGGTTGATGAAGAGTCTTTAGCATTTTGAACACTCGGGATTTTTCTTCTTTGGTGCTGGGGAACTCTGGCTCTTTCGGCCGCCTCAGCTTAGCGAAAACGCTGTCGTTTCCGCATCAACGATAGCCATAGTCTCCTCTTCAGTACAGTCATAAGCTCTCTTGGGAGTAACCTTTGGTACTTTTGGAAGAGGCTCTTGTTTACGTTTCGGCGATCGCTTACCACGACGCAGAGTAGCGGTGGTACGCTTACGCTTTTTATCCTGAGGCGCCGACGATGGCTGCCGCGGCGATGGCTGCGCCGGAGATTGGTGAGGCGACGGAGACGGGTGAGGCGATGGAGCCGGGTGAGGCGACGAAGACGGCTGCCGCGGCGGCGACGACCTCGCTGGAGACGTGTGAGGCGGTGGCTAAGATGACCTGGCGAGTGATTTGGAAGCACGATACATTCCTTTGGCCATAGAATGGTGACGTTTGTTGCTTCTCCCAGTTCAGTCACATCCCCTTCACCTGCAGGGTAGTCAAGCTTCACAACTTCAAAGGTGGGCATGATTTTATCCACCCCGACAATAGCGTAGCCCTGTGGAACCAGACGACAGTGGTAAGTTGGTGTGGGTCCAATTGGTAAGGCATAGCCGACCGCCACCTTCATTGATATGTTCACAACTTTGACATGTAGCTCGCAGTGTGTCATCTGTGTGATATCATCCACTTGGTAGCCAACAGGAGCCATCGTCGGTGCACCATCGTCATCTTGTCATCACCCGGGACCTCGGTGGAAGCCATGCTGCTTTTTCGATTATTCGATAGGCCGGTAGCATCGAATGCAGGTTCTACCACCATGTGCTGCTGAGATGGGCCGGTAGTACTTTGCTCTCTAAGTGCGTTAATTTAATCTTGTTGTTGCTTTATTCGTTCTTCAATTATACGCATTTGCTCTTTCTGAATATCGGCTTCAACTTCCGCCTTGTCCTTTCTCCTCTTACGGCTTCTATCAGGATATTTCTTCCTCTCTTAGGGAAACCCAGTGCTCCATAGTTTGGAGCCTATTGTGCCTCGTGTTCGTCCATCATGTTCCTTATTTCCAAGGGCGAGTGTGAGATCATCATTCTCTCTATCGGGAATGAAGTCTCCATCTTTAACAGCCTTTACTGCTTTTCTCATCTTCTCGATTGGCAAAGGGTCTTATTTATGTCGTATGTTATATATACACTTCCCTTCCGAGTCCAACGTGCCCCCATGCCCGTAAAACCAATTCCTTGCACGTTCGATCCAATCGTCTGTCTCTGGGATGATCTTTTTAGCACGCAGTTCATCCTCAAGTTTCTTCCACTTAGGAATGCCAGCCCTGTAGCCACCTTGCTCCATAGTATGGTGATACTTCTTGTTAGAAGCATTCAGCTTATTCGTTGTAGACATTTTTTAAGCTTTTTCTGATGTCTTGTAATTCACAAACTCATCCCAGAATGGTTTTATCTTCTAAAACTGAATCTTCTCGAAATCCGGAGTCTTCTCTTTCACGACATAGTCAAGGTGCAATCTTTTCTTCCAGTTGGTGAAACACTAGGTCATCTTCTTCATAGCCCACTCCCTGACCTTCATCTCCATGGCTCGCGCATGTTCTAAGGCATCCTCAACTGGATCCTCCGCATTTGGATCCAGCTCTATCTTCGGTAGTTTGAAATTAACCATGAGCCTCTTCCACAGTAAATCTTTGGCCATGGTAGGGAGAAATAAAGGCGTTCCCTCTTCTTCCACATCAGCAGGCCTATTCCAATTTCGAATGGTGATCGGGATGAAGTCCCTAACGATTACTCCGCATTGTGCCACAAATTTGTTTGCGACAACTTCGGGAGCAATCGGTTTGCCGTCTTCACCGATATCTTCGATCCTGAACCTCTCATGGTCTTCCAACTTTTTGGTTGGCCCTCGTCCGCTCTTTTCAGTAGATTTCTTCGATCCGGAGGGCTAAAAGAAGAAATATCATCGTTACTATTTCTATATAGATAGCAGATGATTAATTAATGAATTAATTATATTACATGCACCTCGCCGGAGTGGTCGTCTTCTCGATCACACAAGGCATCGCCTTCTCCCTCGCGGAAGGCATCACCTTCAACCTCAAACAAGTCATCTCTTCCGGCAAAAAGAGGATCACCCTCACCGGAGTTGTTCAGAAACGTCGATACATCTAAATTTTCTTCCCCACGGATCACACCTTGGATCCACTCTTCCTTTTCTTCGTCTCTGTCGTGTGGGTCCATATTTTTTGCATAGGTGGAAAAACGGATAAGTCAAAGCGGCTAAGGGAGAATGTTAGGTACGGTGTTGAGAGATATAAACCTTAATTCGGAGAAACCCTAATATATACATACACAATAATAAATATGAATTTGAAATATCAGAAACCCTAATTTGGAGAAACCATCAGGCTCGGATCCTATCGCGAAGAACCAATACCGGAAAGAAAGGGGCAATCAATCAACCCTCGGGTTCGGGATGACCTAGCGAGGAAACACCGGCTAACCCTTTTTTTTAGGGTAAAACAGTAGGGCAAAAAACCCCACTGCAATTTTTATATATTATAGAGAGTTACAAAAGAATATTTACAAACTCAATCCACCTCAAAGAAGAGGGATAACATTCTAATCAGCTATCTCCTGTCTAAATTAATTTCAATCCAAACTTTAAGGCCCTGATGATACTTCTTCTTAATTCTATAAAGGACCCATCTTAATTCCTGGGCTACAATAGCCTTCCAGTTCTCCCTCGACGCATGCTGATTAATGAAAATTTCATTATTTCTGCAAATCCAAATGCCCCAAGTTCCAAGTATCAGAATTTCCATTGCAAAAGGGACATTAAGATCTTTTTAATACCGGCTAACCCTAGGTGCAACATCGATTCAACTGGGGTCTATGACAACTAATATCATGGCTAAGCATCTACAATACAATGGCTATCAAGAAATCTTCGATCTTTGATGGTGTTGACCCCGGTCTTTGATCTCGATCTCGTATTCTACCGCGAAGAACCGAACACCGGAAAGAGAGCGGAACAATCAGCACATGGCATCGATGCAATGATCAAACAAGGATGATGATATTACAAGTTAATTTGTATTGGAAAGTAACCCGAAGACATGCTCGGCAATTTAAACGGGGTTCCGAGGGGTGAAGCCCCTAACTCGGCGAAACTCTGGAGTATATGAGAGGGGTTGATTTTGTTCTCTAATTAAACTTGTCTTGAAAGTTGTTGAACAATGCATGATTATAGGTTAAATAGTTAGATCTCATTTTTCTAAACATTTTGATATATTAGTTGTATTTTTCTGAGTTATTAATAATTAATTATTGAATTTACAATATTATATCAATTTCTGGATTTAATTAAACCATTTCTGAATTTAAACAAAACTGAAAACATTTTTACACCGAGGCCACTGCTAGCCACAGTGGCTGATAGAGGGGCAGGCCCGTGGCCACCTTATCCTCCACTCAGGCAGGTGGGACCTGGACCAGGGCTTGACAGGGTCAGAACCTAACCTAAACTATTTGCACCGCATAGGCACCTAGCCTCTGAGGCTGGCAGGTGGGACTGGGGCCACGCGGTAGCCACGCGAGCACTACGTCACCACGACGGGCGGCGCGGCGGATGGTGGTCGACGGCGACCCTGGGGAGCACGCGGGACTGCGGGGCTGTGTGCGTTCGAACAAGCATAGCACGACGAATGATATAGAGGCGGCGCCGCTCCTATTTGGTAGCCGGAGCTATGTCTACGGCGAGGTCTGGCGGTGGCCGACGGCGGCACTCGAGGCTAGAGAAAACTAGAGAGGGAGGAAGGGAAGGTTCCTAGAGGACCGGTGGATCACCCTGAGCACGGTGGTGGGGTCGGGGAAGCACGACGAGGTCGGAATCAGGCTGATGGACGGCGGCAAACCTCGTCGGGGTTGGGGAAGAAACTGCCGAGGGGGCCGGGGCGTGCTCGAGCCCTCTGCTTGCTCGGACAGAGGCGGCCGGGGTGCGCGCGGACGGTGGCGATGGTGTGGCGGCGGCGAGCTCAGGCAGCCTATCGGCGTCGTTGGGGTTTCCTGTGCGTGCATCGATGAGAAGGAGAGAAGTGAGATGGGGAAGAAGAAAAGGAGGCGCGCCAGTTATAAACGAAGGGCCTTTTGTCCCGGTTGTTGGCACCAACCGGGACTAAAGGGTCATACGTCCCGGTTGGAGCCACCAACCGGGACGTATACTCCACCTTTTTTTCATCAGCCCAAGCGGCGCGCGCAGGCGTCTTTAGTTCCGATTGGTGGCTCCAAGTATACGTTCCGGTTGGTGGCTCCAACCGGGACGTATGACCCTGTTTTCAAAAAAAATCACGAATTTTCTCTCTGTTCCCGCCTTATTTTTTATTTTGGGATATAAATTTGTAATTTTTTTTAAATGATAATTACTTTGGAATTTAGAAAAACTTTAAGCATAAAAAGTGTTTGAATTTGAATAAATAATTCAAAATAATTTTCTGTTTTTAAAAATAATTAATATAACCATTTAAAATTAAAAATGAATTAACTTATATTTTTGAATATTAATTTGGAATTTAGAGAAACTTTAAACATAAAAAGTGTTTGGATTTGAATAACTAATTCACAACCATTTTCTGTTTTTAAAAATAATTAATGTAACCATTTAAAATTAAAAATGAATTAACTTATATTTTTTGAATATTAATTTGGAATTTAGAAAAACTTTAAACATAAAAAGTGTTTGGATTTGAATAACTAATTCAAAACCATTTTCTGTTTTTAAAAATAATTAATGTAACCATTTCAAATTAAAAATAAATTAACTTATATTTTTTGAATATTAATTTGGAATTTACAAAAACTTTAAACATAAAAAGTGTTTGGATTTGAATAACTAATTCAAAACCATTTTTTGTTTTTAGAAATAATTAATGTATCCATTTAAAATTGAAAATGAATTAACAAAGCGCCTCCGCCTCTCTAGGGTTAGTCGTATGGTGGAAGCCATGGGAAAGAGTGACGAGGTTGCAGATATGAGTTTAGAGATGTGCAATGACAATGGGGACGAGCATCGTTAGAACTTGCATTGGATCTTTGAAGAAACCACATATTGCGAGTCTAAAAATGTTTTTTCAAAAAATCACGGGCGTTAGATCATGTACTGTAGTACAAACCGGACCCACTTCCTGCCGATTCGGCTAACATTTGTCCTTTTTACCTGAGATGGACGAAAAGGTTTGAGATGTCCCGGTTGGGAGATAGTCTATGTAAGTTGGTCTAGTATTTTAGAAAAATGGGACGGTAGCATTCTGAAACAGCATTTTGGTGGTTACTTCACAAAACGACCCGTTTTTTGCGCTCGGAAAATGGAAAATAGCTTTTCCGTGCGACGAAAAGGAAAACTTCCTCCTGCAACATTGTTCTCCATACCAATGTCCACATGCATGCATAATATGGGCAGATCATCACAAATTATGCCGTGATTCAGCACATAACATCGATCATTTGGACCGAAAGCCATGAAACCTCGAACATGACAGGTCATTTTGTGAAGGTTTTTTCGAGACATGATCAATATACCAAGTCTGGTATTTTTCCTTGCAACTATGTCACATAATATGACACGACGTGAAGGATTTACATTGTTCGGATTTTTTTTGAATTTCTTATGCCCGTTTTGAATTTTTTGAATTTCTAACTATGGTCGAACCGGCGTGCATGAAGATAGGGGACGAGCATCGTTAGAAATTGCATTGGATCTCTGAAGAAACCACATATTGCGAGTCTAAAGATGATTTTTTCAAAAAATCACGGGCGTTAGATCATGTACCTGTAGTACAAACCGGACCCACTTCCTACCGATTCGGCAGACATTTGTCCTTTTTACCCGGGATGGACGAAAAGGTTGAGATGTCCCGGTTGGGAGATAGTCCATGTAAGGTGGTCTAGTATTTTATAAAAATGAGACGGTAGCATTCTGAAACAGCATTTTGGTGATTACTTCACAAAACGACCCGTTTTTTGCGCTCAGAAAATGAAAATGGCTTTTCCGTGCGACGAAAAGGAAAACTTCCTCCTGCAACATTGTTCTCCATAGCAATGTCCACATGCATGCATAATATGGGCACAGCATCACAAACTATGCCGTGATTCAACACATAACATCGGTCATTTGGACCGAAAGCCATGAAACCTCGAACATGATAGGTCATTTTGTGAAGGTTTTTTCGAGACATGATCAATATACCAAGTCTGGTATTTTTCCTTGCAACTATGTCACATAATATAACACCACATGAAGGATTTACAATGTTCGGATTATTTTTGAATTTCTTATGCTCGTTTGAATTTTTTGAATTTCTAACTATGGTCGAACCGGCGTGCATGAAGATAGGGGACGAGCATCGTTAAAACTTGCATTGGATCTCTAAAGAAACCACATATTTCGAGTCTAAAAATGATTTTTTTCAAAAAATCAAGGGCATTAGATCATGTACCTGTAGTACAAACCGGACCCACTTCCTACCGATTCGGCAAACATTTGTCCTTTTTATCCGGGATGGACAAAAAGGTTTGAGATGTCCCAGTTGGGAGATAGTCCATGTAAGATGGTCTAGTTTTTTGGAAAAATATGACGGTAGCATTCTGAAACAACATTTTGGTGGTTACTTCACAGAACGACCCGTTTTTTGCGCTCGGAAAATGGAAAATGGCTTTTCCGTGCGACGAAAAGGAAAACTTCCTCCTGCAACATTGTTCTCCATACCAATGTCCACATGCATGCATAATATGGGCAGATCATCACAAATTATGTCGTGATTCAGCACATAACATCGGTCATTTGGACCGAAAGCCATGAAACCTCGAACATGATAGGTCATTTTGTGAAGGTTTTTTCGAGACATGATCAATATACCAAGTCTGGTATTTTTTCCTTGCAACTATGTCACATAATATGACACGACGTGAAGGATTTACATTGTTCGGATTTTTTTTGAATTTCTTATGCCCATTTTGAATTTTTTTAATTTCTAACTATGGTCGAACCGGCGTGCATGAAGATAGGGGACGAGCATCGTTAGAAATTGCATTGGATCTCTGAAGAAACCACATATTACGAGTCTAAAAATGATTTTTTCAAAAAATCACGGGCGTTAGATCATGTACGTGTAGTACAAACCGGACCCACTTCCTACCGATTCGGCAGACATTTGTCTTTTTTACCCGGGATGGACGAAAAGGTTTAAGATGTCCCGGTTGTGAGATAGTCCATGTGAGGTGGTCTAGTATTTTAGAAAAATGGGAAGGTAGCATTCTGAAACAACATTTTGGTGGTTACTTCACAAAACGACCCGTTTTTTGCGCTCGGAAAATGGAAACTGGATTTTTCGTCCGACGAAAAGAAAAACTTCCTCCTGCAACATTGTTCTCCATACCAATATCCACATGCATGCATAATATGGGCACAACATCACAAACTATGCCGTGATTTAGCACATAACATCTGTTATTTGGACCGAAAGCCATGAAACCTCGAACATGATAGGTCATTTTGTGAAGGTTTTTTCGATACATGATCAATATACCAAGTATGGTATTTTTCCTTGCAACTATGTCACATAATATTACACCACACGAAGGATTTACATTGTTCGAATTTTTTGTGAATTTCTTGTGCCCGTTTTGAATTTTTTGAATTTCTAACTATGGTCGAACCGGCGTGCATGAAGATAGTGGACGAGCATCGTTAGAACTTGCATTGGATCTTTGAAGAAACCACATATTGCGAGTATAAAATTGATTTTTTTCAAAAAATCATGGGCGTTAGATCATGTACCTGTAGTACAAACCGGACCCACTTCCTACCGATTCGGCAGACATTTGTCCTTTCCGGGATGGACGAAAAGGTTTGAGATGTCTTGGTTGGGAGATAGTCCATGTAAGGTGGTCTAGTATTTTAGAAAAATGGGACGATAGCATTCTGAAACAGCATTTTGGTGGTTACTTCACAAAATTACCCGTTTTTTGCGCTCGGAAAATGGAAAATGGCTTTTTCGTGCGACGAAAAGGAAAACTTCCTCCTGCAACGTTGTTCTCCATACCAATGTCCACATGCATGCATAATATGGGCACAACAACATTGATAGGTTCATATTTAGTCCCGGTTGAAGGGATTTCGGCAGGCTGGGCCAGGCAGCACTAATGATAGGGGTGAGTGTTGACATTATGTCGTGCGGCGTGTACCTTGTCCCGGATGGTATCACCAACTGGGACTAAAGATGAACCTTTAGTCCCGGTTGGAGACACCAACCGGGACAAAACACGAGTCAGCACTAATAATAGGGGCGAGTGTCGACACTATGCCAAGATTCTTATACTATAAATAGGCATCCTTGTGAGTCCAGTCCTCCAGCCAGATTGAGGCATCTCGAATATGGTTTTCGAGAGCAGGGACACCACTACGACCAGTTTCAGGGAGATGCCGCCGGATCCCAGTCCTCCGGCATCTCCAAGAAACTGGTCATAGAGGCACTCCCTAATATGTGAAATTAGTTAGCTCCCAGGTGTATTGATCTAGTTAGAGAAGTTACAAGATGCAAGATGGTGTGCGAGAGCAGGGACACCACTACGACCAGTTTTAGGGAGGTGCCGCCGAATCCCAGTCCTCCGGCATCTCCAAGAAACTGGTCATAGAGGCACGCCCTAATGTGTGACCACGCGCGTTTGGAGATCAGATCTTAATGGTAAGTACGAATCGGGACAACTTCTTCATAATTCGGGAAAGTCGTTCTACAAATCGGGACTAAAGGCCCCCTTTAGTCCCGGTCCAGCCACAAAACAGGACTAACACTCAAGGCATTTATTAATATTAAAAACCAAGACTACAAAACCGGGACTAAAGGCCCCCCTATATATAGTCCTGGTCAAGCCCCAAACTGGGACTAACACTCAATACATTTATTAAACTTGGAAAATTGCAAACATCATAAGATATCCCGGCCAGACATGAACTAAAGTTACACAATATGAGCATGAACTTCTTGGCATATGTCCTTTCTTATGATCGCTTCAGACGTAACCATGGAGCATCTTATTTACTTAACGAAATGCTTGGGTCAGTTTTCACTGTGAAGGGCGGAATTTCATCAAACTTATTATAATCTTCTGACATGTTTGTCTTGTCCTCGATTCCCACGATGCTTCTTTTCCCTGAAAGAACTATGTGGCGCTTTGGCTCATCATATGATGTATTCGTTTGCATATTTTTTCTTTTTTCGGTCTGGAGGACATGTCCTTCACATAGAAAACCTGAGACACATCATTGGCTAGGACGAATGGTTCATCTCTATAACCAAGATTGTTGAGATCCACTGTTGTCATTCTGTACAACTGGTCTATCTTTACCCCGTCCCCATTCAAGATGACCCATTTGCAGCGAAACAAAGGGACCTTAAAAGAGACTGCATAGTCTAGTTCCCATATATCCTCTATGTAACCATAGTATGTGTACTTTTGCTCATTCTTGTCTGTTGCATCAAAGAGGACACCACTATTTTGGTTGGTGCTCTTTTTATCTTGGGTGATCGTGTAGAATGTATTCCCATTTATTTCGTACACTTGGAAATTCAATATAGTAGAAGATGGTGACGCGGCCAACAAGTATAGCTGATCTCCAACAGTGGTGTCATTCAAGAGATGTGTCCGCATCCAACCACCGACAGACTTCATGTGTTCATCTGTACTCCATGATTTAGGCTTCCCCGGGTTTTGGAATGTACAATATTCTTGTGTTCCTCGATATACGGAGCTGCCAAGGTGGAATTATGTAGAACTGTGTAGTGTGCTTTAGTGAAAGAATCCCCGTCCCTACATATCATTGCTTTCTTTCCTAGTGTGCCTTTTCCACTTAGTCTTCCCTCATGTCGCGAGCCAGAAACACCAATCGGCTTAAGGTCAGGAATAAAGTCAACACAAAACTCAATGACCTCCTCTGTTCCATATCCCTTGGAGATGCTTCCTTCTAGTCTAGCACGGTTATGAACATATTTAGTTAAGACTCCCATGAACCTCTCAAAGGGGAACATATTATGCAGAAATACAGGACCGGGAATGGCAATCTCTTCCACTAGGTGAACCGGGAGATGCGTCATAATATTGAAGAAGGATGGTGGGAACACCAACTCAAAACTAACAATACATTGTACCACATCCTTTTGTAACCTTGACAGAATATCTGGATTGATTACTGACATGGTTATACCCTACGGGTACGTAACTTCAGCATACCTGGTCCAGCTCAAGGAAGGCCCACGACAGACATACGCTGGCCCATGAAGATTTTCGGGTGGCCAAGGCCCATGACGTCTTCGAATCCTTGGAGAACAAGACTAGAGGAGATAGGAAACTCAAAAGGGCAAACGCCCTAGAACTTGTAACCGACTAGGACTATGCCCGGGACCTGCCTAAGTCTATATAAAGGCCAGGAGGGCATGTGCTAGGGCAACTCAACCAACCTCGACTCATACTTTCGCACACGCACACACGCCAGATCGAATCTGCGCACCCTGTAACCTTCGGTTCCGCCGTAATCAAAGAGCAGACAAGCAGGAGTAGGGTTTTCCCTCCGGGGGCCTGAACCTGGGTAAATCTTGTGTCCCCTGGTTGCTTGTCTGTTAACCGTGCCACGATCTCCAGCATCCCCATCTTCTCCAAAACCCAAGTCCATAACAATGGGCATTGACGAGATTAAACCTCGTCAATTGGCGCCGTCTGTGGGAATTGGGGCTGCTGATTATGCGGTCGTGACGGTTCCGACCCGATCGATCTACAACTTCGCGACGACGGAGAATCATCTACTCTTCGGCACTTTCGACTTCACCGCCCACTTGCCGGCCACCATGAAGGATTTCGAGCCCGTAGGCGACGGACTCGAGATTTTGTTCGGGAGCTTCTGCTTCCAGGTGGGACAAACTGGCACCCTCCGCCTCCCTGAGCGGGTGCCCATGCCGTCAATCAGGCCCGCTTCGTGGGCTCCACACCCCGTGCTACGCACGTCGCCATCAACAGATGAGTTCCACAGCAGCAGCAGCTGCAACTCTGATCTGTGCGGTCCACCCTCGGATGAAGGGACCTACGGTTCCGGATCCGAAAGCTGCGGCAGCAGCCAACCAATCTGCAGGCGCTATCCTTGCGCCGCAGTCATCCAGGCCGACGAGGAAACTCCTAACCCGCCGCCCAACCCCAACCCGCAGGACGGAAACGGCGAAAACGGGGAAAACAGAGGCCACCTCATCCAACTTAGCAAAGAAGGATGGGTCGAAGCACGCCGCGCCGTCGCAGGCGAAATAGTCCTACCTCTGGACTCCCCACGTGATCTGCTAAGGGCATACCACTACCTCCTCATCGAGGAACACAAGAAACAAGTCGAGATACAGAAGACGCTCGACAAACGCAAGCAAGCAGCCTCTGAGTCCAGCGCGCGACGAGCTGCGCTCTTCGCCATGGAACCTGGCTCTAGCACAAACAGAAATCAGGGAAACAAGCACCGTTCTCGGATGGAAAACATGGACCCCAAGGAGCGGCGTGACGTGACCCAAACTCTCCACACATCATTCATGGATATGGATGCTGACGGCAACATCACCCCGAAGACGCCACAAGCAGCGATCATGGCAGCCACTGCGTATCTCGCAGCTCACCCACCTCCGGAGGGGGACCCGAAAAGGGCCATGCATAAGTCCGCACTCACCGGACTAGGACTAATCGGAGCTGCGCTCCACGAAGACGCTCCTGCGGAGCCGAAGAAAAAAGCTCCAGCCAGGCGCAACCGGAGCCCCACACCCTCATCCGAAGAGGAAGAGGAGCACGATCTTCCTCGAAGGAAGAAGAGCTCCAATCGCCACAAACGCGACTACGACACCAGAGACAAGCTTACACAGCGCAAGATCGGCAAAGCACGCGCCAAACGCGCATGCTCGTCTGAATCTGAGATGGACGAAGACGAATGAGAACTCTGCGGGGCTCGATGCTTCAGCAGATCCGTCCGGCGAACGCAGATGCCACGCAACTTCAAGCTTCCTTCGGATACTCCGAAGTTCAATGACACACAAGATCCAAAGTCCTGGCTCAGTGACCATCTGTCATCCGTCAAGCTTCACGGAGGCAACAAAGAAACCGCCATGCAATGCCTTCAGCTGCAGCTGACAGGCGCGGCGCGAGTCTGGCTCAGCAGCCTATTATCAGGATCCATCGGAAGCTGGGAGGAGCTTTCTTACAGCTTCATCCGAAATTTCAAAGGCACCAGCAAGAGGCCCGCCTCAATCGAAGAATTGCGAGCCTGCACTCAAAGAACGGGTGAATCTATTCGCTCATACATACTACGCTGGTCTACGACCAAGAACTCCGCAGCACACATCTCCGAAGAGAGGGCCATCGACGCCTTCAGGGACGGCGTTAAGCGCCCAGACTTCAAGGAGGAACTTGGGCGTGTAAAGCCCAAGACACTTGACCACCTAATGGAAATAGCCAACAGCTGGGCAGACGGCGAAGATTGCATCCAGCGACCGCAATCAGATGAAGAGGACGACTACGGCCGAAGACGCGAACGCCGCAGCAAGAGGAGATCGCGTGTCTACGAGGACCGCGACGGACCCGACATGGTCGCGGCCGGCTACGCCGACCGCCGTAATGACAACAGCCGCAACAGCGGAGGATATCGCAGCGGAAACTTCCGCGACAACGGACGATCAACACAGTCGTGGCAACGCCGCGACCGCGACAACGGACCCTCAGCATTCGACAAACTTTCGGGTCCATGCACCATCCACTTCTACATCGACAAACAGGATGGCAAAAAGAAAGCCAGCCACATGCTCAAGGATTGTCGCGAGTTCCAAAAACTCAGCAAAGGCATGATGCAGATGAGGCAACAAGGTCCAATCCCTGCGTTCGGAAACACACATGCACCAGGTGAAATAGCACACGGAGCTCCTCCAGCGCCGCCTATTGGAGGCCAAATCCAACCAGTCGCACCAGCGCAAAACAACACCGGGGTCCCATATCCCCCATCGAAAGGAGCACTCAATATGATACAGAAGGGACGCCCCACAAATAGGGTGCAGAATTAAATCACCCGACAAATTAACTTGGCTGTGGCAAATCCGCCTGCAATCCCTGAGTACCTCAGCGGATCGGAATCCTGCATCACATTCACCCGCGCGGATCACCCTTGCCAGATCCCTCGCCCAGGTCATGCTGCCCTGGTGCTGGAGGCGCAGATCGGAGGCTTCGAGATGAGTCGCGTCTTCATGGACGACGGCAGCGGAATTAACCTAATGTTCGCAAGCACTCTAGCAGCTATGCGGATCCCGCAATGCAGCCTGGAACAATCAGACACAACGTTCCATGGCATTGTCCCAGGGAAGGGCATCTTCCCCTGGGCAAAATAGGGCTCGACGTCATCTTCGGGAAGCCGGACAACTTTCGGCAGGAGCGCCTAGAATTCGAAGTGGTAGACTGGCCATTGCAATACCACGCCATCCTGGGACGTGTACCATTCGCACGGTTCCTGGCCGTCCCACACTACGCATACTTGCTACTCAAGATGCCAGGACCAAGGGGCGTCATCACAATCCACGGGAGCTTCACCCGATCGGACCAATGCGACAGGGATTTCAACAAAATCTCCCAGTCCTTCGGCATGCAAGACGAGCTCGTGAAGCTAGAACGGTGGAAGCCTGAATCCAGTGAGTGCCCATTCTTAAGAAACTTGGGAATAGTAGCTCCTATGGTTTCTAGAGCGAGTGAATGAAATGCTCCGCGAGGAGACGGACAATGGGCTACCCCCAGTCACAAGGCATAACGCACCCGACATGTCCTTCGACTCCACCGTCAGCACCAAGAAAGTGAAGGTCCATCCGACAGACGCCTCCAAGACGGCGCTGATCGCCAACGACCTCAGCACCGCATAGGAAAGCGCGCTCGTCGAATTCCTCCGTGAGCGCTGGGAAATATTCGCCTGGTGTCCTGCGAACATGCCAGGAGTTCCCAGGGAATTCGCCGAGCACGCACTCAATGTCTTCCCAGAAACCAAGCCAGTCAAGCAGTCTATCCGAAGATTGTCGGAGCCACGAGCCGAAGCTATCGGCAAGGAGATCAACAGATTACTCGCAGCAGACTTCATCCGGGAAATCAAGGAAAGCGAGTGGCTAGCAAATACGGTGATGGTTCCGAAGAAGGACACGGACATCCTGCGGATGTGCGTAGACTTCACGTCACTAAATAAACACTGCCCTAAGGACCACTTCCCTCTTCCTCGGATCGACCAGATCATCGATTCGACTGCAGGTTGTGAGAAACTCTCCTTCCTCGACGCCTACTCAGGCTATAACCAGATTCGACTCAAGGTCGAATATCAAGAGAAAACGGCGTTCATCACACCGTTCGGAGTATACTGCTACAACACAATGCCTTTCGGGCTAAAGAACGCGGGTGCCACGTACCAGCGATGCATGCAGGCCTGCCTCAAGGACCAGATCGTATCATCACTAGATTTTCTTTGACATGTGTATATAATGTGTTTTTTTGACATGTGTAGATGTATTTAGATTTTAGGTGTGTGTATGCATATATTATTTTATTAGGTGTATGTATATATTATTTTAGGTGTATATTATTCTAGGTGTATGTATATATTATTTAGATTTTAGGTGTATAGTTGTTAGATGATTTAGGTGTGTATTTAGATGATGTAGATCCCGACGCGCGCGCACTAGTGATGATATTTAGTTGATGATTATTTTAGTTGATATGATCCCGACACGCGCACATGGAGACGTCGCCGGCGCCCCGCCGTCACCTCTGTCCGCCGCCGTGCATCGTCGTGCATTCTCTCCCTCTTTCTCCCCCTCGCGTGCGTTCTCTCCCTCTCTGGCCCCGCTCGCTCCCAATCGTCGCCGCCGCCGCCATCTCCCTCAAGCCCGACGACCGGTGCCGCCGTCGATTCGCCGGCTCCCGACCTCGCCTCGCCTCCCCGTCACCACCACCGCACACCTGGTGATCTGCTGGTCCTCGTGGACCCTCTCTCTCGCCCCCTCGCCGCTACTCTTTGGCTCGCCTCAACCTCCTCTCTCTAGCACGCACACGCACACGGCCTAGCTCGGGCTCCACCGCCGTCCCCTTTGTCGTTCTGAGGCTCACCAGCGTCAATGACATCACGGTGACGTCACCCCGGCGCCGGCACGTGTCTGTCTCTCTGGTTAGCTGTAGCCCGGGTGTAAAAAGTATATAAGTTGGTTTTAATAATTCCAGAAAATGATTTAATATTATAAAATCAATAACTTATTGTTTATAAGTCAGAAAAATACAAATAATATATCAAATTGTTCAGAAAAATGAAACCTATCTATTTAACCTATAATCATGCATTGTTCAACAACTTAAATGACAAGTATAATTAGAAGAACCCCTCTCATATGTTCTGGAGTTTCCCCGAGTTAGGGTTTTCACCCCTCGGAACCCCGATTAAATCGTCGAGCATGTCTTAGGGTTACATTCCAATGCAAATTAACTTGTCATATCATCATAATTGCTTGATCATTGCATCGATGCCATGTGTTGATTGTTTCCCTTTCTTTCCGGTGTTTGGTTCTTCCCGGTAGAATACGATATCGAGATCGAGATCGAAGCCAGAGATCAACACCGTCGAAGCTCGAAGACAGATACTTGACCAACTGTAATCAAATCAATTACAAGGATCCTGAAGCTCTACTTTCGGCTATCAACAGGCAAAGTCAAGCATAGCCCCACCATGATATAATCCTATGATGTCTAAAGAATTTCAATTCTTGCCATGATGCATACGATTCTACTGTGGTCTTTTATCGATAGATAGAGTGTCCTATCTATTGCATTGCTCCCTTTGAGCTTATATTACCTGTTCCACTGCTCCTAGCATATTAGGTTTATTAGTTTGGATTATTAGGTTTATTATTAGTTAGGTATTATTAGGTTTATTAATTAGTTAGGCATTATTAGTCTTCGGCCCCACTTTTGGAGATATGCCCAAGAGGCAATAATAAAGTGGTTATTATCATATCTTCATACTTATGATAAATGTTTACATACCATGCTATAATTGTATTAACCGGAAACATTAATACTTGTGTGATTTGTAAACATAAAAGAGTCCCTAGTAAAGCCTCTTGTTAAACTAGCTTGTTGGTTAATATATGATCATGATTTCCTGATCATGAACATAGAGATGTTATTAACAACAGGGTCATATCATTAGGAGAATGATGTGATGGACATACTCCTATAGTTAAGCATAGCATAAAGATCAAGTCATTTAATATAGTTCATTTGCTATAAGCTTTCTGATACATAGTAACCTAATTCCCTCGACCATGAGATCATGTTAATCACCATCACCAGAAGGATGCTTTGATGACATCAAACACCACAGCGTAACTGGGTGGCTGTAAAGGTGGCATTGAGTGTTCGGAAAGTATGGGTTGAGGCACATGGATCAAGAGTGGGATTTCTCCATCCATATGACGGATAGATATACTCTGGGCCCTCTCGGTGGAATGTCATCCAATTAGCTTGCAAGCATGTGACTGGATCACAAGGGATCACATATCACGGAAACGAGAAAAGAGTACTTATCGGTAACGAGGTTGAACTAGGTATGCAGAGATACCGACGATCAAAACCTCGGATAAGTAAACTATCATGAGACAAAGGGAAATTGGTATCGTATGTAAGTGGTTCATTCGATCGCAAAGTAATCGTAGAAATATGTGGGAGCCATATGAATTTCCAGATTCCTCTATTGGTTATTGATCGGATAAGTGTCTCGGTCATGTCCGCATAATTCACGAACCGTAGGGAGACACACTTAAGGATTCGATGTTGTTGAGTAGTTATGGAATGATGAGAAAGAGACTAAATGTTGTTCGGAGTCTCGGATGGGATCTGGGATATCACTAGGAGTTCTGGAATGGTCCGGAGAATAAGATTCATATAAGGAAAGTCCTGTTTCGGAGTTGGGGAATGATTCCGGTGTTTTCATCGGGAATGTTCTAGAAGGGTCTGGAAGGTCCGGCACTCCGGAGGGGAAGGGTACATGAATGTGTTATGACAATGTGGAATGGTTGCATCATGTACTAGGTCACTTGGCTGGGCAAAAATAAAGGGAGAAATCAAATCCTAGTTTGAAAGTCAAACGCCAATTTGAAAAGTCAAACGACAAGTTTGCTTGGTGGAGGGAGAGTAGGAAACCTACTTAGGGAGGAAGTCCCACTCCCTCCACCCGCCGGCCAAGGAGGAGGAGTTGGACGAGGACTCCCTCCTCCTAGTCGCCTCCCTCCCACCTATAAAAGAAGGGGCAGGGGTGCCCCCTCTTCCTACACCCCAAACCCTAGCCCCAAGTCGCCGGCCACCTCCAGTGCAGCCGCCGCCTAGGGCATCCTCTAAGTCTCCGAGTTAGGGTTTCCCCAAACCCTAGCCGCCGGCTACACCTCTCCCCTTGGTTCCTCTAAAACCCTAGACCACCAAGGCCTCTCTCATAGTCCACCATACTCGCTACGGCTTAAGGCGAAGCCCTGCGAGATCTCCCCTCAACTTCCGGTACCACGTCGTCGTGCTGCCGGAATCGTGAGGAGAGTGCTACAACCTCCGCTGCCTACTGGAACAAGGGAGAGGAAGGTATTCATCGAGTACCGAACGTGTGACCGACTGCAGAAGCGCTACCGGAACGCAGCGCCGGAAGGATCGTCTACGTGATCTTGAGATCGGAAGTGTACGACTACATCACCCACGAGAATCTGCTCTCGTTAACCGCTTTGGATCTTCGAGGGTTAGTATTCTACCGACTCGTTGCTACAATATAGTAGATATATCTTGGCTTGATCATAGATTAGATCTTGATTGTGTGTTCATGCGGTAGAAATTTTTTGTTTTCCATGCTACGAACCCCTACAGTGGTATCAGAGCCAGGTCTATATGTAGATCTATTCCACGAGTAGAACACAATGGTCATTGTGGGCGTTGATGCTTTTGTTGTCGATTGCTTCTTGTGTACTTTGCATCTTGTGGGATGGTGGGATGAAGCGGCCCGGGATAACCTTACATGACATCATTCATGAGACTTGCTCCACGCTTGACATGCAACTTGTATTGCATAAGTGGCTTTGCGGGTGCTTGTTTCTCCCAACATAGTTGAGATTCAATTTACAACGGGTGATTGACAATAATAGTATCAATGTTGTGGTTCTTGTTCGTAAGTTAGAACGACACTTATTGAAAGCCCCAAACCACGTAAAACATGCAAAGAAAATTAGAGGCGTCTAACTTTGTTTTGTAGGGGTGTGCTGTGATGTGATGTGGTCATGATTGTGATTATATATGATGTATGCAATGTCCCTTATTGTAAGTTGGCAACCGGCAGGAGCCATATGGTTGTCTTTTAAATTCCGTTAAGACCTGTATGTCTATTCAAAGAAGTTGTAATAGTTGATGCTAGTGGACGACAACCATGAAGCGGCGCCATTGACCTTGACACCACACCGGTGATGATGGAGATCATGTTCGTGCTTGAAGATGGAGATCGGAAGCACACGAAGGAAGGCCATATCATATCATATATTATGAATTGCATGTGATGTTAATCCTTTTATGCATCTTGTATTGCTTAGTTCACGACGATAGCATTATAAGAGGATCCCTCAAGCACACAATTTCAAGTTTTAAAGTGTTCATCCTTAGTAAGCATCGTTGCTAAAGCTCGTTGTTTCGAAGCACCACGTGATGATCGGGTGTGTTAGATTCTGCGAGTGTATACAATGTGAGCAAGCCAGATTTTCTCATGCGGAAGCTAATGTTTGATCTTGACGAGCCTAGCATGTACAGACATGGTCTCGGAACACGGATCACCGAAAGGTAAAGCATGAGTCATATAGGAGATATGATGAACATGTTGATTGTTCGCCATTGAAGCTACATCAACTCTCGTGATGATCAGTTTTGATGTGGTGGATTTGGTTCGTGTGATCACTAAAACAATGTGAGGGATATTTTTTTGAGTGGGAGTTCAACAGAAATTTGGTTAAAAGTTGAACACTATTTATCATAAATTAAATCAAAGTTAATTTGCATAGTTGTTGTAGTCATTGGCATCCGTTTACCACCTTGCGCTTAGTTATAATTGAGATGATAGAACTATAGAATTCTGGTTAGTTGCTTTACGAACTGGTATCGTATTGTTTTGAAGTATTAATCTAAAGTTTAAAAGTCCTATTGAAAACTTTCAGTAAGTTCCGGCTAATCCATGAAGTTTAATAATTGGTATTAAATCAAGAATGACAATTCCAAGCGTTAGTGTATGAGTATCATGTTTGTCTCCATGATTCTTGATATTCAAAGGATTGTCTTAATATCAAGGTTATCTAGGATCTGAAAGAGTTATTTTAGAAACCATGATGTGTGGAAGATATTGTGATATCTGAAATGAAGTTTTGGTTGCACCATGATAGAGTATAATATGGCAAAAGTCATGTTCTCATATTTGATGAGAATTTACATAAGGTTGGAGACACTATTTGTCCTAATCCTCCAAAAGGTTTTGGAGAGCAACATTATACTCGCGATTCACCGTTATAAGCTAAAAGTAGCTTGATCATGGATAATTCCATGATGAGGGAGAATATTTGATGTAGGTAAAATGTTTACTACACCAAGATATTAATAAAGAAAGGAATTTGAAAGAACACCAAACATTTGATGATGGTTATCTACTTCAAAGTGCAAGTCCAAAGACATTGGTATTTTACTATACATGCTTTGGACTATGTGTCATGTATATGGCTCCACTATTGATATTGATAGATTCTTTCAAACAGAAAGGAAATACTGAAAGAGAATCTCATAAATATATGGCAGAAAAGAAAAAGACTAGAATTGTTCAGCTTAAAGTATATAGATGTTATACATGTTATGGCTATATTCTTTGCTTATTAAACAATGTGGTTCTTAAGTATTTGATACTGAATTTGTTGGTATGAATCGTCATACGAAACAACAGAATTCATGAACTACAATGGCCTAAGCAGCTAGCAAAAGAATATGTGATGATGTTCATCGAGAACAAATAAAGGGTTATTGTGTTGCTCGTTAAACATCAAAGCTTGCCTTCAAGATTTTTTTTATCAGTCATGATGGGAACAAAAGGGTTGTTCAAATAATTGTTGTAATCCATAAAAGATGGATGATTCACAAATCTCGTTGGAGAAATCACATCCATAAAACTAGTTGTAGAGGGAGTGTCCCAACCTTTAAATAAGGTAGAGTCCCCTGTGTTTACAATGCTAGTCCCTGGATCAATAGCTAGCATCCACAATTAAGATGTAATATCAAGAAACAAAGGTCATTATATAACTTTATATCCAGGAATAAAGTAATTTTATTACATCATACATAGATCATTTGGCTATTACATTACATTGCAGCGGAATAACTATAAGTATGGGGTCCTTCATCTTCAAAGTGCCACAGGCAAACATGTTGGTTGTAGACTTTGTAATCCTAATCAATCAATCTTCACTAAAATCAATCAAACCTGCAACATTACAAGTTACAGCCACAAGGGTCAATACTTTTGAATTGTATTGGCAAGTTTCACTACTATGTTGAATATAAGTGGATCCTATCACTACATGCATATTTGGCTAAGTAGGGTTTTAAGGCTCATTTGCAGAAAGCAATACTTTATCCTATCCTTTCAAATGGTTTTGTTTCCTTTGTCAAATCTCTTTATTAAAATCCCTTAAACTACTTGGTATCCCCAAGTATTCAAGTCCTTATTAAAAATCTCTTGAGCTCCTTGGTACCCCCAAGTGCATCAAGTTTTATCAAAATCTCTTGAGCTCCTTGGTAACCCCAAGTGCATCAAGTTTTCATCAAAACTCTTGAGCCCCTTGGTAACCCCAAGTGCATCATGTCTTTGTTGTCACTTAGAAAGTTTTATTTTTGAAATTGGAATGTCGAGATTTCCCATAGCTTCAAACTTTAGTTGCTCAGTATTGTCCATAACCGGGGACACGGCTAAGTACTTAGATTTTTATTATCTTCTGCAGAAGTTGCACACTTTACCCACATGTCACAATCCCATCTTGTTGCCACCAGTGGCCACTGGATTGGTCCTCACCAAGATGGAGTACCGGCAGATTGAGAATGTGACGAAGTCTTTCCAGAGGGTCCTCCCATACACCATTGCTAGCTTGTCTTCAGTACCCATGTAGGATTCCAGGTCCTCATGTCCAGTAACTTGAACACAATGCATTGGTCTTCCCAATGTAGTTGACTAAGCCAGAGCCATAAATAGCATGTGGTTGCACACAAAAGCCACAATTGGAGAAACATGTTCAATCTCTAAGTTTCCTGGGTGGTTTCCTTTGGAGCACAACACAAAGAGATTGCTGTAGACATGGTTCCTTTTGTTGCCACCTTCTCCAAAACTCAAAGTCCTTGTCCACCCAGGTGGTTCATTGAGTCCTTGTTTTATTATGTAAAATCACAAGTTCTTTTCTCAATTTCATAAAATCTCAACATGTAACTCTTTTCAAAATATAGCATGGCTAAGCATGTAACAACTACATTGTTTTCACTAAGGAATATATGGGGTATCCTATTAGGATTTAGCATAGCATAAGTATAGAAATTCTTTTCATGCATGTTTCAAAATCCACTAAGTATAATGAAAATAGTAGGACTTTAGATGATAGTGTCACTTGCCTTTCTTTTGGTAGGGAATGTTGGTTCACTCCTTGATCTTGCTAGTCTCACACTTTTCTAACTTCACTACAATCAATCAAGCAAACACAATATCAACTAGCATTCCAAACCAATAATCAATCAACATTTCATACACACAAAATCATAGGAACTAAGTCATGCATGCAAGCATGCATAAGTTAGTTTTATTTGCAAAGATGGTTTCTACTAGGCTCTAAAATTTGTAAGATTCAAAGTGGTCATTTTCCAAAGTGGCAAAGTCATTTGCAAAAGGGTTTTGTCCATAAACCATTTTTAAATCCTTCCATTGTTTTATATGGTGGAAAATATTTTTATCGTAGACGGTGGTCGGAGTGGTGAAGTTGCGAGCTCGAATTGAGACAGCCTAGGGGCAGAGAGAGGGAGGCGCGTGAGGGGAAATGGAGAGGAGGAGTGGGCGCTTTAACGTGCGTGGTCGCAGCGAGTAATGGCGAAGGCGTTAAGGCGAATTTAAGCGCGGCATCAACGGCAGGAAACGGCCGGCGTCGTCTGCGCGAGGAAGAAGAGAACGAGCTGGCTGTGTGGGGTCCGGGCATCAGCGAGGAAGAGAGAGGGAAGGAGGGGCCACCCGTCAGCGTCTCTGTGGGTTCAAAATTGAGTGCGAATTGTTTTCTTTCGGGGAGAGAGAAGCTGGGCTGGTACTGGGCTGTTGGGGTTGGCCAGCTGGGCTGAGTCCAAATTCTATGTTTTTCTTTCTGATTGTTTTATCTTTTTCCAAATCTATTTTCTGTTTTTTGAAATTCAAACCACAAATCAACCATTCAAAACAATTCAAACATTCACCAAACAATGCAATTGAATTTGGTTCTATTTAACAACATAAACCAATTCCCATAATAAAATAATATTTTTTTATTTTAGAGTCCATTTATAATTAAATAAAATGGACACTAGTTAATAAATCAAATGGGTTTTAATTTATTTTAAAACTCTATTTGAAATCTAAATATTTTCAAAACCAAATCAGTATGTTTTATTTGAAAATATAAAATACTTGGAAAACTTATTTGAATTAAATAAATAAGTTTTGATGGTTAATAGTAAAACCTTTTTTTTATAAAACTTGGATATTAAATCCCTATTAATTTATTTTAAATAGACCTTTACTATTTTTATCAAAAAGAAATATTTTATTTCAAAGGCTTGGCCAAGTTTTAATTTGGCTTATAAAATAATCCTTATTTATAAATCTATCCTTTTCTTCTAAAAGAAAAATCTTTTTATTAAAAGATTCAAAATAGTAATTCCAAAATATTTTTATTTTCCTTTATCAAATATTTCTCTTTTTAAATCCCTTTAGGATTTTATTTGATCCAATTTGGTTTGAAGGTTTCCAATTGGATTCAAAAAGTTTCTTCTCACCCTGAAAATTCAACTAAGTTTTATTTTATTCATTTATTTTTCACATTACAAGATTTGGAAAATCTTGGGATGTGACACTAGTGCTAAAAATGTCGAAAGACAAATTGATTAAAAGATCACTTAGGAAGTGACATCGCTGTTTAAATTATAATGGAAAGAAAACATGAAGAAACTCCATGTGGATGGAATTTTGGAGTCCTTTTGATTTTGATCAAATGACGCTTGTGAAACTTTCCTAGAGATAATTAAAACTTCGTTCATAGGCCAAAAGGGAACGAATGACTAGCTTATTGGAACTTGTACATATTGTTGTATGAAGTCCATTATGTGTAGTCAAGAGCGATGGATTTCAACTTCATATGCTTTCTCCGAAAATTTGAGTGAATATATGAATATTTACTTAATAAGGATGAAGTATGAAACATTTGAAAAGTTCAAAGATTTTCAAGATGAAGTGCAAAATCATTGTAACAAGAATATAAATAGTTTATGATAAGATCATAAAGGAAGATATTTGAGTTACGAGTTTAGCATAAAACACCTAAGATTTAACGAATCGTTCCGTGGATTTGCATTTCCCGAAACACCATAAGAGTATGGAGCATTCGAGATATGTAATTAAACCTTGTTTGACATGGCAAGATCAAAGGTGTAATTCATAGAACTACCATTATATTTTAAAGATTAAAAGCTTTAGAGACTACCTTTTTTTCCACTGAAAAGAGCTCCATTATAATCCGTTGAATTGACACCATGTAAAGTTATGGTTTGGGATTAAAACCAAGTTGTCCTTTCTTAAAAATTGGTATGCTATGCACAAGAAAGATGTTTGCAACCAAAATCGGATGAACATATCTTTGTATGTTATTTTGAATAATAGTTAAGTATTCCTCCATAACACCGAAGACAAAAATGTTTGTTGCTTAGAATGTCAAGTTTCTTTGAGAAGGAATTTTCCGTGAAAAGTTAAGTGGGAGGACAATAGAACTTTGATAAGGTTAAAAGAACCTTAGCTATATGTGCAAAGTTGCGCAGCACCGAAAAGTGTTCCGGAGGCAGCAACAATGCTCATGTCTCAAGAGCCTCAAAGGTTGTGGTCACGGAGGTCTAAGTTACTATTGAAACAAGTAAGTCGGGTAAACCATCAAATACCAAGATTTGAGAGTTAAATCATTATTTGACAATAATGATCCGACTACATGCAAAGAAGCAATGATGGGCCCTGACTCCGTCAAATGGCTTGAAGCCATAAAATCCGTTATATTTCCATATACAAGAGATCAAGCTTTGAACTTGAAAGACCCTCTGGAAAGGTACAAGACCTTACAGTCATATTTGGATCTATAAACAAATAGACATAGATGTTTCACATCTATGAAATTATCGACATGTCGGGAAGGATTTCACGACAATGTTCAAAGAGTTGACTATGGCAAGATCTGATCTTTCATAAAGCGATATTTAGTCTAGACGGATTAATGTAGCAACCACTACATATAATTTTTTTTATGTGGTAGTTCAATAAACAAAACAAGTTCTTCTAATATAATTGTTACCTAGGACATGTGCATAACACAGTCCAAAGGGTTTTGTTAAAAGGATGCTAAAAACATATGCAAACTTCAATGGTTGAAGTAAGCATTGCAGAGTTGGAATCTTCACTATGATGAAACTGTTAAAGGAGTTTAAATTCATCAGAGATGATGAAGATGCTTGCATTTGCAAGAAATTAAGTGGGAGCGCTAAGACATGTTTCTAATACATTATGTGGAAGACATATTGTTGATTGGAAATGATGTATCTTTTTATTAACACAGGATAAGAATTTCATCTCGATGAAAGGCTTAGGCAGAACCCGAATATTTGGCATCAATGTCTATATGGATAAAATGTGACGCCAATATGGTTGTGCCAGAAATACATAGATGAGATATTGAATGAGTTCAATATAGAAACTACAAGAAAAGTTCTTGTTGCACAGGAAGGATTGAATAAAAATTTAAGTATTTTTGATACTTGATAGATACAATCAGAGAGAGTATTTTATTAATCATGCTGTGATATGTACAAATCCAGATATGTCCTATACTCTAAATGTTATGAGCATATACTAGAATGATTCATAATATAATCATTAGACGATAGAAAAGATATTCTTATGATCTTGTAAAATAACTAAGAATATATTATTTTGTAGAAGTGACAAATAGATGTTTAGTTCATTGTAAATGAATTACATTGATACTAGTTTTGGTCACAAAGTACAAATTAATTTTATCTCAATCTGAACTAAGGGTGGCACAATATAATGGAAAGTAAGTTCCATAATGAATTTGGATGAGTTTCAAAGTTAAGACATTATGACAGATACTACAACAAAAGGTTAAGTATATAACTGCTATTATAGCAGGAAAAGAGGGCATTTGTGTCAAGTAGTTTGTTATCAAACTAGGTGTAGTTCAAAGCAGGGATAATACTATAAAGATATATTGTACGACAATATTATCAACATGTTTTAACCCCAAAGAACTAAAGGTCTCACCAAAGGACCAAATTTATACAAAGCCATCTCATTAGAGAATGAGTGATGCGTAGAGACGCAAAGACATGCAATTACACACGGACCTGGAAGTGTCAGATCTGGAGATCAGTTGACCACTAGCAATCGTGTACATACAACACCAGAAAGCCTTAGGTGTTGAATACACAAAGGTTTGAAACTAGATTATTGACTCTAGTGCAAGTGGGAGACTGTTGGAGATATGCCCAAGAGGCAATAATAAAGTGGTTATTATCATATCTTCATACTTATGATAAAAGTTTACATACCATGCTATAATTGTATTAACCGGAAACATTAATACTTGTGTGATTTGTAAACATAAAAGAGTCCCTAGTAAAGCCTCTTGTTAAACTAGCTTGTCGGTTAATATATGATCATGGTTTCCTGATCATGAATATAGAGATGTTATTAACAACAGGGTCATATCATTAGGAGAATGATGTGATGGACATACTCCTATAGTTAAGCTGTCACATCCCAAGATTTTCCAAATCTTGTAATGTGAAAAATTAAATGAATAAAATAAAACTTTGTTGATTTTCAGGGTGAGAAGAAACTTTTGAATCCAATTTGAAACTTTCAAAATCTATTTGGATCAAATAAAATCCTAAAGGGATTTACAAATATAAATAAACAATAAAGTTAAAAATATTTAAAATTACTATTTTTGAATCTTTTAATAAAAAGATTTAGTTTTCAAAATAAAAGGTAGATTTATAAATAAGGATTATTTTATAGAGCCAAATTAAAACTTGGCCAAGCCTTTGAAATAAAATATTTCTATTTGATAAAAATAGTAAAGGTTTATTTAAATAAAATAATAAGGATTTAATATCCAAGTTTATTAAAAATAAAGGTTTTACTATTTTAATTAAACATCAAAACTTATTATTTTATTCTAAACAAGCTTTCCAAATATTTTATATTTTAAAATAAAACCTACTGAAGTGTTTTTGGTTTTATTTTAGATTTCAAAATAAAGATTTTAATAAAACAAATCCTATTTGAATGAAATGAATAAGGTCTATTCATTTAATTATTATTGGACCCTAAAATAAAAATGTTATTTTATTTTAAACAAGTTTTCCAAGTATTTTATATTTTCAAATAAAACCTACTGATTTGGTTTTGATAATATTTAGATTTCAAATGGAGTTTTTAAATAAAACTAATCCTCTTTGAATTATTAACTTAGGTCTATTTTAATTGATTATTAAATAGATCCTAAAATAAAAATATTATTTTATTTTGGGACTTAGGTTTATGTTGTTAAACAGAACCAAAAACTCAAGGAAAAGTTGGTGAATGTTTTTATTTGATTTGTTGATTGATTGGTTTGATTGAATTTAAAAACAGAAAATCAAAAGAGAAAAAGAAAAAGATTCAGAACAGAAAAATATAGAGCAAAGACGACCCAGCCCAGCTAAGCCCATCTCAGCCTAGTTAGCCCACTCCCTCTCTCCCCACAAGAAAACGATTCGCACCAAAGAAGGAACCCGCTCCCTCACAGACATGTGGACCCCGCACTCCTTCTCTCTCTCTCGCTGCCAGATGGCCCCACCTACTAGTTCGTCGTTCCCAACCGCGACCTGTTCTTCCCCCAGTCGTCGCTGCCGTTCCTGCCGTTGAATGCTCGCGTTAATTCACCGTAACGCCGCAGTGATTCCGCTCTGCAACTGTGCCCCCTTAAACGCCCACGTCCCCACTCCATTTCCCCTCACTCGCCAACTCCTCATCACCACCAGGCTGTCTCCAATTTCTTCTGCACCGCCGCCGTCTTCGACGAGGTTCTTGGCCAATTCCGATAGCACCGCATCGCCCCTTGCCTCCCCGACCAAGCTCACATACTCCCCAAGCCCTGGCGCATCTCTCTGCATCCCTAGATCGCTCGCGCGTGCCTCACAGCGCCGGCAACGACAACAACTGACAGCGCCGCCGTCTGCAAGCAACTCCGGTGAGCCTCATCGCCTGAACCCGTGCGTGCCTCGACCAGAGCCTCATACCATTTTGTTCGCCTGTGCCTTGTGAACATACAAGTGCTCGCCATCCACTCGCGCAGGACCCGTAGCCTCGCCCCCGTCGACGTCTGACCGCGCCCGAGGGCCAGCTCATCTCCGGCGAGAAATTAAGGACAGTCACGTGCGCCCCTTCGCCAGCCAGTGCCACCTTGAGCTTCCCCAAGCTTCGGCGAACACGGTGAGCCTTCTCCTCCTCTCCCTTGCGTCCTGTATCACCGGCGACGACCTCGTCTGAGCGCTGCCGCCTGAGCGCCGCCGCCAGCGCCGCCACTAGTTGGCAAGCGTGCTGCGCGCCGTAGGATCTTGATCTGACACTCGCGATAGAATCTTAGCCGAAGGGGTATCGATCGATCTGTGCCGTGCGATCAAGTTGGATCCTGCGGTCTGTGTCTGTCGATCCGAACGAAACGTTTTTGACCAATAGGATTGGACCACGTGGCCTGGAGTTTGTTTATAAGATAGAAACATTTCTATCAGTGGTTTGAATTTGTAAATTGCATAACTTTAGTTCTACACGTCCAAATTTTGCAAACTTTATATAAATGGAATCAGTAGAACAAGCCCTAGACAACCATGCTATTTGTTTAGTAAAAAGTTTCTGTTTAATTGTTTGTTTTTGCAGAAACATTTGTATGCTTGTTTAGGTTATAAAAATTATTCCAAAATGATTTTGGGGATAAAATCTTTTGCAAATGGAGTGTTTTGAACCTACTGACCTTAGGAAACACTTTTTGGATTCAAAAATGTATTTGGAGAAACAAAAGAATGAATCTTGGATTTAAAACCAATTCTAGTCAAATAAAATATGGTTTAATTATTAAAAATGGTTTTGGAAGAAAACCTTTGGGAAATGTTTTGTTTTAAACTCTCTGACCCTAACACAAAGTTTTATGGTTTGAAAACATATTTTGTGAACCCTATAGATTAATGCCTTAGTAAAAACATTTCTACACCACATAAAATGATACCTTGTTTTGAAAATAGTTTATGAAGTGAAATCTTTTGCAAATGACTTTGCCACTTTATAAAAATGACCATTAGGTGTTTTCAAATGTTTATGTCCCATTAGGAACCACTTTTCCAAATAAAACAATCCTTGGCATGCTTGCATGCATTATCTTGTTTATATGATTTTATGTGATGTATTGCTTGAATGGTAGATTGAACTTGTGCCTTGCTTGATTGATTTGTAGTGACTTGAAGTGTGTGAACATTGCAAAGATCAAGGAGTGAACCTATACCCTCTACCAAAAAGGAAAGTGATGCTTCATACTTTTGTCCCATTACTTTCACTATGCATTAGTGATTTTTTTTCTAAGTAAAACTTGCACGGAATTTTGTTAAGTATAACCATGCTATGGGAAAACCTAGTAGATGAAACCTTAGTAGAAATTTTCCTAAGTTAAGATTCCTACTACTATCAAGCTTAGCTTAGCTAATAGAAAACAAGGGTGGAATATACATCCATACTATGGAAAAATTTCTAAGTCTGAGGACTTGTGTTTTTGTTTAACAAAACAACTAAGTTAATGAATCACCTGGGTGGAATGGTAATTGCTTGGTGGTTTTTGGTTGAGTGGTTCACAAGGCCCATGTTTATGGTTTACCTTGTGTATCTCACTTGTGGATGGCCACGCAGGAACAAAGAGATTTGAGATGTCAAATGTTGAGAAGCTTCAAGTGCAGCCACTTGGCATTATGGGCTCTGCCTGGATCATATAGGTTGCAAGAACTTAGCCATATGGATAGTTGGTGGTAGGGTTTGATAGGTTGGAGCGCGTCCATTTTGGTCTAAGGGAAGGCTTCTGAAAGATCTTTTCTTGGTGAAACCAAGTCTTGTGGGGAAAGTGCACCACCTCTGCAGAGTGTAAAATCTAAGTACTTAGCCATGTCCCTGGCAAAGGACAATTTGAGCGTCAAGACATGGAAGCAGTCAAGAATCTCATCATTCAAATTTCTAAGTTAAAAACTTCTGGTTTGAACAAGGGTTAAAGGATCTTCAATCTTTGATTGGGAGATGCCTTGGGAAAGATTATTTTGTCAAGCAAAAACTTAGTGTTTTCAAATGATAAGGAAAAATCTATTTTGAGCAAAGCAAGCCTAAGCTCAACTTAGCCAAATGCATATAGATGATAGACTCCACTATACTACCATAGTATCACTTGCCAATACAATTCAAATGTATTGACCCTTTGTGGCTGCAACTTGTGATGTTGCAGGTTTGATTGATTTTAGTGAAGTGTGTTGATTAGGATTACAAAGTATACAACCAACATGTCTGCCTGTGGCACTTTGAAGATGAAGGACCCCATGCTTATAGATATTCTGCTGCAATGTAATGTAATAGGAAAATGAGCTATGAAAGATGTAATAGATTATTTTATTCCTGGTTATAAAGTTGTATTATGACCTTTGTTTCTTGATATTACAACTTAACTGTGGATGCTAGCTATTGATCCAGGGACTAGCATTGTAAACACAGGGGACTCTACCTTATTAAAGGTTGGGACCCCTACAGATGGTATCAGAGCATTGTGTTGCCTATAGGATTTGTAAACCTAGGATTGGACAAAAACCCTTAGAAAAATAGGAGTTGTATTTGTTCAAAAACTTATTTACAAACAATCTTGTAATACTCTTTCCTCAACCACTTTGGTTTTGACTCTACATCTCTTCTATTTCAACTTGATGGAAAAAAACCTACACCATGGCCAAAGACTTCACCATGTGCAAAGGACTTCTTCAACTCTAATGACTTCAACATCTTCAACTCTAATGACTTCAACATCTTCAGCATTTTCACCAAGGACTTCAACCTTGGATATCACTAAGGACAAGTGAGACAAGAAGTCTTGCTCAAGCATTTGGAGACTAAGGAAACACAACTTAGAAGGAGCCCTCATCACCTTTGAAGTTTTGTGACCAAGAGGTTTCCCTAAGGAAACCATGATCTCATGCAAGAAGAATCAACCAAGAAGGATGGAAAGATCACAAGTGAACCATATAGATGGACCACCATATTTAGTTAAGTCAAACACACCAACTTATGTGGTGTAACAAAAATATTTTTGGTTGTCTAAAAGTATGCTTGAAACTTGTTGTTTGAGTGGAATGTTTGGTTGTGATTGCTTGCACATTGCTTGTGTGAATTGTGATGTGTGTGATTAGAATTATTCCCTTAGAAATATTTTGCCTATTCTAATCCCAATTCAACCCAAACAGATGACTACCCCAAGATACTCCAACATCAAGGTTGATGACAACAACACCAACCAAGAGGACAACATGAGAGAAATCATAGCAACCCAAAACCAGTTGAGCCAAGAGACAACTCAGCTTTTAGCCAACAACAATGGACTAGACCCAGCCATACAAAGGATTTTGAAACTTCAATCCCAATTGTTGCAAGGATTGGTTACTCAAATGATCAACATGGGAGAAAACTTTTCCCAGAGAGCTAATGACAACAAGGATGACAAAGATGTTATTCTAGAAGGAACCAAAGCTTGCAATATTTGTGGAGACAAGGATCACACTTCCAAGGAACATGGAGATCAATGCCCCAACTGTGAAGAAGAACATCTAGTTGGCCAATGCCCCACCTCTCAAGCAACTTGCTACCTATGTGAAGGAAATAATCATGTCCCTATCCAATGCCCCATCTATTCCATAGTTGAACAAAGGAAACAAGGTGGAGTGCAACAAATGATTGCAAACTATCAAGAGGGATCCAAATCTACCAAGAAGAATGAGGACAAAGGAAAAGCTCCACTTATACCTCCATGCAATACAACCCAGTTCAAAGGACCAAAGAAGAGGCATATGAATTTTCCAAAGAGCAATAGAAGGTCCAAGAAACATGTAGACATTCCTACCTATCGACAAAAGCCATGTGCAATGTCATCATTGTAAAGAGATGGGACACTATGCCAATGAATGCCCAGAAAAGAAGAAGAACCAAAGAAACAAACAAGAGGCAATGATATCAAAGGAAAAGAGAGATATTAGCCAAGTGATGTGTTTCAAATGCAAGGAACTGGGCCACTATGCAAACTTCTGTCCAGAAAAGATGAAGCACAAGATAAACCAACCTATGAAGGATCTCAGCCTTGTCACATGTTTCAAGTGTGAAAACAAAGGACACTATGCAGATGTTTGCCAAGAGAAGTTTCCCCAGGATGCCAAGAAGGCCAATATGTAATTTAGTTGGAAAATTTTTAAGGGTGGTAGTACCCTAGATGTTTTGAGCCAACTTGTAACCCTAGCCTCCCCAAATCTCGGGATGAGATTTATTTTAAGGGTGGTAGCCTGTCACATCCCAAGATTTTCCAAATCTTGTAATGTGAAAAATTAAATGAATAAAATAAAACTTTGTTGATTTTCAGGGTGAGAAGAAACTTTTGAATCCAATTTGAAACTTTCAAAATCTATTTGGATCAAATAAAATCCTAAAGGGATTTAAAAAGATAAATAAACAATAAAGTTAAAAATATTTAAAATTACTATTTTTGAATCTTTTAATAAAAAGATTTAGTTTTCAAAAGAAAGGGTAGATTTATAAATAAGGATTATTTTATAGAGCCAAATTAAAACTTGGCCAAGCCTTTGAAATAAAATATTTCTATTTGATAAAAATAGTAAAGGTTTATTTAAATAAAATAATAAGGATTTAATATCCAAGTTTATTAAAAATAAAGGTTTTACTATTTTAATTAAACATCAAAACTTATTATTTTATTTTAAACACGCTTTCCAAATATTTTATATTTTCAAATAAAACCTACTAAAGTGTTTTTGGTTTTATTTTAGATTTCAAAATAAAGATTTTAATAAAACAAATCCTATTTGAATTAACTGAATAAGGTCTATTCATTTAATTATTATTGGACCCTAAAATAAAAATGTTATTTTATTTTAAACAAGTTTTCCAAGTATTTTATATTTTCAAATAAAACCTACTGATTTGGTTTTGATAATATTTAGATTTCAAATGGAGTTTTTAAATAAAACTAATCCTATTTGAATTATTAACTAAGGTCTATTTTAATTGATTATTAAATAGATCCTAAAATAAAAATATTATTTTATTTTGGGACTTTGGTTTATGTTGTTAAACAGAACCAAAAACTCAAGGCAAAGTTGGTGAATGTTTTGATTTGATTTGTTGATTGATTGGTTTGATTGAATTTCAAAACAGAAAATCAAAAGAGAAAAAGAAAAAGATTCAGAACAGAAAAAATAGAGCAAAGACGACCCAGCCCAGCTAAGCCCATCTCAGCCCAGTTAGCCCACTCCCTCTCTCCCCACAAGAAAACAATTCGCACCAAAGAAGGAACCCGCTCCCTCACAGACATGTGGACCCCGCACTCCTTCTCTCTCTCGCTGCCAGATGGCCCCAACTACTAGTTCGTCGTTCCCAACCGCGACATGTTCTTCCCCCAGACGCCGCTGCCGTTCCTGCTGTTGAATGCTCGCGTTAATTCGCCGTAACGCCGCAGTGATTCCGCTCTGCAAATGCGCCCCCTTAAACGCCCACGTCCCCGCTCCATTTCCCCTCGCTCGCCAACTCCTCATCACCACCAGGTTGTCTCCAATTTCTTCTGCACCACCGCCGTCTCCGACGAGGTTCTTGGCCAATTCCGGCAGCACCGCATCGCCCCTTGCCTCCCCGACCAAGCTCACATACTCCCCAAGCCCTGGCGCATCTCTCTGCATCCCCAGATCGCTCGCGCGTGCCTCACAGCGCCGGCAACAACAACAACTAACAGCGCCGCCGTCTGCAAGCAACTCCGGTGAGCCTCATCGCCTGAACCCGTGCGCGCCTCGACCAGAGCCTCATACCATTTTGTTCGCCTGTGCCTTGTGAACATCCAGGTCCTCGCCATCCACTCGCGCATGACCCGTAGCCTCGCCCCCGTTGACGTCTGACCGCGCCCGAGGGCCAGCTCATCTCCGGCGAGAAATTAAGGACAGTCACGTGCGCCCCTTCGCCAGCCAGTGCCACCTTGAGCTTCCCCAAGCTTCGGCGAACACAGTGAGCCTTCTCCTCCTCTCCCTTGCGTCCTGTATCACCGGCGACGACCTCGTCTGAGCGCTGCCGCCTGAGCGCCACCGCCAGCGCCGCCACTAGTTGGCAAGCGTGCTGCGCGCCGTAGGATCTTGATCTGACGCTCGCGATAGAATCTTAGCCGAAGGGGTATCGATCGATCTGTGCAGTGCGATCAAGTTGGATCCTGCGGTCTGTGTCTGTCGATCCGAACGAAACATTTTTGACCAATAGGATTGCACCACGTCGCCTGGAGTTTGTTTATAAGACAGAAACATTTCTATCAGTGGTTTGAATTTGTAAATTGCATAAATTTAGTTCTACACGTCCAAATTTTGCAAACTTTATATAAATGGAATCAGTGGAACAAGCCCTAGCCAACCATGCCATTTGTTTAGTAAAAAGTTTCTGTTTAATTGTTTGTTTTTGCAGAAACATTTGTATGCTTGTTTAGGTTATAAAAATTATTCCAAAATGATTTTGGGGATAAAATCTTTTGCAAATGGAGTGTTTTGAACCTACTGACCTTAGGAAACACTTTTTGGATTCAAAAATGTATTTGGAGAAACAAAAGACTGAATCTTAGATTTAAAACCAATTCTAGTCAAATAAAAATATGGTTTAATTATTAAAAATGGTTTTGGAAGAAAACCTTTGGGAAATGTTTTGTTTTAAACTCTCTGACCCTAAACACAAAGTTTTATGGTTTGAAAACATATTTTGTGAACCCTATAGATTAATGCCTTAGTAAAAACATTTCTACACCACATAAAATGATACCTTGTTTTGAAAATAGTTTATGAAGTGAAATCTTTTGCAAATGACTTTGCCACTTTATAAAAATGACCATTAGGTGTTTTCAAATGTTTATGTCCCATTAGGAACCACTTTTCCAAATAAAACAATCCTTGGCATGCTTGCATGCATTATCTTGTTTATATGATTTTATGTGATGTATTGCTTGAATGGTAGATTGAACTTGTGCCTTGCTTGATTGATTTGTAGTGACTTGAAGTGTGTGAACATTGCAAAGATCAAGGAATGAATCTATACCCTCTACCAAAAAGGCAAGTGATGCTTCATACTTTTGTCCCATTACTTTCACTATGCATTAGTGATTTTTTCTCTAAGTAAAACTTGCATGGAATTTTGCTAAGTATAACCATGCTATGGGAAAACCTAGTAGATGAAACCTTAGTAGAAATTTTCCTAAGTTAAGATTCCTACTACTATCAAGCTTAGCTTAGCTAATAGAAAACAAGGGTGGAATATACATCCATACTATGGAAAAATTTCTAAGTCTGAGGACTTATGTTTTTGTTTAACAAAACAACTAAGTTAATGAATCACCTGGGTGGAATGGTAATTGCTTGGTGGTTTTTGGTTGAGTGGTTCATAAGGCCCATGTTTATGGTTTACCTTGTGTATCTCACTTGTGGATGGCCACCCAGGAACAAAGAGATTTGAGATGTCAAATGTTGAGAAGCTTCAAGTGCAGCCACTTGGCATTATGGGCTCTGCCTGGATCATATAGGTTGCAAGAACTTAGCCATATGGACAGTTGGTGGTAGGGTTTGATAGGTTGGAGCGCGTCCATTTTGGTCTAAGGGAAGGCTTCTGAAAGATCTTGTCTTGGTGAAACCAAGTCTTGTGGGGAAAGTGCACCACCTCTGCAGAGTGTAAAATCTAAGTACTTAGCCATGTCCCTAGCAAAGGACAATTTGAGCGTCAAGACATGGAAGCAATCTAGAATCTCATCATTCAAATTTCTAAGTTAAAAACTTGTGGTTTGAACAAGGGTTAAAGGATCTTCAATCTTTGATTGGGAGATGCCTTGGGAAAGATTATTTTGTCAAGCAAAAACTTAGTGTTTTCAAATGATAAGGAAAAATCTATTTTGAGCAAAGCAAGCCTAAGCTCCACTTAGCCAAATGCATATAGATGATAGACTCCACTATACTACCATAGTATCACTTGCCAATACAATTCAAATGTATTGACCCTTTGTGGCTGTAACTTGTGATGTTGCAGGTTTGATTGATTTTAGTGAAGTGTGTTGATTAGGATTACAAAGTCTACAACCAACATGTCTGCATCTGGCACTTTGAAGATGAAGGACCCCATGCTTACAGATATTCTGCTGCAATGTAACGTAATAGCCAAATGAGCTATGAAAGATGTAATAGATTATTTTATTCCTGGTTATTAAGTTGTATTATGACCTTTGTTTCTTGATATTACATCTTAACTGTGGATGCTAGCTATTGATCCAGGGACTAGCATTGTAAACACAGGGGACTCTACCTTATTAAAGTGCTTCAAAATCCCTTGTTGTCACCCTCAAGTTTTAACTTTGAGAAATTGGAATGTTGAGATCTTCCATAGCTTCAGGCCTTAGTTGCTCAGTGTTGTCCATAACCGGGGACACGGCTAAGTACTTAGAATTTGATCTTCTGTAGAAGTTGTACACTTTACCCACATGACACAATCTCATCTTGATGCCACCAATGGCCGCTGGATAAGTACTCACCAAGATGGAGTACTGACAGATTGAGAATGTGACAAAGTCTTGCCATAGGAGTCCTCCCAATACACAATGCTAGCTTGTCATCCAGGCCCCAATGTAGGGTTCCAAGTTCCCTAGCACAAATCTAGTTAACCCGAAGATGCCAATGCATGGGTCTTCCACTATGTAGTTGACTAAGCCAGAGCCCATTTAGCATGTGGCTATACACGGAAGCCACTGTACGAGAAACATGTTCAATCTCTAAGTCCCTGGGTGGTTTTTGTTCTAGTGCACAACAAAAAGAGATAGCCATATAAACATGGTTCCTTTTGTTGCCACTTTGTCCAACCTTGAGTATCCTTGTCCACCCAGGTGGTTCATTGAGTACTTGTTTTATTATATAAAACATGAGTCTTTTCAATACTTCATATAATCATAACATGTATCCCATCCAAAATATATAGCTGGGCTAAACATAATACAACTACATTGTTTCCACTAAGGAATATATAAGGTTATCCTATTAGGATTTAGCATAAAAAATAGTAAACTATATCATGCATGTTTCAAAAATCCACTAAGTGTAATGAAAATAGTAGGACTTGGATGATAGTGTCACTTGCCTTTTTGGTAGAGAATGTTGGTTCACTTCTTGATCTTGCTAATATCACACTCTTCTAACTTCACTACAAATCAATCAAGCAAACATAGATTCAACTAGCATTCCAACCAATATTCAAACAATTTAACACAAATAAAATAACAAAAACAAGGTCATACATGCAAGCATGCAAAAGATAGTTTTACTTGCAAAAATGGTTTCTACTAGGCTCTAAATATTATAAAGTTCAAAAGTGGTCATTTACTAAAGTGGTAAAACCATTTGCAAAAGGTTTTATCTACAAACCATTTCTAAGTCAAATCAATATTTTATGTGGTTGAAAATACTTTTAGTAAAGAAATATTCTTTAAAGAGCTCACCAATTATATTTTAATTCTCAAAACTTGGTGTTTAGGGTCAGAAGGTTTGAATCAAATCATTTCCCAAAGATTTTACTCAAAAATCATTTCCATATCAAAATCAATATTTTTATTTGACTAGAAATGAGCTAATTCAAGTATTTAATCCTAAACTTCACAAAATTCATTTTTAAATCCATGAGTTGGTTCCTAGGGTCAGTAAGTTCACAACAAACCATTTTGCAAGGATTTCACATTAAAATTTTATCTAGAACAATTTTTATATTCAAAATAAGCCTACACATGTTTCTGCAAATTCAACCAATTTTCCAGACGCAAAACATTAAACAAAGTGCATGGTTGCAAAGTTTGCAATTCACAAGTTATGCAATTTACAAGTTTTGGAAATTTGCATTGATATAAAATTTGCAAATTTTGTTGATATAAAGTTTGCAAATTTTGGACGTGTGGATCAAAAGTTATGCAATTTACAAGTTTGCAATCCAATCAGATTCTAAATTCTGTTTTAAACAAAAATAGTGCCACGCGGCGTGTTCTTATTGGCCGGTACCGTTTCGTGCGGATCGGCCTCTACGAACCGTAGGATTTAAGTTAGATCTAGTGGCTCAGATGGGCTCATACCCCTTCGTCTAAGTTCTAATCTTAGCCGCAGGATTAACATATAACGGTCTAAAACTACTTGACCAAACTCGAGCGGCGCTGACGGCGGCGCTCTGGCGGCAGCGCTTAGACGTGGTCGTCGCCGGCGATACAGGACGCAAGAGAAGAGGCAGAGGTTGAAGGGAATATACCCTGAGAGGCAATAATAAAGTGTTTATTATGTGTATTCCAAGTATATGATAGATGTTTATTTTGCATGCTATAATTGTATTAATACGGAAATGTTAATACATGTGTGTTTAATAAACAAACAGAAAGTTCCTAGTTATGCCTCTCTCATAAACTAGCTCGTTGATTAACAAGATGATCAAGGTTTCCTGATCATGGACATTGAATGTTGTTAATAACGGGATCACAACATTAGTGTAATGGTGTGATGAACATTCATCTGAAGTATAGCATTACGATCAAAGTCATTGAGTTTATATTGCTATAACAACTTACGAAGTGATCCTAATCCTTAGACCATGAGATCATGTCAATCACTAACACCGGAAGAGTTTCTTGATAACATCAAACGTCACACCGTAACAGGGTGATTATAAAGATGGATTCAGAACTAATAAAGTGTTATGTTGAGGCTCATGGATCGAGAGTGGAATTTGTTCATCCCGATGACGGATAGATATACTCTGGGCCCTCTCGGTGATATCACATTGATTAGCTTGCAAGCAAGTGATTTGATCACTAGAATGTTATATCACAGGAACGCGAAAAGAGTGCATGTCGGTAACGAGATCAAACTAGGTATGGAGATATCGATGATCGAATCTCGGACATGTAATATATCGTGAAACAAAGGGATTAAGATACTAGCGTAAAAGGTTCCGACGATCACAAGAAAGTCATCGTTGAATGTGTGGGAGTCAGTATGGGTCTCCAGATCCCGCTTTTGATTATTGATCTGAGAGGAGTCTCGATCATGTCCGCATTATTCACGAACCGTAGGGTGACACACTTAAGAGACACCGACATCCAATTGGAGCAAATGTTTCATGCCGAAAGAATGAACAAGCGCAGGAATTTATTTCACTAGATACCGAAACAGGTTTTCGGGTGAAATTGCATAAAGTGGTTATGCATGTGAAATAGAATTCTAGCAAGGGGTTATTTGTGAATGTTTGTCATTAAAGTAATTGACAAAATTCTGAATAAAATAAAAGAGTTTTATTTAATGAGAGTTTGCATTAAATTTGGTGGAAATTTAATGGGAATTTGAGTGGACTTTTGAGTGGAGGGAATTTAAAGGAGATTTGTGAGTGGAGTGTCCACCCACATGAAGAGGGGAGGGCAAGGGGGCAGCCCCATGCGCCGGCCACCCCCTTGGGGTTCCCCCCCATCCTCCTATAAAAGGAGCCCCCCTCCTCACTTGTCTCTCACACCTCCTCGTGAAGGATCTCTCTCCCCCTCTAAAATTTATCCCCCATGGTCTCGGACTAGAGAGATACATGTTCCCGGTGGCTATTCGGCAAGAAAGAGTTGTGCTTCCGCTGCATCGCTGGAGCGAGGAGGCAGAGGTTGCTCGGTGCCTCGAACGTGTGTGCGAGCACGGATGCGCTGCTGATTTGCGGCGCTAGGACTTCCTCTCGATCTTGAGATCGGCAAGAGATCGTCTACATCAACCACGAGTTGAACTCGTTAAGCTTTGTTGGTCTTCAAGGATATGTTCTCTACGGATATACATCCGCCCGTTGTTTGTATCTAGTAGATAGATCTTGGTATATAGTTCACATCATAGGAAAATTTTTGTTTTCTATGCTGCGAACCCTACAGTGGTATCAGAGCCGGATCTATGCGTAGATACTTTACACGGGTAGTACACATATGAGTATGTGGGCGATGATGATCATGTTGTTGCTCCTTTGTTGTAATTTTGGATATTGGTGGCATAGTGGGATGAAGCGGCCCGGACAAACTTTACATGTCCTCGCACATGAGACCTGTTCCACGCTTGACATGCAACTAGTTTGCATAAGTGGCTAGCGGGTGTCTGTCTCTCCTACTATAGTCAATATCTATTTTGCAAGCGAGTTGTCAACAATTTGATTATCCTCGTTGTGGTTCATGTTCGTAGGTAAGAACGGTTCTATCTCGAAAGCCCTCAGCCACGTAAAACTTGCAATGGATAAATTAGAGGCGTCTAGTTTAGATTGTTGCTGGGCTAGTGTTATGATATGGTTGTGTTGTAAGTAGAAGTATGAGATGATACTCTTACAACACACATAGCGTGTAAAATCCATAGACCTTGGATTTACACATATAGGTATGATAGTGATCATACCACGATGCACATGATAGAGATCATCTGCGGGAACCATATAATTTCACTAATAAACATATGATGTTTGATAGCATCTTATATTGCTTGTTTAGCGCTTTGTTAGCATAATAAGATGATCCCTCATTTAAATATCAAGATAAGAATGTGTTCTTCCTTTAGTATGCACCGATTATGTTTTCGTCGCTCCAAGACATCACGTGATGATCGGGTGTTCTTGGATCCACGACCATATTTCGGGTGTAAAACAGTTACACACGCGAATACTAAGGTTCTAACTTGGCGAGCCTAGCATGTACAGACATGGCCTCGGAACACGGATCGAAAGGTTAAGCATTAGTCATATAGTTGATATGATGCCCATTTGATGCTCGCCTTTGAAGCTATACCGACTCACGTGATGATCGGACTTGGTGTAGTGAATTTGGTTCATGTAATCACCAAAAAGGCACGAGGGATGTCGTTTTTGAGTGGGAGTTCATTCGTAATATAGATTAGTTGAACTCAATCTATCATACACTTATTCTAAACTTTACAAATTCTATTGTAGATGGCACCACCTGCTTTTAATTTCAATCTGTTCATGGAGAAAGAGAAACTAGCAACGAACGGTAGCAACTTTACCGAATGGGCCATGAATTTGAGGATTCTCCTCTCTGCTGCACAAAAGCAATATGTGATAGAAGCGCCGTTAGGCCCCCCACCTTTAGATGATGCCCCTGACGAGGAAAAGAATGTCTATCAGACTCGTCCGGAGGACCACAACTTAGTTCATTGCGGCATATTGTATGGGATAGAACCGGAACTTCGAAAGCGTTTCGAAAACGGCAATGCATTTGATACAATGGGTGAGTTGAAAATGATTTTCGACACACATGTTCCTGTAGAGAGCTACAACGCTTCAGAAAAGTTCTTTAGCTGCATGATGGAAGAGCACATCTCCGTTAGTGAGCATGTACTCAAGATGTCGGGTTACGCCGATAAACTTGTGTCCTTGGGAATATCGATTCCCATTGACTTAGGCATCCATCGTGTTCTGCAGTCTCTGCCACCTAGCTATAAGAGCTTCGTGATGAACTATAATATGCAAGGCATGAAGAAGTCTCTCCCCGAGCTTCTGTCAATGCTTAAAACTGCAGAAGTGGAGATCAAAAAGGAACATCAAGTGTTGATGATCAATAGGAACACTGGTTTCAAGAAATACAAGAAGGGAAAACGGAAGGGAAGTAAGGGCGGCAAGCCTGTTCTCGCGCCTGAAAAGAAACCCCGAGTTGGACCTAAGTCTGATTCCGAGTGCTACTATTGTAAGGGGACTAGCCACTGGAAGCGCAACTACCCCAAGTATCTGGCAGACAAGAAGGCCGGCAAGGCAAACAAAGGTATATATGATATACATGTTATTGATGTGTACTTGACTAGTGCTTGCAGTAGCACCTGGGTATTTGATACCGGTTCAGTTGCTAAAATTTGTAACTCGAATCAGGGGCTGCGGAACAAGCGACCGCTAGCAAGGGGTGAGGTCAAGATGCGTGTCGGCAATGGATCAAGCGTTGATGTGATCGCCGTCGGAATGCTGCCTCTCCACTTGCCGTCGGGATTAGTTATAAACTTGAATAAATGTTATCTGGTGCCTGCACCGAGCATGAACATTGTATCTGGATCGTGTTTGATGCGAAGTGGTTATTCATTTAAATCCGAGAACAATGGTTGTTCCATTTATATGAATGAAATCTTTTATGGTCATGCACCGATGATGAATGGTTTATTTCTATTAGATCTCGATGATAATGTTACACATATTCATAATGTTGATGCTAAAAGGATTAAACTTAATGATGATATATCCGCATATATGTGGCACTGCCGTCTAGGTCATATTGGCGTTAAACGCATGAAGAAGCTCCATTCGGATGGACTTTTGGAATCACTTGATTATGAATCATTTGATACATGTGAGCCATGCCTTATGGGCAAGATGACTAGAACGCCGTTTTCCGGTTCAATGGAACGGGCGACAGATTTATTGGAAATCATACATTCTGATGTATGTGGTCCAATGAGTGTGTCGGCGCGAGGTGGATATCGTTATTTTGTTACTTTCACGGATGATTTGAGTAGATACGGTTATATCTACTTGATGAAACACAAGTCTGAAACCTTTGAAAAGTTCAAGGAATTTCAGAATGAAGTGGAAAATCATCGTAATAGAAAGATCAAATTTCTACGGTCCGACCGTGGAGGTGAGTATCTAAGTTACGAGTTTAGCACTCACATGAAAGAGTGTGGAATTGTTTCACAACTCACACCTGCCGGAACACCACAGCGAAATGGTGTGTCGGAACGTCGTAATCGTACTTTATTAGATATGGTTCGATCTATGATGTCTCTGACGGACTTGTCGTTGTCATTTTGGGGTTATGCACTAGAAACTGCTGCATTCACTTTAAATCGGGCACCATCTAAATCCGTTGAAAATACACCGTATGAATTGTGGTTTGGAAACAAACCTAAGCTGTCATTTCTTAAAGTTTGGGGATGCGATGTTTATGTGAAGAAACTTCAACCGGATAAACTCGAACCCAAAGCGGAAAAATGCGTCTTCATAGGATACCCTAAAGAAACTATTGGGTATTCCTTCTATCACAGATCCGAGGGCAAGGTTTTTGTTGCCAAGAATGGATCCTTTCTAGAGAAAGAGTTTCTCGCGAAAGGTGTGAGTAGTCGGAAGGTAGAACTCGAAGAGGTTGTGGAACCTTCTCTTCAAAGTATGGCGAGTAGCGCAGCGCTGGAAGTTGTTCCGGAGTTGGCTCCACCTGTTGAAGAGGGAACTAATGATAATGATCATGAAACTCCAAAAGAGAGTACTACCGAACCTCGCAGGTCAAACAGGACGCGTGCAGCTCCCGAGCTGTACGGAAATCCTGTCATGAATTTCATGGTTGATGAAAATTATGACCCTGCGACGTATGAAGAAGCGATGATGAGCCCGGATTCCAACAAATGGTTAGAAGCCATGAAATCCGAGATGGAATCCATGTATGAAAATCAAGTACGGAACTTGGTGGAATTACCTCACGACCGAAAGGCTGTGGAGAACAAATGGATTTTCAAAAGGAAAACTGATGCTGATGGTAATGTGACCATCTATAAAGCTCGACTTGTCGCAAAGGGGTTTCGACAAATTCAAGGAGTTGACTACGATGAGACTTTCTCTCCCGTAGCGATGCTAAAGTCAGTTAGGATTATGTTAGCAATTGCTGCATATTTCGATTATGAGATATGGCAGATGGATGTCAAAACCGCGTTTCTCAATGGTAATATTGAAGAAGAGTTGTATATGATACAACCAAAGGGTTTTGTCGATCCTAAGGATGCTAACAAGGTGTGCAAGCTTCAGCGATCCATCTATGGATTGAAGCAAGCATCACGAAGTTGGAATCTCCGCTTTGATGAGGTGATCAAAGAGTTTGGATTTGTCCAAACTTATGGAGAAGCTTGTATTTACAAGAAAGTGAGTGGGAGCAATGTGGCATTTCTGATATTATATGTGGATGACATATTATTGATCGGAAATGATATAGATCTTTTAAACAGTGTTAAAAGTTATCTAAACAGCAAATTTTCAATGAAGGACCTAGGTGAAGCGTCATACATATTAGGCATAAAGATCTATAGAGATAGATCTAGGCGCCTAATAGGGCTATCGCAAAGTACATACCTTGATAAGATTTTAAAGAAGTTTAAAATGGACGAAAGTAAGAAGGGGTTCTTACCTATGTTGCAAGGAAAGACATTGAGTAAGACTCAAAGTCTGGCTTCGGCGGAAGAAAGAGAGATAATGGACAAAGTCCCCTATGCTTCAGCCATAGGCTCTATAATGTACGCCATGCTATGTACAAGACCGGATGTGGCACATGCTATTAGTTTGACTAGTAGGTACCAATAGGATCCAGGTTCGTAACACTGGATAGCGGTCAAGAATATCCTTAAGTACTTACGAAGAACTAAGGATATGTTTCTTGTATACGGAGGTGAAGAAGAGCTCGTCGCTAAGTGTTATGTCGACGCTAGCTTTGACACCGATCTGGATGACTCTAAGTCTCAATCCGGATACGTATTTCTCATGAATGGCGGAGCGGTTAGTTGGAGGAGCTCCAAACAACATGTGGTAGCGGGATCAACAATGGAGGCCGAATATGTTGCTGCTTCAGAAGCGGCTCAGGAAGCAGTTTGGATGAAGGAGTTCATATCCGAACTAGGAGTGGTGGCAAACGCGTTGGACCCAATGATGATCTATTGTGACAACAATGGTGCCATTGACAATGCCAAAGAGCCAAGGTCTCACAAGCATTCCAAGCATATTAAGCGCCGGTTTCACTCCATCCGCGAGCATGTCAAGGATGGAGATATAAAGATTTGTAAAGTACATACGGATCTCAATGTAGCAGATCCGTTGACTAAAACTCTCCCTAGAGAAAAACATGATCAACACCAGAACTCAATGGGTGTTAGATTTATCACTATGTAACTAGATTATTGTCTCTAGTGCAAGTGGGAGACTGAAGGGAATATGCCCTAAGAGGCAATAATAAAGTGTTTATTATGTGTATTCCAAGTATATGATAGATGTTTATTTTGCATGCTATAATTGTATTAATACGGAAACGTTAATACATGTGTGTTTAATAAACAAACAGAAAGTTCCTAGTTATGCCTCTCTCATAAACTAGCTCGTTGATTAACAAGATGATCAAGGTTTCCTGATCATGGACATTGGATGTTGTTAATAACGGGATCACAACATTAGTGTAATGGTGTGATGAACATTCATCCGAAGTATAGCATTACGATCAAAGTCATTGAGTTTATATTGCTATAACAACTTACGAAGTGATCCTAATCCTTAGACCATGAGATCATGTCAATCACTAACACTAGAAGAGTTTCTTGATAACATCAAACGTCACACCGTAACAGGGTGATTATAAAGATGGATTCAGAACTAATAAAGTGTTATGTTGAGGCTCATGGATCGAGAGTGGAATTTGTTCATCCCGATGACGGATAGATATACTCTGGGCCCTCTCGGTGATATCACATTGATTAGCTTGCAAGCAAGTGATTTGATCACTAGAATGTTATATCACAGGAACGAGAAAAGAGTGCATGTCGGTAACAAGATCAAACTAGGTATGGAGATACCGATGATCGAATCTCGGACATGTAATATATCGTGAGACAAAGGTATTAAGATACTAGCATAAAAGGTTCCGACGATCACAAGAAAGTCATCGTTGAATGTGTGGGAGTCAGTATGGGTCTCCAGATCCCGCTTCTGATTATTGATCCGAGAGGAGTCTCGATCATGTCCGCATTATTCAGGAACCGTAGGGTGACACACTTAAGAGACAGCGACATCCAATTGGAGCAAATGTTTCATGCCGAAAGAATGAACAAGCGCAGGAATTTATTTCACTAGATACCGAAACAGGTTTTCGGGTGAAATTGCATAAAGTGGTTATGCATGTGAAATAGAATTCTAGCAAGGGGTTATTTGTGAATGTTTGTCATTAAAGTAATTGACAAAATTCTGAATAAAATAAGAGTTTTATTTAATGAGAGTTTGCATTAAATTTGGTGGAAATTTAATGGGAATTTGAGTGGACTTTTGAGTGGAGGGAATTTAAAGGAGATTTGTGAGTGGAGTGTCCACCCACATGAAGAGGGGAGGGCAAGGGGGCCGCCCCCATGCGCCGGCCACCCCCTTGGGGTTCCCCCCCTCCTCCTATAAAAGGAGCCCCCCTCCTCACTTGTCTCTCACACCTCCTCATGAAGGATCTCTCTCCCCCTCTAGAATTTATCCCCCATGGTCTCGGACTAGCGATATACATGTTCCCGGTGGCTATTCGGCAAGAAAGAGTTGTGCTTCCGCTGCATCGCTGGAGCGAGGAGGCGGAGGTTGCTCGGTGCCTCGAACGTGTGTGCGAGCACGGATGCGCTGCTGATTTGCGGCGCTAGGACTTCCTCTCGATCTTGAGATCGGCAAGATATCGTCTACATCAACCACGAGTTGAACTCGTTAAGCTTTGTCGGTCTTCAAGGGTATGTTCTCTACGGATATACATCCGCCCGTTGTTTGTATCTAGTAGATAGATCTTGATATATAGTTCACATCGTAGGAAATTTTTTGTTTTCTATGCTGCAAACCCTACAGAGGTGCTCACCGTGCTCGCGAGGTCGAGGTGAAGCTCGAGGTGGCGCTGGCTTGGCGAGGGGCGCTCGGATTCCAGAGGGATTACTCGTCGGAGTTGGGTTCACCGTCGGGTCCGTCTGGTCGTTGTGGGAGGCGAGGCTATAGGCCATGCCCAAGCAAAATAATGTCACGGTTAGGTCCGTGTGAAGACGTTGAACATGCGACTTACAAGCAGAGAGAAAGGGGCGATCTGTTCTTACGGGGAGGGGTCGCAGGAGAGGTGGCAGGCGTCGGCGGCGTTCAGAGTTTGTCCTTGTCGACGCTCTGGGGTAAGCGCGGCTAAGATGGAACCACCGGTAGATGCGCACTGGTCTGGGGAGTAGTCTCGTGTGCACAAGGGGGCAGGGTACGGTCAGGCGTCGCCAGAATCGACGGAGGAGCTCGTCGGAGCAGTGGTTGCTTGGGCATGCGATTCGTGCAGCCTGGTGGCCGAGAGGGAGCATGGCTTGGGGGGGAAGAGAGAGGGGATAGGGGAGAGTAAGTACGCATGATCACTGGAAAGAATTACTCGCACAATAACTCGTATTGACGCCAAAGTTAATCGGTAGCAACGGCAGGGAACGGCTGGCGCGAGGTTGATGACGCTGAGGTGGCGTGGGGCATGTCTGTCAGCGTGAGGAAGTGAGGGGGAGTGGGGCCTGCCTGTCTGTGACTGCGCGGGTGCGTGTGTGGGTGAAAAACGCTTCGCGCGTGGGGGGGAAAGTTGGCTGCGACTGGGCTGTTGGGCTTGTTTGCTGGGCTGGGTCCGTTTCACCTTTTTTTATACAGAATGCTTTTTCTTTTTCTATTTGAATTTCTATTTTGATTTTCAATCAAACAATTCAAACACCAAATGAAATCAAACTTCCACCAAACTTTGTATCAATTTTAGTTCTGTTTAACCACACAAACTAAAGTCCAAAACAAAAAAAAAATTATTCTTTTTAGGATTCATTTAATAATTAAATAAAATAGACCTAAGTCATTAATTCAAATAGGTTTTAATTTATTTTAAAACTCCATTTGAAATCTAAAATAATACCAAAATCGATTCAGTAGGTTTTATTTGAATAAATAAAACACTTGGAAATATTATTTAAAATAAATTAATAAGTTTTAGTGTTTATTTAAAATGGAAAAGCCTTTACTTTAATAAAATTGGATATTAATAAATCCTCATTATTTAATTTAAATAGACCTTTACTCTTTTTATCAAATAGAAATATTTTATTTCAAAAGCTTGGCCAACTTTTAATTTGGCTTTATAAAATAATCCTTATTTATAATTCTACCTTTGCTTTATAAAAACCATAACTTTTTATTTAAAGGTCCAAAATAGTAATTCCAATTATTAAAACTTCCTTTATTAATTGTTTATCTTTTTAAATCCCTTTAAGATTTTATTTGATCCAAATAGGTTTGAAAGTTTCCAATTGGATTCAAAAAGTTTCTTCTCACCCTGAATTTCAACAAAGTTTTATTTTGTCTAATTATTTTTCACATTTCAAAATTTGGAAAATTTTGGGATGTGACAGGCTACCACCCTTAAAATAAATCTCGTCCCGAGATTTGGGAAGGCTAGAGGTTACAAGTTGGCTTCAAGGCAACTAGGGTACTACCACCCTTAAAATAAAGTCTCATAGGGTTACATTGATGGTTCACTTGACTATAGGTTCAACACTTAATTTCTAGAGAAGGAATCCTTACTTGCCTCAACTGAGTTAACTAGTTTCTAACATCCACTTCTTCTATCTCTTCAAAGTTTCCATCCATGTCAATTTGGTTCACATGTCCTTTCTGGGTCACATTAGAGTTATTTCCATTGGCTCTTCTAGCATCGTTATTCTTTTTCTTCTCAGGACAGTCTGATGCATAGTGTCCAAGTTCCTTGCAGTTATAGCACTGCAACTGGCTAATGTCTTTCTTCCTGAAAGTGTCTTGTTGATTCTGACCAAGGTTATCTCCATTGTCAATATCATTTCCATTATTCTCACTTCTATTGTTGTTGTGGTGATCTTGATGTGGTTCAGAATCTTCATTGCTCTTTTTGAATGAATGCTTCTTCTTTGATGATCCTGAGTGATTCTTGAGTTTATGTTTCCTTTTTCTGTTCTCAACTTGATTCATCTTGTTTTCCAAAATAGTGGCTTTGTCACAGAGTGATTAATAAGTTGGGACATAGGCAACAGCTAGCTGCAGGTTCAACTCATCATTAAGTCCTTCAAGAAATTTTTCTTTTCTCTTAGCATATGTATCAACTTCATCCGGTGCATAGCGTGCCAGATTGTTGAATTCTTCAATATACTCAGCCACACTGAGGTGACGTTGCTTCATATTGCGAAACTCCTTTTTCTTCAAGTACATCACTCCAGGTGAGATGTGAGTTGTTCGGAATCCATCCTCAAAAATAGCCCAAGTTACATCTTCAAGGGGAGTGGTGATCTGAAAGTTGTCCCACCATGTTGCTGCTGGTCCTTCAAGCAGAAATGCTGCAAACCTTACTTTTTCTTCATCGGTGCAGCCAACAGTCAGTAGGTCTTGGTTCACTGAACGTAACCAATCATCAGCTTCCATTGGATCAGTTGTTCCAGAGAACCTTGCAGGTCTAAGTTTTAGAAACTTGGTGAGCATGTCAAGTGCTGGAGGATTATTCTGATTGTTGTTGTTGTTGTTCTGATTCTGTATGAGTGTGGTCATCTCCTGCATCAACTGTGTCTGAGCTGCCAGCATCTGCTGTATCTCAGGGGGAAGGTTGTTATTGTTGTTTTGGTTGGGGTTGGCATGACGAGGAGGCATCTGTTGGTTTGATAGGGATAAGTATTGGTGGATAGGTTTTTAAGAAGTTTTAACACACAACTCAAAAACAACCAAGTTCAATCAAACAATCAAACAATCAAACAATCAACAAGCAACTATCCACTTAACAACTTATGAGTTTAACTCATGAGTTGAAGGAAACAACAAGTTTTCTTGAAAATAATAACTTAGTATAATCATTCCTCATAGGTCAATATGATCCATACTCTAACTTGGTATCAATATCTTTGGTGGGCAATCTAATGTCTCTTGGTTCTCACTTGTAGTCCTTAGTGATATCCAAGGTTGAAGTCCTTGGTGAAAATGTTGAAGATGTTGAAGTCATTAGAGTTGAAGATGTTCTTAGCTCATGGTGAAGTCTTTGGCCATGGGGTAGGTTTTGTCCATCAAGTTTGAAATAGGAGAGATGTAGAATCAAAACCAAAATGGTTGAGGAAAAAGTTTACAAGATTGTTTGTAAATAAGTTTTTGGAACAAATACAACTCCTATTTTTCTAAGGGGTTTTGTCCAATCCTAGGGTTACAATCCTACAGGCAACACAGTGCTCTGATACCATCTGTAAGGTTCCCAACCTTTAATAAGGTAGAGATCCCTGTGTTTACAATGCTAGTCCCTGGATCAATAGCTAGCATCCACAGTTAAGATGTAATATCAAGTAACAAAGGTCATAATACAACTTTATAACCAGGAATAAAATAATTCATTACATCTTACATAGCTCATTTGGCTATCACATTACATTGCAGTAGAATATCTATAATGCATGGGGTCCTTCATCTTCAAAGTGCCACAGGCAGTCATGTTGGTTGTAGACTTGTAATCCTAATTCAACACACTTCACTAACATCAAACAAACCTGCAACATAATAAGTTGCAGCCACAAGGGTCAATACATTTGAATTGTATTGGCAAGTTTCACTACTAAGTAGAAATATGTGGATCCTATCATTACATGCATATTTGGCTAAGTGGGGTTTAGGCTCATTTGCAGAAAGCAATAGGGTTTTATCCTATCTTTTCAAAATAGTTTTTGATCTTTGTCAAATCTTTTTGAACTTCTTGGAAAACTCCAAGTGCTTCAAAATCCCTTGTTGTCACCCTCAAGTTTTAACTTTGAGAAATTGGAATGTTGAGATCTTCCATAGCTTCAGGACTTAGTTGCTCAGTGTTGTCCATAACCGGGGACACGACTAAGTACTTAGAATTTGATCTTCTGCAGAAGTTGTACACTTTACCCACATGACACAATCTCATCTTGATGCCACCAGTGGCCGCTGGATAAGTACTCACCAAGATGGAGTACTAACAGATTGAGAATGTGACAAAGTCTTTCCATAGGAGTCCTCCCAATACACAATGCTATCTTGTCATCCAGGCACCAATGTAGGGTTCCAATTTCCCTAGCACAAATCTAGTTAACCTGAAGATGCCAATGCATAGGTCTTCCACTATGTAGTTGACTAAGCCAGAGCCCATTTAGCATGTGGCTGTACATGGAAGCCACTGTACGAGAAACATGTTCAATCTCTAAGTCCCTGGGTGGTTTTCTTCTAGTGCACAACAAAATGAGATAGCCATATAAACATGGTTCCTTTTGTGGCCACTTTGTCCAACCTTGAGTATCCTTGTCCGCCCAGGTGGTTCATTGAGTACTTGTTTTATTATGTAAAACATGAGTCTTTTCAATACTTCATATAATCATAACATGTATCCCATCCCAAATATATAGCTGGGCTAAACATACTACAACTACATTGTTTCCACTAAGGAATATATAAGGGTATCCTATTAGGATTTAGCATAAAATATAGTAAACTTTATCATGCATGTTTCAAAAATCCACTAAGTGTAATGAAAATAGTAGGACTTGGATGATAGTGTCACTTGCCTTTTTGGTAGAGAATGTTGGTTCACTTCTTGATCTTGCTAATATCACACTCTTCTAACTTCACTACAAATCAATCAAGCAAACATATATTCAACTAGCATTCCAACCAATATTCAAACAATTTAACACACATAAAATAACAAAAACAAGGTCATGCATGCAAGCATGCAAAAGATAGTTTTTACTTGCAAAAATGGTTTCTACTAGGCTCTAAATATTATAAAGTTCAAAAGTGGTCATTTACTAAAGTGGTAAAGCCATTTGCAAAAGGTTTTATCTACAAACCATTTCTAAGTCAAATCAATATTTTATGTGGTTGAAAATGCTTTTAGTAAAGCAATATTCTTTAAAGAGCTCACCAATTATATTTTAATTCTCAAAACTTGGTGTTTAGGGTCAGAAGGTTTGAATCAAATCATTTCCCAAAGGTTTTACTCAAAAATTATTTCCATATCAAAATCAATATTTTATTTGACTAGAAATGAGCTAATTCAAGTATTTAATCCTAAACTTCACAAAATTCATTTTTAACTCCATGAGTTGGTTCCTAGGGTCAGTAAGTTCACAACAAACCATTTTGCAAAGATTTCACATTAAAATTTTATCTAGAACAATTTTTATATTCAAAATAAGCCTACACATGTTTCTGCAAATTCAACCAATTTTCCAGAAGCAAAACATTAAACAAAGTGCATGGTTGCAAATTACATGTTCTACTAATTCCAATGATATAAAATTTGCAAATTTTGGACGTGTGGATCAAAAGTTATGCAATTTACAAGTTTGCAATTCAATCAGATTCTAAATTCTGTTTTAAACGAAACTAGTGCCACATGGCGTGTTCTTATTGGCCGGTACCGTTTCATGCGGATCGGCCTCTACGAACCGTAGGATTTAAGTTAGATCTAGTGGCTCAGATGGGCTCATACCCCTTCGTCTAAGTTCTAATCTTAGCCGCAGGATTAACATCTAACGGTGTAAAACTACTTGACCAAACTCGAGCGGCGCTGACGGCGGCGCTCTGGCGGCAGCGCTTAGACGTGGTCGTCGCCGGCGATATAGGACACAAGAGAAGAAGCGGAGGTGCTCACCGTGCTCGCGAGGTCGAGGTGAAGCTCAAGGTGGCGCTGGCTTGGCGAGGGGCGCTCGGATTCCAGAGGGATTGCTCGCCTGAGTTGGGTTCATCGTCTGGTCATTGTTGGAGGAGAGGCTATAGGCCATGCCCAAGAAAAAGAATGTCACGGTTAGGTGCGCGTGAAGATGCTGAACATGCGGCTTACAATCAGAGAGAAAGGGGCGATCTGTTCTTACGGGGAGGGGTCGCCGGAGAGGTGGCAGGCGTCGGCGGCGTTCAGAGTTCGTCCTTACCGACGCTCTGGGGCAAGCGCGGCTAAGATGGAACCACCGGTAGATGCGCAATGGTCTGGGGAGTAGTCTCGTGTGCACAAGGGGGCAGGGTACGGTCAGGCGTCGCCGGAATCTATGGAGGAGCTCGTCGGAGCAGTGGTTGCTTGGGCGTGCGATTCGTGCAGCGTGGTGGCCGAGAGGGAGCGTCGCTTGGGGGGAAAGAGAGAGGGTACAGGGGCGAGTAAGTACGCGTGATCACTGGCAAGAATTACTCGCGCAATACTCATATTGACGCCGGAGTTAATCGGCAGCAACGGCAGGGAACGGCTGGCGCGAGGTTGATGACGCTGAGGTGGCGTGGGGCCTGTCTGTCAGCGTGAGGAAGTGAGGGGGAGTGGGGCCTGCCTGTCTGTGACTGTGCGGGTGCGTGTGTGGGTGAAAAACTCTTCGCGCGTGGGGGGGGGGGGAAGTTGGGCTGCGACCGGGCTATTGGGCTTGTTTGTTGGGCTGGGTCCGTTTCACCTTTTTTTTATAGAGAATGCTTTTTCTTTTTCTATTTGAATTTCTGTGTTGATTTTCAATCAAACAATTCAAACACCAAATGAAATCAAACTTCCACCAAACTTTGTATCATTTTTAGTTCTGTTTAACAACACAAACTAAAGTCCAAAACAAAATAATTTATTTTCTTTTTAGGATTCATTTAATAATTAAATAAAATAGACCTAAGTCATTAATTCACATCTGTTTTAATTTATTTTAAAACTCCATTTGAAATCTAAAATAATACCAAAATCAATTCAGTAGGTTTTATTTGAATAAATAAAACACTTGGAAATCTCATTTAAAATAAATTAATAAGTTTTAGTGTTTATTTAAAATGGAAAAGCCTTTACTTTAATAAAATTGGATATTAATAAATCCTCATTATTTAATTTAAATAGACCTTTACTCTTTTTATCAAATAGAAATATTTTATTTCAAAAGCTTGGCCAAGTTTTAATTTGGCTTTATAAAATAATCCTTATTTATAATTCTACCTTTGCTTTATAAAAATCATAACTTTTTATTTAAAGGTCCAAAATAGTAATTCCAATTATTAAAACTTCCTTTATTAATTGTTTATCTTTTTAAATCCCTTTAAGATTTTATTTTATCCAAATAGGTTTGAAAGTTTCCAATTGGATTCAAAAAGTTTCTTCTCACCCTGAATTTCAACAAAGTTTTATTTTGTCTAATTATTTTTCACATTTCAAAATTTGGAAAATTTTGGGATGTGACAGATCACATATCACGGGAACGAGAAAAGATTACTTATCGGTAACGAGGTTGAACTAGGTATGCAGAGATACCGATGATCAAAACCTCGGATAAGTAAACTATCGTGAGACAAAGGGAAATTGGTATCGTATGTAAGTGGTTCATTCGATCGCAAAGTAATCGTAGAAATATGTGGAAGCCATATGAATTTCCAGATTCCTCTATTGGTTATTGATCGGAGAAGTGTCTCAGTCATGTCCGCATAATTCACGAACCGCAGGGTGACACACTTAAGGATTCGATGTTGTTGAGTAGTTATGGAATGATGAGAAAGAGACCGAATGTTGTTCGGAGTCTCGGATGGGATCCGGGATATCACGAGGAGATCCAGAATGGTCCGGAGAATAAGATTCATTTAAGGAAAGTCCTGTTTCGGAGTTGGGGAATGATTCTAGTGTTTTCATTGGGAATGTTCTAGAAGGGTCCGGAAGGTCCGGCACTCCGGAGGGGAAGGGTACATGGATGTGTCATGACAATGTGGAATGGTTGCATCATGTACTAGGTCACTTGGCTGGGCAAAAATAAACGGAGAAATCAAATCCTAGTTTGAAAGTCAAACGCCAATTTGAAAAGTCAAACGGCAAGTTTGCTTGGTGGAGGGAGAGTAGGAAACCTACTTAGGGAGGAATTCCCACTCCCTCCACCCGCCGGCCAAGGAGGAGGAGTTGGAGGAGGACTCCCTCCTCCTAGCCGCCTCCCTCCCACCTATAAAAGAAGGGGAAGGGGTGCCCCCTCTACCTACACCCCAAACCCTAGCCCCAAGTCGCCGGCCACCTCCAGTGCAGCCGCCTCCTAGGGCATCCTCTAAGTCGCCGAGTTAGGGTTTCCCCAAACCCTAGCTGCTGGCTACACCTCTCCCCTTGGTTCCTCTAAAACCCTAGACCACCAAGGCCTCTCTCATAGCCCACCATACTCGCTCCAGCTTAAGGCGAAGCCCTGCGAGATCTCCCCTCTACTTCCGGTACCACGCCGTCGTGCTGCCGGAATCGCGAGGAGAGTGCTACAACCTCCGCTGCCTACTGGAACAAGGGAGAGGAAGGTCTTCATCGAGTACCGAACGTGTGACCGACTGCAGAAGCGCTGCCGGAACACAGCGCCGGAAGGATCGTCTACGCGATCTTGAGATCGGAAGTGTACGACTACATCACCCACGAGAATCTGCTCTCATTAACCGCTTTGGATCTTCGAGGGTTAGTATTCTATCGACTCGTTGCTACAATCTAGTAGATAGATCTTGGCTTGATCATAGATTAGATCTTGATTGTGTGTTCATGCGGTAGAAATTTTTTGTTTTCCATGCTACGAACCCCTACACCCACTGGTCAGTCACTGTGGCTAGCCCCAGACCCGATGAAAAACTACCCCCCTGTGCTGATGTACATATTGATTGCGCATTGTATTATGCCATGTATTGATTGCCGCCTTTCTTTCCGGTATTGGTTCTTCGCGATAGGATCCGAGCCCGAGGGTTTCTCCGAATTAGGGTTTCTGATATTGTAAATTCATTTTTATTATTGTGTATGTATATTAGGGTAATTCTGAATTAGGGTTTATATCTCTCAACACCGTACCTAACATTCTCCCTTAGCTACTTTGACTTATCCGTTTTTCCAGCTATGCAGAAAATATGGACCCACACGACAGAGACGAAGAAAAGGAAGAGTTGATCCAAGGTGTGATCCGCGGGGAAGAAAATTTAGATGTATCGATGTTTCTGAACAACTCCTGTTAGGGTGATCCTCTTTTTGCCAGAAGAGACGACTTGTTTAAGGTTGAAGGTGATGCCTTCCGCGAGGGAGAAGGCGATGCCTTGTGTAATCGAGAAGACGACCGCTCTGGCGAGGTGCATGTAATATAATTAATTCATTAATTAATCATCTACTATCTATATAGAAATAGTAACGACGATCTTTCTTCTTTTAGCCCTCCGGATCGAACAAATCTACTAAAAAGAGCGGACGAGGCCCAACCAAAAAGTTGGAATACCATGAGAGGTTAAGATATCGCTGAAGACGGCAAACCGACGGCTCCCGAAGTTGTCGCAATCAAATTTGTGGCACAATACGGAGTAATCGTTAGGGACTTAATCCCGATCACCATTCAAAATTGGAATAGTCCTGCTGATGCGGAAGAAGAGGGAACATGTTTGTTTGTCCCTAACAAGGCCAAAGATTTACTGTGGAAGAGGCTCATGCTTAATTTCAAACTACCGAAGATAGAGCTGGATCCAAATGCGGAGGATCTAGTTGAGGACGCCTTAGAACATGGGAGAGCCATGGAGGCTAAGGTCAGGGAGTGGGCTATGAAGAAGATGGCCCAGTGTTTCACCAACTGGAAGAAAAGATTGCACCTTGACTATGTCGTGAAAGAGAAGACTCCGAATTTCAAGAAGATTCAGTTTGAGAAGATAAAACCATTCTGGGCTGAGTTTGTGAATTACAAGACATCAGAAAAAGCTAAGAAAATGTCTGCAACGAATAAGCTGAATGCTGCTAACAAGAAGTATCACCATACTATGGGGCAAGGTGGCTACAGGGCTGGCATTCCTAAGTGGGAGAAACTTGAGAATGAACTGCATGCTAAAAAGATCACCCAGAGACAGACGGTTGGGTAGAACGTGCAAGGAATTGGTTTTACGGGCATGGGGGCACATTGGACTCGGAAGGGATGTGTATATATAACATACGACATAAAGAAGACCCCTGGCCAATCGAGAAGATGAGAAAAGCAGTAAAGGCTGTTAAAGATGGGGACTTCATTCCTGATAGAGAGAATGATGAGCTCACACTCGCCCTTGGAAATAAGGAACATGATGGACGAACACGAGACACAAGCGGCTCCAAACCATGGAGGACTGGGTTTCCCGAAGAGAGGAAGAAATATCCTGATAGAAGCCGTCAGAGGAGAAAGGACAAGGCAGAAGTTGAAGCAGATATTCAGAAAGAGCGAATGCGTATAATTGAAGAACAAATAAAGCAACAACAAGATGAAATTAACGCACTTAAAGAGAAAAGTACTACCAGCCCATCTCAGAAGCACACTGCATTCGATGCTACCGGCCAATCGAATAATCGAAAAAGCAGTGTGGCTTCCACCGAGGTCTCGGGTGATGACAATGACGATGACGATGGTGCAGCGACGATGGCTCCTGTTGGCTACCCAGTGGATGATATCACAGAGATGACACACTGCGAGCTACATGTCAAGGTTGTGAACATATCAATGAAGGTGGCGGTCGGCTATGCCTTACCAATTGGACCCACACCAACTTACCACTGTCGTCCGGTTCCAGAGGGCTACGCTGTTGTCGGGGTGGATGAAATCATGCCCACCTTTGAAGTTTTGGATCTTGACTACCCTGCAGGTGAAGGGGATGTGACTGTACTGGGAGACGCAACAAACGTCACCATTATATGGCCAAAGAAATGTATCGTGCTTCGAAATCACACGCCAAGGCCATCTTCGCCGCCGCCTCACCTGTCTCCAGCGAGGTCGTCGCCGCCGCAGCAGCCGTCTTCGTCGCCTCACCCAGCTCCGTCGCCTCACCAATCTTCGGCGCAGCCATCGCCGGCACCTCAGGATAAAAAGCGTAAGCGTACCGCTAATCTGCGTCGTGGTAAGCGATTGCCAAAACTTAAACAAGAACCTCTTCCAAAAGTACCAAAGGTTCCTCCCAAGGGAGCTTATGACGGTACTGAAGAGGAGACTACGGTGATCGTTGATGCGGAAACGACAGCGTTTTTCACTAAGCTGAGGTGGCCGAAAGAGCCAGATTTCCCCAGCACCAAAGAAGAAAAAGCAAGAGTGTTGAAAATGTTAAAGACTCTTCATCAACCCGAGCCAAAGCTGTCATCAGACTATGAGCGTTCTATTCTCAAGTCACATGCGGCACAACAAGCCTCGAAGAGCAGTACTGATGCAAGCGAGAAATCTGTTGCCCAGCTTGGAGAACAAGCAAAACAATCTTGCGCCCCTCTCAAGGTGATTTCCCATACCAATGTGGGGTCGAGCAAATATGGGGCCGAAGAGCAGTATGATCCAGAGGTAGTTGCACAATACGGAGAAGCTGCCGCTGCTCAAGGTATGAGTATTGCCCAGTACTTATCCCAGTTAGAGTACTTCCCCGTGAGTGAAGTAGCATAAAAATACCAGTACGGCAAACCTCTCGTCAAACCTGAGGAGTTAAATAATCTTCCAACAAAAATGCGAAGATTGCATAACTGGTACATGCATGCCACAAAGGCCGGGGCTAGCTGGATATTGCTGAAGGTTACAAAAAAGCATTATGGGAAAGAAATAGATGACATGATATCCACTGAATTTGATGAACTATTTCAATTATTCAATCAAGACGCCTTGGACAAATCGATCATTAGTTCCTATTGTCTGTAAGTACTAATTCTGTAATTTATTTAGTCTCCAGCTATCTCACCTTGTTTATTGCATGTATATAATCATACTGTAATATGCAGAATGAAGATTCTCGAATGCAGCAGAGGAAAAATCTATGACATTGGCTTCATTGACCCATATTGGGTTCATCAAGATAATCTCAAAACAAGCCCCCAGGATACGGAGGATAATATAGTGCACGCGTTAAGGTTTCAAGAAACCATAAGGAAAATACTATTTCCTTACAACTTCGAGTGAGTGTTATTGTCTTGAATACACTTTCTATTTCGCTTACTCGATGTTAAGTATATAATTGATTAGTTATGCATTCGCAGCAACCACTATATTCTGTTAAACATTCAACTTGACAAAGGGTGTGTACTAGTCATGGACTCGAAACATAAACCCCTTGAGCAGTGGAAGGACATGCAGATGCTTCTCCAGCGGTAATTCTAATCATTACGACACTATATCGGCAACGTTCGTGAATTTTATGATATCAAGTAATTAATAACTTATTTTTTTCATTTTCTTCGTCGGGCAGAGCTTGGAAACGGTTCACCAACAAGGCTAGGGGTGTTTGGAAAGCGGAGCTTACATTTCAAGCACTAGATGTAAGCACCACTAGCTATATCCGCGCATCTCTTTGATTCTAGTTTTGATACCGTTATTATCATGCTTGATTATTATTTCGATTGAACTATGTTCTCATAAAGTGCCTGACGCAGGAACCAGGTAACAATCTATGTGGATACTATGTTTGCGAGTTCATCTGGCAGACGTGCGATGAGAAGGGAAGAAATTTAGAGCAACTCCATGTACGTAAACAATTTCTATAGTTTTTAATTACAATCAAATTGTGTTTAGTTTCATTCATATAGGATGACTCCTTTTTTAAATTAGATCGAATGTCTACGGGACGGTATTCTGCCAAAGGATCGCGTACAAGCAATTCAGGAGGAATTGGGATTCTTAGATGCAGAAGTCCTAAACCCAAAAGGGGAATACTATTCGGCTGTACATAAACAATAGGGATTGTACAAAGAGCAACTTTTGTATGTAGTGCATGAACTCGATCCGTGTATCGAATGTAATATTGTCATGATGATCTTGTGTAATATAATGGTTCCTTCATTGATGAGTGCAAAACACTAAATAAACAATAAAACAACATAAATGAATTCTCTGCCGCGGCACAAAAAGTGGCCAAAATGCTGTCGCGGCAACAAAAGTTGCCAAAATGAATTCTCTGTCGTGGCAGAGAAATGTGTCAAATCTCTACCGCGGCAGAAGGTTATTTGTCCTGGTTTGTGTTACGAACAGGGACGATTGCTCCACCCCCCTCGCCCTCTGTCGCGGCCACGTGTACCCCCTTTTGTCCTGGTTGGTGGGCCAACTAGGACAAAAGGTTGGGGCTTTAGTCCCGATTGCCCCGTCCTGGTGGGGCAACCGGTACTAAAGCCCCTTACCAACCGGTACGTATGGGTCGTTCTGCACTAGTGTACCACCATAGCTAGCCTAACGGGCATTGTGGCATAAAAAACTGCAGATAAACATATCAAACCATTTAATTGCTGATACTGTTTTGAAGTAAGAACATAAGTATGCACGGAGTTTACACGAGAATGTCAAACGAATTCGGTAGTATGTAACAAATGTGCCAGCAGAACAGTAACTATAGAAGGTTGAATCAAATCTTTTAAAATAGCATGGTAGACATTTCACTAGTAGAAAAATGGTCTTCGGTTTGGTCCTGAGTCTAACACTAGTCCGGATTTGTTACGAGTCGGGACTATAATGAGCACTAATCCCGGTTCGTACCGTTTTCGGTGGCTAGGAGTCCGAGGAAACTCTAGTTCCGGATCATTTCGGACCTTTAGTCCCGGGTCGTGATACGGCCTGGGACTAAAGGGGTGCGGGCCGCGGTAGAAAAACTTAAAATGGCAATAACTTTTATGTACGACGTCAGAAAAAAAATACAACCTATCAAAATCTGTGGAAAATAATTGTGAGTTCGATTTCAATAGCCTTAGGCCGTTTTGTATTATTTTAGATTTTTAAATTTCGAAAAGGAAAAAAAGTTATTTAAAATATTAATTTTTTTGCAATTTTATTTATTCCATATTTGGATTCCTCACATTTTTCTGATAATTATGGATATATTGTTTGTCAAATTTCAATTTACAGATTTAAAGTTATTATTTATGCCATATTAAATGAATAAATGGCAAAAAAATGAATAAAAGGCAAAAAAATGAATAAAATAATATTTTATTTAGTTTTTTACTTTCGTTGGATTAAAATATAAGTATTACTTATTTATTGTTGTTTACTAAAATAGTTGTTTGTAATTTCAAAAAATAAAGATGTATGGCATATTGATATGGGCAAATAGGATGATATGGTAGTGTTGACAACAAGGTACAAATAGGCTTTGCGCAAGGACATCCTGATGTAATAGAGAAATTAAGCGTGCTGAGAGTGGAGTAGTGCTAGGATGGGTGACCGACCGAAAAGTTTTACAACGAGTGTAATTTGACCAAAAATTAAATATACTTAGTGCTAAAAATATTTCAAGTGAGAGGATTGCGAGTCAAACAATTCAAAAGTTCAAGAAAAAATTCGAAAACAAAATTCGAAAAACAAAATAAAAAATTAGTCCAGGACCGTATTACGACCCGAGACTAAAGGTCCTTCGTCCCCCGCTGCAAAAAAACGGCCATGCGGTGGCCTCTAGTCCCGGGTTATAACAAACCGGGACTAGAGATAGGGGCCTTTAGTCCCGATTTTACAGTTCCGGGTGCAAAACCAGGACTAAAGGCCCTTACAAACCGGGATTATATGGCATTTTCCACTAGTGTTTTATGTCTTGTTTATTTTAGGAAAACCTTAAAAACATGTTATTTCCAATCTGTGGATTTTTGATTGTTTGTACTCCCTCCGTTTAAAAATATAAGATATTTTAGTTTAGTGAAGCTAATGTATCTAAATATTTTTTAGTGTGTAGGTTTAAATGAATCTAAACACTAAAAGAAGTCTAGATATATTTCCTTCGCAGACCTACTAAACGGGGAGAGTAGTTGTCTAGCTCCAAACCAATATTGCTGCTTCACACCATTTAATTACTGCAGAAATCGAGCGCCGCGACAATTCACCATTCAGATATTTCATTGGAGAGTTGTATAGCGGAAATTCACTTCAATGTACAATTGTAGTGGGTAATAATAAGAAACGACGGAGGGTCTGCAACACTATGTTTCATGCGGCTTGTTTTTTTTGGCAAACGAGCCCTGCTCCCGTGTTGCCTAGGTTAGTCGACACGGGCGCCGCCCCCCTCTTCCTGGTGGAGGGATTTCTTTTTTTCGAGCATAAGACCTTGTTCACATAATTTTCACCCATTATCAGGTCTGTAGGTGTTGTGTGCTGGCTTTAGTTTTTTATGTATATTCTTTGTCTATTGATATTGAATAAATCAATAAATCAGACCATATGCATCTTTTCGATGAAAGGCTAGGGTTCCATCCTCCATTTCAGAAAAAATCTTACCAGCGGAACACCAACGGCAAATGTGGGTTCCATAGAAGGTGTGGATCCGGAGGCAGGCAGACGCGACCGAGAAGATCCATGATGTTGAGATGACAATGGAGTTGGAGAAAGGTTTTGGAAAAGCGTTGAAGAGAAAATCGATCTGAGTCCAAATTGACATGGCCATAGGCTGCATAATTCATGGTCATCAATGCAGTCGTGGTTAATTCAAATCCGCGTAAAGGATGGCAGTTTGGATCCCCGCGCGGTTAATAGGAAAGGATAAATTAAGCACTGGTTTTTTTTTTGAACGAGGGAGGGGTCTAGAAGGACCCCAAGAGATGCAATTGAAACACGTGGCGGGTAAAAAATAACAAAGAAGCCCTTTTATATCACTCGCACTAAGAACCTAGTATTCGAAGATAAGGACTTCGGATTTATAAAAAACACCCTAGAACAAAAGATAGAAAAGCAATCAAGTCCTCAGGCGCCACCACCACCAGCCGCCGGTGACCTCAAGGCGCGAGGCGAGGTCGGAGAGGATTCTGCTCGGGTCACTCTCAAAACCGGCGACAAGCCACTGCATCCGAACATCTCGCCTTCTTCGGGAACGAACCACTTGTCAAAGACGAGCTGTCGAGCTCCGGCGCAGGATTCCATTGAAGGGCCTCCGAAGGATGTTAAAACCCTGGGTCGCCATTCGACCAGAAAGGGCAGCGGCTCAGCGGCATCACCGCCGCAAATCAAACCACTGCGAGTGGACACCAAGTGCAGACTTCAGCGCAAGACGAGCAAGCTGATGCTGCCTCACCTCCGTCTTGAAGGGAATATGCTCTGAGAGGCAATAATAAAGTGTTTATTATGTGTATTCCAAATATATGATAGATGTTTATTTTCAATGCCATAATTGTATTAATACGGAAACATTAATACATGTGTGTTTAATAAACAAACAGAAAGTTCCTAGTTATGCCTCTCTGCAGTGACCCAGCATACCACTACATGTGTAGTACACTATAATCGTTGACATGACATCCACAGAACACCGTTCCGTAAATATCACATCCCTCAGAGTGGTACAACAGAAACATTGCGGGTCCATATTACAAAGGTACACACATTATTATTATTACAATACCGGAAGTTCAAGACTTCCAAAATATCCAACTTACAAACCAAAATATAAGATGTTCAGCGGAAATTTAAAAGTAACAACTCCGACTAGTAGTGGGGCTCAACAGCTTATTTTATAGAGTTCATGCTGCTCGGCTCCATTAGTTACTACTAACTAGACCCTTAAGTGGACTCGTTCTCATCGACACCGTAGCGGATCTCGTAGTCCATGCCTTCAACTCCTCCGGATAGATCAGGTTCCTCGTAGAACATGTCTTCTTGGCATTCGGCTGCATACATTGGCACGTCTTCGGAATCCTCAGAGTCTAAGCAAGGGATCAAAGGAAAGGATGAGTAACAGTGTTACCCAACAAGTTCATTATATGCAAGGTGGGAAGTTTGATGCTCTAAATACCACCTCGGATAATAAATCCTTGGCACTATGCAGTTTTTGTAAATCTTTCTTCAAAGATTGATTTTATTCTAAAATACTATGACAATCAGCCTTCACAGGTTTACTAGAACTTTCATGGAGTTCCTTTCATGTTGCATTCGTAGCTCCTTCCCGAAACAGGGAGTAACAAGTTATAATTCTTACACTCTGCAGTGGTGCGTTACTTTACCCATGAGAGATCAACTCCTTGTTGCACAATCGGGCATAATTTCCCGTCCACAATTCCATGATGTGGGGCCTAGTAGTTGGTCCAAGCCAATCACTGCCCCCTTCATGACCCCGCATGCCTCCTTGGTGTACACCATGCCCACATAATGAATTACGGCAATGGTTTGTATAAACCGTTAGATGCCAGAACTATCATGGGACGTTGAGGGTTCCCACCCATATGCTGCATATCCTCTATGAATTACCAATTAATATGCATGCTACGAGGATAACAGCCACGACCTGCACATCCGGCATCATGCGAGAGGAAGAAGATACAGCTGAATTCTCTGTCCCATTCCAAATCTCATGGCTAACGCGTAATATACGGCGCTAGAATCACTGATGTGAGGGATTATTAAGTCCCTACTTGATCATCATTGTTGCAATTAGAACTCTAAGTTCTATTGCTCCATTATATCACCACTTAGGATGATATCTATAATTTCTTTATTTGTGAAAATAATATTTTCTTTCTTTATAGCATATATGAGAACACACAATTTGGAAATACTTTGATAAAGACTCTTCAAAGGACATGAGCAAGTGATGAACTTGCCTTGTGATGGCAAGGTAGTGAAGTATGATGCTTGCACTGGACCTTGAGCTTCTAGTTCTACAAAAACATCATTATTGCCCGGTAAGGACAATATTTAAAGAAGCAAAATGATTATGCAAGTAATGTCATGCATTATTTAATTTTATATGCATTTACCCCAAAAAGTCCCTTTTTAGTAATAAAGGATTTATAAATATTACTTTTTAATATTTTATAACATATATTGAATTATTTTATTTTATTTCCCTTTTATTTGATTTTTATTGATTTAATAATCCTTTTAGGAATTATCAATTATACATTAAAAATGGTGATTAAAAATTTATTTAGTATTTTTCTAAAATACTACCATATTAATACATAATGAAAGTGAATTTTAATTAATTTTATCACCTTCCAATAATTTTGTAAAATTCCATAAGGAATATATAATTTACAAAATTCCTAATAAAATTTACATGTCTAAAATTTTATACTTTTAATTTATTTGGGTAGTTTGGATTTTTGTGAATCCAAAAATATTTTATTTATAATTTTTGGACTTTTATTTTATTTTCTAGAATTTTATTAAGTCCAGGGGTATTTTGGTCTTTTTCTTTTTATTAAAACAGGCCTGAAATTGTTTCTGGGCTGGTTATTCTTATTGGGCCCTGTTGGCCCACTAGTACTAGACAAACGAGCCACCCCGAAGGGTCTGGCCCAGCTCGGCCCACTCCTCACTGCCTCTCTCTCTCTCTCTCGAGTTCATCTTCTCCTCCTCTAACCCCGACCCTGTGGTCGGCGATGCTGCCACCGATGATTCCTGCCGCCGTCGGCCGTTCTGGTCACCGCCGTGGTGCATTAGGGGGTTGTCGACGACACCCGTTCGTTCTATCCAATTGGATTCGAGCCTAGGGCTATCCTGCGATGGATCGATGCTGTCCTGAACCCTAGGGTTTGGGGATTGGCATGGATTCAAGTGCGGTCGTGGTCCTCGTGCGTTGAGGTGATGCTCTGCACCTCCAGGCGTGATCAGGGTCGTTGTTGTGGCGTCGTGCGGGTTGCAGCGCCCCCTCTGGGGTGCTCCCCGTGCCGCCATGGCCGTCGGGCCCCCTGTTTCCTCTTCTATCCTTCAGCGAGGACCTACGATGAGTTTGATTCCCCTATCCTGGTGCTCTCTGTGTTTGCTGATTTGATGCTAAATGTTAGCAGTGTGCTCTCTGGCTACTGTCTGATTCAGATTAGGATGATTATCCCTTTTGGGTTCCTGTGATGTGCTTGCTCATGTACTGGATGAATTGATTCATGTTTGGATGGTCTATACACATGCTAAATGCTTATTGGCCCGAGGCTTGTTGCTTAAAATTATATATGATGTTTCTGGTGGCTTACTAGATGATTTGATACTTGGATTGCATCTGATTCAGATGATGTGGTTGTATTGGAAACATGCTTGGTAAAGCCAATGATTTGATAGCTTTCCACTGTTTATTGGATTCATTGTCATGATTATGATAGGATACAGCTACTGTCTTAGTGTTGTTAGCTTGGGAATTAACATGTGGTCTGAGATCATCATGATCTCAAACAGTGAAGTGTAACATATGTGTTAACAGGAAAATCATTAGTTAGTTGATTGTCTGAATCTATGATGATTTACTGTCTTTCCTGATTCATAATGGATTGTTCTTGTGACACCGTCATGTATGGCACACAAGTTTGATTCTAAACCATGGATTTGGTTAGTTTATGTTTAAAACAATCTTGGCATTGAAACATAAATAGAGATGCTCTTATCTGAATTCCCTATGACCAATGATGTTGGTCTGAGGCTTAGGGATTCAAATCTTATCTAATTGATTCATCTAGATAGTCCTGGTAGTGGTACCAGCTATGCTTATTGAATCATAGCTTGGAAAAAATGATAGTGATCTTGATTAAACTATGGATCCCAACGATTTGTTTCTAAGGTGCTACCCTTCTTTTAGGGATGTGCCTAGAAATATATCATAGGTATATGTATGATTGAATTATAGAATATAGTTTGACAACCAGAGCAAGGGTGTTGATCTGAGCTCTAGTTGGATTCTGGTACTTTGATGTTTTCCTTTAGATTTTCAGAAATCCCTATGATGGATTCACCCCACTTGGGTGTCTTCTGAGGGTTTGTTTTGTAAAACAACACATGCCTTTCTGTAAATAAGATGATTAGATCATGTGAAAGTTTTATGAAACTCACCACAAAAGCTGATATTTGTGGAGTAAGTTGGTGATGATCTTGATCTGGTTTTGCTGGACTCCTGTGCTTGATCTGGAGCAAGCCTGCTCCTCCTAGCTCCTGGGCTTGGTCTTGTTGTCCACCTGATTCATCCCCCTCCTTATGTCACCATCCTGGTGATGTTTGGGTTAATCTGGGTGGTTGGTTTGGCTGCTGTTCTTGGTTTACTGGCTGTTCACCCTGGCTGTGCTGTGGTGTGGTGTAGTGTGGTGTAGTGATGCACTGAGGTGCTTCCCCATGGCTGTGCTCTGGTTTTGTTTGATCTGGCTGTGCTTGTGAAGTCGATAACACACCCTTTGCATGCTTGTGTGTGTGCAGCCTGTGTGCCTGCTATGCACATATGGATAGGTTCAGAAAATTTGAACTTACTATTACCAATCTACTTTTTACCTTGGCTGGTGAATTGATCCCTTTTTGGCTGTCATTTGCATTCTTGCTGGGAATTTATGAAAGATGAAATCTTTCATATTGGTGAAACTTGCCCCTCCTTAACATTTCTCAATGATGAGATTGTCAAGTGCACCTCACTGACATATCTGAGAGAAATATCTACTAACACTAATCTTGTTTTATTTCTATTTAATCTTTGTTTTGCAGGTTCAAAGATAAAGATGAAGATTTAGTTTAGGTTTTAGATATAGGATAGTTAGTGGATGTAATTTTCTTATTCCCTTGTAATTTTTTTCTTTTATAGTTCTTGTAATATTTATTTTATTCAATTGTAATAATGATTATATCATTATTAATAAAGAATATTCGTATTCTTTATTCTATTGTAATTTGTTTATGTCTTTATAATATGAAAATGAATTTCATAATTTCTATTGTTTTGAGATTTAAGTTATACTACCTATATCTTAATTAATTTAAGATTCAAATCTTATATCTAAATCATTTAAATTATTATTCAAACACTTAAGTTTTTAAATTCAAACCCATTTCAAAACACACATACTTCTTTTAAGATCACATCAAAGTTTATAACAATCCTCCTTTAAGTCTAAACCTAATCTTAAAGTAAGAAAGAAACATTGATCACTTAAGGTTTTATTTGGCGAAAAATTTTACCCACCTTTTCACAAATAGATGCATGCAACAATACATAATCCTAAATCTACCCTTCGTTAGGTTCCTAAATGCTGGGATGTTACAGACTTCCCCCCTTAAATTAAACTTTGTCCCAAAGTTTGTTGGAGATGTACCTAAATAGTTCTGGATAACTTTTTCTTAAATCCTCTTCCTTATCCCATGTGGCTTCCCTTTCAGGGTGATGTTCCCATTGTACCTTGCAATATTTGATTGCCCTATTCCTCAATCTTTTCCAATTTTCTTCCAAAATCTTGCAGGGCTTTTCAATATAAGTCAGGTCTGCTTGTAGTTCTATCTCTTGATGTGTTATTGCATCCTCTGGAACTTTCAAACATTTGCGAAGTTGTGACACATGAAAAACATTATGCACTTGAGCCAGTCTTGATGGTAACTCTAAAGCATAAGCTATAGTTCTGTTTTGGCTCAGTTTCTTGAATGGTCCGATATATCTTGGACTTAATTTCCCTTTAACTTCGAATCTTTTTACTCCTTTCATTGGACTTACTTTCAAATAGACCATATCTCCTACTTCTGGATGCCATGATCTTCGGCTTTGATCCGCATAACTTTTCTTCCTGCTCTGGGCTATTTTTAGTCTATCCCTGATCTTATCAATGATGTCTTGTCTCTCCTTGATATAATCTGGCGCAAATTCTTTGCTGCTTCTAGGTTCATACCAACATATTGGTGATCTACACTTCCTTCCATACAGAACCTCATATGGAGCTCCCTTCAGACTACTCTGATAGCTATTGTTATAAGAAAATTCTGCCAATGGTAGGTAATCCTCCCATGTTCCTCCAAAATCTAGTGCACAAGCCCTCAACATGTCTTCTAGTATTTGATTTGTTCTTTCAGTTTGACCTCCTGTCTCAGGATGATATGTCGTGCTGAAATCTGACTTTGAACCAAGTGCTTCATGCAATTGGTTCCAAAATGCTGAAGTAAACACTGATCCCCTATCAGTTACGATCTTCTTGGGTACTCCATACTTACTTACTATCTCTTTAACATATACTTCAACTAACTTCTCGGCATTATCCTTTTGATTCACTGGAATAAAATGTGCACTCTTAGTGAGTCTGTCCAATACCCATATCATGTCCTTCTTTTTTGGTGTCATAGGTAATCCTGTGATAAAATCCATGCCTATTTCCTCCCATTTCCATTCAGGAATTTCTAAGGGATGTAATGGTCATGCTGGATTTTGATGTTCAGCTTTCACTCTTTGACAAGTATGGCATTTAGATACATATTTAGCAATATACCTTTTCATGTTATTCCACCAGAATAATTCCTTTAAATTCATATACATCTTAGTACTCCCTGGATGTATAGAATATGGGGTAGCATGTGCTTCTTTGAGTATGACATTTCTGATCTCAGTCACATCTGGAACACATAAACGATCTTGGAACCATAAAGATCCATAAACTCCAAGGCGAAAAAATGATTTTTGCCCTTGAGATATCCTCCGAATTTCCTCTACAATAAAAGGGTCTTCTTCTTGACGTCTAAAAATTTCTTGCTTAAGATCACTGTCATGTTCTGCAACTTCATGCATAGTCGCTAATCCTCCAAGAACCTCTGTCCTGATGAATTGGAGTTCTAATCTTTCCAAGTCCATTTGTAACTCTTTTGGTAACTCTCTATTGCTAGGCTGAATATCTGCACTCTTTCTGCTTAAAGCATCTGCTACAACATTTGCTTTTCCTGGGGTGTAATTGATTGTTAGATCATAATCTTTGATTAATTCCAACCAACGCTTCTATCTCATGTTCAATTCCTTTTGAGTAAAGAAATATTTGAGACTTTTATGGTAAGTGTATAACTCACATCTGGCTCCATAAAGAAAATGCCTCCATCCTTTCAGTGCAAAAACTACTGCTGCTAACTCTAAATCATGAGTTGGATAGTTAACTTCATGTGGTTTCAATTGTTTTGAACCATAAGCAATTACTTTCCGATCTTGCATTAATACATAACCCAAACCTTCTTTAGATGCATCATAGTATACGGTGAAATCCTTCCCTGTTTCAGGAACTGCTAAGATTGGAGCTGTGGTTAATCTCATTTTCAACTCTTGGAAACTTGCTTCACACTTCTCATCCCACTTAAATGGTGTATTCTTCCTTAATAATTTGGTCATTGGTCCGGCTATTTTGGAGAAACCTTCAATGAATCTCCGATAATAACCAGCCATTCCTAGGAAACCTCGAATTTGTTTCACATTGGTTGGTGCAGTCCACTCTAGATGGATTCACAGTAATCCCATCTTTACTGATCACATGACCGAGGAATTCTACCTCATATATGAACTCACACTTACTGAACTTAGCATAAAGCTTATGTTCTCTTAAAGTCGGCAATGCTATTCTCAAATGGTTAGCATGCTCTTCCTTATCCTTGGAATATATCAGAATATCATCAATAAATACGATGACAAACTTGTCCAAATTAAAGGGTTTCGCGGCATAGTAAATCAAAATTTTCTATGGAGCGAACAGAGGGAAAGCCAAGATCTAATCTAGGGGATGCAAACAACGAGAGAGATTGGATTAGATCTTCATACCCTTGAAGATTCGCACAGCGGAACGTTCGTCGGAACGTGGGTGATGTAGTCGTACTCGCTTCTCCTCCTCGCGATCCGATCCGATCTAGCACCACAAGTGGCGGTGCCTCCGTGAGATGCACACGTGCAGCACCTCGACGTATCCTCCTTCCTCGGACCAGCAAGTATGGTGGAGAGATCGATTGGATCTACAACACGACGGCGTGGTGTATATGGTGGAGAATTTCTGCAGCAGGGCTTCGCCTACAAACAGTCGGGAGGGAGAGAGGAAAGCTAGCAAGGCGGCTAGGGTTTGGAGGAGAGGTGTGGGGGGTTGGTGCGCCCCCACCCCTCTTTATATAGAGGGGGGGCGCAGCCCTAGCCCCTCCCCCAAGCCCAAAGGATAAGGAGTGGGGGGCATGGACTCTCCCCTCTTCTAGAAACCCTATCTCTAGTTTAAACTATTTAAATTCTCTAGGATCGGCTGGGCCCTATGGGGCCTTGTGCCCCTGGCCCAATGCGGCCAGGACACTCCCTCATAGGCCCATGCCCCCTCCCGGAAGGTGGGGCCACGTTGGTCCCCTTCCGGAAGGTTCTAGAATCTTCTGGTACAATACCGATTAACCCGGAACAATTCCGAACTCCAAAAACTGCACTGCCTTATATGAATCTTATTCTCCGGGCCATTCCGGTACCTCTCGTGATGTCCCGGATCCCATTCGAGACTCCGAACAAAAATTCATAAACCAATTATCCAATCTATCCTAGCGTCGAGACACGTTAAGTGTGTGACCCTGCGGGTTCGAGAATATGCAGACATGATCTTCTATCAATAATCAACAGCGGGGTCTGGGCACCCATATTGACTCCCACACATTCATCGATGATCATATCGGATGAACCGCGATGTCAGGATTCAAACAATCCCATATATATTCCCTTCTTCTCGCGATATTTTACTTGCCCGAGATTCGATCGTCGGTACCGTCATACCTAGTTCAATCTCGTTCACAGCAAGTACTTTACTCGTTCCGTAATCCGATATCACTTTGTGATTAACTCCTTAACCACATGCTTGCAAGCGGTGTTGATATCGATTACCGAGTGGGCCCGAAGTATATCTCTCCGACTTGGGAGGGACAAATTCCATCTCGATACATACAACCCAACAGATACTTTCCGATCACCTGAGAGACACCTTTATGATCACCCTCTCATAGGATGACGTTTGATGACCTCAAAGCTTTCTTCCGATACCAGGGAGTTGTATTATCTCATGGTCTAAGGAATACAATATTTGACATAGGAAAAGCTTCGCAAAGATGAACACGATGATACGATCTAATTGCTTCGCTTAGTTTGGGTATGTCCATCATATCATTCTCCAATGATATGATCTCATTATCAATTGACAACTCATGTCTATGGTTAGGAAACCTTAACCATCATTGATCAATGAGCTAGTCCATAGAGGCATACTAAGGACACGGTGTTGTTCACAAACCACACAAGTATTAAAGTTTCCGCTTAATACAATTCTAGCATGGAATATAAACTTTATCATGAACAAGAATTATAATAATAACATCTTTATTATTGCCTCTAGGGCATAATTCCCACAGTCTCCCACTTGCACTAGAGTCAATAATCTAGTTTACATTTGGCAACAATCTCACACCCATGGCACTGAGGTGTTGATCATGTTTTACACGTGGAAGAGGTTTAGTCAATGGATCTGCGACATTCAGATCTGTATGTACTTTGCTAATCTTCGGATCTCCATCTGCTATATAATCTCGGATTATATGAAACTTGCGGTTGATATGCTTGGTCTTTGGATGATATCTTGGTTACTTAGCGAGTGTTATGGCGCTAGTGTTGTCACACAATATCTCCAGTAGGTCCAATGCACTTGGAACCACGCCAAGCTCAGTGATGAAGTTTCTGATCCAAACTCCTTCACTTGACGCTTCTGCAGCAGCCATGTATTCCGCTTCCACTGTAGATCCCGCGATCACGCTTTGCTTGCAGCTTCTCCAGATCACAGCTCCTCCATTCAAAATATAAACGTATCCTGTCTGAGATTTGGAATCATCCTTGTCGGTGTCAAAACTAGCATCGACGTAACCTTTTACGACAATCTGTTCATCACCCCCATAGACTAAGAGCATTTCTTTAGTCCTATTTAGGTACTTTAGGATGTTCTTCATGGCTGTCCAGTGTTCCACTCCTGGATCACTTTGATATCTGCTCGTCAAACTAAGAGCATTGGACACATCCGGTCTAGTACACAGCATGGCATACATGATGGAACCTATGGCCGAGGCATAAGGCACTTTTCTCATAGCTTCCCTATCATTTACCGTAGCTGGACACTGAGCCTTGCTCAATATCTTACCTGACAACATAGGCACTGAACCTTTCTTTGCCTTATCCATTCTGAACCTTTTCAGAACTTTGTCTAGGTATGTACTCTGGCTTAAGGCTATCAGGCGTCTTTGTCTATCTCTATAGATTTTGATGCCCAATATATAAGCAGCTTCACCTAGGTCTTTCATTGAAAAACACTTGTTCAAATAACTCTTCACATCGTTAAGCATGTTGATGTCATTTCCAATAATCAATATGTCATCCACATATAGTACCAGAAACGTCACCGAGCTCCCACTCACTTTCTTGTATATACAAGCTTCGTAGCAATTTGGAACAAATCCAAAGCTCTTGATCACTTGATCAAAACGAAGGTTCCAACTCCGAGATGCTTGCTTCAGTCCATAAATGGAGCGCTGAAGTTTGCATACTTTACTAGCATCCTTAGGATCGACAAAACCTTCGGGTTGCATCATATACAACTCTTCATCAATGTTGCCATTGAGGAAAGCAGTCTTGACGTCCATCTGCCATATTTCATAATCATGAAACGCAACAATTGCTAATAAAATCCGAATGGACTTAAACATCGCCACGGGAGTGAAAGTCTCATCGTAGTCAACACCTTGAACTTGTCGAAAACCTTTCGCGACAAGCCGTGCTTTATAGACGGTAACATTGCCATCCGCGTCCGTTTTCTTCTTGAAAATCCATTTGCACTCAACGGCCTTTCGGTCGCTAGGAGGGTCCACCAAAGTCCATACTTGGTTTTCGCTCATGGATCCCAATTCGGATTTCATGGCTTCTAGCAATTTCTCAGAGTCTGGGCTCATCATTGCTTCCTCATAGTTCGTAGGTTCACTGTCTTCTACTAACAAGACAGTCAAGACAGGGTTGCCGTACCACTCAGGAGGGGCACGCGACCTTGTCGACCTGCGACGTTCAGTAGCAGCATCGTCCGAAGCTTCATGATCCTTGTCATAGCTTCCTCTATTGTTGGTGCAGGCGGCACTGGAACAATTTCAGGTGCTGCGCCACTCTCCAATTCAAGAGAAGGTTCAATAACCTCGTCTAGCTCTACTTTCCTCCCACTCACTTCTTTCGAGAGAAAATCCTTCTCAAGAAAGGAACCGTTCTTTGCGACAAACACTTTGCCTTCGGTTCTGTGATAGAAGGTATACCCAATAGTTTCCTTAGGGTATCCTATGAAGACGCATTTCTCCGCTTTGGGTTCGAGCTTGTCCGGCATCAACTTCTTGACGTAAACTTCGCATCCCCAAACTTTAAGAAACGACAACTTAGGTTTAGCACCAAACCACAGTTCATACGGTGTCGTCTCAACGGATTTAGATGGAGCCCTATTTAAAGTGAATGCAGCGGTTTCTAATGCATAACCCCAAAATGATAACGGCAAATCAGTAAGAGACATCATTGATCGGACCATATCTAAGAGGGTTCGATTCCGGCGTTCAGACACACCATTGCGCTGTGGTGTTCCGGGTGGCGTGAGTTGTGAAACGATTCCACTTGATTTAAGATGCGTGAGAAAATCATAACTCAAATATTCACCTCCACGATCGGATCGTAGAAACTTAATCTTTCTGTTACGATGGTTCTCCACTTCATTCTGAAATTCTTTGAACTTTTCAAACGTTTCAGATTTATGTTTCATTAAATAGATATACCCATATCTACTTAAGTCATCGGTAAAAGTGAGGAAATAGCGATATCCACCGCGCGTCGAAACACTCATCGGTCCGCATACATCGGTATGTATGATTTCCAACAAGTCCGTTGCTCGCTCCATCATGCCGGAGAACGGGGTTTTGATCATCTTGCCCATGAGGCATGGTTCGCATGTGTCAAATGATTCAAAATCAAGAGACTCCAAAAGTCCATCAGAATGGAGTTTCTTCATGCGCTTTACACCAATATGACCTAGACGACAGTGCCACAAATAAGTAGTATTATCACTATCTACTTTGCATCTCTTAGCCTCAATGTTATGGATGTGTGTTTCATCCCTTTCGAGATTTAGAAGAAATAAACCATTTACAAGAGGTGCATGACCATAAAAGATGTTACTCATATAAATAGAACAACCATTATTCTCCGATTTAAATGAATAACCGTCTTGCAATAAACACGATCCAGAAATAATGTTCATGCTCAACGCAGGCACATAATAACACTTATTAAGGTTTAAAACTAATCCCGAAGGTAAAACTAAGGAGAGCGTGCCGACGGCCATCACATCAACTCTTGATCTGTTGCCAACGCGCATCGTCACCTCATCCCTCGCAAGCCGCCGTCTATTCCGTAGCTCCTGTTTCGAGTTACAAATATTAGCAACTGAACCGGTATCAAATACCCAAGCACTACAAAGAGGGCTAGTAAGGAAAACATCAATAACATGTATATCAAATATACCTTTGATGGTGCCAGCCTTCTTGTCCGCTAAGTACTTCGGACAGTTGCGCTTCCAGTGACCCTTGTCCTTGCAATAGAAGCACTCAGTGTCCGGCTTGGGACCAGACCTGAGCTTCTTCTCAGCAGGGGCATTGCGCTTGCCGCCGCCCTTCTTGAAGGGCTTCTTTGCTCCCTTACCTTTCTTAAAGGAGGGCTTGTTGACCATCAACACATGATTATCCTTCTTGATGTCCACTTCCGCAGCCTTCAGCTTTGCGAAGAGCTCGGTGATCGTATCAGTGGAACCAATCTGATTATGAGTAACTACAAAACTTTTGTAGCTGGGAGGGAGTGATTGCAGAACCCTGTCAATCTTGAGCTCCTCTGGAATCGTGCATTCCAGTTGCTCAAGGCGTTGAGTGTAGCCCGACATCTTTATGGCATGCTCACTAACGGAACTCCCTTCCTCCATCTTGCAGTTAAAGAACTTCTCAGAGATCTCATATCTCTCAGAACGGGCTTGAGTCTGAAACATGGTTTTCAGCTCCTCGAGAATCTCAAAGGGCCCGGGATAGGTTTCAAAACGATTTTGAAGTTCCGGTTCCATAGCAAACAACATGGTGCTCTTAATCACACCATAATCATCTTTGCGCGACTGATAGACATCTTTCTCATCAGCCGGCGCAGTTGCAGCAGGGGGATCACCTAACGCTTTACCAAGGACATAGTCCTTTTGTCCGCCAGACAGAATGATTCTTAGATTGCGGAACCAATTGGTGAAGTTAGACCCATTGTTTATAAGCTTTTCCTTCTCAGCAAAAACGTTGAAGTTGAAGTTGGACTTGGCCATGTGATCTACAGTATTGGCAAGTACAATTTAGACTATGTTCATGATAAATAGTTAAACTTAATCAAATTACTAGATGAACTCCCACTAAATTCAACATCCCTCAAGTTGTTTAGTGAACACGATCCAAATTCACCACACCTAATCCGATCATCACGAGAAGAGATGTGGTTTCAATGGTGGACAACAAAGTGTCGATCATATCATTCATATGACTCATGCTTAACCTTTCGGTTCTTGTGTTCCGAGGCCATGTCTGTACATGCTAGGCTCGTCAAGCTAGACCCAAGTATTTCCGCGTGTGCAAAACTGGCTTGCACCCGTTGTATGTGAGCGTAGAGTCTATAGCACCCGATCATCACGTGATGCTTGGACACGACGAACTTTCACAACGGTGCATACTTGGGGAGAACACAGTTTTTATCTTGATCTTTAAGTGAGGAATCATCTTATAATGCTACCGTCGCGATCTAAGCATAATAAGATACATAAAAGGATAAACATCACATGCATATAACTTTATGTGACATGGTATAGCCAATCCTCGCGCAATGATCTCCATCTTGTGCGTTCCGGCATGATCTCCATCACTCCACCGTGATTGCCTCCACCACGAATAGCAACTACAACTATTGCTAGCTACTTAGCGATAATGTGAAACTATTAAATGGCGTATAAGGAGTTGACACACAGGTCATACAAAATTATAAAGACAACCATATGGCTCCTGCCGGTTGTGTACTCATCGAAGTCGTGAAACATTACAAAACATGATCATCGCATACATTATACACATCACATCTTGGGCCATACCGTATCACAGAAAACACTCCCTACAAAAAACAAGTTAGACGCCTCTACTTTGTTGTTGCATGTTTTACGTGGCTTTATGGGAGTAGATGCTAAGAACGATTCTTACCTACGGAAATCCACCACGGTGATATTATGGTTGCCAAACTCCGGTGTTAATCCCATGACAACTATAGTGAGAGAAACTGACATCCACCAGCCGCATGTGTGGAACAAGCCACACGTCAAGTGCGGAGCCGGTCTCGCGAACGACGTCACGTAAGGTTGGCCTGGACCGCTTCAATCTCACTATCCCGCGTCATAAGAAGAACACAAACAAGAGGCTTGCAACAGAAAACATCAACGCCCGCAACAACCATGTTGCGTTCTACTCGTGAAACACATCTACGCATAGATCTAGCTCTGATACCACTGAAGGGTTTCGCGGCATAGTAAATCAAAATTTTCAATGAAGGACCTAGGTGAAGCGTCATACATATTAGGCATAAAGATCTATAGAGATAGATCTAGGCGCCTAATAGGGCTATCGCAAAGTACATACCTTGATAAGATTTTAAAGAAGTTTAAAATGGACGGAAGTAAGAAGGGGTTCTTACCTATGTTGCAAGGAAAGACATTGAGTAAGACTCAAAGTCTGGCTTCGGCGGAAGAAAGAGGGATAATGGACAAAGTCCCCTATGCTTCAGCCATAGGCTCTATAATGTACACCATGCTATGTACAAGACCGGATGTGGCACATGCTATTAGTTTGACTAGTAGGTACCAATCGGATCCAGGTTCGTAACACTGGATAGCGGTCAAGAATATCCTTAAGTACTTACGAAGAACTAAGGATATGTTTCTCGTATACGGAGGTGAAGAAGAGCTCGTCGCTAAGTGTTATGTCGACGCTAGCTTTGACACCGATCCGGATGACTCTAAGTCTCAATCCGGATACATATTTCTCATGAATGGCGGAGCGTTAGTTGGAGGAGCTCCAAACAACCTGTGGTAGCGGGATCAACAATGGAGGCCGAATATGTTGCTGCTTCAGAAGCGGCTCAGGAAGCAGTTTGGATGAAGGAGTTCATATCCGAACTAGGAGTGGTGGCAAACACGTTGGACCCAATGGTGATCTATTGTGACAACAATGGTGCCATTGCCAATGCCAAAGAGCCAAGGTCTCACAAGCATTCCAAGCATATTAAGCGCCGGTTTCACTCCATCCGCGAGCATGTCAAGGATGGAGATATAAAGATTTGTAAAGTACATACGGATCTCAATGTAGCAGATCCGTTGACTAAAACTCTCCCTAGAGAAAAACATGATCAACACCAGAACTCAATGGGTGTTAGATTTATCACTATGTAACTAGATTATTGTCTCTAGTGCAAGTGGGAGACTGAAGGGAATATGCCCTGAGAGGCAATAATAAAGTGTTTATTATGTGTATTCCAATTATATGATAGATGTTTATTTTGCATGCTATAATTGTATTAATACGGAAACGTTAATACATGTGTGTTTAATAAACAAACAGAAAGTTCCTAGTTATGCCTCTCTCATAAACTAGCTCGTTGATTAACAAGATGATCAAGGTTTCCTGATCATGGACATTGGATGTTGTTAATAACGGGATCACAACATTAGTGTAATGGTGTGATGAACATTCATCCGAAGTATAGCATTACGATCAAATTCATTGAGTTTATATTGCTATAACAACTTACGAAGTGATCCTAATCCTTAGACCATGAGATCATGTCAATCACTAACACTAGAAGAGTTTCTTGATAACATCAAACGTCACACCGTAACAGGGTGATTATAAAGATGGATTCAGAACTAATAAAGTGTTATGTTGAGGCTCATGGATCGAGAGTGGAATTTGTTCATCCCGATGACGGATAGATATACTCTGGGCCCTCTCGGTGATATCACATTGATTAGCTTGCAAGCAAGTGATTTGATCACTAGAATGTTATATCACAGGAACGAGAAAAGAGTGCATGTCGGTAACAAGATCAAACTAGGTATGGAGATACCGATGATCGAATCTCGGACATGTAATATATCGTGAGACAAAGGGATTAAGATACTAGCATAAAAGGTTCCGACGATCACAAGAAAGTCATTGTTGAATGTGTGGGAGTCAGTATGGGTCTCCAGATCCCGCTTCTGATTATTGATCCGAGAGGAGTCTCGATCATGTCCGCATTATTCACGAACCGTAGGGTGACACACTTAAGAGACACCGACATCCAATTGGAGCAAATGTTTCATGCCGAAAGAATGAACAAGCGCAGGAATTTATTTCACTAGATACCGAAACAGGTTTTCGGGTGAAATTGCATAAAGTGGTTATGCATGTGAAATAGAATTCTAGCAAGGGGTTATTTGTGAATGTTTGTCATTAAAGTAATTGACAAAATTCTGAATAAAATAAGAGTTTTATTAATGAGAGTTTGCATTAAATTTGGTGGAAATTTAATGGGAATTTGAGTGGACTTTTGAGTGGAGGGAATTTAAAGGAGATTTGTGAGTGGAGTGTCCACCCACATGAAGAGGGGAGGGCAAGGGGGCAGCCCCCATGCGTCGGCCACCCCCTTGGGGTTCCCCCCCTCCTCCTATAAAAGGAGCCCCCCTCCTCACTTGTCTCTCACACCTCCTCATGAAGGATCTCTCTCCCCCTCTAGAATTTATCCCCCATGGTCTCGGACTAGCGATATACATGTTCCCGGTGGCTATTCGGCAAGAAAGAGTTGTGCTTCCGCTGCATCGCTGGAGCGAGGAGGCGGAGGTTGCTCGGTGCCTCGAACGTGTGTGCGAGCACGGATGCACTGCTGATTTGCGGCGCTAGGACTTCCTCTTGATCTTGAGATCGGCAAGCGATCGTCTACATCAACCACGAGTTGAACTCGTTAAGCTTTGTCGGTCTTCAAGGGTATGTTCTCTACGGATATACATCCGCCCGTTGTTTGTATCTAGTAGATAGATCTTGGTATATAGTTCACATCGTAGGAAATTTTTTGTTTTCTATGCTGCAAACCCTACAGAGGTGCTCACCGTGCTCGCGAGGTCGAGGTGAAGCTCGAGGTGGCGCTGGCTTGGCGAGGGGCGCTCGGATTCCAGAGGGATTACTCGCCGGAGTTGGGTTCACTGTCGGGTCCGTCTGGTCGTTGTGGGAGGCGAGGCTATAGGCCATGCCCAAGCAAAATAATGTCACGGTTAGGTCCGCGTGAAGACGCTGAACATGCGACTTACAAGCAGAGAGAAAGGGGCGATCTGTTCTTACGGGGAGGGGTCGCAGGAGAGGTGGCAGGCGTCGGCGGCGTTCAGAGTTTGTCCTTGTCGACACTCTGGGGTAAGCGCGGCTAAGATGGAACCACCGGTAGATGTGCACTGGTCTGGGGAGTAGTCTCGTGTGCACAAGGGGGCAGGGTACAGTCAGGCGTCGCCAGAATCGACGGAGGAGCTCGTCGGAGCAGTGGTTGCTTGGGCATGCGATTCGTGCAGCCTGGTGGCCGAGAGGGAGCATGGCTTGGGGGGAAAGAGAGAGGGGATAGGGGAGAGTAAGTACGCATGATCACTGGCAAGAATTACTCGCACAATAACTCGTATTGACGCCGAAGTTAATCGGTAGCAACGGCAGGGAACGGCTGGCGCGAGGTTGATGACACTGAGGTGGCGTGGGGCCTGTCTGTCAGCTTGAGGAAGTGAGGGGGAGTGGGGCCTGCCTGTCTGTGACTGCGCGGGTGCGTGTGTGGGTGAAAAATGCTTCGCGCGTGGGGGGGAAAGTTGGCTGCGACTGGGCTGTTGGGCTTGTTTGCTGGGCTGGGTCCGTTTCACCTTTTTTCTTATACAGAATGCTTTTTCTTTTTCTATTTGAATTTCTATTTTGATTTTCAATCAAACAATTCAAACACCAAATGAAATCAAACTTCCACCAAACTTTGTATCAATTTTAGTTCTGTTTAACAACACAAACTAAAGTCCAAAACAAAAAAAATTATTCTTTTTAGGATTCATTTAATAATTAAATAAAATAGACCTAAGTCATTAATTCAAATAGGTTTTAATTTATTTTAAAACTCCATTTGAAATCTAAAATAATACCAAAATCGATTCAGTAGGTTTTATTTGAATAAATAAAACACTTGGAAATATTATTTAAAATAAATTAATAAGTTTTAGTGTTTATTTAAAATGGAAAAGCCTTTACTTTAATAAAATTGGATATTAATAAATCCTCATTATTTAATTTAAATAGACCTTTACTCTTTTTATCAAATAGAAATATTTTATTTCAAAAGCTTGGCCAACTTTTAATTTGGCTTTATAAAATAATCCTTATTTATAATTCTACCTTTGCTTTATAAAAACCATAACTTTTTATTTAAAGGTCCAAAATAGTAATTCCAATTATTAAAACTTCCTTTATTAATTGTTTATCTTTTTAAATCCCTTTAAGATTTTATTTGATCCAAATAGGTTTGAAAGTTTCCAATTGGATTCAAAAAGTTTCTTCTCACCCTGAATTTCAACAAAGTTTTATTTTGTCTAATTATTTTTCACATTTCAAAATTTGGAAAATTTTGGGATGTGACAGGCTACCACCCTTAAAATAAATCTCGTCCCGAGATTTGGGAAGGCTAGAGGTTACAAGTTGGCTTCAAGGCAACTAGGGTACTACCACCCTTAAAATAAAGTCTCATAGGGTTACATTGATGGTTCACTTGACTATAGGTTCAACACTTAATTTCCAGAGAAGGAATCCTTACTTGCCTCAACTGAGTTAACTAGTTTCTAACATCCACTTCTTCTATCTCTTCAAAGTTTCCATCCATGTCAATGTGGTTCACATGTCCTTTCTGGGTCACATTGGAGTTATTTCCATTGGCTCTTCTAGCATCGTTATTCTTTTTCTTCTCAGGACAGTCTGATGCATAGTGTCCAAGTTCCTTGCAGTTATAGCACTGCAACTGGCTAATGTCTTTCTTCCTGAAAGTGTCTTGTTGATTCTGACCAAGGTTATCTCCATTGTCAATATCATTTCCATTATTCTCACTTCTATTGTTGTTGTGGTGATCTTGATGTGGTTCAGAATCTTCATTGCTCTTTTTGAATGAATGCTTCTTCTTTGATGATCCTGAGTGATTCTTGAGTTTATGTTTCCTTTTTCTGTTCTCAACTTGATTCATCTTGTTTTCCAAAATAGTGGCTTTGTCACAGAGTGATTAATAAGTTGGGACATAGGCAACAGCTAGCTGAGGTTCAACTCATCATTAAGTCCTTCAAGAAATTTTTCTTTTCTCTTAGCATATGTATCAACTTCATCCGGTGCATAGCGTGCCAGATTGTTGAATTCTTCAATATACTCAGACACACTGAGGTGACGTTGCTTCATATTGCGAAACTCCTTTTTCTTCAAGTACATCACTCCAGGTGAGATGTGAGTTGTTCGGAATCCATCCTCAAAAATAGCCCAAGTTACGTCTTCAAGGGGAGTGGTGATCTGAAAGTTGTCCCACCATGTTGCTGCTGGTCCTTCAAGCAGAAATGCTGCAAACCTTACTTTTTCTTCATCGGTGCAGCCAACAGTCAGTAGGTCTTGGTTCACTGAACGTAACCAATCATCAGCTTCCATTGGATCAGTTGTTCCATAGAACCTTGCAGGTCTAAGTTTTAGAAACTTGGTGAGCATGTCAAGTGCTGGAGGATTATTCTGATTGTTGTTGTTGTTGTTCTGATTCTGTATGAGTGTGGTCATCTCCTGCATCAACTGTGTCTGAGCTGCCAGCATCTGTTGTATCTCAGGGGGAAGGTTGTTATTGTTGTTTTGGTTGGGGTTGGCATGACGAGGAGGCATCTGTTGGTTTGATAGGGATAAGTATTGGTGGATAGGTTTTTAAGAAGTTTTAACACACAACTCAAAAACAACCAAGTTCAATCAAACAATCAAACAATCAAACAATCAACAAGCAACTATCCACTTAACAACTTATGAGTTTAACTCATGAGTTGAAGGAAACAACAAGTTTTCTTGAAAATAATAACTTAGTATAATCATTCCTCATAGGTCAATATGATCCATACTCTAACTTGGTATCAATATCTTTGGTGGGCAATCTAATGTCTCTTGGTTCTCACTTGTAGTCCTTAGTGATATCCAAGGTTGAAGTCCTTGGTGAAAATGTTGAAGATGTTGAAGTCATTAGAGTTGAAGATGTTCTTAGCTCATGGTGAAGTCTTTGGCCATGGGGTAGGTTTTGTCCATCAAGTTTGAAATAGGAGAGATGTAGAATCAAAACCAAAATGGTTGAGGAAAGAGTTTACAAGATTGTTTGTAAATAAGTTTTTGGAACAAATACAACTCCTATTTTTCTAAGGGGTTTTGTCCAATCCTAGGGTTACAATCCTACAGGCAACACAGTGCTCTGATACCATCTGTAAGGTTCCCAACCTTTAATAAGGTAGAGATCCCTGTGTTTACAATGCTAGTCCCTGGATCAATAGCTAGCATCCACAGTTAAGATGTAATATCAAGTAACAAAGGTCATAATACAACTTTATAACCAGGAATAAAATAATTCATTACATCTTACATAGCTCATTTGGCTATCACATTACATTGCAGTAGAATATCTATAATGCATGGGGTCCTTCATCTTCAAAGTGCCACAGGCAGTCATGTTGGTTGTAGACTTGTAATCCTAATTCAACACACTTCACTAACATCAAACAAACCTGCAACATAATAAGTTGCGGCCACAAGGGTCAATACATTTGAATTGTATTGGCAAGTTTCACTACTAAGTAGAAATATGTGGATCCTATCATTACATGCATATTTGGCTAAATGGGGTTTAGGCTCATTTGCAGAAAGCAATAGGGTTTTATCCTATCTTTTCAAAATAGTTTTTGATCTTTGTCAAATCTTTTTGAACTTCTTGGAAAACTCCAAGTGCTTCAAAATCCCTTGTTGTCACCCTCAAGTTTTAACTTTGAGAAATTGGAATGTTGAGATCTTCCATAGCTTCAGGACTTAGTTGCTCAGTGTTGTCCATAACCGGGGACACGGCTAAGTACTTAGAATTTGATCTCCTGCAGAAGTTGTACACTTTACCCACATGACACAATCTCATCTTGATGCCACCAGTGGCCGCTGGATAAGTACTCACCAAGATGGAGTACTAACAGATTGAGAATGTGACAAAGTCTTTCCATAGGAGTCCTCCCAATACACAATGATATCTTGTCATCCAGGCACCAATGTAGGGTTCCAATTTCCCTAGCACAAATCTAGTTAACCTGAAGATGCCAATGCATAGGTCTTCCACTATGTAGTTGACTAAGCCAGAGCCCATTTAGCCTGTGGCTGTACACGGAAGCCACTGTACGAGAAACATGTTCAATCTCTAAGTCCCTGGGTGGTTTTCTTCTAGTGCACAACAAAATGAGATAGCCATATAAACATGGTTCCTTTTGTTGCCACTTTGTCCAACCTTGAGTATCCTTGTCCGCCCAGGTGGTTCATTGAGTACTTGTTTTATTATATAAAACATGAGTCTTTTCAATACTTCATATAATCATAACATGTATCCCATCCCAAATATATAGCTGGGCTAAACATACTACAACTACATTGTTTCCACTAAGGAATATATAAGGGTATCCTATTAGGATTTAGCATAAAATATAGTAAACTTTATCATGCATGTTTCAAAAATCCACTAAGTGTAATGAAAATAGTAGGACTTGGATGATAGTGTCACTTGCCTTTTTGGTAGAGAATGTTGGTTCACTTCTTGATCTTGCTAATATCACACTCTTCTAACTTCACTACAAATCAATCAAGCAAACATATAATCACACTGGTAGAGAACGCCCCATGCGTCCCGGTTGGTAAGGGCCATTAGTCCCGGTTGCCCAACCGGGACGGGGCAATCGGGACTAAAGCTCTAACCTTTAGTCCCGGTTGCCCCACCAACCGGGACAAATGGGGGCACACGTGGCGGCATCAGAGCGCGAGGGGGGGTGGAGCATTTGTCCCGGTTCGTAACACGAACCGGGACAAATGGGGCACACGTGGCGGCATCAGAGCGCGAGGGGGGGTGGAGCTTTAGTCCCGGTTCGTAACACGAACCGGGACTAATAACCTGCTGCCGCGGCAGAGATTTGGCCCATTTCTCTGCCGCGGCAGAGAATTCATTTTGGCACATTTTGTTGCCGCGGCAGCATTTTCGCCACTTTTTGTGCCGCGGCAGAGAATTCATTTAGGTTGTTTTATTGTTTATTTAGTGTTTTGCACTTATCAATGAAGGAACCTTATATTACACAAGATCATCATGACAACATTTTACAATCCCTTGAAAGTTGCTATTTTTACAATCCCTATTGTCTATACACAGCCGAATAGTATTCTCCTTTTGGGTCTAGGACTTCTGCATCCAAGAATCCCGCCAATTCCTCCTGTATTGCTCGTATGCGATCCTTTGGCAGAAGACCGTCCCGTAGACGTTCGATCTGATTTAAAAAAGGAGTCAGCCTATATGAATATGAAACTAAACACAATTTGATTGTAATTAAAAACTATAGAAATTGTTTACATACGTGGAGTTGCTCTAAATTTCTGCCCTTCTCATCGCACGTCTGCCGGATGAACTCACATACATAGTATCCACATAGATTGTTACCTGGTCCCTGCGTCAGGCACTTTACGACAACAGAGTTCAATCAAAATAATAATCAAGCATGATAATAACTGTATCAAAACTAGAATCAAAGAGATGCGCGGATATAGCTAGTGGTGCTTACATCTAGTGGTTGAAATGTAAGATCCTCTTTCCAAACACCCCTAGCCTTCTTGGTGAACCGTTTCCAAGCGCTGCCCGGCGTAGAAAACGAATAAAATAAGTTATTAAGTACTTGATATCATAAAATTCACGAACGTTGCCGATATAGTGTCGTAATGATTAGAATTACCGCTGGAGAAGTATCTGCATGTCCTTCCACGTCTCAAGGGGTTTATGTTTCGAGTCCATGACTAGTACACGCCCTTTGTCAAGTTGAATGATTAACAGAATATAGTGGTACCTGCGAATGCAGAACTTATCAATTATATACTTAACATCGAGTAAGCGAAATAGAAAGTGTATACAAGACAATAACACTCACTGGAAGTTGTAAGGAAATAGTATTTCCCTTTTGGTTTTTGAAACCTTAACGCGTGTACTATATTATCCTCCGTATCCTGGGGGCCTATTTTGAGATTAGCTTCATGAACCCAATATGGGTCAATGAAGACAATGTCATAGATTTGTCCTCTGCTGCATTCGAGAATCTTCATTCTGCATATTAAAGTATGATTATATACATGCAATAAACAAAATAATATAGATGGAGACTAAATTAATTACAGAATTAGTACTTACAGACAATAGGCACTCATGATCGATTTGTCCAAGGCGTCTTGATTGAATAATTGAAATAGTTCATCAAATTCAATGGATATCATGTCATCCTTATCTTTCCCATGATGCTTTTTTGTAACCCTCAGCACTATCCAGTTAGCCCCGGCACTTGTGGCATGCATGTACCAGTTATGCAATCTTCGCATTTTTGTTGAAAGATTGTTTACCTCCTCAGGTTTGACGAGAGGTTTTCCGTACTGGTATTGGTATGCTACTTCACTCACGGGGAAGAACTCTAACTGGGACAAGTACTGGGCAATACTCATACCTTGAGCAGCGGCAGCTTCTCCGTATTGTGCAACTACCTCTGGATCATACTGCTCTTCGGCCCCATATTTGCTCGACCCCACATTGGTTTGAGAAATCACCTTGAGAGGGGCGCAAGTCTGTTTTGCTTGTTCTCCGAGCTGGGCAACCGATTTCCCGCTTGCATCAGTACTGCTCTTCGAGGCTTTTTGTGCCGCATGTGACTTGAGAATAGAACGCTCATAGTCTGATGACAGCTTTGGCTCGGGTTGATGAAGAGTCTTTAGCATTTTCAACACTTTGGCTTTTTCTTCTTTGGTGCTGGGGAACTTTGGCTCTTTCGGCCGCCTCAGCTTAGCAAAAAACGCTGTCGTTTCCGCATCAACGATCGCCACAGTCTCCTCTTCAGTACTGTCATAAGCTCTCTTGGGAGGAACCGTTGGTACTTTTGGAAGAGGCTCTTGTTTACGTTTCGGCGATCGCTTACGACACACAGTAGCGGTACGCTTACGCTTTTTATCCTGAGGCGCCGGCGATGGCTCCCGCGGCGATGGCTGCACCGGAGACGGGTGAGGCGACGGAGCCGGGTGAGGCGACGAAGACGGCTGCCGCGGCGGCGACGACCTCGCTGGAGACGGGTGAGGCGGCGGCGAAGATGGCCTTGGCGTGTGATTTCGAAGCACGATACAATCCTTCGGCAATAGAATGGTGACGTTTTTTGCGTCACCCAGCACAGTCACATCCCCTTCACCAGCAGGGTAGTGAAGATCCAAAACCTCAAAGGTGGGCATGATTTCATCCACGCCGACAACAGCGTAGCCCTCTGGAACCGGACGACTGTGGTAAGTTGGTGTGGGTCCAATTGGTAAGGCATAGCCGACCGCCACCTTCATTGATATGTTCACAACTTTGACATGTAGCTCGCAGTGTGTCATCTCTGTGATATCATCCACTGGGTAGCCAACAGGAGCCATCGTCGGTGCATCATCGGCATCGCCATTGTCATCACCCGGGACCTCGGTGGAAGCCACACTGCTTTTTCGATTATTCGATAGGCCGGTAGCATCGAATGCAGTGTGCTGCAGAGATGGGGCGCCGGTAGTACTTTGCTCTTTAAGTGAGTTAATTTCATCTTGTTGTTGCTTTAATCGTTCTTCAATTAAACGCATTCGCTCTTTCTGACTTTCTGCTTCAACTGCCGCCCTGTCCTTACTCCTCTGACGGCTTCTATCAGGATATTTCTTCCTCTCTTCGGGAAACCCAGTCCTCCATGATTGGGAGCCTATTGTGCCTCGTGTTCGTCCATCATGTTCCTTATTTCCAAGGGCGAGTGTGAGCTCATCATTCTCTCTATCGGGAATGAAGTCCCCATCTTTAACAGCCTTTACTGCTTTTCTCATCCTCTCGATTGGCAAGGGGTCTTCTTTATGTCGTATGGTATATATACACCTCCCTTCCGAGTCCAACGTGCCCCCATGCCCGTAAAACCAATTCCTTGCACGTTCTACCCAATCGTCTGTCTCTGGGGTGATATTTTTATCACGCAGTTCCTGCTCAAGTTTCTCCCACTTAGGAATGCCAGCCCTGTAGCCACCTTGCCCCATAGTATGGTGATACTTCTTCTTAGCAGCATTCAGCTTATTCGTTTCAGACATTTTCTTAGCTTTTTCTGATTTCTTGTATTCCACAAACTCATCCCAGAATGGTTTTATCTTCTCAAACTGAATATTCTTGAAATCGGGAGTCTTCTTTTTCACGACATAGTCAAGGTGCAATCTTTTCTTCCAGTTGGTGAAACACTGGGCCATCTTCTTCAAAGCCCACTCCCTGACCTTAGCCTCCATGGCTCTCCCATGTTGTAAGGCGTCCTCAACTGGATCCTCCGCATTTGGATCCAGCTCTATCTTCGGTAGTTTGAAATTAACCATGAGCCTCTTCCACAGTAAATCTTTGGCGTGGTTAGGGACAAATAAACATGTTCCCTCTTCATCCACTTTAGCAGGCCTATTCCAATTTCTAATGGTGATCGGGATTAAGTCCCTAACGATTACTCCGCATTGTGCCACAAATTTGGTTGCGACAACTTCGGGAGTTGTCGGTCTGCCGTCTTCAGCGACATCTTCGATCCTAAACCTCTCATGGTCTTGCAACTTTTTGGTTGGGCCTCGTCTGCTCTTTTCAGTAGATTCCTTCGATCCAGAGGGCTAAAAGAAGAAAGATCGTCGTTACTATTTCTATATAGATAGCAGATGATTAATTAATGAATTGATTTATATTACATGCACCTCGCCGGAGCGGTCGTCTTCTCGGTTACACAAGGCATCGCCTTCTCCCTCGCGGAAGGCAACACCTTCAACCTCAAACAAGTTGTCTACTCCGGTAAAAAGAGGATCACCCTCACCGGAGTTGTTCAGAAACGTTGATACGTCTAAATTATCTTCCCCACGGATCACACCTTGGATCAACTCTTCCTTTTCTTCGTCTCTAACGTGTGGGTCCATATTTTCTGCATAGGTGGAAAAACGAATAAGTCAAAGCGGCTAAAGGAGAAAGTTACGAATAAGTCAAAGCGGCTAACGAATATTTTCCGGATCGAAGGTGAAACCCTAATATATACATACACAATAATAAAAATGAAGAGAAACCCTAAACCCTAAGGCTATGAGAGGGGAACATGAGTATAAGGCTACAAAAGGTCTTCGATCTATCTATGGTCTTGATCTCGGTCTTCAATCTCAATCTCGATATCGTATTCTACCGAGAAGAACCAAATCACCGGAAAGAAAGGGAAACAATCAACACATGGCATCGATGCAATGCTCAAGCAATGATGATGATACGACAAGTTAATGTGCATTGGAATGTAACCCTAAAGTATTCTCGACAAGTTAATCGGGGTTCCGAGGGGCGCAAACCCTAACTCAAGGAACTCCGGAATCACCTGTTAGGGTTACTAGGGTGTTCTAATTAAACTTGTGATTTAATTAGATCTATCTATGGTCTTGATCTCGGTCTTCGATCTCGATCTCGATCTCGATATCGTATTCTACCGAGAAGAACCAAATCACCGGAAAGAAAGGGAAACAATCAACACATGGAATCGATGCAATGCTCAAGCAATTATGATGATACGACAAGTTAATGTCGATCTGGAGGAGGAAGAAGATGGTGGACTTGATTGCCTTTTCAAGTTTCTTTTAGGGTCGTCGGTGCTTATTTTCTGGGCCTCTGTGTAATTTTTATTTCTTAGGCCTCCTGTACTCCAGTGACATTATTGCAGCAATATATTTCGGGTGCTCTGCACCCGTAATCCGTTCAAAAAAAAATCAATCTAATTCGGGTGCTCTGTTTTCACTGGCGGAGCTTAGTTAGGGCCAAACTGGGCCGTGGCCCACCCAGCTTTTTTGCACAACTCTGTTTTACTACTAGTACTGCTACGCATCAGAGCCCCAGCCCAGAAAAACGATGGAGCAGGGTGTTACAGCAGACCCGGCGTGGCCCGCATCCATCCAGAGGGTGGCTGCAGCCCTAGGGCACGACCGCACAGGAGGTTCAGTAGCCGACAAACAAAGTTGCCAGGGTATTTTTTTTATTTTTTTCCATGGCATTTTTGGTTTTTTAGGATTTCTTTGGGGTTTTTCTTGCTCTGTTGGATCCTAATCGTGTGATGGGGAGTGGTGTCACGCCCTAGCAAACTCCTTTTTTTTGAAAGAATTTATATGTGTACACTTTTTTTCAAAAAAAATTATATATGTATACACACCTCATATATGTATGATCTCCTGAACCAAAGATATTGAGTATTGGCTAACGCATAATTAACCAGTGAAGTACTATATGGTTTACAATTGCAAATTTTTGTGCTCTGTTTTAGTTCGGCCCGCCCAAGATTTTCTTCGAAGCTCCGCTGCTGTCTGTTTTGCCACCAGCAGCAGAGGGAGGGGGAGGACAGAGAGGCAGGGAGGGGCGGCGCCGTACCTGACGCGCGGCGGTGGGGGAAGGAGACGCGCGGCGGTGGGCGCGTCGTCGACGGGAAGCAGAGACGCGGGCGCGGCCGGCGGTCGTCGGGGGAAGGAGACGCGCGGGCGGCGCGGTCGTCGGCATGCGGGAAGAGACGCGGGCGGCGGCCGGAGGCGGAGGCGTTGACGACGGAGCCGCTACGGGGAGCGCGCGGCGGTGGCGGGGGCAGCCTGGCGGCGTCGTCGTTGGCGAGGGCGCGGGCAGAGGCAGAGAAGTGAGTGGGGAAGGGAAGAAGAAGAGGAGGCACGGTTATAACTAAAGGGCCTTTAGTCCCGGTTCGTGGCTCCAACCGGGACTAAAGGTGCATACGTCCCGGTTGGAGCCACCAACCGGGACCTATAGTCCAATTTTCAGCAGGTGAAGGGGCGCGCGCGCAGGGGACTCTTCCGTCCCGGTTGGTGGCTCCAACCGGGACGTATTCCCCTGTTTTCAAATTTTTTCAGTTATTTTCTCTCTGTTCCCGCCTTTTTTTTTATTTTGGGGTTTAAATTTGTAATGTTTTTTAAATGATAATTAATTTGGAATTTAGAAAAACTTTAAACATAAAAAGTGTTTGGATTTGAATAAATAATTCGAAACCATTTTCTGTTTTGAAAAATAATTAATGTAACCATTTAAAATATGAACCATTTACAATTAAAAATGAATTAACTTATATTTTTTTAATATCAATTTGGAATTTAGAAAAACTTTAAATATAAGAAGTGTATGGATTTGAATAAATAATTCAAAAACATATTCTATTTTTAAAAAATAATTAATGTAACCTTTTAAAATGAATTAACTTATATTTTTGAATATTAATTTGGAATTTAGAAAAACTTTAAATATAAGAAGTGTATGGATTTGAATAAATAATTCAAAAACATATTCTATTTTTAAAAAATAATTAATGTAACCTTTTAAAATGAATTAACTTATATTTTTGAATATTAATTTGGAATTTAGAAAAAATTTAAACATAAAAAGTGTTTGGATTTAAAGAAATAATTCAAAAACATTTTCTGTTTTAAAAAATAATTAATGTAAGCATTTAAAATGAATTAACTTATATTTTTGAATATTAATTTGGAATTTAGAAAAAATTTAAACATAAAAAGTGTTTGGATTTAAATAAATAATTCAAAAACATTTTCTGTTTTAAAAAATAATTAATGTAACCATTTAAAATATGAACCATTTACAATTAAAAATGAATTAACTTATATTTTTTTAATATCAATTTGGAATTTAGAAAAACTTTAAACATAAGAAGTGTTTGGATTTTGAACTTATATGCCGGTTTTTTTTGAATTTATTATGCCCGTTTTGAATTATCTGAATTTCTAACTATGGTCGAACCGGTGTGCATGAAGATAGGGGACGGGCATCGTTAGAACTTGCATTGGATCTCTGAAGAAACCACATATTGCGAGTCTAAAAATGATTTTTTCAAAAAATCACGGGCGATAGATCATGTACCTGTAGTACAAACCGAACCCACTTCCTGCCGATTCGGCAGACATTTGTCCTTTTTACCCGGGATGGACGAAAAGGTTTGAGATGTACCGGTTGGGATATAGTCCATGTAAGGTGGTCTAGTATTTTAGGAAAATAGGACGGTAGCATTCTGAAATGGCATTTTGGTGGTTACTTCACAAAACGACCCGTTTTTTGCGCTCGGAAAATGGAAAAGGGATTTTCCGTGCGACAAAAAGGAAAACTTCCTCCTGCAACATTGTTCTACATACCAATGTCCACACACATGCATAATATGGGCACAACATCACAAACTATGCCGTGATTCAGCACATAACATCGGTCATTTGGACCGAAAGCCATGAAACCTCGAACATGATAGGTCATTTTGTGAAGGTTTTTTCGAAACATGATCAATATACCAAGTCTGGTATTTTTCCTTTCAACTATGTAACATAATATGACACCACGCGAAGGATTTTCATTGTTCGGGTTTTTTTTGAATTTATTATGCCCGTTTTGAATTATCTGAATTTCTAACTATGGTCGAACCGGTGTGCATGAAGATAGGGGACGGGCATCGTTAGAACTTGCATTGGATCTCTGAAGAAACCACATATTGCGAGTCTAAAAATGATTTTTTCGAAAAATCACGGGCGATAGATCATGTACCTGTAGTACAAACCGAACCCACTTCCTGCCGATTCGGCAGACATTTGTCCTTTTTACCCGGGATGGACGAAAAGGTTTGAGATGTACCGGTTGGGATATAGTCCATGTAAGGTGGTCTAGTATTTTAGGAAAATAGGACGGTAGCATTCTGAAACGGCATTTTGGTGGTTACTTCACAAAACGACCCGTTTTTTGCGCTCGGAAAATGGAAAAGGGATTTTCCGTGCGACAAAAAGGAAAACTTCCTCCTGCAACATTGTTCTACATACCAATGTCCACACACATGCATAATATGGGCACAACATCACAAACTATGCCGTGATTCAGCACATAACATCGGTCATTTGGACCGAAAGCCATGAAACCTCGAACATGATAGGTCATTTTGTGAAGGTTTTTTCGAAACATGATCAATATACCAAGTCTGGTATTTTTCCTTTCAACTATGTAACATAATATGACACCACGCGAAGGATTTTCATTGTTCGGGTTTTTTTTGAATTTATTATGCCCGTTTTGAATTATCTGAATTTCTAACTATGGTCGAACCGGTGTGCATGAAGATAGGGGACGGGCATCGTTAGAACTTGCATTGGATCTCTGAAGAAACCACATATTGCGAGTCTAAAAATGATTTTTTCGAAAAATCACGGGCGATAGATCATGTACCTGTAGTACAAACCGAACCCACTTCCTACCGATTCGGCAGACATTTGTCCTTTTTACCCGGGATGGACGAAAAGGTTTGAGATGTACCGGTTGGGATATAGTCCATGTAAGGTGGTCTAGTATTTTAGGAAAATAGGACGGTAGCATTCTGAAACGGCATTTTGGTGGTTACTTCACAAAACGACCCGTTTTTTGCGCTCGGAAAATGGAAAAGGGATTTTCCGTGCGACAAAAAGGAAAACTTCCTCCTGCAACATTGTTCTACATACCAATGTCCACACACATGCATAATATGGGCACAACATCACAAACTATGCCGTGATTCAGCACATAACATCGGTCATTTGGACCGAAAGCCATGAAACCTCGAACATGATAGGTCATTTTGTGAAGGTTTTTTCGAAACATGATCAATATACCAAGTCTGGTATTTTTCCTTTCAACTATGTAACATAATATGACACCACGCGAAGGATTTTCATTGTTCGGGTTTTTTTTGAATTTATTATGCCCGTTTTGAATTATCTGAATTTCTAACTATGGTCGAACCGGTGTGCATGAAGATAGGGGACGGGCATCGTTAGAACTTGCATTGGATCTCTGAAGAAACCACATATTGCGAGTCTAAAAATAATTTTTTCAAAAAATCACGGGCGATAGATCATGTACCTGTAGTACAAACCGGACCTACTTCCTACCGATTCGGCAGACATTTGTCCTTTTTACCCGGGATGGACGAAAAGGTTTGAGATGTACCGGTTGGGATATAGTCCATGTAAGGTGGTCTAGTATTTTAGGAAAATAGAACGGTAGCATTCTGAAACGGCATTTTGGCGGTTACTTCACAAAACGACCCGTTTTTTGCGCTCGGAAAATGGAAAAGGGATTTTCCGTCGACAAAAAGGAAAACTTCCTCCTGCAACATTGTTCTACATACCAATGTCCACACACATGCATAATATGGGCACAACATCACAAACTATGCCGTGATTCAGCACATAACATCGGTCATTTGGACCGAAAGCCATGAAACCTCGAACATGATAGGTCATTTTGTGAAGGTTTTTTCGAAACATGATCAATATACCAAGTCTGGTATTTTTCCTTTCAACTATGTAACATAATATGACACCACGCGAAGGATTTTCATTGTTCGGGTTTTTTTTGAATTTATTATGCCCGTTTTGAATTATCTGAATTTCTAACTATGGTCGAACCGGTGTGCATGAAGATAGGGGACGGGCATCGTTAGAACTTGCATTGGATCTCTGAAGAAACCACATATTGCGAGTCTAAAAATGATTTTTTCAAAAAATCACGGGCGATAGATCATGTACCTGTAGTACAAACCGGACCCACTTCCTGCCGATTCGGCAGACATTTGTCCTTTATACCCGGGATGGACGAAAAGGTTTGAGATGTACCGGTTGGGATATAGTCCATGTAAGGTGGTCTAGTATTTTAGGAAAATAGAACGGTAGCGTTCTGAAACGGCATTTTGGTGGTTACTTCACAAAACGACCCGTTTTTTGCGCTCGGAAAATGGAAAAGGGATTTTCCGTGCGACAAAAAGGAAAACTTCCTCCTGCAACATTGTTCTACAAACCAATGTCCACACACATGCATAATATGGGCACAACATCACAAACTATGCCGTGATTCAGCACATAACATCGGTCATTTGGACCGAAAGCCATGAAACCTCGAACATGATAGGTCATTTTGTGAAGGTTTTTTCGAAACATGATCAATATACCAAGTCTGGTATTTTTCCTTTCAACTATGTAACATAATATGACACCACGCGAAGGATTTTCATTGTTCGGGTTTTTTTTGAATTTATTATGCCCGTTTTGAATTATCTGAATTTCTAACTATGGTCGAACCGGTGTGCATGAAGATAGGGGACGGGCATCGTTAGAACTTGCATTGGATCTCTGAAGAAACCACATATTGCGAGTCTAAAAATGATTTTTTCAAAAAATCACGGGCGATAGATCATGTACCTGTAGTACAAACCGGACCCACTTCCTGCCGATTCGGCAGACATTTGTCCTTTTTACCCGGGATGGACGAAAAGGTTTGAGATGTACCGGTTGGGATATAGTCCATGTAAGGTGGTCTAGTATTTTAGGAAAATAGAACGGTAGCGTTCTGAAACGGCATTTTGGTGGTTACTTCACAAAACGACCCGTTTTTTGCGCTCGGAAAATGGAAAAGGGATTTTCCGTGCGAAAAAAAGGAAAACTTCCTCCTGCAACATTGTTCTACATACCAATGTCCACACACATGCATAATATGGGCACAACATCACAAACTATGCCGTGATTCAGCACATAACATCGGTCATTTGGACCGAAAGCCATGAAACCTCGAACATGATAGGTCATTTTGTGAAGGTTTTTTCGAAACATGATCAATATACCAAGTCTGGTATTTTGCGAAACATGATCATTGTTCGGCACACATTTAGTCCCGGATGTAGTCACAAACCGGGACTAAAGGGATTGCGGCAGAGTGGGCCAGACAACACTAATAATAGGGGTGAGTGTCGACATTATGTCGTGCGGCTTGTACCTTGTCCCGGATGGTGTCACCAACCGGGACTAAAGATGAACCTTTAGTCCAGGTTGGAGACACCAACCGGGACTAAAGATGAGTCAGCACTAATAATAGGGGTGAGTGTCGACATTATGCCGAGCTGCTTGTACTATAAATATGCATCCTTGTGAGTCCAGTCCTCCAGCCAGTTTGAGGCATCTCCAAGATGGTTTTCGAGAGCAGGGACACCACTGCGGCCAGTTTCAGGGAGATGCCGACGGACCCCAGTCCTCCGGCATCTCCGAGAAACTAGTCATAGAGGCACTCCCTAATATGTGAAATTAGTTAGCTCCTAGGCGTATTGATCTAGTTAGTGAAGTTACAAGCTGCAAGATGGTTTTCGAGAGCAGGGACACCACTGCGGCCAGTTTCAGGGAGATGCCGACGGAGCCCAGTCCTCCGGCATCTCCGAGAAACTGGTCATAGAGGCACTCCCTAATATGTGAAATTAGTTAGCTCCGAGGCGTATTGATCTAGTTAGTGAAGTTACAAGCTGCAAGATGGTTTTCGAGAGCAGGGACACCAGTGCGGCCAGTTTCAGGGAGATGCCGACGGAGCCCAGTCCTCCGGCATCTCCGAGAAACTGGTCATAGAGGCACTCCCTAATATGTGAAATTAGTTAGCTCCGAGGCGTATTGATCTAGTTAGTGAAGTTACAAGCTGCAAGATGGTTTTCGAGAGCAGGGACACCACTACGGCCAGTTTCAGGGAGATGCCGACGGAGCCCAGTCGTCCGGCATCTCCGAGAAACTGGTCATAGAGGCACTCCCGCTCCAGCCACAAAATGGGACTAACACTCAAGACATTTATTAATATTTAAAAACTGAGACTACAAAACCGGGACTAAAGGCCACAAACCGCGAAAGATATCCTTCGGTCAAGCCACAAACCGCGAAAGACATGAACTAGAGTTACATAATATGAGCATGAACTTCTTGGCATATGTCATTCCTTATGACCGCTTCAGACGTAACCATGGAGCATCTTTAGGATTTAGCATAAAAAATAGTAAACTATATCATGCATGTTTCAAAAATCCACTAAGTGTAATGAAAATAGTAGGACTTGGATGATAGTGTCACTTGCCTTTTTGGTAGAGAATGTTGGTTCACTTCTTGATCTTGCTAATATCACACTCTTCTAACTTCACTACAAATCAATCAAGCAAACATAGATTCAACTAGCATTCCAACCAATATTCAAACAATTTAACACACATAAAATAACAAAAACAAGGTCATGCATGCAAGCATGCAAAAGATAGTTTTTACTTGCAAAAATGGTTTCTACTAGGCTCTAAATATTATGAAGTTCAAAAGTGGTCATTTACTAAAGTGGTAAAACCATTTGCAAAAGGTTTTATCTACAAACCATTTCTAAGTCAAATCAATATTTTATGTGGTTGAAAATGCTTTTAGTAAAGCAATATTCTTTAAAGAGCTCACCAATTATATTTTAATTCTCAAAACTTGGTGTTTAGGGTCAGAAGGTTTGAATCAAATCATTTCCCAAAGGTCTTACTAAAAAATTATTTCCATATCAAAATCAATATTTTATTTGACTAGAAATGAGCTAATTCAAGTATTTAATCCTAAACTTCACAAAATTCATTTTTAAATCCATGAGTTGGTTCCTAGGGTCAGTAAGTTCACAACAAACCATTTTGCAAAGATTTCACATTAAAATTTTATCTAGAACAATTTTTATATTCAAAATAAGCCTACACATGTTTCTGCAAATTCAACCAATTTTCCAGAAGCAAAACATTAAACAAAGTGCATTGTTGCAAATTACATGTTCTACTAATTCCAATGATATAAAATTTGCAAATTTTGGACGTGTGGATCAAAAGTTATGCAATTTACAAGTTTGCAAATAAATCAGATTCTAAATTCTGTTTTAAACGAAACTAGTGCCACACGGCGTGTTCTTATTGGCCGGTACCGTTTCGTGCGGATCGGCCTCTACGAACCGTAGGATTTAAGTTAGATCTAGTGGCTCAGATGGGCTCATACCCCTTCGTCTAAGTTCTAATCTTAGCCGCAGGATTAACATCTAACGGTGTAAAACTACTTGACCAAACTCGAGCGGCGCTGACGGCGGCGCTCTGGCGGCAGCGCTTAGACGTGGTCGTCGCCGGCGATATAGGACACAAGAGAAGAAGCGGAGGTGCTCACCGTGCTCGCGAGGTCGAGGTGAAGCTCAAGGTGGCGCTGGCTTGGCGAGGGGCGCTCGGATTCCAGAGGGATTGCTCGCCTGAGTTGGGTTCACCGTCTGGTCATTGTTGGAGGAGAGGCTATAGGCCATGCCCAAGCAAAAGAATGTCATGGTTAGGTGCGCGTGAAGATGCTGAACATGCGGCTTACAATCAGAGAGAAAGGGGCGATCTGTTCTTACGGGGAGGGGTCGCCGGAGAGGTGGCAGGCGTCGGCGGCGTTCAGAGTTCGTCCTTGCCGACGCTCTGGGGCAAGCGCGGCTAAGATGGAACCACCGGTAGATGCGCAATGGTCTGGGGAGTAGTCTCGTGTGCACAAGGGGGCAGGGTACGGTCAGGCGTCGCCGGAATCTATGGAGGAGCTCGTCGGAGCAGTGGTTGCTTGGGCGTGCGATTCGTGCAGCGTGGTGGCCGAGAGGGAGCGTCGCTTGGGGGGAAAGAGAGAGGGTACAGGGGCGAGTAAGTACGCGTGATCACTGGCAAGAATTACTCGCGCAATACTCATATTGACGCTGGAGTTAATCGGCAGCAACGGCAGGGAACGGCTGGCGCGAGGTTGATGACGCTGAGGTGGCGTGGGGCCTGTCTGTCAGCGTGAGGAAGTGAGGGGGAGTGGGGCCTGCCTGTCTGTGACTGCGCGGGTGCGTGTGTGGGTGAAAAACTCTTCGCGCGTGGGGGGGGGGGGGAAGTTGGGCTGCGACCGGGCTATTGGGCTTGTTTGTTGGGCTGGGTCCGTTTCACCTTTTTTTATAGAGAATGCTTTTTCTTTTTCTATTTGAATTTCTGTTTTGATTTTCAATCAAACAATTCAAACACCAAATGAAATCAAACTTCCACCAAACTTTGTATCATTTTTAGTTCTGTTTAACAACACAAACTAAAGTCCAAAACAAAATAATTTATTTTCTTTTTAGGATTCATTTAATAATTAAATAAAATAGACCTAAGTCATTAATTCACATCTGTTTTAATTTATTTTAAAACTCCATTTGAAATCTAAAATAATACCAAAATCAATTCAGTAGGTTTTATTTGAATAAATAAAACACTTGGAAATCTCATTTAAAATAAATTAATAAGTTTTAGTGTTTATTTAAAATGGAAAAGCCTTTACTTTAATAAAATTGGATATTAATAAATCCTCATTATTTAATTTAAATAGACCTTTACTCTTTTTATCAAATAGAAATATTTTATTTCAAAAGCTTGGCCAAGTTTTAATTTGGCTTTATAAAATAATCCTTATTTATAATTCTACCTTTGCTTTATAAAAATCATAACTTTTTATTTAAAGGTCCAAAATAGTAATTCCAATTATTAAAACTTCCTTTATTAATTGTTTATCTTTCTAAATCCCTTTAAGATTTTATTTGATCCAAATAGGTTTGAAAGTTTCCAATTGGATTCAAAAAGTTTCTTCTCACCCTGAATTTCAACAAAGTTTTATTTTGTCTAATTATTTTTCACATTTCAAAATTTGGAAAATTTTGGGATGTGACAGATCACATATCACGGGAACGAGAAAAGATTACTTATCGGTAACGAGGTTGAACTAGGTATGCAGAGATACCGACGATCAAAACCTCGGATAAGTAAACTATCGTGAGACAAAGGGAAATTGGTATCGTATGTAAGTGGTTCATTCGATCGCAAAGTAATCGTAGAAATATGTGGAAGCCATATGAATTTCCAGATTCCTCTATTGGTTATTGATCGGAGAAGTGTCTCGGTCATGTCCGCATAATTCACGAACCGCAGGGCGACACACTTAAGGATTCGATGTTGTTGAGTAGTTATGGAATGATGAGAAAGAGACCGAATGTTGTTCGGAGTCTCGGATGGGATCCGGGATATCACGAGGAGATCCAGAATGGTCCGGAGAATAAGATTCATTTAAGGAAAGTCCTGTTTCGGAGTTGGGGAATGATTCTGGTGTTTTCATTGGGAATGTTCTAGAAGGGTCCGGAAGGTCCGGCACTCCGGAGGGGAAGGGTACATGGATGTGTCATGACAATGTGGAATGGTTGCATCATGTACTAGGTCACTTGGCTGGGCAAAAATAAACGGAGAAATCAAATCCTAGTTTGAAAGTCAAACGCCAATTTGAAAAGTCAAACGGCAAGTTTGCTTGGTGGAGGGAGAGTAGGAAACCTACTTAGGGAGGAATTCCCACTCCCTCCACCCGCCGGCCAAGGAGGAGGAGTTGGAGGAGGACTCCCTCCTCCTAGCCGCCTCCCTCCCACCTATAAAAGAAGGGGAAGGGGTGCCCCCTCTACCTACACCCCAAACCCTAGCCCCAAGTCGCCGGCCACCTCCAGTGCAGCCGCCTCCTAGGGCATCCTCTAAGTCACCGAGTTAGGGTTTCCCCAAACCCTAGATGCCGGCTACACCTCTCCCCTTGGTTCCTCTAAAACCCTAGACCACCAAGGCCTCTCTCATAGCCCACCATACTCGCTCCGGCTTAAGGCGAAGCCCTGCGAGATCTCCCCTCTACTTCCGGTACCACGCCGTCGTGCTGCCGGAATCGCGAGGAGAGTGCTACAACCTCCGCTGCCTGCTGGAACAAGGGAGAGGAAGGTCTTCATCGAGTACCGAACGTGTGACCGACTGCGGAAGCGCTGCCGGAACGCAGCGCCAGAAGGATCGTCTACGCGATCTTGAGATCGGAAGTGTACGACTACATCACCCACGAGAATCTGCTCTTGTTAACCGCTTTGGATCTTCGAGGGTTAGTATTCTATCGACTCGTTGCTACAATCTAGTAGATAGATCTTGGCTTGATCATAGATTAGATCTTGATTGTGTGTTCATGCGGTAGAAATTTTTTGTTTTCCATGCTACGAACCCCTACACCCACTGGTCAGTCACTGTGGCTAGCCCCAGACCCGATGAAAAACTACCCCCCTGTGCTGATGTACATATTGATTGCGCATTGTATTATGCCATGTATTGATTGCCGCCTTTCTTTCCGGTATTGGTTCTTCGCGATAGGATCCGAGCCCGAGGGTTTCTCCGAATTAGGGTTTCTTATATTGTAAATTCATTTTTATTATTGTGTATGTATATTAGGGTAATTCTGAATTAGGGTTTATATCTCTCAACACCGTACCTAACATTCTCCCTTAGCTGCTTTGACTTATCCGTTTTTCCAGCTATGCAGAAAATATGGACCCACACGACAGAGACGAAGAAAAGGAAGAGTTGATCCAAGGTGTGATCCGCGGGGAAGAAAATTTAGATGTATCGATGTTTCTGAACAACTCCTGTTAGGGTGATCCTCTTTTTGCCAGAAGAGACGACTTGTTTAAGGTTGAAGGTGATGCCTTCCGCGAGGGAGAAGGCGATGCCTTGTGTAATCGAGAAGACGACCGCTCTGGCGAGGTGCATGTAATATAATTAATTCATTAATTAATCATCTACTATCTATATAGAAATAGTAACGACGATCTTTCTTCTTTTAGCCCTCCGGATCGAACAAATCTACTAAAAAGAGTGGACGAGGCCCAACCAAAAAGTTGGAATACCATGAGAGGTTAAGATATCGCTGAAGACGGCAAACCGACAGCTCCCGAAGTTGTCGCAATCAAATTTGTGGCACAATACGGAGTAATCGTTAGGGACTTAATCCCGATCACCATTCAAAATTGGAATAGTCCTGCTGATGCGGAAGAAGAGGGAACATGTTTGTTTGTCCCTAACAAGGCCAAAGATTTACTGTGGAAGTGGCTCATGCTTAATTTCAAACTACCGAAGATAGAGCTGGATCCAAATGCGGAGGATCTAGTTGAGGACGCCTTAGAACATGGGAGAGCCATGGAGGCTAAGGTCAGGGAGTGGGCTATGAAGAAGATGGCCCAGTGTTTCACCAACTGGAAGAAAAGATTGCACCTTGACTATGTCGTGAAAGAGAAGACTCCGGATTTCAAGAAGATTCAGTTTGAGAAGATAAAACCATTCTGGGCTGAGTTTGTGAATTACAAGACATCAGAAAAAGCTAAGAAAATGTCTGCAACGAATAAGCTGAATGCTGCTAACAAGAAGTATCACCATACTATGGGGAAAGGTGGCTACAGGGCTGGCATTCCTAAGTGGGAGAAACTTGAGAATGAACTGCGTGCTAAAAAGATCACCCAGAGACAGACGGTTGGGTAGAACGTGCAAGGAATTGGTTTTACGGGCATGGGGGCACATTGGACTCGGAAGGGATGTGTATATATAACATACGACATAAAGAAGACCCCTTGCCAATCGAGAAGATGAGAAAAGCAGTAAAGGCTGTTAAAGATGGGGACTTCATTCCTGATAGAGAGAATGATGAGCTCACACTCGCCCTTGGAAATAAGGAACATGATGGACGAACACGAGACACAAGCGGCTCCAAACCATGGAAGACTGGGTTTCCCGAAGAGAGGAAGAAATATCCTGATAGAAGCCGTCAGAGGAGAAAGGACAAGGCAGAAGTTGAAGCAGATATTCAGAAAGAGCGAATGCATATAATTGAAGAACAAATAAAGCAACAACAAGATGAAATTAACGCACTTAAAGAGCAAAGTACTACCAGCCCATCTCAGAAGCACACTGCATTCGATGCTACCGGCCAATCGAATAATCGAAAAAGCAGTGTGGCTTCCACCGAGGTCTCGGGTGATGACAATGACGATGACGATGGTGCAGCGACGATGGCTCCTGTTGGCTACCCAGTGGATGATATCACAGAGATGACACACTGCGAGCTACATGTCAAGGTTGTGAACATATCAATGAAGGTGGCGGTCGGCTATGCCTTACCAATTGGACCCACACCAACTTACCACTGTCGTCCGGTTCCAGAGGGCTACGCTGTTGTCGGGGTGGATGAAATCATGCCCACCTTTGAAGTTTTGGATCTTGACTACCCTGCAGGTGAAGGGGATGTGACTGTACTGGGAGACGCAACAAACGTCACCATTCTATGGCCAAAGAAATGTATCGTGCTTCGAAATCACACGCCAAGGCCATCTTCGCCGCCGCCTCACCTGTCTCCAGCGAGGTCGTCGCCGCCGCAGCAGCCGTCTTCGTTGCCTCACCCAGCTCCGTCGCCTCACCCAGCTCCGTCGCCTCACCAATCTTCAGCGCAGCCATCGCCGGCACCTCAGGATAAAAAGCGTAAGCGTACCGCTAATCTGCGTCGTGGTAAGCGATTGCCAAAACTTAAACAAGAACCTCTTCCAAAAGTACCAAAGGTTCCTCCCAAGGGAGCTTATGACGGTACTGAAGAGGAGACTACGGTGATCGTTGATGCGGAAACGACATCGTTTTTCACTAAGCTGAGGCGGTCGAAAGAGCCAGATTTCCCCAGCACCAAAGAAGAAAAAGCCAGAGTGTTGAAAATGCTAAAGACTCTTCATCAACCCGAGCCAAAGCTGTCATCAGACTATGAGCGTTCTATTCTCAAGTCACATGCGGCACAACAAGCCTCGAAGAGCAGTACTGATGCAAGCGAGAAATCTTTTGCCCAGCTCGGAGAACAAGCAAAACAGTCTTGCGCCCCTCTCAAGGTGATTTCCCATACCAATGTGGGGTCGAGCAAATATGGGGCCGAAGAGCAGTATGATCCAGAGGTAGTTGCACAATACGGAGAAGCTGCCGCTGCTCAAGGTATGAGTATTGCCCAGTACTTATCCCAGTTAGAGTACTTCCCCGTGAGTGAAGTAGCATACAAATACCAGTACGGCAAACCTCTCGTCAAACCTGAGGAGTTAAATAATCTTCCAACAAAAATGCGAAGATTGCATAACTGGTACATGCATGCCACAAAGGCCGGGGCTAACTGGATAGTGCTGAAGGTTACAAAAAAGCATTATGGGAAAGAAATAGATGACATGATATCCATTGAATTTGATGAACTATTTCAATTATTCAATCAAGACGCCTTGGACAAATCGATCATTAGTGCCTATTGTCTGTAAGTACTAATTCTGTAATTTATTTAGTCTCCAGCTATCTCACCTTGTTTATTGCATGTATATAATCATACTGTAATATGCAGAATGAAGATTCTCGAATGCAGCAGAGGAAAAATCTATGACATTGGCTTCATTGACCCATATTGGGTTCATCAAGATAATCTCAAAACAAGCCCCCAGGATACGGAGGATAATATAGTACACGCGTTAAGGTTTCAAGAAACCATAAGGGAAATACTATTTCCTTACAACTTCGAGTGAGTGTTATTGTCTTGAATACACTTTCTATTTCGCTTACTCGATGTTAAGTATATAATTGATTAGTTATGCATTCGCAGAAACCACTATATTCTGTTAAACATTCAACTTGACAAAGGGTGTGTACTAGTCATGGACTCGAAACATAAACCCCTTGAGCAGTGGAAGGACATGCAGATGCTTCTCCAGCGGTAATTCTAATCATTACGACACTATATCGGAAACGTTCGTGAATTTTATGATATCAAGTAATTAATAACTTATTTTTTACATTTTCTTCGTCGGGCAGAGCTTGGAAACGGTTCACCAACAAGGCTAGGGGTGTTTGGAAAGCGGAGCTTACACTTCAAGCACTAGATGTAAGCACCACTAGCTATATCCGCGCATCTCTTTGATTCTAGTTTTGATACCGTTATTATCATGCTTGATTATTATTTCGATTGAACTATGTTCTCATAAAGTGCCTGACGCAGGAACCAGGTAACAATCTATGTGGATACTATGTTTGCGAGTTCATCCGGCAGACGTGCGATGAGAAGGGCAGAAATTTAGAGCAACTCCACGTACGTAAACAATTTCTATAGTTTTTAATTACAATCAAATTGTGTTTACCAGAAAGGGCAGAGGCTCAGCGGCATCACCGCCGCAAATCAAACCACTGCGAGTGGACACCAAGTGCAGACTTCAGCACAAGACGAGCAAGCTGATGCCGCCTCACCTCCGTCTTGAAGGGAATATGCTCTGAGAGGCAATAATAAATTGTTTATTATGTGTATTCCAAATATATGATAGATGTTTATTTTAAATGCCATAATTGTATTAATACGGAAACATTAATACATGTGTGTTTAATAAACAAACAGAAAGTTCCTAGTTATGCCTCTCTGCAGTGACCCAGCATACCACTACATGTGTAGTACACTATAATCGTTGACATGACATCCACAGAACACCGTTCCGTAAATATCACATCCCTCGGAGTGGTACAACAGAAACATTGCGGGTCCATATTACAAAGGTACACACATTATTATTATTACAATACCGGAAGTTCAAGACTTCCAAAAGATCCAACTTACAAACCAAAATATAAGATGTTCAACGGAAATTTAAAAGTAGCAACTCCGACTAGTAGTGGGGCTCGACAGCTTATTTTATAGAGTTCATGCTGCTCGTCTCCATTAGTTACTACTAACTAGACCCTTAAGTGGACTCGTTCTCATCGACACCGTAGCGGATCTCGTAGTCCATGCCTTCAACTCCTCCGGATAGATCAGGTTCCTCGTAGAACATGTCTTCTTGGCATTCGGCTGCATACATTGGCACGTCTTCGGAATCCTCAGAGTCTAATCAAGGGATCAAAGGAAAGGATGAGTAATAGTGTTACCCAACAAGTTCATTATATGCAAGGTGGGAAGTTTGATGCTCTAAATACCACCTCGGATAATAAATCCTTGGCACTATGCAGTTTTTGTAAATCTTTCTTCAAAGATTGATTTTATTCTAAAATACTATGACAATCAGCCTTCACAGGTTTACTCGAACTTTCATGGAGTTCCTTTCATGTTGCATTCGTAGCTCCTTCCCGAAACAGGGAGTAACAAGTTACAATTCTTACACTCTGCAGAGGTGCGTTACTTTACCCATGAGAGATCAACTCCTTGTTGCACAATCGGGCATAATTTCCCGTCCACAATTCCATGATGTGGGGCCCAGTAGTTGGTCCAAGCCAATCACTGCCCCCTTCATGACCCCGCATGCCTCCTTGGTGTACACCATGCCCACATAATGAATTACGGCAATGGTTTGTATAAACCGTTAGATGCCAGAACTATCATGGGACGTTGAGGGTTCCCACCCATATGCTGCATATCCTCTATGAATTACCAATTAATATGCATGCTACGAGGATAACAGCCACGACCTGCACATCCGGCATCATGCGAGAGGAAGAAGATACAGCTGAATTCTCTGTCCCATTCCAAATCTCATGGCTAACGCGTAATATACGGCGCTAGAATCACTGATGTGAGGGATTATTAAGTCCCTACTTGATCATCATTGTTGCAATTAGAACTCTAAGTTCTATTGCTCCATTATATCACCACTTAGGATGATATCTATAATTTCTTTATTTGTGAAAATAATATTTTCTTTCTTTATAGCATATATGAGAACACACAATTTGCAAATACTTTGATAAAGACTCTTCAAAGGACATGAGCAAGTGATGAACTTGCCTTGTGATGGCAAGGTAGTGAAGTATGATGCTTGCACTGGACCTTGAGCTTCTAGTTCTACAAAAACATCATTATTGCCCGGTAAGGACAATATTTAAAGAAGCAAAATGATTATGCAAGTAATGTCATGCATTATTTAATTTTATATGCATTTACCCCAAAAAGTCCCTTTTTAGTAATAAAGGATTTATAAATATTACTTTTTAATATTTTATAACATATATTGAATTATTTTATTTTATTTCCCTTTTATTTGATTTTTATTGATTTAATAATCCTTTTAGGAATTATCAATTATACATTAAAAATGGTGATTAAAAATTTATTTAGTATTTTTCTAAAATACTACCATATTAATACATAATGAAAGTGAATTTTAATTAATTTTATCACCTTCCAATAATTTTGTAAAATTCCATAAGGAATATATAATTTACAAAATTCCTAATAAAATTTACATGTCTAAAATTTTATACTTTTAATTTATTTGGGTAGTTTGGATTTTTGTGAATCCAAAAATATTTTATTTATAATTTTTGGACTTTTATTTTATTTTCTAGAATTTTATTAAGTCCAGGGGTATTTTGGTCTTTTTCTTTTTATTAAAACAGGCCTGAAATTGTTTCTGGGCTGGTTATTCTTATTGGGCCCTGTTGGCCCACTAGTACTAGACAAACGAGCCACCCCGAAGGGTCTGGCCCAGCTCGGCCCACTCCTCACTACCTCTCTCTCTCTCTCTCGAGTTCATCTTCTCCTCCTCTAACCCCGACCCTGTGGCCGGCGATGCTGCCACCGATGATTCCTGCCGCCGTCGGCCGTTCTGGTCACCGCCGTGGTGCATTAGGGGGTTGTCGATGACGCCCATTCGTTCTATCCAATTGGATTCGAGCCTAGGGCTATCCTGCGATGGATCGATGCTGTCCCGAACCCTAGGGTTTGGGGATTGGCATGGATTCAAGTGCGGTCGTGGTCCTCGTGCGTTGAGGTGATGCTCTGCACCTCCAGGCGTGATCAGGGTCGTTGTTGTGGCGTCATGCAGGTTGCAGCGCCCCCTCTAGGGTGCTCCCCGTGCCGCCATGGCCGTCGGGCCCCCTGTTTCCTCTTCTATCCTTCAGCGAGGACCTACGATGAGTTTGATTCCCCTATCCTCGTGCTCTCTGTGTTTGCTGATTTGATGCTAAATGTTAGCACTGTGCTCTCTGGCTACTGTCTGATTCAGATTAGGATGATTATCCCTTTTGGGTTCCTGTGATGTGCTTGTTCATGTACTGGATGAATTGATTCATGTTTGGATGGTCTATACACATGCTAAATGCTTATTGGCCCGAGGCTTGTTGCTTAAAATTATATATGATGTTTCTGGTGGCTTACTAGATGATTTAATACTTGGATTGCATCTGATTCAGATGATGTGGTTGTATTGGAAACATGCTTGGTAAAGCCAATGATTTGATAGCTTTCCACTGTTTATTGGATTCATTGTCATGATTATGATAGGATACAGCTACTGTCTTAGTGTTGTTAGCTTGGGAATTAACATGTGGTCTGAGATCATCATGATCTCAAACAGTGAAGTGTAACATATGTGTTAACAGGAAAATGATTAGTTAGTTGATTGTCTGAATCTATGATGATTTACTGTCTTTCCTGATTCATAATGGATTGTTCTTGTGACACCATCATGTATGGCACACAAGTTTGATTCTAAACCATGGATTTGGTTAGTTTATGTTTAAAACAATCTTGGCATTGAAACATAAATAGAGATGCTCTTATCTGAATTCCCTATGACCAATGATGTTGGTCTGAGGCTTAGGGATTCAAATCTTATCTAATTGATTCATCTAGATAGTCCTGGTAGTGGTACCAGCTATGCTTATTGAATCATAGCTTGGAAAAAATGATAGTGATCTTGATTAAACTATGGATCCAAACGATTTGTTTCTAAAGTGCTACCCTTCTTTTAGGGATGTGCCTAGAAATATATCATAGGTATATGTATGATTGAATTATAGAATATAGTTTGACAACCAGAGCAAGGATGTTGATCTGAGCTCTAGTTGTATTCTGGTACTTTGATGTTTTCCTTTAGATTTTCAGAAATCCCTATGATGGATTCACCCCACTTGGGTGTCTTCTGAGGGTTTGTTTTGTAAAACAACACATGCCTTTCTGTAAATAAGATGATGAGATCATGTGAAAGTTTTATGAAACTCACCACAAAAGCTGATATTTGTGGAGTAAGTTGGTGATGATCTTGATCTGGTTTTGCTGGACTCCTGTGCTTGATCTGGAGCAAGCCTGCTCCTCCTAGCTCCTGGGCTTGGTCTTGTTGTCCACCTGATTCATCCCCCTCCTTATGTCACCATCCTGGTGATGTTTGGGTTAATCTGGGTGGTTGGTTTGGCTGCTGTTCTTGGTTTACTGGCTGTTCACCCTGGCTGTGCTGTGGTGTGGTGTAGTGTGGTGTAGTGATGCACTGAGGTGCTTCCCCATGGCTGTGCTCTGGTTTTGTTTGATCTGGCTGTGCTTGTGAAGTCGACAACACACCCTTTGCATGCTTGTGTGTGTGCAGCCTGTGTGCCTGCTATGCACATATGGATAGGTTCAGAAAATTTGAACTTACTATTACCAATCTACTTTTTACCTTGGCTGGTGAATTGATCCCTTTTTGGCTGTCATTTGCATTCTTGCTGGGAATTTATGAAAGATGAAATCTTTCATATTGGTGAAACTTGCCCCTCCTTAACATTTCTCAATGATGAGATTGTCAAGTGCACCTCACTGACATATCTGAGAGAAATATCTACTAACACTAATCTTGTTTTATTTCTATTTAATCTTTGTTTTGCAGGTTCAAAGATAAAGATGAAGATTTAGTTTAGGTTTTAGATATAGGATAGTTAGTGGATGTAATTTTCTTATTCCTTTGTAATTTTTTTCTTTTATAGTTCTTGTAATATTTATTTTATTCAATTGTAATAATGATTATATCATTATTAATAAAGAATATTCGTATTCTTTATTCTATTGTAATTTGTTTATGTCTTTATAATATGAAAATGAATTTCATAATTTCTATTGTTTTGAGATTTAAGTTATACTACCTATATCTTAATTAATTTAAGATTCAAATCTTATATCTAAATCATTTAAATTATTATTCAAACACTTAAGTTTTTAAATTCAAACCCATTTCAAAACACACATACTTCTTTTAAGATCACATCAAAGTTTATAACAATCCTCCTTTAAGTCTAAACCTAATCTTAAAGTAAGAAAGAAACATTGATCACTTAAGGTTTTATTTGGCGAAAAATTTTACCCACCTTTTCACAAATAGATGCATGCAACAATACATAATCCTAAATCTACCCTTCGTTAGGTTCCTAAATGCTGGGATGTTACAGACTTCCCCCCTTAAATTAAACTTTGTCCCAAAGTTTGTTGGAGATGTACCTAAATAGTTCTGGATAACTTTTTCTTAAATCCTCTTCCTTATCCCATGTGGCTTCCCTTTCAGGGTGATGTTCCCATTGTACCTTGCAATATTTGATTGCCCTATTCCTCAATCTTTTCCAATTTTCTTCCAAAATCTTGCAGGGCTTTTCAATATAAGTCAGGTCTGCTTGTAGTTCTATCTCTTGATGTGTTATTGCATCCTCTGGAACTTTCAAACATTTGCGAAGTTGTGACACATGAAAAACATTATGCACTTGAGCCAGTCTTGATGGTAACTCTAAAGCATAAGCTATAGTTCTGTTTTGGCTCAGTTTCTTGAATGGTCCGATATATCTTGGACTTAATTTCCCTTTAACTTCGAATCTTTTTACTCCTTTCATTGGACTTACTTTCAAATAGACCATATCTCCTACTTCTGGATGCCATGATCTTCGGCTTTGATCCGCATAACTTTTCTTCCTGCTCTGGGCTATTTTTAGTCTATCCCTGATCTTATCAATGATGTCTTGTCTCTCCTTGATATAATCTGGCGCAAATTCTTTGCTGCTTCTAGGTTCATACCAACATATTGGTGATCTACACTTCCTTCCATACAGAACCTCATATGGAGCTCCCTTCAGACTACTCTGATAGCTATTGTTATAAGAAAATTCTGCCAATGGTAGGTAATCCTCCCATGTTCCTCCAAAATCTAGTGCACAAGCCCTCAACATGTCTTCTAGTATTTGATTTGTTCTTTCAGTTTGACCTCCTGTCTCAGGATGATATGTCGTGCTGAAATCTGACTTTGAACCAAGTGCTTCATGCAATTGGTTCCAAAATGCTGAAGTAAACACTGATCCCCTATCAGTTACGATCTTCTTGGGTACTCCATACTTACTTACTATCTCTTTAACATATACTTCAACTAACTTCTCGGCATTATCCTTTTGATTCACTGGAATAAAATGTGCACTCTTAGTGAGTCTGTCCAATACCCATATCATGTCCTTCTTTTTTGGTGTCATAGGTAATCCTGTGATAAAATCCATGCCTATTTCCTCCCATTTCCATTCAGGAATTTCTAAGGGATGTAATGGTCATGCTGGATTTTGATGTTCAGCTTTCACTCTTTGACAAGTATGGCATTTAGATACATATTTAGCAATATACCTTTTCATGTTATTCCACCAGAATAGTTCCTTTAAATTCATATACATCTTAGTACTCCCTGGATGTATAGAATATGGGGTAGCATGTGCTTCTTTGAGTATGACATTTCTGATCTCAATCACATCTGGAACACATAAACAATCTTGGAACCATAAAGATCCATAAACTCCAAGGCGAAAAAATGATTTTTGCCCTTGAGATATCCTCCGAATTTCCTCTGCAATAAAAGGGTCTTCTTCTTGACGTCTAAAAATTTCTTGCTTAAGATCACTGTCATGTTCTGCAACTTCATGCATAGTCGCTAATCCTCCAAGAACCTCTGTCCTGATGAATTGGAGTTCTAATCTTTCCAAGTCCATTTGTAACTCTTTTGGTAACTCTCTATTGCTAGGCTGAATATCTGCACTCTTTCTGCTTAAAGCATCTGCTACAACATTTGCTTTTCCTGGGGTGTAATTGATTGTTAGATCATAATCTTTGATTAATTCCAACCAACGCTTCTATCTCATGTTCAATTCCTTTTGAGTAAAGAAATATTTGAGACTTTTATGGTAAGTGTATAACTCACATCTGGCTCCATAAAGAAAATGCCTCCATCCTTTCAGTGCAAAAACTACTGCTGCTAACTCTAAATCATGAGTTGGATAGTTGACTTCATGTGGTTTCAATTGTTTTGAACCATAAGCAATTACTTTCCGATCTTGCATTAATACACAACCCAAACCTTCTTTAGATGCATCATAGTATACGGTGAAATCCTTCCCTGTTTCAGGAACTGCTAAGATTGGAGCTGTGGTTAATCTCATTTTCAACTCTTGGAAACTTGCTTCACACTTCTCATCCCACTTAAATGGTGTATTCTTCCTTAATAATTTGGTCATTGGTCCGGCTATTTTGGAGAAACCTTCAATGAATCTCCGATAATAACCAGCCATTCCTAGGAAACCTCGAATTTGTTTCACATTGGTTGGTGCAGTCCACTCTAGATGGATTCACAGTAATCCCATCTTTACTGATCACATGACCGAGGAATTCTACCTCATCTATGAACTCACACTTACTGAACTTAGCATAAAGCTTATGTTCTCTTAAAGTCGGCAATGCTATTCTCAAATGGTTAGCATGCTCTTCCTTATCCTTGGAATATATCAGAATATCATCAATAAATACGATGACAAACTTGTCCAAATTGAAGGGTTTCACGGCATAGTAAATCAAAATTTTCTATGGAGCGAACAGAGGGAAAGCCAAGATCTAATCTAGGAGATGCAAACAACGAGAGAGATTGGATTAGATCTTCATACCCTTGAAGATTCGCACAGCGGAACGTTCGTCGGAACGTGGGTGATGTAGTCGTACTCGCTTCTCCTCCTCGCGATCCGATCCGATCTAGCACCACAAGTGGCGGTGCCTCCGTGAGATGCACACGTGCAGCACCTCGACGTCTCCTCCTTCCTCGGACCAGCAAGTATGGTGGAGAGATCGATTGGATCTACAACACGACGGCGTGGTGTATATGGTGGAGAATTTCTGCAGCAGGGCTTCGCCTACAAACAGTCGGGAGAGAGAGAGGAAAGCTAGCAAGGCGGCTAGGGTTTGGAGGAGAGGTGTGGGGGGTTGGTGCGCCCCCACCCCTCTTTATATAGAGGGGGGGCGCAGCCCTAGCCCCTCCCCCAAGCCCAAAGGATAAGGAGTGGGGGGCATGGACTCTCCCCTCTTCTAGAAACCCTATCTCTAGTTTAAACGATTTAAACTCTCTAGGATCGGCTGGGCCCTATGGGGCCTTGTGCCCCTGGCCCAATGCGGCCAGGACACTCCCTCATAGGCCCATGCCCCCTCCCGGAAGGTGGGGCCACGTTGGTCCCCTTCCGGAAGGTTCTAGAATCTTCTCGTACAATACCGATTAACCCGGAACAATTCCGAACTCCAAAAACTGCACTGCCTTATATGAATCTTATTCTCCGGGCCATTCCGGAACCTCTCGTGATGTCTCGGATCCCATTCGAGACTCCGAACAAAAATTCATAAACCAATTATCCAATCTATCCTAGCGTCGAGACACGTTAAGTGTGTGACCCTGCGGGTTCGAGAATATGCAGACATGATCTTCTATCAATAATCAACAGCGGGGTCTAGGCACCCATATTGACTCCCACACATTCATCGATGATCATATCGGATGAACCGCGATGTCAGGATTCAAACAATCCCATATATATTCCCTTCTTCTCGCGATATTTTACTTGCCCGAGATTCGATCGTCGGTACCGTCATACCTAGTTCAATCTCGTTCACAGCAAGTACTTTACTCGTTCCGTAATCCGATATCACTTTGTGATTAACTCCTTAACCACATGCTTGCAAGCGGTGTTGATATCGATTACCGAGTGGGCCCGAAGTATATCTCTCCGACTTGGGAGGGACAAATTCCATCTCGATACATACAACCCAACAGATACTTTCCGATCACCTGAGAGACACCTTTATGATCACCCTCTCATAGGATGACGTTTGATGACCTCAAAGCTTTCTTCCGATACCAGGGAGTTGTATTATCTCATGGTCTAAGGAATACAATATTTGACATAGGAAAAGCTTCGCAAAGATGAACACGATGATACGATCTAATTGCTTCGCTTAGTTTGGGTATGTCCATCATATCATTCTCCAATGATATGATCTCATTATCAATTGACAACTCATGTCTATGGTTAGGAAACCTTAACCATCATTGATCAATGAGCTAGTCCATAGAGGCATACTAAGGACACGGTGTTGTTCACAAACCACACAAGTATTAAAGTTTCCGCTTAATACAATTCTAGCATGGAATATAAACTTTATCATGAACAAGAATTATAATAATAACATCTTTATTATTGCCTCTAGGGCATAATTCCAACAGTCTCCCACTTGCACTAGAGTCAATAATCTAGTTTACATTTGGCAACAATTTCACACCCATGGCACTGAGGTGTTGATCATGTTTTACACGTGGAAGAGGTTTAGTCAATGGATCTGCGACATTCAGATCTGTATGTACTTTGCTAATCTTCAGATCTCCATCTGCTATATAATCTCGGATTATATGAAACTTGCGGTTGATATGCTTGGTCTTTGGATGATATCTTGGTTCCTTAGCGAGTGTTATGGCGCTAGTGTTGTCACACAATATCTCCAGTGGGTCCAATGCACTTGGAACCATGCCAAGCTCAGTGATGAAGTTTCTGATCCAAACTCCTTCACTTGACGCTTCTGCAGCAGCCATGTATTCCGCTTCCACTGTAGATCCCGCGATCACGCTTTGCTTGCAGCTTCTCCAGATCACAGCTCCTCCATTCAAAATATAAACGTATCCTGTCTGAGATTTGGAATCATCCTTGTCGGTGTCAAAACTAGCATCGACGTAACCTTTTACGACAATCTGTTCATCACCCCCATAGAGTAAGAGCATTTCTTTAGTCCTATTTAGGTACTTTAGGATGTTCTTCATGGCTGTCCAGTGTTCCACTCCTGTATCACTTTGATATCTGCTCGTCAAACTAAGAGCATTGGACACATCCGGTCTAGTACACAGCATGGCATACATGATGGAACCTATGGCCGAGGCATAAGGCACTTTTCTCATAGCTTCCCTATCATTTACCGTAGCTGGACACTGAGCCTTGCTCAATATCTTACCTGACAACATAGGCACTGAACCTTTCTTTGCCTTATCCATTCTGAACCTTTTCAGAACTTTGTCTAGGTATGTACTCTGGCTTAAGGCTATCAGGCGTCTTTGTCTATCTCTATAGATTTTGATGCCCAATATATAAGCAGCTTCACCTAGGTCTTTCATTGAAAAACACTTGTTCAAATAACTCTTCACATCGTTAAGCATGTTGATGTCATTTCCAATAATCAATATGTCATCCACATATAGTACCAGAAACGTCACCGAGCTCCCACTCACTTTCTTGTAGATACAAGCTTCGTAGCAATTTGGAACAAATCCAAAGATCTTGATCACTTGATCAAAACGAAGGTTCCAACTCCGAGATGCTTGCTTCAGTCCATAAATGGAGCGCTGAAGTTTGCATACTTTACTAGCATCCTTAGGATCGACAAAACCTTCGGGTTGCATCATATACAACTCTTCATCAATGTTGCCATTGAGGAAAGCAGTCTTGACGTCCATCTGCCATATTTCATAATCATGAAACGCAGCAATTGCTAATAAAATCCGAATGGACTTAAACATCGCCACGGGAGAGAAAGTCTCATCGTAGTCAACACCTTGAACTTGTCGAAAACCTTTCGCGACAAGCCGTGCTTTATAGACGGTAACATTGCCATCCGCGTCCGTTTTCTTCTTGAAAATCCATTTGCACTCAACGGCCTTTCGGTCGCTAGGAGGGTCCACCAAAGTCCATACTTGGTTTTCGCTCATGGATCCCAATTCGGATTTCATGGCTTCTAGCCATTTCTCAGAGTCTGGGCTCATCATTGCTTCCTCATAGTTCGTAGGTTCACTGTCTTCTACTAACAAGACAGTCAAGACAGGGTTGCCGTACCACTCAGGAGGGGCACGCGACCTTGTCGACCTGCGACGTTCAGTAGCAGCATCGTCCGAAGCTTCATGATCCTTGTCATTAGCTTCCTCTATTGTTGGTGCAGGCGGCACTGGAACAATTTCAGGTGCTGCGCCACTCTCCAATTCAAGAGAAGGTTCAATAACCTCGTCTAGCTCTACTTTCCTCCCACTCACTTCTTTCGAGAGAAAATCCTTCTCAAGAAAGGAACCGTTCTTTGCGACAAACACTTTGCCTTCGGTTCTGTGATAGAAGGTATACCCAATAGTTTCCTTAGGGTATCCTATGAAGACGCATTTCTCCGCTTTGGGTTCGAGCTTGTCCGGCATCAACTTCTTGACGTAAGCTTCGCATCCCCAAACTTTAAGAAACGACAACTTAGGTTTAGCACCAAACCACAGTTCATACGGTGTCGTCTCAACGGATTTAGATGGAGCCCTATTTAAAGTGAATGCAGCGGTTTCTAATGCATAACCCCAAAATGATAACGGCAAATCAGTAAGAGACATCATTGATCGGACCATATCTAAGAGGGTTCGATTCCAGCGTTCAGACACACCATTGCGCTGTGGTGTTCCGGGTGGCGTGAGTTGTGAAACGATTCCACTTGCTTTAAGATGCGTGAGAAAATCATAACTCAAATATTCACCTCCACGATCGGATCGTAGAAACTTAATCTTTCTGTTACGATGGTTCTCCACTTCATTCTGAAATTCTTTGAACTTTTCAAACGTTTCAGATTTATGTTTCATTAAATAGATATACCCATATCTACTTAAGTCATCGGTAAAAGTGAGGAAATAGCGATATCCACTGCGCGTCGAAACACTCATCGGTCCGCATACATCGGTATGTATGATTTCCAACAAGTCCGTTGCTCGCTCCATCATGCCGGAGAACGGGGTTTTGATCATCTTGCCCATGTGGCATGGTTCGCATGTGTCAAATGATTCAAAATCAAGAGACTCCAAAATTCCATCAGAATGGAGTTTCTTCATGCGCTTTACACCAATATGACCTAGACGACAGTGCCACAAATAAGTAGTATTATCACTATCTACTTTGCATCTCTTAGCCTCAATGTTATGGATGTGTGTTTCATCCCTTTCGAGATTTAGAAGAAATAAACCATTTACAAGAGGTGCATGACCATAAAAGATGTTACTCATATAAATAGAACAACCATTATTCTCCGATTTAAATGAATAACCGTCTTGCAATAAACACGATCCAGAAATAATGTTCATGCTCAACGCAGGCACATAATAACACTTATTAAGGTTTAAAACTAATCCCGAAGGTAAAACTAAGGAGAGCGTGCCGACGGCCATCACATCAACTCTTGATCCGTTGCCAACGCGCATCGTCACCTCATCCCTTGCAAGCCGCCGTCTATTCCGTAGCTCCTGTTTCGAGTTACAAATATTAGCAACTGAACCGGTATCAAATACCCAGGCACTACAAAGAGGGCTAGTAAGGAAAACATCAATAACATGTATATCAAATATACCTTTGATGGTGCCAGCCTTCTTGTCCGCTAAGTACTTCGGACAGTTGCGCTTCCAGTGACCCTTGTCCTTGCAATAGAAGCACTCAGTGTCCGGCTTGGGACCAGACCTGAGCTTCTTCTCAGCAGGGGCATTGCGCTTGCCGCCGCCCTTCTTGAAGGGCTTCTTTGCTCCCTTACCTTTCTTAAAGGAGGGCTTGTTGACCATCAACACATGATTATCCTTCTTGATGTCCAGTTCCGCAGCCTTCATCTTTGCGAAGAGCTCGGTGATCGTATCAGTGGAACCAATCTGATTATGAGTAACTACAAAACTTTTGTAGCTGGGAGGGAGTGATTGCAGAACCCTGTCAATCTTGAGCTCCTCTGGAATCGTGCATTCCAGTTGCTCAAGGCGTTGAGTGTAGCCCGACATCTTTATGGCATGCTCACTAACGGAACTCCCTTCCTCCATCTTGCAGTTAAAGAACTTCTCAGAGATCTCATATCTCTCAGAACGGGCTTGAGTCTGAAACATGGTTTTCAGCTCCTCGAGAATCTCAAAGGGCCCGGGATAGGTTTCAAAACTATTTTGAAGTTCCGGTTCCATAGCAAACAACATGGTGCTCTTAATCACACCATAATCATCTTTGCGCGACTGATAGACATCTTTCTCATCAGCCGGCGCAGTTGCAGCAGGGGGATCACCTAACGCTTTACCAAGGACATAGTCCTTTTGTCCGCCAGACAGAATGATTCTTAGATTGCGGAACCAATTGGTGAAGTTAGACCCATTGTTTATAAGCTTTTCCTTCTCAGCAAAAACGTTGAAGTTGAAGTTGGACTTGGCCATGTGATCTACAGTATTGGCAAGTACAATTTAGACTATGTTCATGATAAATAGTTAAACTTAATCAAATTACTAGATGAACTCCCACTAAATTCAACATCCCTCAAGTTGTTTAGTGAACACGATCCAAATTCACCACACCTAATCCGATCATCACGAGAAGAGATGTGGTTTCAATGGTGGACAATAAAGTGTCGATCATATCATTCATATGACTCATGCTTAACCTTTCGGTTCTTGTGTTCCGAGGCCATGTCTGTACATGCTAGGCTCGTCAAGCTAGACCCAAGTATTTCCGCGTGTGCAAAACTGGCTTGCACCCGTTGTATGTGAGCGTAGAGTCTATAGCACCCGATCATCACGTGATGCTTGGACACGACGAAATTTCACAACGGTGCATACTTGGGGAGAACACAGTTTTTATCTTGATCTTTAAGTGAGGAATCATCTTATAATGCTACCGTCGCGATCTAAGCATAATAAGATACATAAAAGGATAAACATCACATGCATATAACTTTATGTGACATGGTATAGCCAATCCTCGCGCAATGATCTTTATCTTGTGCGTTCCGGCATGATCTCCATCACTCCACCATGATTGCCTCCACCACGAATAGCAACTACAACTATTGCTAGCTACTTAGCGATAATGTGAAACTATTAAATGGCGTATAAGGAGTTGACACATAGGTCATACAAAATTATAAAGACAACCATATGGCTCCTGCCGGTTGTGTACTCATCGAAGTCGTGAAACATTACAAAACATGATCATCGCATACATTATACACATCACATCTTGGGCCATACCGTATCACAGAAAACACTCCCTACAAAAAACAAGTTAGACGCCTCTACTTTGTTGTTGCATGTTTTACGTGGCTTTATGGGAGTAGATGCTAAGAACGATTCTTACCTACGGAAAGCCACAACGGTGATATTATGGTTGCCAAACTCCGGTGTTAATCCCATGACAACTATAGTGAGAGAAACTGACATCCACCAGCCGCATGTGTGGAACAAGCCACACGTCAAGTGCGGAGACGGTCTCGCGAATGACGTCACGTAAGGTTGGCCTGGACCGCTTCAATCTCGCTATCCCGCGTCATAAGAAGAACACAAACAAGAGGCTTGCAACAGAAAACATCAACGCCCGCAACAACCATGTTGCGTTCTACTCGTGAAACACATCTACGCATAGATCTAGCTCTGATACCACTGAAGGGTTTCGCGGCATAGTAAATCAAAATTTTCTACGGAGCGAACAGAGGGAAAGCCAAGATCTAATCTAGGAGATGCAAACAACGAGAGAGATTGGATTAGATCTTCATACCCTTGAAGATTCGCACAGCGGAACGTTCGTCGGAACGTGGGTGATGTAGTCGTACTCGCTTCTCCTCCTCGCGATCCGATCCGATCTAGCACCACAAGTGGCGGTGCCTCCGTGAGATGCACACGTGCAGCACCTCGACGTCTCCTCCTTCCTCAGACCAGCAAGTATGGTGGAGAGATAGATTGGATCTACAACACGATGGCGTGGTGTATATGGTGGAGAATTTCTGCAGCAGGGCTTCGCCTACAAACAGTCGGGAGGGAGAGAGGAAAGCTAGCAAGGCGGCTAGGATTTGGAGGAGAGGTGTGGGGGGTTGGTGCGCCCCCACCCCTCTTTATATAGAGGGGGGGGCGCAGCCCTAGCCCCTCCCCCAAGCCCAAAGGATAAGGAGTGGGGGGCATGGACTCTCCCCTCTTCTAGAAACCCTATCTCTAGTTTAAACGATTTAAACTCTCTAGGATCGGCTGGGCCCTATGGGGCCTTTTTCCCCTGGCCCAATGCGGCCAGGACACTCCCTCATAGGCCCATGCCCCCTCCCGGAAGGTGGGGCCACGTTGGTCCCCTTCCGGAAGGTTCTAGAAGCTTCCGGTACAATACCGATTAACCCGGAATAATTCCGAACTCCAAAAACTGCACTGCCTTATATGAATCTTATTCTCCGGACCATTCTGGAACCTCTCGTGATGTCCCGGATCCCATCCGAGACTCCGAACAAAAATTCATAAACCAATTATCCAATCTATCCTAGCGTCGAGACACGTTAAGTGTGTGACCCTGCGGGTTCGAGAATATACAGACATGATCTTCTATCAATAATCAACAGCGGGGTCTGGGCACCCATATTGACTCCCACACATTCATCAATGATCATATCGGATGAACCACGATGTCAGGATTCAAACAATCCCATATATATATTCCCTTCGTCTCGCGATATTTTACTTGCCCGAGATTCAATCGTCGGTACCGTCATACCTAGTTCAATCTCGTTCACAGCAAGTACTTTACTCGTTCCGTAATCCGATATCACTTTGTGATTAACTCCTTAACCACATGCTTGCAAGCGGTGTTGATATCGATTACCGAGTGGGCCCGAAGTATATCTCTCCGACTTGGGAGGGACAAATTCCATCTCGATACATACAACCCAACAGATACTTTCCGATCACCTGAGAGACACCTTTATGATCACCCTCTCATAGGATGACGTTTGATGACCTCAAAGCTTTCTTCCGATACCAGGGAGTTGTATTATCTCATGGTCTAAGGAATACAATATTTGACATAGGAAAAGCTTCGCAAAGATGAACACGATGATACGATCTAATTGCTTCGCTTAATTTGGGTTTGTCCATCATATCATTCTCCAATGATATGATCTCATTATCAATTGACAACTCATTTCTATGGTTAGGAAACCTTAACCATCATTGATCAATGAGCTAGTCCATAGAGGCATACTAAGGACACGGTGTTGTTCACAAACCACACAAGTATTAAAGTTTCCGCTTAATACAATTCTAGCATGGAATATAAACTTTATCATGAACAAGAATTATAATAATAACATCTTTATTATTGCCTCTAGGGCATAATTCCAACACAAATATGGCATGAAGATCTTGTTCATCAGATTCATGAATAATGCTGGTGCATTGGTCAAACCAAATGGTACCACCAGATACTCATGGTGTCCATATCTTGAGACAAATGCTGTTTTTGGAACATCTTCCGGCTTGATTTTTATTTGATGGTATCCAGATCTTAAATCGATCTTTGAAAATACTCCAGCTCCTTTCACTTGATCAAACAAATCTTGAATTCTTGGTAAAGGATACTTGTTATTGATCGTCACGTTGTTCAGATTTCTATAATCACCACACATCCGTCTTCCACCATCTCTCTTATCCACAAAACTACTGGTGTTCCCCATGGAGATACACTTTCCTGAATAAATCATTTTCTTGCTAACTCATCAATTTGCTCCTTGAGTTCTTTCAACTCCTTGGATCCCATTTTATATGGTGCCTGAGCTATTGGTGATGTACCAGGTATTAGGTCAATGGTGAACTCTATCTCCCGGTCTGGTGGCATTCCTGGTAATTCTGTTGAGAAAACATCTTGGAATTCATTAACTAAAGGAATTTCTTCTAATTTAACTTCCTTCATTGAATTCAACTGCAGATCCACCATGATATGACTGTGTTTATCTGCCTGGTAAACTATCCTTGCTCCACTTCGAGTTTTGATTGAGACAGTTTTCTCCTCACAATTAATCTGAGCTCTGTGTTCCATCATCCAATCCATCCCCAGCACTACTGCAATTCCCTTCAAAGGAATAACATAAAGGTCTGCGAAATACATGCAACCACAGATTGAGATAACATGATCTTGTTTTATGTGGTGTACAATCACATTCCCTCCTGCCGTAACTACGGTCATAGAAAGTTCTAACGTTGCCCTTCTAATCCCGAACTTATCATAGAATTCTTCAGAAATGAATGATGTAGTTGCACCAGTATCAAATAGAACTTTTCCGGGATTGGTAAGGATATTGAGCGTACATATTACTGCATGCTCCGAATTATCCACCTCCTCGAGGGTTGCACAGTTCAGTTTTCCGGTAGGTCGGTTTCTCTTGCCTTTATTGTTCTTGCATTGCTTCCTCCTTTATTGGGCTGTCCATTCCCTCCATTGGCTTGTCCTCCTCCCTTGGTAGGCCATCCTCCTGGTGGTTTGCTCGGACAATCCGGCTTGATATGTCCCTTCTGACCACAACCGTAACAGATCACTACAGGATTTTTGCACTCCCTTTGGAAATGCCCTGGAATTCCACAGTTGTTACATATAACATTCCTTCTCGGATTAGATTGATTTCCACCAATGCCCTTGTTATTGTTATTGTTGTTGTTGCCATAATTCCTATTCCGGGGTTTGAAATCCAGGTTAGGTTTAGGTTTGCTTGCCTGAATTCTCTTGGTTTCCTTCTTGGCTCTCTTCCTTCGGTCCTCTTGGACATTCTTGTAATCATCTTCAAAAGTAATGGCTGCATCCAACAACTGCTGATAAATTTGCTTATTGGCTAACCTTAGCTGCATCTTCACAAACGGATTTAATCCACACAAGAAATATTTCTTCCTCTTCTCTTCAATGTTAACATCCTCCTCAGCATAATGAGACAGTTGGCTAAACTCCCGGATGTACTTCATGACACTAGTATATCCTTGCCGAAGCTCCTCAAATTCTCTCTGCTTCAAATCCATGACGCTTTCCGGGACATGATATTCACAGAATCTCTGCTTGAACTCCTCCCAGGTAAACTCCCTTCCTGGTGGTTGCATAGCTAATTGATTTTCCCACCATGATGCTGCAGGTCCGGTCAGCAGATGAGTTGCATACCTCAATTTTTCCTCATCATTGCAACCTATAGTTTTCAGCTTCCTCTTTGTATCTGCTAGCTAGTCTTCTACATCCATTGGTTCAGGAGCTGATGCAAAAGGTTACGGTCTTGCATTCTGGAAATCAGATAAACTCACTCCTCCACCTTTAGGTGCCCTCTGATTTTCTCTACCCAGCAATTCTTCCATGAACTTGTTCTGGGTCTCTTGCATCATTTGCATACATTGCATAAAGTTCTGCTCCATTAACGGCCTCATTGGTGGTGGTGGTAATGCTTCTTGGTTCGCTTCATCTGCATCGGCCTTTTCCTTGGCCTCTCGCTCCATCCGCTGCTGCTCAGTTTCCATTCCTACACACGTATCCATGACCCTCTAGTCCTGCAACATAAAGCGAATACTCATAATTACATCATGCACATGTGTTCTCAGCTCGACTTTATGCACAGAACTAGTCACTCAATGAAGATCCCAAGAAAATCCAAATATGCATTTCACATATTTTACATAATATCATAATGATACAAAGTCATTACAACATATACCATATAGGTATAATCACACAACTACCTTATTACTTGGGTACAAAACACGGTACTTGATACTACTAACTAGTTGTCTTCTTCTAGTAGTAACTACGCTCATCGTACATGCCTGATGTCCAACCGTGATGACGTGTTGTTCGTCGCACAGTTTGTGGAACATATGTCCTTCCAGAAGGAACATACTCTGTATCTGAAGTGTCAGGACTTGAGTCATTACTCAACCTGAGCGCATCGACTCCCTCCAGCTCAGCTGAAAAGTCTTCAGAAACATATTCAACATTATCTCCAGCCTGCATCTCCTGAGCTTCATCTCTAGAGTTGTCAACAGGATACGCAGATCCTGCTGCTCCCGAGGTGCTCTCGTGGACCAGATAATTGAATACTGGATAATGTATATTCCCTGGGCATTGAGAAGATGTTGATGATTCAAACACTCTTTCCTCAGGATCTTCTTCATCTTGATCATCTATTGACATGGTATTTCTACTTCTGTTATTAGGATTCATCCTTGCACCCATCCAACTAGATTGTCCAACATTTCTGTCAGAACCATCTATTGTCGTGGGAATGGTCACGGCAGATGCTGCAATCGGCAGCGAGTAGTAGAACGAGGGGCAAGGGCGGCCATCCATCTGCGGTGCAAGATGAGGGCGGAGACACAGGGTTTTACCCAGGTTCGGCCCCCCGGAGGGTAAAGACCTACTCCTACTAGATTGTATTATGATGGTGGTACAATGGGCGAGCTCGGCGGCTAGGCGGCGAGTCGCTTGGGTGTATGATGGAACGTATCTCTACACGCCCCGCAGGGAGGTTTATATAGGCTCACCTCCCCTAGGGTTTACATATCTCAACCGAATCAGATAAGGCTTCGGTACTCGTTTGACCTAATCCGACTGGGCCTATCTACTCGCCTGGGCCTTCAGCTTCCAGTCGCTTGGATCCACACCGGGCCTTGATCCAGTCGCCGTTCTGCAGGCCCACTCGCCAGTTCTTGGGCCAGTCGGAAACGTCCTGCTGGGTATACCCCGGTAGGCACATCCCCATCAGTAGTCCCCGAGGCCGTCGTCGATTAGGCATAGGTGGCCGCTGGCAGTCGGAGTATACGGCTTCAGAGTAGACATCCAGTCGAATCATCGGCGGGCTCCTGTATAAAGGAAAAAACTAGTCATCCTGATCGTAGCTTTGGCGAGTCGAGTCGGCGAAACACTGTCATAGTGATCGGGTCGGCGAGCCGAGTGGCTGAAGTTGGACCGTTAAACGTGGTCAAACTAGCCGTTGGGGTAATCCAACGGTAACTTTTGGCGTAATCACCGCGTAGTAACGGCTCCCTGATTTGGCGTGTAACAACCGCTATATAAGGGGAATGGCAGGCGATCAGACAACCACCTTCTCGCCATTTCCTCCGATTGCGCGCACTTTCGCCTCCCTTCGCATCGCGATCCAGCCGACCCGAAATCCTTCGACCCCCCACAAATCCTTCCGCCATGGCCCTCTCCACCGAACCTTGGGGTAGATCTAAGTGTACGAGGGCGCAACTGGATTCCTTTGAGGAGGCCGGGATCCTGCGTGCCGGCTGCTGGCGCATACCCGCGGCCGCGCGAGGGGGAATTCATCTGCTTCACCAGCCATCTAGAACGGGGGCTAGGATTCCCCACGTCCCTGTTCTTCCGGCGCTTCTGCGCCTACTACGGGATCCAACCATCGGACCTAGGTCCACACAGCATCGAGCAGCTCGCCATCTTCGTGGCATTCTGTGAATGCTACTTGGGCTGCCGGCCCTACTTCCCTCTATGGCAAGATCTGTTCCACGGACGGATCAGCCGCGAGGAAGCGGGCGGCCCAATGATTGACGCGGGCGGCCTAACTTTCCAGCTGAAGTCGAAGGCTTCGTTCTTCAACTTGATGCTGCCCGCCAAGGCGGCGAGCGACTGGAAGAAATCTTGGTTCTATGTTGCCGAGGCGACCCCAGAGGGCGAGACGGCGATCCCACGGTACTCCGCCAACCGGTCCGAACCACGCCGTCTTCAAGTCGGCAAGCTCCCCAGCGACCAGCGGATGGTCGTGGACGAAATGCTCCAAACCATCCGCGGTCTGAAGAAGAAGGGCCTCCAGACGATCAACTTGTACAACTGCTGGCTCAGGCGGCGGCTCGTCCCTCTGGCTCGGCGCGAGCACTACATGTACCAGTACACCGGCCGGGATGACTCGATGAAGTCCTGCCTCGCCGAGTGGAAGCTCGAGGACTACACCCCAGCACTGAGGAAGATCACCTAGGCGATGTACCTGGACGCAAAGGCTGGGGTCGCCCCCTACACCGCGAAGCATCCAGCCCCAACGGTAAGTCACCTCACATCATTCGCAGTCGCAGTTTTTGCAGTCGCGGTCGTTCTGACTTCATTTTGTGTTCATCGCAGCTATTCCAAGTGGTGGAAGGATGGCTCCCGCCTTCAGACGACGAGAATTCGAGCTCGTCCGTCCAGGAGATGGGCGGATCACCTCCCGCCAAGGGCGATTCCGGGAGCGACGAGAGCAACGGCGATGACGAGTCCGAGGAAGAGGTCGCCCCGCTGGTCCGCAAGACCCGTGGGCAGCGTCAGCGTGAGCTTGAGGCGAGTAAAATCCTCGAGCGTCACGACGATGATGATGAACTTCCGGAGACCACCTCGCGCCGCCAGGCCACTCCGTTGAAGAAGAAGACGAAGAAGGAGAAGGAGGCAAAGGCTCCTCAGAAGAAGAAAACGAGGCCGATGAGGCCGGCCTCGCCACCGCACTCGGCGAGCAGCTCCGACGCCCCCAGCCCGGCCAAGGACGAGGCACCGCCGACGGCAGCCGCACTGGACACGCCCGCTGTCGAAGTGCCACTGGCCTCGATGCCTCCACCATTCACCCCAATTTCTGGGCTAGGGGCCGCTCCGGCTGCGGCGGCTTCATCTTGCAGGGGAGCCCCTGCTGAATATGTCCCAGAGGCTCCCATCGCAGCCTCGACCACGAAGAAGCCGTCCATGTCTTGGGTACGCGACGTCTTGGAGATGGGCCTCAGCCACGGACTGGGCCCCGAACTGGAGAAGCCGGCCGGCATCCGCACGGGGCTACGCTTCATTCCGGTCGCCAAGTGAGTTCTCTCACCTACCTTTGTCTTTCATAGCAGCTTGAATTATTTTGTTCACATGATCGATTTACAGGACCGAAGCGAAGAAGATAGGCCACCCGACCGTGTCTAAGGTGCCACCCGTCATCAGCGAGGAGGACCCTTCCCGCAAGAGGAAGGCAGACGAAGTCGTCGTTCCTGCGGATGGCGCCAAGAAGGCCAAGGGCGACGATGTCGTTATGATCTCCGACGACACGACGGCCGTGCCAAATGAATCCGCAATGGGGGTGGCCGTACCCACGAAGGAGGGTGCTCCCTCGCCGGGGGTGACCGAGCCGGTCTCCTTTGTTGCCGGTTCCTCCATCGCTACGTTCCCGCGCTTTATGACCAAGGCGGCTGCAACGAGTGGGACCTCGCCTTCGAGCCATGCACCTGGGATCGCCGACGCGGAGGTCGAGCAGCGTCGTGGGCATACGCCGGCTCTCCTCGCATCCTTGGACACGATACAACTTCACGGCATGCTTGGTGCAGCCATCCAGGTATATCCAGTCCCCGAGGATCAGGCCGGTGAGTTGCAGCGGTCTGATTCTTTTAGTGTTTTGTTGTTATTTTTCGCACCCACTCCCCGAGTGCGCACTTGCTGAATTTCAGCGGGTGGACACTTAGGATTTCTTGATTGCCAGTCCCCGAGTGCGCACTCGCTGAATTTCAGCAGGTGGGCACTTAGGACTTCTTGATTGCCAGTCCCCGAGTGCTCACTCGCTGAATTTCAGCGGGTGGGCACTTAGGATTTCTTGATTGCCAGTCCCCGAGTGCGCACTCGCTGAATTTCAGCGGGTGGGCACTTAGGATTTCGCTTTGGTTAACTGTTTGAATTGTGTGCAGGGTCTGCAACGTGAGTCAGCTGACCGATTGGCAGCGAAACACCGCGCGGAGAAGGAACTGGCCGCCGTCCAAGAGGCGAATAAGGGGCTTCAGGCAGTTGCCACGAAGGCAGAAGATGCTCGCCAGGGACTTGTCCCCGCGGGAGAGTTGGCAACAGCTCAATCAGCGTTGAGCTCTGCTGAGCAGCGGATCGCCGAGCTCGAGCGCGAGCTGAGGGAGGCGAAAGAGGAAGCAAGTTCGGCAGACGGTCGAGCCAAGGCCGCAGTTACGGCCACCGCGGAAGAACGTAAAGTTTCTGACGCCCTTGTTGCTGGGCTTCCGGACGACTATACTTCTCTTCAGAGCTTCATCACGGACCTCTCTCGCCCCTTGATTGGTGAGTTTGTTTGTCCTTGCCTATTGCGTGTGTCTTTTCGTAACATCCGATGTACTCATTGTTATCTTCTATCCGCAGGTTGCATCATTGATAGCGCGGAAGAGGCGAGCTCGTTCGACGCGCGGCAATGTGTGGCCATGCTCGTTGACTCGGCGACGTTGTCGGCGACATGCATCCGATCCTACCTTCAGGAGATATCGCCCACGGAAGTAATTCCCAGCGACCTCGTCGAGGTGTGGAGGTACTTGGAGAAGGCGCCGTCGGTCGTTGAATTCATGACGCGATCGGAGTTTCGGTGTGGAGCGGCGACGGCGCTTAGCCTTGGGCTTGCTCATTTTCCAGAAGATTTCGATCTGGACGATGTGACGAGTGGCTACCCGTCGTCCACTGGCGAGGTGGAGATCTCCGAGGTGCTCAAGTTGACGGGTCGCACCGCGGTGTACTCCGAGCGCGTCTGGGCGATGGGTGATCTCCTTCCTTACCAGGAAACGGTCGTCGCGCCCAACGACCCCGAGCCGCAGCATCGGGACTTCAAGGTCGAGCAGCCCTTCCGCGCGGCGATGGCGGGTGAGCTGACGACGTACCCGTCAAACCCGTACACGCCGTTCGTCCGCAATCGCAAGGGTGCTGGCGAGTCGTCGTCGAAGCCTGCGGAGTAGAGTAGGTTGCCCTGGGGCGTTAATAACAGATCTGCCGTTTGGGCATATTTTGTATTCTAAGACAATTGCAACATGCTAGTAATGTGATATCATGTTTGTTGTGTGATTTTTCATGTGTTTTCCGATTGAGGTTTGAACGAGTCCCCGAGCGCGTCCGCCCTTTTGTGGGGTTTACCTCGTGTATGATGTGTTTGTGGTTTGTGAGTGTTTTGTTATTGTGGTCGACTCGCCCGGACTCGAAGAGCCAGTCACTAGGCGACTCCCTTGAGCGCTCTGTACTTCACTGTTTTCCCTTGCGTGAACGAGGTCGGATGGCCGAGTCCCCGAGCGTGGTACTTGGTTGTTCTAGGCGCGACTCGAGGGTGGGTGAGGACTTGGCTCGTTGGTTTGAGCGTATCACTCCTGCCTGGCCCGTTGGGTCAGTCGCATGGCGAGTCCTGGGCACGCTCTCATACTTGGCGTTTTCCCGAGCCGCTCGCGCTGAGCTAGTCGTTAGTCCCCGGGCGTGGTACGTGGCCGTTCGAGTCGCTATGTCGAGAATGCGGAGGATCGTGGTCGCTGTGAGAAGCGAAGGCAGTTGTCTTGGCTCGTAGAACCAGTCAGGCTAGGCGACTCCAATGGGGCTCCGGGTAGGCTTTTTTTCATGGACGATGCAAAACCTGAGGTTACCTAGTGCTTTTGCATCGCACTACTTGGCCGTGCCGATCGCTTTACCAAAGGTTGACTTCTGCGGTTAGCTTAACGCTGTTGTTACGAGTGCGAGTGGAACAAGACACGGAGAGTAGGCGCAATTTGCGGTAAACAATTCTTTTTATTTCATAGCGACTGGAGAGTACATATGTGGCGTTCTAGGAATAGAACTTCCGTAGGAGGTTTACATTCCATGGCCGTTTGACGTCGAGTTTGCCGTCTCCGCGGACGTCGATGAGGTAGTAGGCGTCGTTGCCGAGTACACGCCCGATGGCGAATGGTCCCTCCCATGGAGGGGAAAGCTTGTGCATGCCCTTCTTGTCCTGGATGAGGCGCAGCACCAGGTCGCCTTCTTGGAAGGTGCGAGTTTTCACCCGCCGGCTGTGGTAGCAGCGGAGTCCTTGTTGGTAGATGGCGGTGCGCGAGCGAGCTAGGTCGCGTGCCTCGTCGAGTTGATCGACTCCATCCTGTCGTGCGAATTCGTTCGCAGCCTCTGTGTAGTGGACGACCCTCGGAGAGTCGTGCTCGAGGTCGGTGGGCATGACTGCCTCGGCGCCGTACACCATGAAGAAGGGGGTGAATCCTGTCGACCTGTTAACCGAGGTGCGGATGCCCCAGATGACGGAGGGTAGCTCCTCGACCCAGCACCCGGCGGTGCGCTCGAGTGGTACTTGGAGTCGCGGCTTCAGGCCGTGGAGGATGCTTTGATTGGCCCGTTCCGCCTGGCCGTTGGATTCCGGGTGGGCGACCGATGCGAGGTCGAGCCGGATGTGGTGTTCCTCGCAGAATTCGGCCATGGATCCTTTGGCGAAGTTGGTGCCATTGTCTGTGATGATGTTGTTTGGGAACCCGTAGCGATATATGAGCTCGCGTAGGAATTTAGTGGCAGTCTTCCCATCGCATTTCCGGACTGGCTTGGCCTCCACCCACTTTGTGAACTTGTCGACCGCGACCAGGAGTGGGTGTAGCCGGAAGGGGCCTTCTTGAAGGGGCCTACCATGTCCATGCCCCATACGGTGAATGGCCAGGTGATGGGGATGGTCTTGAGCGCTAAGCTCGGCACGTGCGTCTGTTTGGCGTACTTCTGGCACCGGCGCACCGCTGGACAATGTCGACGGCATCGGCGTGTGCGGTGGGCCAGTAAAAGCCATGCCGCATAGCCTTGGCGACCAGAGAGCGGGCGCCGGTGTGGTGGCCGCAGTCACCGGAGTGGATGTCGTGGAGGATCTTGCGTCCTTCGGCGGGTTGGACGCAGCGTTGGAACACGCCGGTGACGCTGTGCTTGTGGAGCTCGCCGTCGATGATGGTGTAGGACTTGCATCAGCGTGCGATCATCCGAGCGTCCGTCTCGTCTGCCGGCAAGGCGCCGGCCTCCAGGTAAGCGATGTAGGGCTTGGTCCAGTCGTCTGGCTCGGTGACGAGTGCGACCAGGGTTGCCTCCGGTTGTAACGGGACTCCGATGTCGATCTCCCTCGGGGGAGAGACTGATGGCTTGGTGATTGTGTCGAGGAAGACGCCGGCGGGTGGTGCGAGTCGAGCCGACCCAATGCGAGAGAGTGCGTCGGCCTCCTCGTTCTTCCGCCTGTCGATCCACTCGACGGAGTAACCTGTGAAGTGTCCGCCCAGCTTGTCCACTGCTTGGCGGTACGCCGCCATGGTGGGGGAGACGGCGTCGCAGGTGCCAGCGACTTGCCCAGCGACGAGGTCGGAGTCTCCGTAGCAGCGTAGGCGGTTGACATTCATCTCCTTGGCTGCTTGCGTGCCGTGGAGTAAGGCCTCGTACTCGGCCATGTTGTTGGTGCAGGGTGTGAAGTCGAGGCAGAGGACGTAGCGGAGCTTGTCGCCCTTCGGTGAAGTTAGCACGATCCATGCGCCTACGCCGTCTGCGTTCTTGGAGCCGTCGAAGTGCAGGCTCCAGTAATGGAGGTATGGCAGCTTCTCTGGCTGCTGGGCCTCTTCCCAGTCGGCGATGAAGTCCGCTAGGGCCTGCGACTTGATCGCTTTTCGTGGCTCGTATTTGATGTTGTGGACGCCGATCTCGACGGCCCACTTGGCGACCCGCCCGGTCGCCTCGCGGTTGCGGATGATGTCCTGCAGTGGTGCTGAGGAGACGACCGTAATAGGGTGCTCCTGGAAGTAGTGCGGCAGGCGCCGCTGAGCTCTGAAGACCGCGTATACCAGCTTTTGGTAATGCGGGAATCGCTGGCGCGACTCGGTGAGGACCTCGCTGATGTAGTACACCGGTCGCTGTACTGGGCGCTCCTTTCCTTCCTCCGGTCGCTCGACGACCATGACGGCGCTGACGACGCGCTCGAAAGCCGCGACGTAAACCAGCATGGGTTCTTTGTCGGCGGGGGCGGCGAGTAGCAGTGCGGCGAGTAGCACCTTCTTGAGGTTGTGAAGCGCGTCATCCGCCTCCTTGTCCCACTGGAAGGTGGGGTTCTTGCGCATCAGGCGGTATAGGGGCATCGCCTTTTCGCCCAGGCGGGGGATGAAGCGACTGAGAGCCGCTACTCGTCCAGCCAGTTTCTGGGCGTCGCGCAGGCACTCGGGTTTGCCGAGCCGGGCGATCGTGTTGATCTTCGTGGGGTTCGCCTCGATCCCTCGCTTGGAGACGACGTACCCCAGTAGTTGTCCTGCTGGTATGCCGAAGGTGCATTTGCCTGGGTTAAGCTTTATCTTGTATTTTCAAAAGTTGGCAAATGTTTCCGCCAGGTCGGCGAGTTGGTCACCCTGGCGAGCGGACTTTACGACCACGTCATCGATGTAGACGTGGATGTTGCGGCCAATTTGGCTCATGAGGCACTCTTGCATGCACCGCTGGTAGGTCGCCCCGGGTTCTTGAGGCCGAAGGTCATGGCGGTGTAGCAGAAGGCTCCGAATGGCGTGATGAATGTCGTCTTCTCATCGTCCGCGACGGTCATTTTGATCTGGTTGTACCTAGAGTAGGCGTCGAGGAAACATAGAGACTCCGAGCCCGCGGTGGAATCGATTATTTGGTCGATCCGCGGGAGGACGAACTGCTCCTTTGGGCAGGCGCTGTTCAAGTTTGTGTAGTCGATACACATCCTCCAGGTCCCGTTCTTCTTCTCAACCAGGACTGGGTTTGCCAGCCACTTGGAGTATTTGATTGGCTGGATGAAGCCTGCAGCGAGTAGACACTGCACCTCCTCGGCGATTGCTCGGCGGCGCTCTTCATTGAAGGGCCGCAGCGACTGTTTGACGGGTCGCACTTTGGGGTCGGTGTTTAGCTTGTGCTCAGCGAGCTCCCTAGGGACACCAGGCATGTCAGAAGGCTTCCATGCGAAGATGTCCCTGTTCTCACGGTGGAACTCGATGAGCGCGCCTTCCTAGGCTGGGCTCATGCCCGTCCCGATCGTCACCGTCTGGCTGGAGTCGCCTGGGACCAGCTCGACGGTGCGGGTGTGCGTCGTCGCCTCGAAGGTTGAGGTGTTTGCGCCCTCCGAGTTTGGCTTCTTGAGTATGGTGGGGTCGTCATTGTTGACCCCGCTCGCGTACTTGGCGAGCTCATCAGCGTGGTTGGTCTCTGCCGCGATGACGGCGTCAGCGAGTTCGGCTCCTTTGGCCTCGCACTCGGCGGCCATGTCGGGGTCGCCGTTGATGGTGATGACGCCGCACGGCCCAGGGAGTTTCATCGCGTTGTATGCGTAGTGGGGCGCTGCCATGAACTTGGAGAACGCCTGGCGCCCCAGGACGCAGTGGTAGGGGCTGTCAAAGGGCACCAGCTCGAAGACGGTCCTCTCGATGCGAAAGTTTGCTGGTGTGCCGAAGGTGACTGGAAGCGTGACCTTTCCGATCGGGTACGCCTTCCGACCGGGGACGATGCCATGGAACGTGGTGTGGGTCGTCTCGATCATCGACTGCAGGAGCCGTAGCCGCCTGAAGGTGTCCAGGTACAGGATGTTGATGGAGCTGCCACCGTCAATCAATGTCTTGGGGAGCCAGTAGTCGCCGACCTTAGGCTTGAACACCAGGGCGACTCGGCCTGGGTACTCGATGTGTGGCGAGTGGTCTTGGTGGCTCCAGGTGATGGGCTGCTCCGACCAGTTGAGGAACTGGGGAACGTCCACCTGAGCCACCGTGTTGACGGCGACGGCGCGGGCGATGACCTTCTTCTCACGCTTCGTGTTGAAGCCTGTGAAGGTATGGAGCGAGCGGGCCACTTTGCCTAATTTTCCGCCGTTTGGCGGGTCGTTGTCGGGGTCCTCCCGTGCTCGCCGTGCCTTCTCGATCTCCCTGAGGGTGTGGCAGTCGGCGGTTGTGTGCGTTGCGGGCTTCCCTTCCCTGCTATGAAAAGCACAAGGTTGGTTAAGGAGGGCCGCGAGGTCGAACCTTGGCTTGGCCTTGTAGTTCCACCGTCGCGGTGTTGTCCTCCGTCGCGGCGGAAGCTCTTGGGCTCGCGTTGTGCGTGCCCGGTGTTGGCGACGAAGTCGACTCGCCCGTCACTGTGGCGCTTGCCGGTGAGGCGAGTGTTGCTGTAGCGTAGGTCGGACCGTCGTCCGCTGTCGTTGCCGCTCGTGCGGCGTTGACCTCCCGACTCGTCGTCGGTTTCCTGGTTTGGATCTTCCTCCGCGTACCGTTTGGCGATCTCGAGGAGGTCCGGTATGTTGTCGAGTGTGCGAGAGTGTCGCTTGAGCTTGGCGACCAGAGGCTCGTAGCGGCACGAGGTCTTGAAGCAATGGATCGCGGTGTCCGGGTGGATGCCGACCGCGTTGTACCAGAGTTCTTGCCACCGTTGGACCCAGTTGCGGGTCGACTCGCGGGGTCCCTGGACGCATCGCTCCAGGTCCTCGATGGTGGTGGCGCGGGTGTAGGAGCACTCGAAGTGCCTGACGAAGGCGTCGCGCATCTCCTCCCAGGAGTCGATACTATCCTGGGGGAGGGTGTTGATCCACTGCCTGCACGTCCCCTCCATCATCAGGGGAAGGTAACGGGCGGCTAGCAGGTCGGTGTGGCCTGCGATCCCCATCGCCATGAGGTATGTATCGAGCCAGACGGCGGGGTCGTACGAGGGGTCGTACTTTTCTATCTCCTTCGGCGCCTTGAAGTTTGGCGGGTACTTCTTGCCTTGGATCATTGGTCTGAAGCACTTGGGGCCGAGTCGACTGAGCGACCCCATGGGCTCGCCGTCGCGGCGATTGGTTAGGGTGTATCGCAGGTTGTCGGGCTGGCGTGCGCGCCAGCTTTGGTTGTTGATGATGTGGGTGCGGGTGTCGATGGGTTGACCGTTGGCGGCAACGAAGTTGGTCGCTGGCCTGGGGTCGTTGGTGGAGAGTGCCGCGTTCGCGGGTCGGTGTTGGAGCTGTAGTGGCTCTGGTGGCGGGCAGTTGAGGGTGTTTGCCGCCATTGGGCGGCCGCTTGAGGCCGCTCTGCTTCCCGAAGAACGCGAGTATACTCGACCCTGCGAGTCGGCGCCCGCGTTTTGCTGCTCGACGGCCTTTGCGAGCAGGGCCCTGACGTACTGGATCTCTAGGGCGCCGTCGCCGGTAGCCGTGATGTTGTCGGCTGCTGCTCGGCCTGCCACGAGGTTGTCCATCGGGGTGGAGAACTGTGGGAGGCCGTTTGCATCTCGCTCCCGTGAGGAGACTACTATCCGCGGCTGGTCCCTGGGAGGTGTGCGGTTGGGTGGAGGTGGGGCGCCCATCGCCGTCGACCCTGGCGGGGGTCGGGCGCTTCCTCATGGTGGCGCGTTCTCGCAGATCGCGCGCTCGGCCGCACGGGCCGGGTCATTTTCGTCGTCGAAGTTAAGGGCGCGCCCCTGAACGGTGGGGTTCAGGCGCGACCTGATCCGCTGCTGGTGGTAGCGCGATAGCTCCTGCGCCGTCACCTGCTCGAGGCGAAATTTTTCGCGCTCGGCTTGCTCCTTGCGCACTGCCTCCGCTAGTTTCAGGCGGAGTTCCTCGACCTCCGTTGCCGTGGCGTTAGGAGGGATTGGGGTTGAGAAGGGGTCCTCCGGCAGCTCGGTGCCTGTCTCCATGTAGGTCGCGGCGTGGTGACCGGTGCCGTCACGGAGGTCGGCGGAGTTTTCCGACCTGGAGTCGAAGTCGAATATCCCGAGGAGGGAGGGGTCCTCGAAGTCTCCCACGTTGGAGACCTGGGTGATGGAGCCTGCGGGTGAATCCGCGGTGATGGATCCGGCGAGTGACGCCGGGGTCAACGAGTCGGCGTCGTCGTTGAGGGCCGCGTCTTCTGCAACCGCTGAGTTTTCGGCCACGTTGCTGCGGGCCGAGTTGTACTCAGAGGCGAGGCGATGGATCCTGCGGATCTGGCTCTCGGAGAGCCGATCGCGTGGCGGCGACTCGCGGATGCGAGCCGAGTCCTCCGAGACGATGACGTCGGTGAGGCCGACGAAGAGGCTGATCGTGCCGACCGGCAGGATCACGCTGTGCGTGACAGGTCACGCCACCGGGACGTAGCTGCTCGGCAAGATTTGGAGCATCTCGCCGATCGCTATCATGCAGCCGGTGGCGACCGTCTCGTTGATGGGAAGATTGGATCTCGCCGCAGAACACCGGTCGGACCGGCCAGGCCCCACGGTGGGCGCCACTGTCGTGGGAATTATCATGGCAGATGCTGCAATCGGCAGCGAGTAGTACAACGAGGGGCAAGGGCGGCCAGCCATCTGCGGTGCGAGATGAGGGCGGAGACACAGGGTTTTACCCAGGTTCGGCCCCCCGGAGGGTAAAGACCTACTCCTGCTAGATTGTATTATGATGGTGGTACAATGGGCGAGCTCGGTGGCTAGGCGGCGAGTCGCTTGGGTGTATGATGGAACGTATCTCTACACGCCCCGCAGGGAGGTTTATATAGGTTCACCTCCCCTAGGGTTTACATATCTCAACCGAATCAGTTAAGGCTTCGGTACTCGTTTGACCTAATCCGACTGGGCCTATCTACTCGCCTGGTCCTTCAGCTTCCAGTCGCTTGGATCCACACCGGGCCTTGATCCAGTCGCCGTCCTGCAGGCCCACTCGCCAGTTCTTGGGCCAGTCGGAAACGTCCTGCTGGGTATACCCTGGTAGGCACATCCCCATCATCTGTGGACATCTAGTGTTCCTGAGGTCCATTATATGATCCCATTCTCCATCCATCCGAGTTCTCAATAGGAAGTTCTGACTCAGAACCATCCTTTGAGCCCTGTGGTACAGCATATCGTATATCTATAGTAGGATCATGTGTAGGTTTAGGTCTTGGTGAGTAAGGATATGGTGTAAAGGATTCCGGATCTATAGGTATATCATTAAAGATAGGTGTTGCACTACTACTTGCTTCTTTATCTAACTGGGATGCTAACTGCTTCCTCCTTTCCGGATAAGTTAGATCCTCTAACATGTCATTTTTGTCTTCAACAATCACTTGATGAGTCTTATAAAAAGACGCAACGAGTGTCCGGTATCTGTCCATAAACTTGCAAGCTAACTTAGGATGCTTCTTAACCAAATTAAGATGATACGGTATAGGCTCTTAGTCTATAGAATCATGAGGTATCACAGAAAATGTGCTACCTTCTAGCTCCTTGGTTTTCTGCTCCCGGATATTAGCTATTGCCTCCACAACAGCAACATGATAGGCTGCTAAATGACTCCTACCTTCTCCTATGGGTAGATCGTGGTACAGTCCAAGCTTCTCTGGAAGTTGGATACTCACACGATACTTGGATAACATCCGGCCATCAAGATAAGTGATAGTGTTCACTGGGATTCTAGTTGGACAATTAAAAAGCTTTAAAAGTTGACGAAGTTGGTTTGTAAATGATCCTTGATAATCATCAAGAGTCTCCTCTTTCCTTACCAAAGTTTGTTTTGGAAACTTTGGTGCCATATCTCTGTATATCAAAAAGATAATTTTGATTAGTATCCAATAATGTATTGCATCATAACAAAGAATTATCGCACTAAAATATATAACGGAATATTCTCATTTGGATACCCATTATATTACTTTTAGAGAATTCTTTATCGTTGCCAAATCTCCTACAGGTAATACCCTTAACTAGGTTTCCAACCTAAGGTCAAAGCAATTTGCTCTGATACCAACTGCGGTGACCCAGCATAAAACTGCATGTGTAGTATACTATAGTCGTTGACATGACATCCACAGAACACCGTTCCGTAAATATCACATCCCTCAGAGTGGTACAACAGAAACATTGTGGGTCCATATTTCAAAGATACACACATTATTATTATTACAATACCGGAAGTTCAAGACTTCCAAAAGATCCAACTTACAAACCAAAATATAAGATGTTCGGCGGAAATTTAAAAGTAACAACTCCGACTAGTAGTGGGGCTCAACAACTTATTTTATAGAGTTCATGCTGCTCGGCTCCATTAGTTACTACTAACTAGACCCTTAAGTGGACTCGTTCTCATCGACACTGTAGAGGATCTCGTAGTCCACGCCTTCAACTCCTCCGGATAGATCAGGTTCCTCGTAGAACACGTCTTCTTGGCATTCAGCTGCATACATTGGCACGTCTTTGGAATCCTCAGAGTCTAAGCAAGGGATCAAACGAAAGGATGAGTAACAGCGTTACCCAACAAGTTCATTATATGCAAGGTGGGAAGTTTGATGCTCTAACTACCACCTCGGATTATAAATCCTTGGCACTATGCAGTTTTTGTAAATCTTTCTTCAAAGATTGATTTTATTCTAAAATACTATGACAATCAGCCTTCACAGGTTCCTTTCCTGCTGCGTTCGTATCTCCTTCCCGGAAAAGGGAGTAACAAGTTACAATTCTTACACTCTACAGAGGTGCGTTACTTTACCCATGAGAGATCAACTCCTTGTTGCACAACCGGGCGTACTTTCCCGTCCACAATTCCATGATGTGGGGCCCAGTAGTTGTTCCAAGCCAATCACTGCCCCCTTCACGACCCCGCATGCCTCCTTGGTGTACACCATGCCCACATAATGAATTACGGCAATGGTTTGTATAAACCGTTAGATGCCAGAACTATCGTGGGATGTTGAGGGTTCCCACCCATATGTTGCATATCCTCTACAAATTACCAATTAATATGCATGCTACGAGGATAACAGCCACAACCTGCACATCCGGCTTCATGCGAGAGGAAGAAGATACAACTGACTTCTCTGTCCCATTCCAAATCTCATGGCTAACGCATAATATACGGCGCTAGAATCACTGATGTGAGGGATTATTAAGTCCCTACTTGATCATCATTGTTGCAATTAGAACTCTAAGTTCTATTGCTCCATTATATCACCACTTAGGATGATATCTATAATTTCTTTATTTGTGAAAATAATATTTTCTTTCTTTATAGCATATATAATAACACACAATTTGCAAATACTTTGATAAAGACTCTTCAAAGCACATGAGCAAGTGATGAACTTGCCTTGTGATGGCAAGGTAGTGAAGTCTGATGCTTGCACTGGACCTTGAGCTTCTAGTTCTACAAAAACATCATTATTGCCCGGTAAGGACAATATTTAAAGAAGCAAAATGATTATGCAAGTAATGTCATGCATTATTTAATTTTATATGCATTTACCCCAAAAGTCCCTTTTTTAGTAATAAAGGATTTATAAATATTACTTTTTAATATTTTATAACATATATTGAATTATTTTATTTTATTTCCCTTTTATTTGATTTTTATTGATTTAATAATCCTTTAAGGAATTATCAATTATACATTAAAAATGGTGATTCAATATTTATTTAGTATTTTTCTAAAATACTAACATATTAATACATAATGAAAGTGAATTTTAATTAATTTTATCACCTTCCAATAATTATGTAAAATTCCATAAGGAATATATAATTTACAAAATTCCTAATAAAATTTACATGTCTAAAATTTTATACTTTTAATTTATTTGGGTAGTTTGGATTTTTGTGAATCCAAAAATATTTTATTTATATTTTTTGGACTTTTATTTTATTTTCTAGAATTTTATTAAGTCTAGGGGTATTTTGGTCTTTTTCTTTTTATTAAAACAGGCATGAAATTGTTTCTGGGCTGGTTATTCTTATTGGGCCCTGTTGGCCCACTAGTACTAGACAAAAGAGCCACCCCGAAGGGTCTGGCCCAGCTCGGCCCACTCCTCACTTCATCTCTCTCTCTCTCTCGAGTTCATCTTCTCCTCCTTTGACCCCGACCTTGTGGCCGGCGATGCCGCCACCGATGATTCCTGCTACCGTCGGCCGTTCTGGTCACCATCGTGGTGCATTAGGGGGTTGTCGACGATGCCCGTTCGTTCTATCCAATTGGATTCGAGCCTAGGGCTCTCCTGCGATGGATCAATGCCGTCCCGAACCCTAGGGTTTGGGGATTGGCATGGATTCAAGTGCGACTGTGGTCGTCGTTCGTTGAGGTGATGCTCTGCACCTCCAGGCGTTGCCGTGGCGTCGTGTGGGTTGCAGCGCCCCCTCTGGGGTGCTCCCCGTGCCGCCATGGCCGTTGGCCCCCTGCTTCCTCTTCTATCCTTCAGCGAGGACCTACGGTGAGTTTGATTCCCCTATCCTGGTGCTCTCTGTGTTTGCCTATACGATGCTAAATGTTAGAAGTGTCCTCTCTGGCTACTATCTGATTCAGATTAGGATGATTATCCCTTTTGGGTTCCCGTGATGTGCTTGTTCATGTACTGGATGAATTGATTCATGTTTGGATGGTCTATACACATGCTAAATGCTTATTGGCCTGAGGCTAGTTGCTTAAAATGTTATATGATGTTTCTGGTGGCTTACTAGATGATTTGATGCTTGGATTGCATCTGATTCAGATGATCTGGTTGTATGGGAAACATGCTTGGTAAAGCCAATGATTTGATAGCTTTCCACTGTTTATTGGATTCATGGTCATGATTATGATAGGATACAGCTACTGTCTTAGTGTTGTTAGCTTGGGAATTAACATGTGGTCTGAGATCATCATGATCTCAAACAGTGAAGTGTAACATAAAAATATCCTAGTTATGATTCCTGTGTTAACAGGAAAATGATTAGTTAGTTGATTGTTTGAATCTATGATGATTTACTGTCTTTCCTGATTCATAATGGATTGTTCTTGTGACACCATCATGTATGGCACACAAGTTTGATTCTAAACCATGGATTTGGTTAGTTTATGTTTAAAACAATCTTGGCTTTGAAACATAAATAGAGATGCCCTTATCTGAATTCCGTATGACCAATGATGTTGGTCTGGGGCTTAGGGATTCAAATCTTATCTAATTGATTCATCTAGATAGTCCTGGTAGTGGTACCAGCTATGCTTATTGAATCATAGCTTGGAAAAATGATAGTGAGCTTGATCAAACTGTGGATCCCAAAGAATTGTTTCTAAGGTGCTACCCTTCTTTTAGGGATGTGCCTAGAAATAGATCATAGGTATATGTATGATTGAATTATAGAATATAGTTTGACAACCAGAGCAAGGATGTTGCTCTGAGCTCTCTAGTTGGATTCTGGTACTTTGATGTTTGCCTTTAGATTTTCAGAAATCCCTATGTTGGATTCACCCCACTTGGGTGTCTTCTGAGGGTTTGTTTTGTAAAACAACACATGCCTTTCTATAAATAAGATGATTAGATCATGTGAAAGTTTTATGAAACTCACCACAAAAGCTGATATTTGTGGAGTAAGTTGGTGATGATCTTGATCTGGTTTTGCTGGACTCCTGTGCTTGATCTGGAGCTAGCCTGCTCCTCCTAGCTCTTGGGCTTGGTCTTGCTGTCCACCTGATTCATCCCCCTCCTTATGTCACCATCCTGGTGATGTTTGGGTTAATCTGGGTGGTTGGTTTGGCTGTTGTTCTTGGTTTACTGGCTGTTCACCTGGCTGTGCTGTGGTGTGGTGTGGTGTAGTGTGGTGTAGTGTGGTGTAGTGATGCACTGAGGTGCTTCCCCATGGATGTGCTCTGGTTTTGTTTGATCTGGTTGTGCTTGTGAAGTCGACAACACACCCTTTGCATGCTTGTGTGTGTGCAGCCTGTGTGCCTGTTATGCACATATGGATAGGTTCAGAAAATTTGAACTTACTATTACCAATCTACTTTTTACCTTGGCTGGTGAATTGATCCCTTTTTGGCTGTCATCTTTCATATTGGTGAAACTTGCCCCTCCTTAACATTTCTCAATGATGAGATTGTCAAGTGCACCTCACTGACATATCTGAGAGAAATATCTACTAACACTAATCTTGTTTTATTTCTGTTTAATCTTTGTTTTGCAGGTTCAAAGATAAAGATGAAGATTTAGTTTAGGTTTTAGATATAGGATAGTTAGTGGATGTAATTTTCTTATTCCTTTGTAATTTTTTCTTTTATAGTTCTTGTAATCTTTATTTTATTCAATTCTAATAAAGATTATATCATTATTAATAAAGAATATTCTTATTCTCTATTCTGTTCTAATTTGTTTATGTCTTTATAATATGAAAATGAATTTCATAATTTCTATTGTTTTGAGATTTAAGTTATACTAGCTATATCTTAATTAATTTAAGATTCAAATCTTATATCTAAATCATTTAAATTATTATTCAAACACTTAAGTTTTTAAATTAAAACCCATTTCAAAACACATATACTTCTTTTAAGATCACATCAAAGTATATAACAATCCTCCTTTAAGTCTAAACCTAATCTTAAAGTAAGAAAGAAACATTGATCACTTAAGGTTTTATTTGGCGAAAAAATTTACCCACCTTTTAACAAATAGAGGCATGCAACAATACATAATCCTAAATCTACCCTTCGTTAGGTTCCTAAATGCTAGGATGTTACACTCTCTCATAAACTAGTTCGTTGATTAACAAGATGATCACAATTTCCTGATCATAGATATTTGATGTTGTTAATAACGAGATCACAACATTAGTGTAATGGTGTGATGAACATTCATCCGAAGTATAGCATTACTATCAAAGTCATTGAGTTTATATTGCTATAAACAACTTATGAAGTAATCCTAATTCTTAGACCATGAGATCATGCCAATCACTAACACCGGAAAAGTTTCTTGTTGACATCAAACATCACACCGTAACTGGGTGATTATAAAGATGGCTTCAAAGCTACTAAAGTGTTATGTTGAGAATCATGGATCAAGAGTGGAATTTTTTCATCCTGATGACGGATAGATATACTCTGGGCCCTCTCGGTGATATCACATTTGTTAGCTTGCAAGCAAGTGATTTGATCACTAGAATGTTATATCACGGGAACGAGAAAAGAGTGCATGTCAGTAACAAGATCAAACTAGGTATGGAGATACCGATGATCGAATCTCGGACATGTAATATATCGTGAAACAAAGGGATTAAGATACAAGCATAAAAGGTTTCGATGATCACAGGAAAGTCATCGTTGAATGTGTGGGAGTCAGTATGGATCTCCAGGTCCCGCTACTAATTATTGATCGGAGAAGGATCTCAATCATGTCCGCATTATTCGCAAACCATAGGGTGACACACTTAAGGGACACTGACATCCAGTTGGAGCAAATGTTTCATGTCGAAAGAATAAACAAGTGCAGGAATTTATTTCATAAGATACCGAAACAGGTTTTCAGGTGAAATTGCATAAAGAGGTTATGCATGTGAAATAGAATTCTAGCAATGGGTTATATGTGAATGTTTGTCATTAAAGTAAATGATAAAATTCTGAATAAATAAAAGAGTTTTATTTAATGAGAGTTTGCATTAAATTTGGTGGAAATTTAATAGCAAGTTTGAGTGGGATTTTGAGTGGAGGGATTTGAATGGATTTCTGTGAGTGGAGTATCCACCCACATGAATGAAGGAGGGCAGGGGCAGCCCCCATGGCCGGCGTCCACCCCCTTGGGTGCCCCCCTCCTCCTATAAAAGGCACCCCTCTCCCACTTCTCACTCACACCTCCTCGTGAAGGATCTCTCTCCCCCTCTAGAATTTATCCCCCATGGTCTCGGATTAGCGAGATACATGTTCCTGGTGTCTATTCGGCAAGAAAGGGTTGTGCTTCCGCTGCATCGCTAGAGCGAGGATGCGGAGGTTGCTCAGTGTCTTGTACGTGTGTGCGAGCACGGATGCGCTGCTGCTTTGTGGCGCTAGGACTTCCTCTCGATCTTGAGATCGGCAAGAGATCGTCTACATCAACCACGAGTTGAACTTGTTAAGCTTTATCGGTCTTCAAGGGTATGTTCTCTACGGATATACATCCTCCCGTTGTATCTAATAGATAGATCTTAGTACATAGTTCCCATCATAGGAAATTTTTTGTTTTCTATGCTGTGAACCCTACAGTTGTATCAGAGTCGGATCTATGCATAGATGCTTTACACGGGTAGTACACATATGAGTATGTGGGCGATGATGATCATGTTGTTGCTCCTTAGTTGTAATTTTGGATTGGTTGCATAGTGGGATGAAGCGGCCCGTACAAACTTTACATGTCCTCGCTCATGAGACCTGTTCCACGCTTGACATGCAACTAGTTTGCATAAGTGGCTAGCGGGTGTCTGTCTCTCCTACTATAGTCAATATATATTTTGCAACTAGTTATCAACAATTTGGTTATCCTCATTGTGGTTCATGTTTGTAGGTAAGAACGGTTCTATCTTCGAAAGCCCTAAGCCACGTAAAACTTGCAATGGATAAATTAGAGGCGTCTAGTTTAGATTGTTGCTGGGCTAGTGTCATGATATGGTGATGTTGTAAGTAGAAGTATGAGATGATACTCTTACAACACACATAGCGTGTAAACTCCATAGACCTTGGACTTACACATAAAGGTATGATAGTGATCATACCACGATGCACATGATAGAGATCATATGCGGGAACCATATCATTTCACTAATAAACATGTGATGTTTGATAGCATCTTATATTGCTTGTTTAGCGCTTTGTTAGCATAATAAGATGATCCCTCATTTAAATATCAAGATAAGAATGTGTTCTTCCTTTAGTATGCACCGATTATGTTTTCGTTGCTCCAAGACATCACGTGATGATCGGGTGTTCTTGGATCCACGACCATATATCGGGTGTAAAACAGTTACACGCGCGAATACTAAGGTTCTAACTTGGCGAACCTAGCATGTACAGACATGGCCTCATAACACAGACCGAAAGGTTAAGCATGAGTCATATAGTATATATGATGCCACCATTTGATGCTCGCCTTTGAAGCTACACCGACTCACGTGATGATCGGACTTGGTGTAGTGGATTTGGTTCATGTAATCACTAAAAAGGCACGAGGGATGTCGTTTTCTGAGTGGGAGTTCATTCGTAATATGGATTAGTTGAACTCAATCAATCATAAACTTAGTCTAAACTTTACAAATTCTATTGTAGATGGCACCACCTGCTTTTAATTTCAATGTGTTCATGGAGAAAGAGAAACTTGCAACGAACGGTAGCAACTTTACCGAATGGGCCATGAATTTGAGGATTCTCCTCTCTGCGGCACAAAAGCAATATGTGCTAGAAGCTCCACTAGGCCCCCCACCTTTTGAGGATGCCCCTGACAAGGAGAAGAATGTCTATCAGACTCGTCAGGAGGACCACAACTTAGTTCATTGCGGCATATTGTATGGTCTAGAGCCGGAACTTCGAAAGAGTTTCGAAAACGGCAATGCATTTGATACAATGGGTGAGTTGAAAATGATTTTCGACACATATGCTGCTGTAGAGAGCTACAACGCTTCAGAAAAGTTCTTTAGTTGCATGAAGGAAGAGCACAACTCCGTTAGTGAGCATGTACTGAAGATGGCGGGTTACGCTGATAAGCTTGTGTCCTTGGGAATAACAATTACCATTGACTTAGGCATCCATCGTGTCCTGCAGTCTCTGCCACCTAGATATAAGAGCTTCGTGATGAACTATAATATGCAATGCATGAAGAAGTCTCTCCCCGAGCTTCTGTAATTGCTTAAAACTGCAGAAGTGGAGATCAAAAAGGAACATCAAGTGTTGATGATCAATAGGAACACTGGTTTCAAGAAAGACAAGAAGGGAAAACGGAAGGGAAGTAAGGGCGGCAAGCCGGTTTCCGTGCCTGAAAAGAAACCCCGAGTTGGACCTAAGTCTGATACCGAGTGCTACTATTGTAAGGGGACTGGCCACTGGAAGCGCAACTGCCCCAAGTATTTGGCAGACAAGAAGGCCGGCAAGGCAAACAAAGGTATATATGATATACATGTTATTGATGTGTACTTGACTAGTGCTCGCAGTAGCACCTGGGTATTTGATACTGGTTCAGTTGCTAATATTTATAACTCAAATCAGGGGATGTGGAACAAGCGACCGCTACCAAGGGGCGAGGTCAAGATGTGTGTCGGCAATGGATCAAGCGTTGATGTGATCGCTGTCGGAACACTACCTCTCCACTTGCCGTCGGGATTAGTAATAAACTTGAAGAATTGTTATCTGGTGCCAGAACTTAGCATGAACATTGTATCTGAATCGTGTTTAATGCGAAGTGGTTATTCATTTAAATCCGAGAATAATGGTTGTTCCATTTATATGAATGAAATATGGTAATGCACCGATGATGAATGGTTTATTTCTTTTGGATCTCAATAATAATGTTACACATATTCACAATGTTGATGCTCAAAGGATTAAACTTAATGATGATATATCTGCATATATGTGGCACTGCCGTCTAGGTCATATTGGCGTTAAACGCATGAAGAAGCTCCATTCGGATGGACTTTTGGAATCACTTGATTTTGAATCATTTGATACATGTGAGCCATGTCTTATGGGCAATATGACTAAAACGCCATTTTCCGGTTCAATGGAACGGGCGACAGATTTATTAGAAATCATACATTCTGATGTATGTGGTCCAATGAGTGTGTCGGTGCGAGGTGGATATCGTTATTTTGTTACTTTCACGGATGATTTGAGTAGATCCGGTTATATCTACTTGATGAAACACAAGTCTGAAACATTTGAAAAGTTCAAAGAATTTCAGAATGAAGTGGAAAATCATCGTAATAGAAAGATCAAATTTCTACGGTCCGACCGTGGAGGTGAGTATCTAAGTTACGAGTTTAGCACTCACATGAAAGAGTGTGGAATTGTTTCACAACTCACACCTGCCGGAACACCACAGCGAAATGGTGTGTCGGAACGTCGTAATCGTACTTTATTAGATATGGTTCAATCTATGATGTCTCTGACGGACTTGCCGTTGTCATTTTAGGGTTATGCACTAGAAACTGCTGCATTCACTTTAAATCGGGCACCATCTAAATCTGTTGAAAAGAAACCGTACGAATTATGGTTTGGAAACATACCTAAGCTGTCATTTCTTAAAGTTTGGGGATGCGATGTTTATGTGAAGAAACTTCAACCGGATAAACTCGAACCCAAAGCGTAAAAATGTGTCTTCATAGGATACCCTAAGGAAACAATTGGGTATTACTTCTATCATAGATCTGAGGGCAAGGTTTTTGTTGCCCAGAATGGATCCTTTCTAGAGAAAGAGTTTCTCATGAAAGGCGTGAGTAGTCGGAAAATAGAACTCGAAGAGGTTATTGAACCTTCTCTTCAAAGTATGGCGATTAGCGCAGCGCCGGAAGTTGTTCCGGAGTTGGCTTCACCAGTTGAAGAAGGAACTAATGTTAATGATCATGAAACTCCGAAAGAGAGTACTACCGAACCTTGCAGGTCTAGCAGGACGCATGCAGCTCCCGAGCTGTACGGAAATCCTGTCATGAATTTCATGGTTGATGAAAATGATGACCCTACGACGTATGAAGAAGCAATGATGAGCCCGGATTCTAACAAATGGTTAGAATCCATGAAATACGATATGGAATCCATGTATGAAAATCAAGTTTGGAACTTGGTGGAATTACCTCACGACCGAAAGGCCGTGGAGAACAAATGGATTTTCAAAAGGAAAACTGATGTTGATGGTAATGTAACCGTATATAAATCTCGACTTGTCGCAAAGGGGTTTCGACAAATTCAAGGAGTTGACTACGATGAGACATTCTCTCCCGTGGTGATGCTAAAGTCAGTTAGGATTATGTTAGCAATTGCTTGGTAAAGCCAATGATTTGATAGCTTTCCACTGTTTATTGGATTCATGGTCATGATTATGATAGGATACAACTACTGTCTTAGTGTTGTTAGCTTGGGAATTAACATGTGGTCTGAGATCATCATGATCTCAAACAGTGAAGTGTAACATAAAAATATCCTAGTTATGATTCCTGTGTTAACAGGAAAATGATTAGTTAGTTGATTGTCTGAATCTATGATGATTTATTGTCTTTCCTGATTCATAATGGATTGTTCTTGTGACACCATCATGTATGGCACACAAGTTTGATTCTAAACCATGGATTTGGTTAGTTTATGTTTAAAACAATCTTGGCTTTGAAACATAAATAGATCTGCTCTTATCTGAATTCCCTATGACCAATGATGTTGGTCTGAGGCTTAGGGATTCAAATCTTATCTAATTGATTCATCTAGATAGTCCTGGTAGTGGTACCAGCTATGCTTATTGAATCATAGCTTGGAAAAAATGATAGTGATCCTGATCAAACTATGGATCCCAAAGATTTGTTTCTAAGGTGCTACCCTTCTTTTAGGGATGTGCCTAGAAATAGATCATAGGTATATGTATGATTGAATTATAGAATATAGTTTGACAACCAGAGCAAGGATGTTGCTCTGAGCTCTAGTTGGATTCTGGTACTTTGATGTTTGCCTTTAGATTTTCAGAAATCCCTATGATGGATTCACCCCACTTGGGTGCCTTCTGAGGGTTTGTTTTGTAAAACAACACATGCCTTTCTGTAAATAAGATGATTAGATCATGTGAAAGTTTTATGAAACTCACCACAAAAGCTGATATTTGTGGAGTAAGTTGGTGATGATCTTGATCTGGTTTTGCTGGACTCCTGTGCTTGATCTGGAGCTAGCCTGCTCCTCCTAGCTCCTGGGCTTGGTCTTGCTGTCCACCTGATTCATCCCCCTCCTTATGTCACCATCCTGGTGATGTTTGGGTTAATCTGGGTGGTTGGTTTGGCTGCTGTTCTTGGTTTACTGGCTGTTCACCCTGGCTGTGCTGTGGTGTGGTGTGGTGTAGTGTGGTGTAGTGTGGTGTAGTGATGCACTGAGGTTCTTCCCCATGGCTATGCTCTGGTTTTGTTTGATCTGGTTGTGCTTGTGAAGTCGACAACACACCCTTTGCATGCTTGTGTGTGTGCAGCCTGTGTGCCTGCTATGCACATATGGATAGGTTCAAAAAATTTGAACTTACTATAACCAATCTACTTTTTACCTTGGCTGGTGAATTGATCCCTTTTTGGCTGTCATTTGCATTCTTGCTGGGAATTTATGAAAGATGAAATCTTTCATATTGGTGAAACTTGCCCCTCCTTAACATTTCTCAATGATGAGATTGTCAAGTGCACCTCACTGACATATCTGAGAGAAATATCTACTAACACTAATCTTGTTTTATTTCTATTTAATCTTTGTTTTGCAGGATCAAAGATAAAGATGAAGATTTAGTTTAGGTTTTAGATATAGGATAGTTAGTGGATGTAATTTTCTTATTCCTTTGTAATTTTTTCTTTTATAGTTCTTGTAATCTTTATTTTATTCAATTCTAATAAAGATTATATCATTATTAATAAAGAATATTCTTATTAAAATTCATAATTTCTATTGTTTTGAGATTTAAGTTATACTAGCTATATCTTAATTAATTTAAGATTCAAATCTTATATCTAAATCATTTAAATTATTATTAAAACACTTAAGTTTTTAAATTAAAACCCATTTCAAAACACATATACTTCTTTTAAGATCACATCAAAGTTTATAACAATCCTCCTTTAAGTCTAAACCTAATCTTAAAGTAAGAAAGAAACATTGATCACTTAAGGTTTTATTTGGCGAAAAAATTTACCCACCTTTTAACAAATAGATGCATGCAACAATACATAATCCTAAATCTACCCTTCGTTAGGTTCCTAAATACTGGGATGTTACACTCTCTCATAAACTAGTTCGTTGATTAACAAGATGATCATAGTTTCCTGATCATAGATATTTGATGTTGTTAATAACGAGATCACAACATTAGTGTAATGGTGTGATGAACATTCATCCGAAGTATAGCATTACTATCAAAGTCATTGAGTTTATATTGCTATAAACAACTTATGAAGTAATCCTAATTCTTAGACCATGAGATCATGCCAATCACTAACACCGGAAAAGTTTCTTGTTGACATCAAACATCACACCGTAACTGGGTGATTATAAAGATGGCTTCAAAGCTACTAAAGTGTTATGTTGAGAATCATGGATCAAGAGTGGAATTTTTTCATCCTGATGACGGATAGATATACTCTGGGCCCTCTCGGTGATATCACATTTGTTAGCTTGCAAGCAAGTGATTTGATCACTAGAATGTTATATCACGGGAACGAGAAAAGAGTGCATGTCAGTAACAAGATCAAACTAGGTATGGAGATACCGATGATCGAATCTCGGACATGTAATATATCGTGAAACAAAGGGATTAAGATACAAGCATAAAAGGTTTCGATGATCACAGGAAAGTCATCGTTGAATGTGTGGGAGTCAGTATGGATCTCCAGGTCCCGCTACTAATTATTGATCGGAGAAGGATCTCAATCATGTCCGCATTATTCGCAAACCATAGGGTGACACACTTAAGAGACACTGACATCCATTTGGAGCAAATTGTAGGGGTTCCCAATCTTAGATAAGATTGATCCCTCCTGTGTTTACAATGCTAGTCCCTGGATCAATAGCTAGCATCCACAGTTTAGATGTAACATCAAGAAACAAAGGTCATAATATAACTTTATAACCAGGAATAACATAAGTTTATTACATCAAACATAGCTCATTAGGCTATTACATTACATTGCAGCGGAATAAATATAGTCATGGGTCCTTCATCTTCAAAGTGCCACAGGCAGATGTTGGTTGTAGACTTTGTAATCCTAAACAATCAATCTTCACTAAAATCAATCAAACCTGCAACATACAAGTTACAGCCACAAAGGGTCAATACATTTGAATTGTATTGGCAAGTGATACTATGGTAGTATAGTGGAGTCTATCATCTATATGCATTTGGCTAAGTGGAGTTGAGGCTTGCATTGCTTAAAATAGATTTTTCTTATCATTTTGAAAATACTAAGTTTTTGCTTGACAAAATCATTTTTCTCAATCAAAGATTTCAAGATCCTTGTACCAAGCCATCTCTCCATCAATGATTGAAGAATTCAAACAACCCTTGTTCAAACCACAAGATTTTAATTTAGAAATTTGAATGATGAGATTCTTGATTGCTTCCATGTCTTGATGCTCAATTTGTCCTTTACCAGGGACATGGCTAAGTACTTAGATTTTACACTCTGCAGAGGTGGTGCACTTTCCCCACAAGACTGTTGCCTGTCAAAACTCACCGGCGGGCAGCGACGAGCAACACGAAGAGCCGGGAGGCTCCCAGGACTGCTGGTGGGCCCTGGTCCCTCGGGCAACGGCCCGCAAAGCTTCCGGCACGCACGCGTCCTGGCTTGGTTCGAGGGCGTGCCACCTGACCTATACCTGGTCAGGAAGGTGATGGATTGCTCCGATTGGTTTCCTGCATGGTAGACAAGTATACGTAAAATTCGAGCCGTGACCGGCTCCCAGGTTTCCCTGTAAATCGGCTTTCAGAGCCGATTATCCCATGGTTCTGCATTAGATCTATGATAACATGGGGTTTTGCTTGATCACTACAAGTCAAATCGATCTACGACAGTTTAGTGTTTTCACCACGTAACCGGAACGTCCTACACGTAATTGAGCCTGGTATATACGAAAGATAGTAGAAAACTAATCTTAGAGAAAGCCTAAAAACCAACATAAAGTCAATTCCCGGAACGTCCCCTCTAAGATCGATAAACCATATCTTACGTACTACTGGATCGTTCAACCCGTTTGCAAGGCCTAATCACGTATATATTAAACTAAACCTTGATGAACAAGGCACAACTATAACAGATCGAAACGGCTAAGCAGAGATCAAGCAAGATGCCACCTTCACACCCGGGAAAAGGTGCAAAGGCGGCGAGATAGCTAGAGGTAGCATAACTAAGCAATCATAGTAAAAAGTACCGATGCTAGCCCTAACAAATCTGTGATAAAAGTGCTACTCGCCATCAACAAGGCTTCAGTACGAGTAACACCGGATAACGCATAAGTAAATACTGCCTAGATCGCAAGATGCGATCTAGGCAGCATGGCACTTACCCGGGAAAAACCCTAGAAACAAGGGGTGGCGATGCGCCGAGATGTGTTTGTTGTGAACGTGATTGTCCTCCTTTTCGCGATAACCTTAGGTACATATTTATAGTCCGGAGACTCTCTACTTTTGGAATAACTCTACAACTCTATCTTTACCTAAACTGAAACGAAACCTACTATGATACAAGGTACACGGGCAATTTAGCCCAAATCTACGCACAAGGCCGATTAACAACACGCTGAATATACGTATCTTCTAAGCCCATCTTGATCACGGCCCAACTCCTCCTTTGGCAAAAATATGGTGATAACACATGCCCCCCTGGTTTTGGCAATAATAATTCCAAAACCACTCCGCTGACGTTTTTTCCTCGCCACCTCTTCTTTTTTTTTGTATCGGGTTGCGCGTTGACAGAACGCGTGGCAGAACAGGATCGTCACGCCACCCCTTCATCATGATGCCCTGTCTTCTCAACTCCTTCGTACTGCATGATTTGACGATTTTGGCAGTGCAATCTGGGAAACTGCTATGGCATTGAACCGTCTCTCCACTATTCCCCTTTATTTAAATTCGCCTGAACAGTTCGCAGTCCCCATCTTCCTCCCATAGCCAGAAAACCTTCCTTCTCCGCCGGAAAAAACCCTTTCTCTGCCATGGCCTCCTCTGCTTCCTCTGGTCTGTCCTCCCATGCCTCCAACAGCATCAGCGACCGAGAGCCGACGCCAGAACACCCACCCACGGCCGCATATAGTACCTTCGCCCCACGATGGTGGGACGAAAGGGACTGGGACTTTGCCGTCTGGTCGGAGGACGATGCGTCCCTGACGGACGGCGAGGAGAGCCTACAATTCCTTGTCGACGGGGAGCTGGAGGCGAAAAGCAGTGACGACGCTTGGTCTTGGGACGGCGTCGAGTCCTCCGACGAGGAGGGGGAATCGGAGGAGGATTCATCCTCCGATGAGTATCCGCCGACGAAGCGCTTCCGTGCCGGGTCAAGCGAGGATATCGAAGATGATGATGAAGACGATGAAGCCCCCGCTGGCTTCTTCAGCAGCAGCAGCAGTGGAGACGACGCCGGCAGCAGCGCCGAAGACAGCGAAGAAGACGGCGGCGACGACAGCGGCGACGATCTCGCCCTTTAGATTAGGAATCAGCAACAGTAGTAGTAGTAGTAGCAGGACCCCTTTTGTAATCGACCATCCTTTTGCAATCAATCATCTTTCAAATGAATGAGAATATGTTCCCCAAAGATTTTTCTTGTTTGCCCCTAATTTCGCCGATAGCCAAAATAGGCCGATGTTCCAAAAGGCGATGACACCGTATCGGCTCTCATCATACTGCACGCATACAGTTCACCAGGTCAAATCGCAAAGAGCCGATGACCACCCATCGGCTTCTCCGAAAACCAAAACGTTGACAGAGTCAAAAATCTGGTCGCATCTTTAGGCACATCAAACCGGCCACTTCTCGGTTTAAAACGGTAACCTGCGACCCTTTTCAAAACGGGCGACCTGTGTCCTTCTTCTTCAAAACGGGCGATCCAAATCTCCAACTGCCCATCGAAAAACGTGCCCTGAACGAACAAGTAGTGACCAGCAAGGATGATGATGACGAAGCTGAAATCGCCGAGTTAGACCATGTCCGTGCTAACGCCCTCCACGCCCTCGAGGCATTTCTTCAGTAGCTCGTATATGTAGGCTGGCATCTGTTTGTAACTTGTCAACCTCTAGAGTCGATGACCTTGCATCGGCTATATATATTTTTTTTTAATCGGCCGATTTTCAACATCGGCCCCCCACATTTTTACTATCGATCTTCTTACGTGTTTTACTTAGCCGATTTCATGTATCGGCCCCTCTAGTTTTACTGTCCAACATCCCACATGCTTGGGAAATATTTCTTGAGATGTTGACCGTTGACCGCCACTGGGAATTTCACGCCGTCCAGTTGCTCAAGCATGTACGCGTTCCCTCTTAAAACTTGGTCGACCCTGTACGGCCCGTGCCAATTTGGAGACCATTTACCATATGTTGCATCCTTAGTTCCCAAAGGCAACACAGCTTCCCATACCAGATCCCCAACGTGGAACTCCTTTGGCTTCACTTTTTTGTTGTATGCACGAGCTACTTTGGCCTTGTTCTCTTTAATTTTTTCAAGCGACCACAGCCTAAGCTCAGTCACATCTTCAACACTGTCACTCATCAAAGTTGCATATTCTTCAGCCGTCAGATCGTTCTGAAAGGTAACACGTCTCGATCCAGCCGTAATTTCCCAAGGCAACACGGCTTCTTGTCCATAGACCAGATGGTATGGCGAGGTTTTTATCGCTCCATGACATGACATGCGATAAGCCCATAAAGCCTCTGATAAAACCTCATGCCAACGTCTAGGGTGCTCATCGATTTTCCTCTTGATCAGCTTGATGAGGCTCTGGTTGGATGCTTCAGCTTGCCCATTTGCTTGAGCATAGTACGGAGATGATCGAATCAGCTTAATCCCTGTGTCCTCACAGAACTCTCTGAACTCGTGAGAAGTGAAAACCGAACCTCCATCGGTTGTGATAGTCTGAGGAATCCCAAACCTATGAATGACATGCTCTTTCACAAAATTGACAACATCTTTTGAACTTACTGACTTCATAGGGACGGCTTCCACCCATTTGGTGAAATAATCCGTGATGGCCAAGATCCACATGTGGCCTTTGCTTGACGGAGGATTGATCTTGCCGATCATATCCATGCCCCAACCTCGGAATGGCCAAGGCTTGATGATGGGATTCATTGCTGATGCGGGTACCATCTGGATTTTTCCAAATATCTGACATGCTTGACACCCTTTGTAGTACTTAAAGCAGTCCTCGAGCATGGTAGGCCAATAAAACCCTGATCGCCTGATCAACCACTTCATTTTATGAGCCGATTGGTGAGTCCCACAGGCGCCTTCGTGTACCTCGTGTAGGAACCGATTAGCCTCGGCTGTCCCCAGACATTTGAGCAATAATCCTTCCAGGGTCCTGTAAAACATGTCGTCCCCAATAAGCACATACTTCATGGCTTTGTACCTTATCCGTTTAGGTGCCCCCCGAGCCGAATCCTTCAAGTAATTGAAGATATCGGCTCTCCAGTCGTCAGCTTCCAGGAGCTGTACCTGAATATCGGCTCCCTCTGCTACCTCCTTGTAGCCTGAGGCCATCTGTGCAAGATCATTTGCCTCTACGTTCTGCGACCGCGGGATCCAGGTGAAGTTTACGTACCGGAACTGTGCCATCAGCTCACGGCAGTGCAACCATAATGGGAAGAGGGCCTCGCTCTCACACTTGTACTCCTCCGTGAGTTGGGAAATTACCAACTTGGAGTCTCCAAAAATTTCCACTGCTTCCGCTCCGGCTTCGAGGAGTAACTCCATTCCCTTGCGTATCGCCTCGTACTCGGCTACATTGTTGGTGCGAAGGGTAGACAATCTGATGGAGAAGGAAAATGTTGCCCCCCGGGGCGACACGAGCAAAATGCCGATGCCACAGCCATCGTCACAAACTGATCCATCGAAAAACATAGCCCACGCTCTTATGGACAGTGCTGCTATGTTAGTGTTGATCCTCTCAGCAATAAGATCAGCCAGCGCCTGCCCCTTCACTGCTTTCGCGGGTTGATACCGGATGTCAAACTCTGACAATGCAAACATCCATTTGCCCAATCGGCCTTTTAACATAGGAGCCGACAGCATGTGCTTTATGACGTCTGATTTGCATATGATGATGACCTCTACTGATAGCAAAATGTGGCGCAGCTTGGTGCATGTAAAAAACAGGCAGAGGCACAACTTATCGATATCGGGATACCTTGTCTCCGCGTCCAACATCCTTCTGCTTATGTAGAATACGACTCGCTCTAGCCCATCATACACTTGTACCACCACCGAGGCGATGGACGTGTCAGCCACTGAAAAGTAAATGTAGAACGGTCTGTCCGGCTGAGGTGGCACTAACACTGGCGGCTTTGTCAGATATTCTTTGATCTTGTCGAAGGCTCGTTGTTGTTCTGCCCCCCAGCGGAATTCCTCGTCAGATTTAATCTTCACGAGCCCCATGAACGGCTCTATCTTTCCTGAGAGATTAGAGATGAATCTTCTGACGAAGTTGATCTTGCCCATGAGAGACTGCAGTTCTTTCTTTGTGGTGGGTGGCTTCATTGTTCGCACTGCCTCCTGACTTTTCAGGCCAATCTCAATCCCTCGTTCATGGACCAAGAAACCCAAGAACTGACCGGCCGTTACCCCGAAGGCGCACTTCTTTGGGTTCATCCGTAGTCCGAATTTTCTCGTTCGGTCCAGGACGCGTTGCAGATCGCCCAAGTGTCCTTCTACTGAGGCAGACTTGACCACTACGTCATCGATATAAATTTCCACCAGCTTGCCGATCAGATCATGGAAAATATAGTTCATGGCTCTTTGGTACGTGGCACCAGCATTTTTCATCCCAAACGTCATGACAACGTATTCAAACAACCCCACCGAGCCTGGTACTCTGAACGCAGTCTTGTGTATGTCTTCGGGAGCCATAAAAATTTGGTTGTAACCGGCATTCCCATCCATAAAGCTCAAGATCTTATGGCCAGCCGCTGCGTTGATTAATGTTTCTGCTACCGGCATCGGATACTCATCCTTTGGGGTAGCTCTGTTGAGGTCTCGAAAATCTATGGCTACACGCCACCGGCCATCCTTTTTCTCCACAGGCACGATATTAGAAATCCATTCCGCATACCTGCAAGGCCTGATTAAATTGGCTGCCAACATTTTCTCGACCTCCTTCTTGACTTGTTCTAGAATTTCGGCCTTCATCTGCCGTGCCCGCTGCTGGAACGGCCGAAATCCTTTTTTAAGCGGGAGTCTATGCTCAATGATGCTCCTGTCTAACCCAGGCATCTCTGTGTAGTCCCAAGCGAAGCAGTCTGTATATTGTTTCAACAGGGCTATCATTGGATCCCGCTGCCTTGGATCTAACCTTTTGCTGATAAAAGTTGGTCGTGGCTTATCCCCAGGACCAATGTCGATTTCTTCTAGTTCATCAGCGGATGTGAACCCATACCCTAGCTTTCCGTCACCCGTCAAGTCGATGCTAAACACAGGGCAAGCAGTAGGTGAGGACAACAAAAATAATTTGGGCCGATTGCCTGAATCGGCCCCCTTTTTGATTGCGTTAGTCAAGGGTGGCTTACACCTTATTGTTTCACAATGGCAGGGCGTCTCCCTGCTACGACTACGTGATCTGCTTGTCGTATGATCGTTGCTTTTTATTTTTTGTGGCCGATCGCGAGGATCGGCCGTACCACGTATGATTGTGGACCTTTCTACTATACCAGGCCAGTGGATAAGACCAGCCTCACCCCGTTTTTTGTAGCTTCAATGCGCTCACAGCCGTCTAAACTGATTCCAGAGATCGGCTCTTGGTCTTCGGCTTCCCAGACGTTCATGCCAGCAATGGAAATCTCGATAGAATCGTCTGCATGGATGACCTCCACTTCATCTCCGTCCCACTGTATTAGACACTGGTGCATCGTGGATGGAATGCAGCAGTTAGCGTGGATCCAATCCCTTCCTAGCAAGATGGCGTAGGTACTTTTGCTGTCCACGACGAAAAATGATGTGGGTATGGTTTTCCTGCCCACCGTCAAATCCATGTTTAGTACGCCTTGCGTTTCCGAAGACTGACCGTTGAAGTCGCTTAACGTGACGTTGGTTTTGATCAGGTCCGCAGTGGAGCGTCCCAAACGTCGTAGCATGGAGTATGGCATGATGTTGACTGCCGCTCCGGTGTCCACCAACATTCTGCTGACGGGTTGCCCATTGATGTAGCCCCGCAGGTACAGAGCTTTCAGATGTTTGTAACCCTTCTCACGTGGCTTCTCAAAGATAACCGGCCGTGGACCGCAGTCAAACTGCGCCACTGGCAGCACATTGGTTCGTGGCGCGCAGAATTCTGCCGGAAGTACGAACACCATGTTTGTGCCAGCCGATGTCTGTGCATCGGCTTTTATTGGTTTGGGACGCCACTCCTTTCTTGTCGCGCGGCCCTCCGTCTCCGAAGTCTGCCTCACTTTGACGGCCAGATCAGGTCGTGCTTTCTTTAGAGCGTGGAGATACTGCGCTTCAGCTTCCTCTAAGTCACGCAGCCGTTGCACTCTACGCTTCTGGGTGTGTCTGAGTCCATCGGGGCACCACCTTGGACGGTGATACATGTCTTCTTCTTTGTCATCCCTTCGCCTCTCGAGGCCCTTTGCTCGAGCGGACTCCCTGGGGCGGCTCTGAGGTTGGAGAGGCCCTAGACGTTTGAACACTGATACTGGCCTCGTGCCCTCCTTTTGCTGTCCACATTCTGGGCAGTTGTCGACTGTAGGCAATCGGCTCATTCCCACGTCCCAGCAATGCTTGAAGAAGGGACAATCCCAATGTTTGTCTGCGCCTTCCTTTTCTTTGGACGGTCCCCTGGCGAGGTGCCCATATCCTTCATTGTATCCACCGTGCTGGCGCCGTTGATCATGCTGACGCTCATACTTGTTAAGGAGATGCGTGGAATGTGGCTTCTGATACCGCACCCTCCTCACCTGTTCCTCTGTTAAGTATCGCCCGTCATTGCGGCTGGGCCGGTCGCGTGGACCAGCCTTATCTCCTTCTTTGCCCCGAGAGTGACCACCTTCCTCCTTGTACGTGTCATGGTGGTACCCCGACCCAGCCATATTGACACCGAACGAAAAGTCCAGCTGACGCCTCGCGGAGCGACTGAGCTCTACCATGTTGACGCCGGGAAACGGGTTCGTGTCCACCTTCATGGCGAACTGCCCAAGGATTAGACGGCCTTGTTCTATCGCCATTTGGATTTGGCGACGCAGCTCTTTGCAATCATTGGTGGTGTGGGTGAACGAATGATGCCACTTGCAGTATGGTCTCCCGTTCATCTCCTGAGCCGTAGGGATTTTGTGGCCTTCGGGTAACCTTAGATGTTTCTCCTTCAGCAGTAAATCGAATATCTGCTCGGCTTTGCTCACATCGAAGTCGAACCCTTTCACAGGCCCTTGCTGTTTCACCCACTTGCAGGACACAGGGTCTGCCCCCCGAGCCCACTCAGCCACGGCCACCTCCTGGTCTTGTGTAGGATCATCTTCTTCTGTATCGACCAGGCTTATGGGGCGCTTGAACCTGTCTTGGTATAACTCAGGGTGGCGCTGTTCATACATCGTCAGTCTCTGGGCCATGTGCGCCAATGAGTTGTACTCCACTTGGAAAGCCAGATCCTTGATGGGTGCTAAGAGACCCAACACTGCCAGCTCGACTGCTTCCTTCTCAGTTAAACGAGCTGAGTAACATCTGTTCTTGATGGTCCTGAAGCGCTGGATGTATTCGGCTACAGTTTCTCCCCGCTTCTCTCGTACTTGCGACAGGTCTGCAATGCCAGCCTCAGTAGCCTCTGAATGGTACTGGATGTGGAACTGCTCTTCTAGTTGCTTCCAGGTGCGAATTGAATCAGGTGGCAGCGAGGTGTACCACCCAAAGGCTGGCCCTGTTAGGGATTGCGCAAAAAATCTCACGCGCATTTGATCCGATGCCGAAATCATGCCTAGCTGTGCCAGGTATCGGCTTATGTGCTCGATCGAGCTTGACCCTTCTGACCCGCTGAATCTTGAGAACTCAGGGAGCTTATATTTGGGTGGCAGCGGAATCAGATCAAACTCGTTGGGGTACGGCTTTGAATAGCTGATTGTCCTCCTCTTCGGCACGAAGCCGAACTGATCTCTCAGGATGGTACTAATTTGTTCCACTGTTTGAGCTGCAGGGGCTAGATTCTCATGACTCGTTCCAGTGGCATACTTGGCTAGCCACGCCTGTTTGTCAGCGTCCATCCCAGACATCATTGCTCCAGGAACGCCTGCTCCTGAAGATCCTGCCCCAGGAGCCCCTACCGCAGACACTCCTGCGGTTGCAATCTGGCTGGTGCGTGCCAGGTTATTGCAATCCGGCACGTAGGCGCATATATATCCGTGTGGGATCTCCTTGGGTGGCTCAAACAGGAATTGGCAATCGCCTGGGTCGCCTCCAGCCTTGTAGACGACGTATGCCGCTGATCCTGGCGGTTCCGGAGCTGCGAGTGTGAATGGCAGTTGCGGCCTGGTCTGGAGCGGTCTTTCTCCTTGGTGGGTCCCTAAAGTGGGCCCCGACGGAGAGTACTGATGTTTCATGATCTCCTGAACTACGCGAACCGCGACCCGCTCGAAAGCGTTCACCAGGCTCTCAGAGTGGCGGTGCAGAGAATGAGCCACCATGTAGTTGACCTCCTGTCGTAGAGCCCTGGTGCGCTCCTCCGAAGGAACAGACAGATCCACCTCATCGAGAGCACCCTCGGGAGAGAATCCCCTCCATTTGATGCCATGCGTACGGGTCCTCTCGAAAGAGCCGATGAGGTCGGCTTCGAAGAGCTCTCTGATCTCGTCATACTTCGCTTTGTGCTCAACAGGAAGCTCGTCGTACGTGACTGGTCTGTTCTCCATCGCAGCGTCGGATGTTGATGTAGACGTTGTTGAAGGTCCCACCGGGCGTGCCAGAATGTGTTGCCTATCAAAACTCACCGGCGGGCAGCGACGAGCAACACGAAGAGCCGGGAGGCTCCCAGGACTGCTGGTGGGCCCTGGTCCCTCGGGCAACGGCCCGCAAAGCTTCCGGCACGCACGCGTCCTGGCTTGGTTCGAGGGCGTGCCACCTGACCTATACCTGGTCAGGAAGGTGATGGATTGCTCCGATTGGTTTCCTGCATGGTAGACAAGTATACGTAAAATTCGAGCCGTGACCGGCTCCCAGGTTTCCCTGTAAATCGGCTTTCAGAGCCGATTATCCCATGGTTCTGCATTAGATCTATGATAACATGGGGTTTTGCTTGATCACTACAAGTCAAATCGATCTACGACAGTTTAGTGTTTTCACCACGTAACCGGAACGTCCTACACGTAATTGAGCCTGGTATATACGAAAGATAGTAGAAAACTAATCTTAGAGAAAGCCTAAAAACCAACATAAAGTCAATTCCCGGAACGTCCCCTCTAAGATCGATAAACCATATCTTACGTACTACTGGATCGTTCAACCCGTTTGCAAGGCCTAATCACGTAGATATTAAACTAAACCTTGATGAACAAGGCACAACTATAACAGATCGAAACGGCTAAGCAGAGATCAAGCAAGATGCCACCTTCACACCCGGGAAAAGGTGCAAAGGCGGCGAGATAGCTAGAGGTAGCATAACTAAGCAATCATAGTAAAAAGTACCGATGCTAGCCCTAACAAATCTGTGATAAAAGTGCTACTCGCCATCAACAAGGCTTCAGTACGAGTAACACCGGATAACGCATAAGTAAATACTGCCTAGATCGCAAGATGCGATCTAGGCAGCATGGCACTTACCCGAGAAAAACCCTAGAAACAAGGGGTGGCGTGTAGGGGTTCGTAGCATGGAAAACAAAAAATTTCTATCGCATACAAACAAACAAGCCAAGATCTATCTACTAGATTGTAGCAACGAGTCGATGGAATAACTTACCCTCGAAGATTCCAAAGCGGTTAACGAGAGCAGATTCTCGTGGGTGATGTAGTCGTACTCTTTCCGATCTCAAGATCGTGTAGACGATCCTTCCGGCGCCACGTTCCGGCAGCGCTCCCGCAGTCGGTCACACGTTCGGTACTCGACGAAGACCTTCCTCTCCCTTGTTCCAGCAGGCAGCGGAGGTTGTAGCACTCTCCTCGCAATTCCGGCAGCACAACGGCGTGGTACCGGAAGTATAGGGGAGATCCCGCAGGGCTTCGCCTTAAGCCCGTGCGAGTATGGTGAAGTATGAGAGAGGCTATTAGTGGTCTAGTAATTAGACACACCAATTAGAAGGCTCTAAACCAATTAGAAGGCTCTAAACTGCTGGCTAAAGCAATTAGAAGCTCTAAACCAAAACGGCTCTAAACCGGAGGTAGAAGATAGGAACTTGTGTGTACTAGGAGGGGAGCCCTGCCCCTCCTTATATAGATGGGAGGGTCTTGGCGCGCCAGGGGAGGGAGGGAGTCCCTCCCCAACTCGGCCTAGGGCTGGCCGCCGGCTTGGAGGAGAGAAACTCCTCCTCCAAGTCGGTTCCAACTCCTCCTCCAAGTCGGTTCCAACTCCTCTTGCTTGTTTCCCACAGTTTCTTGTTTTGACCGTTTGACTTTCAAACTGGACATTTGACTTTTCTGTTTTAGGATTCAATTTAATCCTTTATTTGGGACAGCAAGAACACTTAGTACATGATGCAATCATTCCAATATGTAATGATACATTCATGTACCCCTCCCCCCCCCCCCCCCCGGAGTGCCGGACATTCCGGAACCTTCTAGAACATTCCCGATGAAAACACCGGAATCATTCCGCAACTCCGAAACGGGACTTTCCTTATATGAATCTTATTCTTCGGACCATTCCGGATCACCTCGTGATATCCCGGATCCCATCCGAGACTCCGAACAACATTCGGTCTCTTTCTCATAATACCATAACTACTCAAACAACATCGAATCCTTAAGTGTGTCTCCCTACGGTTCGTGAATTATGCGGACATGATCGAGACACTTCTCCGAACAATAACCAATAGAGGAATCTGGAAATTCATATGGCTCCCACATATTTCTACGATTACTTTGCGATCGAATGAACCACTTACATACGATACCAATTTCCCTTTGTCTCACGATACTTTACTTATCCGAGGTTATGATCGTCGGTATCTCTACATACCTAGTTCAACCTCGTTACCGATAAGTACTCTTTTCTCGTTCCCGTGATATGTGATCCCTTGTGAGCCAGTCACATGCTTGCAAGCTAATTGGATGACATTACACCGAGAGGGCCCAGAGTATATCTATCCGTCATATGGATGGACAAATCCCACTCTTGATCCATGTGTTTCAACCAATACTTTCCGAACACTCAATGCCACCTTTATAGCCACCCAGTTACGGTGTGGTGTTTGATGTCATCAAAGCATCCATCCGGTAAAGGTGATATGCATGATCTCATGGTCGAAGGAATTAGGTTACTATGTATCAGAAAGCATATAGCAATTGAACTATTGAGATGACTTGATCTTTATGCTACGCTTATCTATAGGAGTATGTCCATCACATCATTCTCCTAATGATATGATCCTGTTGTTAATAACATCTCTATGTTCATGATCAGGAAACCATGATCATATATTAACCAACAAGCTAGTTTAACAAGAGGCTTTACTAGGGACTCTTATTTTAGTTTACAAATCACACAAGTATTAATGTTTCCGGTTAATACAATTATAGCATGGTATGTAAACATTTATCATAAGTACGAAGATATGATAATAACCCACTTTATTATTGCCTCTTGGGCATATCTCCAACAGTCTCCCACTTGCACTAGAGTCAATAATCTAGTTTCAAACCTTTGTGTATATAACACCTATGGCTTTCCGGTGTTGTATGTACACGCTTGCTAGTGGTCAACTGATCTCCGGATCTGACACTTCCAGGTGCGTGTGTAATTGCATGTATTTGCGTCTCTACGCATCACTCATTCTCTAATGAGATGGCTTCGTATAAATTTGGTCCTTTGGTGTGACCTTTAGTTCTTTGGGGTTAAAACATGTTGATAATATTGTCGTACAATATATCTTCATAGTATTATCCCACAGTGAACTACACCTAGTTTGATAACAAACTACTTGACACAAATGCCCTCTTTTGCTGCTAAAATAGCAGTCATATACTTAGCCTTTTGTTGTAGTATCTGTCATAATGTCTTAACTTTGGAACTCATCCAAATCCATTATGGAACTCACTTTCCATTATATTGTGCCACCCCTTAGTTTAGATTGAGATAAACTTAATTTGTACTTTGTGACAAAACTAGTATCAATGTAGTACTTTTACAATGAACTAACCATCTATTTGTCACTTATACAAATATTATACTCTTAGTTCTTCCAAAAGATCATAAGAATATCCTTACTATTGTCCAATGATCATCTTACGAATCATTCTGGTATATGCTCACAACATTTAGAGCATAGGACATATCTGGATTTGTACATATCACAGTATGATTGATATAAATACTCTTTGTGATTTCATACATCAAGTATCAATCTATACTTGATTATTTGTTTCACTTTACCAAATGTCAATACACTTGAATATATCATCAACATTGAACTCATTCAATCCTTTCTGTGCGACAAGAACCTCTCTTGTAGTTTCTATATTGAACTCATTCAATATCTTGTCTATGTACTTCTGGCACAACCATATTAGCGTCTATTGATGCCAAATATTTGGGTTTTGCCTAAGTCTTTCATCAGGATGAAATTCTTAATATGTGTTAATAAAAGATACATTATTTCCAATCAACAATATGTCTTCCACATAATGTATTAGAAACATGTCTTAGCGCTCCCACTTAATTTCTTGCAAATGCAAGTATCTTCATTGTATCTAATGAACTTTTAAACTCCTTTAACAGTTTCATCATAGTGAAGATTCCAACTCCGCAATGCTCACTTCAACCATTGAAGTTTACATATGCTTTTAGCATCCTTTGAATTAACAAAACCCTATGGACCTGTTATGCACATGTCCTAGGTAACGATTCTATTAGAAGAACTTGTTTTGTTTATTCAACTACCATATAACAAATTATATGTAGTGTTTGCTACATTAATCCGTCTAGACTAAATATCACTATGAAAGATCAAATCTTGTCATAGTCAACCTTTGAACATTGTTGTGAACTCTTTCCCAACATGTCAACTATTTCATAGATGTGAAACATCCATGTCTATTTATTTATAGATCCAAACACAACTGTAAGGTCTTACACCTTTCTTGAGGATCTTTCAAGTTCAAAACTTGATTTCTCGTGTATGGAACTATCACGGATTTTTATGGCTTCAAGCCATTTGACGGAGTCAGGGCCCATCATCGCTTCTTTGCATGTAGTCGGCTCATTATTCTCAAATAATGATTCAACCCTCAAATCTTGGTATTTGATTGTTTACTCGACCTACTTGTTTTAATAGAAACTTTGACTATTGTAACCACAACCTTTGAGGCACGTAAGCCATGAGCATTGTTGCTGCCTCCGGAACACTTTTCGGCACTGCGCAACTTTGATCATATAGCTAAGGTTCCTTTAACCTTATCAAAGTTCTATTGTCCTCCCACTTAACTTTTCACGAAAAATTCCTTCTCAAAGAAACTTGACGTTCTAAGCGACAAACACTTTTGTCTCCGGTGTTATGGAGGAATACTTTAACAAAGACAGATCCATCCGACTTTGGTTGCAAACATCTTTTCTTATGTATAGCATACCAATGTTTAAGAAAGGACTACTTGGGTTTAATCCCAAACCATAACCTTATATGGTGTCATTTCAACGGATTATGATGAAGCTCTTTTCAGTGGAAAAACGGTAATCTCTAAAGCTTTTAATCTTTAAAATACAATGGCAATTTTATGAATTACACCTTTGATCTCACCATGTCAAACAAGGTTTAATTACATATCTCGAATGCTCCATACTCTTATGGTGTTTTGGGAAATGCAAATCCACGGAACGATTCCTTAAATCTTAGGTATCATGCTAAACTCTGTAACTCAAATATCTTCCTTTATGATCTTTATCATAAACTGTTTATATTCTTGTTACAATGATTTTGCACTTCATCTTGAAAGTCTTTGAACTTTTCAAATGTTTCATACTTCATCCTTATTAAGTAAATATTCATATATTCACTCAAATTTTCGGAGAAAGCATATGAAGTTGAAATCCATCGCTCTTGACTACACATAATGGACTTCGTACAACAATATGCACAAATTCCAATAAGCTAGTCTTTCGTTCCCTTTTGGCCTATGAACGAAGTTTTAATTATCTCTAGGAAAGTTTCACAAGCGTCATTTGATCAAAATCAAAAGACTCCAAAATTCCATACATATGGAGTTTCTTCATGTTTTCTTTCCAATATAATTTAAACGGCGATGCCACTTCCTAAGTGATCTTTCAATCAATTTGTCTTTCGACATCTTTAGCATTAGCTTTATGGATGTGATTTTTTCCAACGAGATTTGTGAATCATCCATATTTTATGGATTACGGCAATTATTTGAACAACCCTTTTGTTCTCATAACACCTGATAAAACAAATCTTGAAGGCAAGCTTTGATGTTTAACGAGCAACACAATAACCCTTTATTTGTTCTCGATGAACATCATCACATATTCTTTTGCTAATTACTTAGGCCACTATAGTTCATGAATTCTGTTGTTTTGTATGACGATTCATACCAACAAATTCAGTATCAAATACTTAAGAACCACATTGTTTAATAAGCAAAGAATATAGCCATAACATGTATATCATCTATATACTTAAACTGAACAATTCTAGTCTTTTCTTCTCTGCCATATTTTTATGAGATTCTCTTTCAGTATTTCCTTTTCTGTTTGAAAGAATCTATCAATATCAATAGTGGAGTCATACATATGACACATAGTCCAAAGTGTGTATAGTTAAATACCAATGTCTTTGGACTTGCACTTTGAAGTAGATCACCATCATCAAATGTTTGGTGTTCTTTCAAATTCCTTTCTTTAGTAATCTCTTGGTGTAGTAAACATTTTACCTACATCAAATATTCACCCTTATCATGGATTTATCCATGATCAAGTTACTTTTAGCTTGTAACGGTGAATCACGAGTATAATGTTGCTATCCAAAACCTTTTGGAGGATTAGGACAACAAGTGTCTACAATCCTTTGCAAATTCTCATCAAAATATGAGAACATGAACTTTGCCATATTATACTCTATCATGTTGCAACCAAAACTTCGTTTCGAATATCACAATATCTTCCACACATCATGGTTTCTGAAACAACTCTTTCAGATCCTTAGATAACCTTGATATTAGGAGAATCCTTTGAATATCAAGAATCATGGAGACAAACATGATACTTATATACTAACATTGGAATTGTTACTCTTGATTTTAATACCAATTATTAAACTTCATGGAGTAACCGGAACTTACTGAAAGTTTGCAATAGGACTTTTAAACTTTAGATTAACACTTCAAAAACAATACGATACCAGTTCGTAAAGTAACTAACCAGAATTCTATAGTTCTATCATCTCAATTATAACTAAGCGCAAGGTGGTAAACGGATGCCAATGACTACAACAACTATGCAAATTCACTTTGATTCAGTTTATGATAAATTGAGTTCTAATTAATAATTAAATTAGTCTAGGTGAACTCCCACTCAAAACAATATCCCTCACATTGTTTTAGTGATCACACGAACCAAATCCACCACATCAAAACCGATCATCACGAGAGTTGATATAGCTTCAATGGCGAACAATCAACATGTTCATCATATCTACTATATGACTCATGCTCTACCTTTCGGTAATCCGTGTTCCTGAGGCCATGTATGTACATGCTAGGCTCGTCAAGATCAAACCTTAGTTTCCGCATGAGCAAATCTGGCTTGCTCACGTTGTATACACTTGTAGAATCTAACACACCCGATCATCACGTGGTTCTTCGAAACAACAAGCTTTAGCAACGGTGCTAACTAAGGGTGAACACTCTATGACTTGAAATTCATGTGCATGAGGGATCATCTTATAATGCTACCGTCGTCTACTAAGCAATACAAGATGCATAAAGGATTAACATCACATGCAATTCATAATATGTGATATGATATGGCCTTTCTTCTTTTGTGCTTCCGATCTCCATCTTATAGCACGAACATGATCTCCATCATCACCGGCATTGCATCAAGGTCAATGACGCTGCTCCATGGTTGTCGTCCACCGGCTTCAACTATTACAACTACTTTGAATAGACACGCGGGTCTTAACAGAAATTAAAGACAACCATATGGCTCCTGTCGGTTGCCGACTTACAATAAGGAACATTGCATACATCATATATAATCACAATCATGGCCATATCACATCACTGCACACCCCTGCAAAACAAAGTTAGATGCCTCTACTTTCTTTGCATATTTTACGTGGTTTGGGGCTTTCAATAAGTGTCGTTCTAACTTACGAACAAGAACCACAACATTGATACTAGTATTGTTAATCACCCGTTGTAAATTGGATCTTAACTATGCTAGGAGAAACAGGCACCCGCAAAGCCACTTATGCAATACAAGTTGCATGTCAAGTGTGGAGCAAGTCTCATGAACGATGTCATGTAAGGTTAGCCCGGGCTGCTTCATCCCAACATACCGCAAGATGCAAAGTACACAAGAAGCAATCGACAATAAAAGCATCAACGCCCAAAATGACCATTGTGTTCTACTCGTGCAACAGATCTACATATAGACACGGCTCTGATACCACTGTAGGGGTTCGTAGCATGGAAAACAAAAATTTTCTATCGCATACAAACAAACAAGCCAAGATCTATCTACTAGATTGTAGCAACGAGTCGATGGAATAACTTACCCTCGAAGATTCCAAAGCGGTTAACGAGAGCAGATTCTCGTGGGTGATGTAGTCGTACTCTTTCCGATCTCAAGATCGTGTAGACGATCCTTCCGGCGCCACGTTCCGGCAGCGCTCCCGCAGTCGGTCACACGTTCGGTACTCGACGAAGACCTTCCTCTCCCTTGTTCCAGCAGGCAGCGGAGGTTGTAGCACTCTCCTCGCAATTCCGGCAGCACAACGGCGTGGTACCGGAAGTAGAGGGGAGATCCCGCAGGGCTTCGCCTTAAGCCGGTGCGAGTATGGTGAAGTATGATAGAGGCTATTAGTGGTCTAGTAATTAGACACACCAATTAGAAGGCTCTAAACCAATTAGAAGGCTCTAAACTGCTGGCTAAAGCAATTAGAAGCTCTAAACCAAAACGGCTCTAAACCGGAGGTAGAAGATAGGAACTTGTGTGTACTAGGAGGGGAGCCCTGCCCCTCCTTATATAGATGGGAGGGTCTTGGCGCGCCAGGGGAGGGAGGGAGTCCCTCCCCAACTCGGCCTAGGGCTGGCCGCCGGCTTGGAGGAGAGAAACTCCTCCTCCAAGTCGGTTCCAACTCCTCTTGCTTGTTTCCCACAGTTTCTTGTTTTGACCGTTTGACTTTCAAACTGGACATTTGACTTTTCTGTTTTAGGATTCAATTTAATCCTTTATTTGGGACAGCAAGAACACTTAGTACATGATGCAATCATTCCAATATGTAATGACACATTCATGTACCCCTCCCCCCCCCCCCCCCCCGGAGTGCCGGACATTCCGGAACCTTCTAGAACATTCCCGATGAAAACACCGGAATCATTCCGCAACTCCGAAACGGGACTTTCCTTATATGAATCTTATTCTTCGGACCATTCCGGATCACCTCGTGATATCCCGGATCCCATCCGAGACTCCGAACAACATTCGGTCTCTTTATCATAATACCATAACTACTCAAACAACATCGAATCCTTAAGTGTGTCTCCCTACGGTTCGTGAATTATGCGGACATGATCGAGACACTTCTCCGGACTATTCCGGATCTCCTCGTGATATCCCGAATCCCATCCGAGACTCCAAACAACATTCGGTCTCTTTCTCATCATTCCATAACTACTCAAACAACGTCGAATCCTTAAGTGTGTCTCCCTACGGTTCGTGAATTATGCGGACATGATCGAGACACTTCTCCGATAAATAACCAATAGAGGAATCTGGAAATTCATATGGCTCCCACATATTTCTACGATTACTTTGCGATCGAATGAACCACTTACATACGATACCAATTTCCCTTTGTCTCACGATAGTTTACTTATCTGAGGTTATGATCGTCGGTATCTCTGCATACCTAGTTCAACCTCGTTACTGATAAGTACTCTTTTCTCGTTCCCGTGATATGTGATCCCTTGTGAGCCAGTCACATGCTTGCAAGCTAATTGGATGACATTACACCGAGAGGGCCCAGAGTATATCTATCCGTCATATGGATGGACAAATCCCACTCTTGATCCATGTGTTTCAACCAATACTTTCCGAACACTCAATGCCACCTTTATAGCCACCCAGTTACGGTGTGGTGTTTGATGTCATCAAAGCATCCATCCGGTAAAGGTGATATGCATGATCTCATGGTCGAAGGAATTAGGTTACTATGTATCAGAAAGCATATAGCAATTGAACTATTGAGATGACTTGATCTTTATGCTACGCTTATCTATAGGAGTATGTCCATCACATCATTCTCCTAATGATATGATCCTGTTGTTAATAACATCTCTATGTTCATGATCAGGAAACCATGATCATATATTAACCAACAAGCTAGTTTAACAAGAGGCTTTACTAGGGACTCTTATTTTAGTTTACAAATCACACAAGTATTAATGTTTCCGGTTAATACAATTATAGCATGGTATGTAAACATTTATCATAAGTACGAAGATATGATAATAACCCACTTTATTATTGCCTCTTGGGCATATCTCCAACAGTCTCCCACTTGCACTAGAGTCAATAATCTAGTTTCAAACCTTTGTGTATATAACACCTATGGCTTTCCGGTGTTGTATGTACACGCTTGCTAGTGGTCAACTGATCTCCGGATCTGACACTTCCAGGTGCGTGTGTAATTGCATGTATTTGCGTCTCTACGCATCACTCATTCTCTAATGAGATGGCTTCGTATAAATTTGGTCCTTTGGTGTGACCTTTAGTTCTTTGGGGTTAAAACATGTTGATAATATTGTCGTACAATATATCTTCATAGTATTATCCCACAGTGAACTACACCTAGTTTGATAACAAACTACTTGACACAAATGCCCTCTTTTGCTGCTAAAATAGCAGTCATATACTTAGCCTTTTGTTGTAGTATCTGTCATAATGTCTTAACTTTGGAACTCATCCAAATCCATTATGGAACTCACTTTCCATTATATTGTGCCACCCCTTAGTTTAGATTGAGATAAACTTAATTTGTACTTTGTGACAAAACTAGTATCAATGTAGTACTTTTACAATGAACTAACCATCTATTTGTCACTTATACAAATATTATACTCTTAGTTCTTCCAAAAGATCATAAGAATATCCTTACTATTGTCCAATGATCATCTTACGAATCATTCTGGTATATGCTCACAACATTTAGAGCATAGGACATATCTGGATTTGTACATATCACAGTATGATTGATATAAATACTCTTTGTGATTTCATACATCAAGTATCAATCTATACTTGATTATTTGTTTCACTTTACCAAATGTCAATACACTTGAATATATCATCAACATTGAACTCATTCAATCCTTTCTGTGCGACAAGAACCTCTCTTGTAGTTTCTATATTGAACTCATTCAATATCTTGTCTATGTACTTCTGGCACAACCATATTAGCGTCTATTGATGCCAAATATTTGGGTTTTGCCTAAGTCTTTCATCAGGATGAAATTCTTAATATGTGTTAATAAAAGATACATTATTTCCAATCAACAATATGTCTTCCACATAATGTATTAGAAACATGTCTTAGCGCTCCCACTTAATTTCTTGCAAATGCAAGTATCTTCATTGTATCTAATGAACTTTTAAACTCCTTTAACAGTTTCATCATAGTGAAGATTCCAACTCCGCAATGCTCACTTCAACCATTGAAGTTTACATATGCTTTTAGCATCCTTTGAATTAACAAAACCCTATGGACCTGTTATGCACATGTCCTAGGTAACGATTCTATTAGAAGAACTTGTTTTGTTTATTCAACTACCATATAACAAATTATATGTAGTGTTTGCTACATTAATCCGTCTAGACTAAATATCACTATGAAAGATCAAATCTTGTCATAGTCAACCTTTGAACATTGTTGTGAACTCTTTCCCAACATGTCAACTATTTCATAGATGTGAAACATCCATGTCTATTTATTTATAGATCCAAACACAACTATAAGGTCTTACACCTTTCTTGAGGATCTTTCAAGTTCAAAACTTGATTTCTCGTGTATGGAACTATCACGGATTTTTATGGCTTCAAGCCATTTGACGGAGTCAGGGCCCATCATCGCTTCTTTGCATGTAGTCGGCTCATTATTCTCAAATAATGATTCAACCCTCAAATCTTGGTATTTGATTGTTTACTCGACCTACTTGTTTTAATAGAAACTTTGACTATTGTAACCACAACCTTTGAGGCACGTAAGCCATGAGCATTGTTGCTGCCTCCGGAACACTTTTCGGCACTGCGCAACTTTGATCATATAGCTAAGGTTCCTTTAACCTTATCAAAGTTCTATTGTCCTCCCACTTAACTTTTCACGAAAAATTCCTTCTCAAAGAAACTTGACGTTCTAAGCGACAAACACTTTTGTCTCCGGTGTTATGGAGGAATACTTTAACAAAGACAGATCCATCCGACTTTGGTTGCAAACATCTTTTCTTATGTATAGCATACCAATGTTTAAGAAAGGACTACTTGGGTTTAATCCCAAACCATAACCTTATATGGTGTCATTTCAACGGATTATGATGAAGCTCTTTTTAGTGGAAAAACGGTAATCTCTAAAGCTTTTAATCTTTAAAATACAATGGCAATTTTATGAATTACACCTTTGATCTCACCATGTCAAACAAGGTTTAATTACATATCTCGAATGCTCCATACTCTTATGGTGTTTCGGGAAATGCAAATCCACGGAACGATTCCTTAAATCTTAGGTATCATGCTAAACTCTGTAACTCAAATATCTTCCTTTATGATCTTTATCATAAACTGTTTATATTCTTGTTACAATGATTTTGCACTTCATCTTGAAAGTCTTTGAACTTTTCAAATGTTTCATACTTCATCCTTATTAAGTAAATATTCATATATTCACTCAAATTTTCGGAGAAAGCATATGAAGTTGAAATCCATCGCTCTTGACTACACATAATGGACTTCGTACAACAATATGCACAAATTCCAATAAGCTAGTCTTTCGTTCCCTTTTGGCCTATGAACGAAGTTTTAATTATCTCTAGGAAAGTTTCACAAGCGTCATTTGATCAAAATCAAAAGACTCCAAAATTCCATACATATGGAGTTTCTTCATGTTTTCTTTCCAATATAATTTAAACGGCGATGCCACTTCCTAAGTGATCTTTCAATCAATTTGTCTTTCGACATCTTTAGCATTAGCTTTATGGATGTGATTTTTTCCAACGAGATTTGTGAATCATCCATATTTTATGGATTACGGCAATTATTTGAACAACCCTTTTGTTCTCATAACACCTGATAAAACAAATCTTGAAGGCAAGCTTTGATGTTTAACGAGCAACACAATAACCCTTTATTTGTTCTCGATGAACATCATCACATATTCTTTTGCTAATTACTTAGGCCACTATAGTTCATGAATTCTGTTGTTTTGTATGACGATTCATACCAACAAATTCAGTATCAAATACTTAAGAACCACATTGTTTAATAAGCAAAGAATATAGCCATAACATGTATATCATCTATATACTTAAACTGAACAATTCTAGTCTTTTCTTTTCTGCCATATTTTTATGAGATTCTCTTTCAGTATTTCCTTTTCTGTTTGAAAGAATCTATCAATATCAATAGTGGAGTCATACATATGACACATAGTCCAAAGTGTGTATAGTTAAATACCAATGTCTTTGGACTTGCACTTTGAAGTAGATCACCATCATCAAATGTTTGGTGTTCTTTCAAATTCCTTTCTTTAGTAATCTCTTGGTGTAGTAAACATTTTACCTACATCAAATATTCACCCTTATCATGGATTTATCCATGATCAAGTTACTTTTAGCTTGTAACGGTGAATCACGAGTATAATGTTGCTATCCAAAACCTTTTGGAGGATTAGGACAACAAGTGTCTACAATCCTTTGCAAATTCTCATCAAAATATGAGAACATGAACTTTGCCATATTATACTCTATCATGTTGCAACCAAAACTTCGTTTCGGATATCACAATATCTTCCACACATCATGGTTTCTGAAACAACTCTTTCAGATCCTTAGATAACCTTGATATTAGGAGAATCCTTTGAATATCAAGAATCATGGAGACAAACATGATACTTATATACTAACATTGGAATTGTTACTCTTGATTTTAATACCAATTATTAAACTTCATGGAGTAACCGGAACTTACTGAAAGTTTGCAATAGGACTTTTAAACTTTAGATTAACACTTCAAAAACAATACGATACCAGTTCGTAAAGTAACTAACCAGAATTCTATAGTTCTATCATCTCAATTATAACTAAGCGCAAGGTGGTAAACGGATGCCAATGACTACAACAACTATGCAAATTCACTTTGATTCAGTTTATGATAAATTGAGTTCTAATTAATAATTAAATTAGTCTAGGTGAACTCCCACTCAAAACAATATCCCTCACATTGTTTTAGTGATCACACGAACCAAATCCACCACATCAAAACCGATCATCACGAGAGTTGATATAGCTTCAATGGCGAACAATCAACATGTTCATCATATCTACTATATGACTCATGCTCTACCTTTCGGTAATCCGTGTTCCTGAGGCCATGTATGTACATGCTAGGCTCGTCAAGATCAAACCTTAGTTTCCGCATGAGCAAATCTGGCTTGCTCACGTTGTATACACTTGTAGAATCTAACACACCCGATCATCACGTGGTTCTTCGAAACAACAAGCTTTAGCAACGGTGCTAACTAAGGGTGAACACTCTATGACTTGAAATTCATGTGCATGAGGGATCATCTTATAATGCTACCGTCGTCTACTAAGCAATACAAGATGCATAAAGGATTAACATCACATGCAATTCATAATATGTGATATGATATGGCCTTTCTTCTTTTGTGCTTCCGATCTCCATCTTATAGCACGAACATGATCTCCATCATCACCGGCATTGCATCAAGGTCAATGACGCTGCTCCATGGTTGTCGTCCACCGGCTTCAACTATTACAACTACTTTGAATAGACACGCGGGTCTTAACAGAAATTAAAGACAACCATATGGCTCCTGTCGGTTGCCGACTTACAATAAGGAACATTGCATACATCATATATAATCACAATCATGGCCATATCACATCACTGCACACCCCTGCAAAACAAAGTTAGATGCCTCTACTTTCTTTGCATATTTTACGTGGTTTGGGGCTTTCAATAAGTGTCGTTCTAACTTACGAACAAGAACCACAACATTGATACTAGTATTGTTAATCACCCGTTGTAAATTGGATCTTAACTATGCTAGGAGAAACAGGCACCCGCAAAGCCACTTATGCAATACAAGTTGCATGTCAAGTGTGGAGCAAGTCTCATGAACGATGTCATGTAAGGTTAGCCCGGGCCGCTTCATCCCAACATACCGCAAGATGCAAAGTACACAAGAAGCAATCGACAATAAAAGCATCAACGCCCAAAATGACCATTGTGTTCTACTCGTGCAACAGATCTACATATAGACACGGCTCTGATACCACTGTAGGGGTTCGTAGCATGGAAAACAAAAATTTTCTATCGCATACAAACAAACAAGCCAAGATCTATCTACTAGATTGTAGCAACGAGTCGATGGAATAACTTACCCTCGAAGATTCCAAAGCGGTTAACGAGAGCAGATTCTCGTGGGTGATGTAGTCGTACTCTTTCCGATCTCAAGATCGTGTAGACGATCCTTCCGGCGCCACGTTCCGGCAGCGCTCCCGCAGTCGGTCACACGTTCGGTACTCGACGAAGACCTTCCTCTCCCTTGTTCCAGCAGGCAGCGGAGGTTGTAGCACTCTCCTCGCAATTCCGGCAGCACAACGGCGTGGTACCGGAAGTAGAGGGGAGATCCCGCAGGGCTTCGCCTTAAGCCGGTGCGAGTATGGTGAAGTATGATAGAGGCTATTAGTGGTCTAGTAATTAGACACACCAATTAGAAGGCTCTAAACCAATTAGAAGGCTCTAAACTGCTGGCTAAAGCAATTAGAAGCTCTAAACCAAAACGGCTCTAAACCGGAGGTAGAAGATAGGAACTTGTGTGTACTAGGAGGGGAGCCCTGCCCCTCCTTATATAGATGGGAGGGTCTTGGCGCGCCAGGGGAGGGAGGGAGTCCCTCCCCAACTCGGCCTAGGGCTGGCCGCCGGCTTGGAGGAGAGAAACTCCTCCTCCAAGTCGGTTCCAACTCCTCTTGCTTGTTTCCCACAGTTTCTTGTTTTGACCGTTTGACTTTCAAACTGGACATTTGACTTTTCTGTTTTAGGATTCAATTTAATCCTTTATTTGGGACAGCAAGAACACTTAGTACATGATGCAATCATTCCAATATGTAATGACACATTCATGTACCCCTCCCCCCCCCCCCCGGAGTGCCGGACATTCCGGAACCTTCTAGAACATTCCCGATGAAAACACCGGAATCATTCCGCAACTCCGAAACGGGACTTTCCTTATATGAATCTTATTCTTCGGACCATTCCGGATCACCTCGTGATATCCCGGATCCCATCCGAGACTCCGAACAACATTCGGTCTCTTTATCATAATACCATAACTACTCAAACAACATCGAATCCTTAAGTGTGTCTCCCTACGGTTCGTGAATTATGCGGACATGATCGAGACACTTCTCCGAACAATAACCAATAGAGGAATCTGGAAATTCAAATGGCTCCCACATATTTCTACGATTACTTTGCGATCGAATGAACCACTTACATACGATACCAATTTCCCTTTGTCTCACGATACTTTACTTATCCGAGGTTATGATCGTCGGTATCTCTGCATACCTAGTTCAACCTCGTTACCGATAAGTACTCTTTTCTCGTTTCCGTGATATGTGATCCCTTGTGAGCCAGTCACATGCTTGCAAGCTAATTGGATGACATTACACCGAGAGGGCCCAGAGTATATCTATCCGTCATATGGATGGACAAATCCCACTCTTGATCCATGTGTTTTAACCAATAATTTCCGAACACTCAATGCCACCTTTATAGCCACCCAGTTACGGTGTGGTGTTTGATGTCATCAAAGCATCAATCCGGTAAAGGTGATATGCATGATCTCATGGTCGAAGGAATTAGGTTACTATGTATCAGAAAGCATATAGCAATTGAACTATTGAAATGACTTGATCTTTATGCTACGCTTATCTATAGGAGTATGTCCATCACATCATTCTCCTAATGATATGATCCTGTTGTTAATAACATCTCTATGTTCATGATCAGGAAACCATGATCATATATTAACCAACAAGCTAGTTTAACAAGAGGCTTTACTAGGGACTCTTATTTTAGTTTACAAATCACACAAGTATTAATGTTTCCGGTTAATACAATTATAGCATGGTATGTAAACATTTATCATAAGTACGAAGATATGATAATAACCCACTTTATTATTGCCTCTTGGGCATATCTCCAACATGGCGATGCGCCGAGATGTGTTTGTTGTGAACGTGATTGTCCTCCTTTTCGCGATAACCTTAGGTACATATTTATAGTCCGAAGACTCTCTACTTTTGGAATAACTCTACAACTCTATCTTTACCTAAACTGAAACGAAACCTACTATGATACAAGATACACGGGCAATTTAGCCCAAATCTACGCACAAGGCCGATTAACAACACGCTGAATATACGTATCTTCTAAGCCCATCTTGATCACGGCCCAACTCCTCCTTTGGCAAAAATATGGTGATAACAAAGACTTGGTTTCCCAAGACAAGATCTTTCAGAAGCCTTCCCTTAGACCAAAATGGACGCGTTCCAACCTATCAAACACTACCACCCACTGTCCATATGGCTAAGTTCTTGCAACCTATATGATCATGGCAGAGCCCATATTGCCAAGTGGTTGCACTTGAAGCTTCTCAACATTTGACATCTCAAATCCCTTTGTTTCCTGGGTGGCATTCCACAAGTGAGATACACAATCCAAGCCCATGGCATTGTGAACCACTCAACCATTCTCCACCAAGCAAGCCCATTCCACCCAGGGGATTTATTAACTTAGTTGTTTTATTAAACAAAAACATAAGTCCTCAGACTTAGAATATTTTTGTATAGTGTGAATATATATTCCACCCATGTTTTCTATTAGCTAGGCTAAGCTTAGTAGTAGTAGGAATCTCTAACTTAGGAAAATCCTACTAAGGATTCATCTACTAGGTTTTCTTATAGCAAGGTCTATACTTAGCAAAATCCATGCAAGTTTTACTTAGCAAAATCACTAATGCATAGTAAAAGTAATGGGACAAAAGTATGAAGCATCACTTGCCTTTTTGGTAGAGGGTATAGGTTCACTCCTTGTCCTTGCAACAATCACACTCTTCAAGTCACTACAATTCAATCAAGCAAGGCACAACTCAATCTACCAAACAAGCAAAACAACACATAAAATGACAAAGTCAAAGTAATGCATGCAAGCATGCCAAGCTTTGTTTTGTTTGAAAAAGTGGTTCCTAGTGGGTCATAGACATTTGGGTACATCTAATGGTCTTTTCCTAAAGTGGCCAAGTCATTTTCAAAAGGTATCACTTCAAAACCATTTTCAAAACAAAGTGTTATTTTATGTGGTGTAGAAATATTTTTATTAAGGCATTAGTCTATAGGGTTCACCAAATGAGTTTATATTGCAAAACTTGGTGTTTTTGGGTCAGTAGGTTTGGTCCAAACTATTTTCTCAAAGTTTTCTTTCCATACACATTTTCATAATAAAAACTATTCTTTTTATTTGGCTAGAAAATGACTAAGTCAATTAATCCAATCTAAATCTTACAAAAATCATTTTTAATACCAAGGGTTGGTTCCTAGGGTCAGTAAGGTCAAAACAAACCATTTTGCAAAGGTTTTAATCAAAAAAATCATTTTTAAACAATTTTTATACTCTAAACAAGCTCACAAAAGTTTCTGCAAATTCAAACAAGCTAACAGATACTATTTATCAAACTAAGGCCATGGTTGGCTAGGGCTTGTTCTCCTGATTTCATTGATATAAAATTTGCCAAATTTGGACGTGTGGTTCAAAAGTTATAAGGGTTTGAAAACTGCATCAAATTCTGATTTCAAAATCTGTTTTTAAACAGAAACTGGCCACGTGGCTATTCATGATTCGCTTATACCGGTTCAGTGTGGATATCTGGTGTGGGTCGCACGATTTACATAAAACGAACGGTGCAGATTCAACAAGGCTCGAGCTAGGCTGGAGGCTTGGCTCACGGCGCGTGGCTCGGCTAGGCTTGGCTAGATCTAATCGTGTCCGTCGAAGCAAGATCGAAGGGTAAGGAACAGAGGGTGCTGGCTCACCTGGTGGCTCTGGTCACCGGCGATGGTGAGGACGGCGGCGACGCTCGGGATGTGTAAGAAGGCGACGTTCTGGTGGTTCCCGAAGATGGTGGAGACGAAGACGATGCACAGGAGTTCCGGGCAAAGCCAGTGGCGTTGGAGCGGTGGAGGTTTGCTTCCTGGAATGGTTCCTAGGGGTGGCCGGAGTCGAGCTGGCGGCGATGCTTGCAGATGTTGTCACTGTCGAATGCCTGGGGGTCAAGAAGTCGAACCAAGGAGTCAGAGGGGTACGCGTAAGAATACCAGGGAGATTCCACAGAAAAACGAAGGTGCGGTGTGTTCCTTTCACCGGAATTTGGCTCTGGAACTCGTCGGAGCTGCGGCGGCGCTCAGTGGTTTGCTGGAGACGGCGTTCTGGGGCGCCCGCGGGTAAAGGAAAAGTGTCTGGAGATGCTCCTGGGAGTGGAGATGGTGTGAGATTGGTCGGGGAGAAGAGGGGCGGCGAGAGGCAGCCGGAATCGGCGTCGGAGCGTCGTCGGACACAGAGTGGTTCGGGGAGAAATTAGAGTGGTCTGGGGGCGGGATTGGGGAAGGAAACAGAGGGGAACGAGAGAGGAGTCCCTGGCGATTTATCACGCGTGCTTACTGCGGCTTTTACTCGTGGCATTAAAGTGAATTAAGTCCGAGGAATCACGTCTGCAACGGCTAAGGGAGGAGGAAGAACAGTTCGCGGGGTGGGGTGGGGAAGAAGAGGCCGGTGGTGGGGTCTGGTGTCAGTGAGAAAAGGAGTGAGGGAGGAGGGGCCACAAGTCAGTGACTTTGCGGGCTGTTTCAGCAGTGAGGGAAAAACGGTTCGGGGAGGGAAAAAGAGCTGGGCCGCTGGTGGGCTTCGTGGGCTGCTGGGTTGGGTTGGTTCTTTATTTTTATTTTTTTCTGTTTTCTGATTCCTTTTCTTTTTCTATTTCTATTTACTGATTTGGATATTCAAACATATGATTTAATCAACCAAATAAATTCAAACCAACATCACACTTCACAACTTTTGAACTTGATTATGTTCAGTAACAAATACCAAAATTCTAAAATAATATTTTAATTCATTTTAGGAACCATTCCTTAATTAAATAAAATGTACCTTTAGTTATTTATTTAAGTAGGGTTTGATTTATTTGATAAAATCACCATTTTAAATCCAAATATTTTCAAAGCAAAATCAGTAGGTTTTATTTGGGAAATATAGAATACTTAATATACTTGTTTTTAAATAAAATAACATTTTATTATAGGGTCCATTAATAATAAAATGGCCTTTGTTATTAAATCAAATAGGGTTTGATTTCATTAATAAAATCTTTATTTGAAACCTAAATATTTTCAAAATCAAATTAGTAGGTTTAATTTGGGAAATATATAATATTTGGAAATTTGTTTTAAAACAAAATAACCTTTTATTTTAGTATCCATTATTAATTATTATAATAGACTTTCATTATTAACTCCAATAGGATTTGTTTTATTGAGATATTTATTTTGAAATCTTAAAACAAGCCCAAACACTTTAGTAGGTTTTATTAGAGAATATAAAATACTTGGAAAACCTTTTTAATATAATTTAATAAGTTTTGATGTTTTTAATTAAAATGGTAAAACCCTTTTTATCAAATAAAGTTGGATATTAAATCCTTATTATTTTATTTAAATAATCCTTTATTATTTTTAAATAAACCTTTATTATTTTGTTTTAAAGTAAAATGTTTTATTTTCCAAAGCTTGCCCAATGTTTAATTTGGCTTTATATAAAATAATCCTTATTTATAAATCCGTCTTTTCTTTTGAATACCAATCCTTTATTAAGGGATCCAAAATACTATTTCCAAAATACTTTATCTTTCCTTTGTCAATTGTTTTATGTTTTTAAATCCTTTTAGGATTTTATTTAATTCAAATGGGTTTGAGGTTCCATTTTAATTCAAAAAGTTTCTTCTGGCTCTGAAAAACAAACAAAGTTTTATTTTATTAACTTATTTTCACATTACAAGATTTGGAAAATCTTGGGATGTGACAGGCTACCACCCTTAAAATAAATCTCGTCCCGAGATTTAGGGAGGCTAGGGTTACAAGCAAGTTCAAAACAACTAGGGTACTACCACCCTTAAAAATTTTCAAACAAAAATTACATATTGGCCTTCTTGGGATTCTGGGAAAAATTTCTCTAAGCAAACAGTTGCATGTGTCCTTGGTTTCTTTACTTGACTCATGGGCCAAGGTTGAGATCCTTCATAGACTTGTTTAACTTGTTCTCCGTCTTTTCTGGACAATTGTTTGCATAGTGGCCTAGTTCCTTGCATTTGAAACATGTGACAAGGCTGAGATCTCTCATAGGCTGGTTTATCTTATGCTTCATCTTTTCTGGACAGTAGTTTGCATAATGTCCTAACTCTTTGCAGTGTTTGCACATCACTTGGCTAAAATCCTTCCTTATCTTGGGTTTCACTAGCTTTTGTTTGTCTTCTTGTCTCTTCTTCTTTTCTGGGCATTCACTGGCATAGTGTCCCATCTCTTTGCAATTGTAGCATTGCAACTGGCTTATGTCCTTCTTCTTCTTCTTTTTGGGTCTCTCCAAAGCTAGGAGTTCTTTTAGTTCATGTTCTTCATAGGTGGGAGATCTTTCTCTCTTCTCGAGGTATTGATCTTCATCCTTGGATGCATGATCTTTGTCTCTAAAAACATTGCTAGCTTGGGTTCCTTCTAGAATAACATCTTTGTCATCCTTGTTGTCATTAGCTCTTTGGAAAAAGTTTTCTCTCATGTGGCTCATTTGAGTAACCAATCCTTGCAACAATTGGGATTGAAGTTTCAAAATCCTTTGTATGACTGGGTCTAGTCCATTGTTGTTGGCTAAAAGCTGAGTTGTCTCTTGGCTCAACTGGTTTTGGGTTGCTATAAGTTCTCTCATGTTGTCCGCTTGGTTGTTGTTGATGTCATTTACCTTGGAGTCTTTTGGGATAGTCATCTGTTTGGGTTGAAGGGAGATTAGAATAGGCAAGATATTTCTAAGGAATTACTTCTAATCACACACATCACAATTCACACAAGCAATGTGCAAGCAATCACAAACAAACATTTCACTCAAACAAGGTTCAAGCACATACTTAGGCAACAAAATATTTTTGTTACACCACATAAGTTGGTGGTTTGACTTAACTAAATTATGGTGGTCCATCTATATGGTTCACTTGTGATCTTTCCTTCCTTCATGATTCTTCTTGTATGGGACCATGGTTTCCTTGAGAAAAGCTCTTGGTCACAATACTTCAAAGTTGTTGATGGTTTCCTCCTATTTTGCATTCCCTCAGTCTCTAAATCTTGAGTAAGATCTCCTTGTCTCACTTGTAGTCCTTAGTGGTATCCAAGTTGGAAGTCCTTGGTGAACATGCTGAAGATGTTGAAGTCATTAGAGTTGAAGAAGTTGAAGTCATCCTTTACACATGGTGTAGTCTTTGGCCATGGGTAGGTTTTTCCATCAAGTTGAAGTAGAGGAGAAGTAGAGTTGAAACCAATATGGTTGAGGAAAGAGTTTACAAGTGTTTTTGTAAATAAGTTTTTGGAACAAGTATAACTCCTATTTTTCTAAGGGTTTTTGTCCAATCCTAGGTTTACAAATCCTACAGGCAACACAATGCTCTGATACCATCTGTAGGGGTTCCCAATCTTAGATAAGATTGATCCCTCCTGTGTTTACAATGCTAGTCCCTGGATCAATAGCTAGCATCCACAGTTTAGATGTAATATCAAGAAACAAAGGTCATAATATAACTTTATAACCAGGAATAACATAAGTTTATTACATCAAACATAGCTCATTAGGCTATTACATTACATTGCAGCGGAATAAATATAGTCATGGGTCCTTCATCTTCAAAGTGCCACAGGCAGATGTTGGTTGTAGACTTTGTAATCCTAAACAATCAATCTTCACTAAAATCAATCAAACCTGCAACATACAAGTTACAGCCACAAAGGGTCAATACATTTGAATTGTATTGGCAAGTGATACTATGGTAGTATAGTGGAGTCTATCATCTATATGCATTTGGCTAAGTGGAGTTGAGGCTTGCATTGCTTAAAATAGATTTTTCTTATCATTTTGAAAATACTAAGTTTTTGCTTGACAAAATCATTTTTCTCAATCAAAGATTTCAAGATCCTTGTACCAAGCCATCTCTCCATCAATGATTGAAGAATTCAAACAACCCTTGTTCAAACCACAAGATTTTAATTTAGAAATTTGAATGATGAGATTCTTGATTGCTTCCATGTCTTGATGCTCAATTTGTCCTTTACCAGGGACATGGCTAAGTACTTAGATTTTACACTCTGCAGAGGTGGTGCACTTTCCCCACAAGACTTGGTTTCCCAAGACAAGATCTTTCAGAAGCCTTCCCTTAGACCAAAATGGACGCGTTCCAACCTATCAAACACTACCACCCACTGTCCATATGGCTAAGTTCTTGCAACCTATATGATCATGGCAGAGCCCATATTGCCAAGTGGTTGCACTTGAAGCTTCTCAACATTTGACATCTCAAATCCCTTTGTTTCCTGGGTGGCATTCCACAAGTGAGATACACAATCCAAGCCCATGGCATTGTGAACCACTCAACCATTCTCCACCAAGCAAGCCCATTCCACCCAGGGGATTTATTAACTTAGTTGTTTTATTAAACAAAAACATAAGTCCTCAGACTTAGAATATTTTTGTATAGTGTGAATATATATTCCACCCATGTTTTCTATTAGCTAGGCTAAGCTTAGTAGTAGTAGGAATCTCTAACTTAGGAAAATCCTACTAAGGATTCATCTACTAGGTTTTCTTATAGCAAGGTCTATACTTAGCAAAATCCATGCAAGTTTTACTTAGCAAAATCACTAATGCATAGTAAAAGTAATGGGACAAAAGTATGAAGCATCACTTGCCTTTTTGGTAGAGGGTATAGGTTCACTCCTTGTCCTTGCAACAATCACACTCTTCAAGTCACTACAATTCAATCAAGCAAGGCACAACTCAATCTACCAAACAAGCAAAACAACACATAAAATGACAAAGTCAAAGTAATGCATGCAAGCATGCCAAGCTTTGTTTTGTTTGAAAAAGTGGTTCCTAGTGGGTCATAGACATTTGGGTACATCTAATGGTCTTTTCCTAAAGTGGCCAAGTCATTTGCAAAAGGTTTCACTTCAAAACCATTTTCAAAACAAAGTGTTATTTTATGTGGTGTAGAAATATTTTTATTAAGGCATTAGTCTATAGGGTTCACCAAATGAGTTTATATTGCAAAACTTGGTGTTTTTGGGTCAGTAGGTTTGGTCCAAACTATTTTCTCAAAGTTTTCTTTCCATACACATTTTCATAATAAAAACTATTCTTTTTATTTGGCTAGAAAATGACTAAGTCAATTAATCCAATCTAAATCTTACAAAAATCATTTTTAATACCAAGGGTTGGTTCCTAGGGTCAGTAAGGTCACAACAAACCATTTTGCAAAGGTTTTAATCAAAAAATCATTTTTAAACAATTTTTATACTCTAAACAAGCTCACAAAAGTTTCTGCAAATTCAAACAAGCTAACAGATACTATTTATCAAACTAAGGCCATGGTTGGCTAGGGCTTGTTCTCCTGATTTCATTGATATAAAATTTGCCAAATTTGGACGTGTGGTTCAAAAGTTATAAGGGTTTGAAAACTGCATCAAATTCTGATTTCAAAATCTGTTTTTAAACAGAAACTGGCCACGTGGCTATTCCTGATTCGCTTATACCGGTTCAGTGTGGATAGCTGGTGTGGGTCGCACGATTTACATAAAATGAACGGTGCAGATTCAACAAGGCTCGAGCTAGGCTGGAGGCTTGGCTCACGGCGCGTGGCTCGGCTAGGCTTGGCTAGATCTAATCGTGTCCGTCGAAGCAAGATCGAAGGGTAAGGAACAGAGGGTGCTGGATCACCTGGTGGCTCTGGTCACCGGCGATGGTGAGGACGGCGGCGACGCTCGGGATGTGTAAGAAGGCGACGTTCTGGTGGTTCCCGAAGATGGTGGAGACGAAGACGATGCACAGGAGTTCCGGGCAAAGCCAGTGGCGTTGGAGCGGTGGAGGTTTGCTTCCTGGAATGGTTCCTAGGGGTGGCCGGAGTCGAGCTGGCGGCGATGCTTGCAGATGTTGTCACTGTCGAATGCCTGGGGATCAAGAAGTCGAACCAAGGAGTCAGAGGGGTACGCGTAAGAATACCAGGGAGATTCCACAGAAAAACGAAGGTGCGGTGTGTTCCTTTCACTGGAATTTGGCTCTGGAACTCGTCGGAGCTGCGGCGGCGCTCAGTGGTTTGCTGGAGACGGCGTTCTTGGGCGCCCGCGGGTAAAGGAAAAGTGTCTGGAGATGCTCCTGGGAGTGGAGATGGTGTGAGATTGGTCGGGGAGAAGAGGGGCGGCGAGAGGCAGCCGGAATCGGCGTCGGAGCGTCGTCGGACACAGAGTGGTTCGGGGAGAAATTAGAGTAGTCTGGGGGCGGGATTGGGGAAGGAAACAGAGGGGAACGAGAGAGGAGTCCCTGGCGATTTATCACGCGTGCTTACTGCGGCTTTTACTCGTGGCATTAAAGTGAATTAAGTCCAAGGAATCACGTCTGCAACGGCTAAGGGAGGAGGAAGAACAGTTCGCGGGGTGGGGTGGGGAAGAAGAGGCCGGTGGTGGGGTCTGGTGTGAGTGAGAAAAGTAGTGAGGGAGGAGGGGCCACAAGTCAGTGACTTTGCGGGCTGTTTCAGCAGTGAGGGAAAAACGGTTCGGGGAGGGAAAAAGAGCTGGGCCGCTGGTGGGCTTCGTGGGCTGCTGGGTTGGGTTGGTTCTTTTTTTTTTTTTCTGTTTTCTGATTCCTTTTCTTTTTCTATTTCTATTTACTGATTTGGATATTCAAACATATGATTTAATCAACCAAATAAATTCAAACCAACATCACACTTCACAACTTTTGAACTTGATTATGTTCAGTAACAAATACCAAAATTCTAAAATAATATTTTAATTCAATTTAGGAACCATTCCTTAATTAAATAAAATGTACCTTTAGTTATTTATTTAAGTAGGGTTTCATTTATTTGATAAAATCACCATTTTAAATCCAAATATTTTCAAAGCAAAATCAGTAGGTTTTATTTGGGAAATATAGAATACTTAATATACTTGTTTTTAAATAAAATAACATTTTATTATAGGGTCCATTAATAATAAAATGGCCTTTGTTATTAAATCAAATAGGGTTTGATTTCATTAATAAAATCTTTATTTGAAACCTAAATATTTTCAAAATCAAATTAGTAGGTTTAATTTGGGAAATATATAATATTTGGAAATTTGTTTTAAAACAAAATAACCTTTTATTTTAGTATCCATTATTAATTATTATAATAGACTTTCATTATTAACTCCAATAGGATTTGTTTTATTGAGATATTTATTTTGAAATCTTAAAACAAGCCCAAACACTTTAGTAGGTTTTATTAGAGAATATAAAATACTTGGAAAACCTTTTTAATATAATATAATAAGTTTTGATGTTTTTAATTAAAATGGTAAAACCCTTTTTATCAAATAAAGTTGGATATTAAATCCTTATTATTTTATTTAAATAATCCTTTATTATTTTTAAATAAACCTTTATTATTTTGTTTTAAAGTAAAATGTTTTATTTTCCAAAGCTTGCCCAATGTTTAATTTGGCTTTATATAAAATAATCCTTATTTATAAATCCGTCTTTTCTTTTGAATACCAATCCTTTATTAAGGGATCCAAAATACTATTTCCAAAATACTTTATCTTTCCTTTGTCAATTGTTTTATGTTTTTAAATCCTTTTAGGATTTTATTTAATTCAAATGGGTTTGAGGTTCCATTTTAATTCAAAAAGTTTCTTCTGGCTCTGAAAAACAAACAAAGTTTTATTTTATTAACTTATTTTCACATTACAAGATTTGGAAAATCTTGGGATGTGACACAAATGTTTCATGTCGAAAGAATAAACAAGTGCAGGAATTTATTTCACAAGATACCGAAACAGGTTTTCCGGTGAAATTGCATAAAGAGGTTATGCATGTGAAATAGAATTCTAGCAATGGGTTATATGTGAATGTTTGTCATTAAAGTAATTGATAAAATTCTGAATAAATAAAAGAGTTTTATTTAATGAGAGTTTGCATTAAATTTGGTGGAAATTTAATAGCAAGTTTGAGTGGGATTTTGAGTGGAGGGATTTGAATGGATTTTTGTGAGTGGAGTGTCCACCCACATGAATGAAGGAGGGGAGGGGGCAGCCCCCATGGCCGGCGGACACCCCCTTGGGTGCCCCCCTCCTCCTATAAAAGGCACCCCTCTCCTCACTTCTCAATCACACCTCCTCGTGAAGGATCTCTCTCCCCCTCTAGAATTTATCCCCCATGGTCTCGGATTAGCGAGATACATGTTCCCGGTATCTATTCGGCAAGAAAGGGTTGTGCTTCCGCTTCATCGCTAGAGCGAGGACGCGGAGGTTGCTCAGTGTCTTGTACGTGTGTGCGAGCACGGATGCGCTGCTGCTTTGCGGCAAGGACTTCCTCTCGATCTTGAGATCGGCAAGAGATCGTCTACATCAACCACGAGTTGAACTCGTTAAGCTTTGTCGGTCTTCAAGGGTATGTTCTCTACGGATATACATCCTCCCGTTTTTTGTATCTAATAGATAGATCTTAGTACATAGTTCCCATCGTAGGAAATTTTTTGTTTTCTATGCTGTGAACCCTACAGTTGTATCAGAGCCAGATCTATGCGTAGATGCTTTACACGGGTAGTACACATATGAGTATGTCGGCGATGATGATCATGTTGTTGCTCCTTAGTTGTAATTTCGGATATTGGTTGCATAGTGGGATGAAGCGGCCCGTACAAACTTTACATGTCCTCGCTCATGAGACATGTTCCACGCTTGACATGCAACTAGTTTGCATAAGTGGCTAGCGGGTGTCTGTCTCTCCTACTATAGTCAATATCTATTTTGCAACTAGTTATCAACAATTTGGTTATCCTCATTGTGGTTCATGTTCGTAGGTAAGAACGGTTCTATCTTCGAAAGCCCTAAGCGACGTAAAACTTGCAATGGATAAATTAGAGGCGTCTAGTTTAGATTGTTGCTGGGCTAGTGTCATGATATGGTGATGTTGTAAGTAGAAGTATGAGATGATACTCTTACAACACACATAGCGTGTAAACTCCATAGACCTTGGACTTACACATAAAGGTATGATAGTGATCATACCACGATGCACATGATAGAGATCATATGCGGGAACCATATCATTTCACTAATAAACATGTGATGTTTGATAGCATCTTATATTGCTTGTTTAGCGCTTTGTTTGCATAATAATATGATCCCTCATTTAAATATCAAGATAAGAATGTGTTCTTCCTTTAGTATGCACCGATTATGTTTTCGTCGCTCCAAGACATCACGTGATGATCGGGTGTTCTTGGATCCACGACCATATATCGGGTGTAAAACAGTTACACACGCGAATACTAAGGTGCTAACTTGGCGAGCCTAGCATGTACAGACATGGCCTCGGAACACGGACCGAAAGGTTAAGCATGAGTCATATAGTATATATGATGCCCATTTGATGCTCGCCTTTGAAGCTACACCGACTCACGTGATGATCGGACTTGGTGTAGTGCATTTGGTTCATGTAATCACCAAAAAGGCACGAGGGATGTCGTTTTTTGAGTGGGAGTTCATTCGTAATATGGATTAGTTGAACTCAATCAATCATAAACTTAGTCTAAACTTTACAAATTATGTTGTAGATGGCACCACCTGCTTTTAATTTCAATGTGTTCATGGAGAAAAAGAAACTTGCAACGAACGGTAGCAACTTTACCGAATGGGCCATGAATTTGAGGATTCTCCTCTCTGCTGCACAAAAGCAATATGTGCTAGAAGCGCCACTAGGCCCCCCACCTTTTGAGGATGCCCCTGACAAGGAGAAGAATGTCTATCAGACTCGTCAGGAGGACCACAACTTAGTTCATTGCGGCATATTGTATGGTCTAGAGCCGGAACTTCGAAAGAGTTTCGAAAACGGCAATGCATTTGATACAATGGGTGAGTTGAAAATGATTTTCGACACATATGCTGCTGTAGAGAGCTACAACGCTTCAGAAAAGTTCTTTAGCTGCATGAAGGAAGAGCACAACTCCGTTAGTGAGCATGTACTGAAGATGTCGGGTTACGCTGATAAGCTTGTGTCCTTGGGAATAACGATTCCCATTGACTTAGGCATCCATCGTGTCCTGCAGTCTCTGCCACCTAGATATAAGAGCTTTGTGATGAACTATAATATGCAATGCATGAAGAAGTCTCTCCCCGAGCTTCTGTAATTGCTTAAAACTGCAGAAGTGGAGATCAAAAAGGAACATCAAGTGTTGATGATCAATAGGAACACTGGTTTCAAGAAAGACAAGAAGGGAAAACAGAAGGGAAGTAAGGGCGGCAAGCCGGTTTCCGTGCCTGAAAAGAAACCCCGAGTTGGACCTAAGTCTGATACCGAGTGCTACTATTGTAAGGGGACTGACCACTGGAAGCGCAACTGCCCCAAGTATTTGGCAGACAAGAAGGCCGGCAAGGCAAACAAAGGTATATATGATATACATGTTATTGATGTGTACTTGACTAGTGCTCGCAGTAGCACCTGGGTATTTGATACTAGTTCAGTTGCTAATATTTATAACTCGAATTAGGGGATGTGGAACAAGCGACCGCTAGCAAGGGGTGAGGTCAAGTTGTGTGTCGACAATGGATCAAGCGTTGATGTGATCGCCGTCGGAACACTACCTCTCCACTTGCCGTCGAGATTAGTAATAAACTTGAAGAATTGTTATCTGGTGCCAACACTTAGCATGAACATTGTATCTGAATCGTGTTTAATGCGAAGTGGTTATTCATTTAAATCCGAGAACAATGGTTGTTCCATTTATATGAATGAAATCTTTTATGGTAATGCACCGATGATGAATGGTTTATTTCTTTTGGATCTCAATAATAATGTTACACATATTCACAATGTTGATGCTCAAAGGATTAAACTTAATGATGATATATCCGCATATATGTGGCACTGCCGTCTAGGTCATATTGGCGTTAAACGCATGAAGAAGCTCCATTCGGATGGACTTTTGGAATCACTTGATTTTGAATCATTTGATACATGTGAGCCATGTCTTATGGGCAATATGACTAAAACGCCATTTTCCGGTTCAATGGAACGGGCGACAGATTTATTGGAAATCATACATTCTGATGTATGTGGTCCAATGAGTGTGTCGGTGCGAGGTGGATATCGTTATTTTGTTACTTTCACGGATGATTTGAGTAGATACGGTTATATCTACTTGATGAAACACAAGTCTGAAACATTTGAAAAGTTCAAAGAATTTCAGAATGAAGTGGAAAATCATCGTAATAGAAAGATCAAATTTCTACGGTCCCACCGTTGAGGTGAGTATCTAAGTTACGAGTTTAGCACTCACATGAAAGAGTGTGGAATTGTTTCACAACTCACACCTGCCGGAACACCACAGCGAAATGGTGTGTCGGAACATCGTAATCGTACTTTATTAGATATGGTTCGATCTATGATGTCTCTGACGGACTTGCCGTTGTCATTTTAGGGTTATGCACTAGAAACTGCTGCATTCACTTTAAATCGGGCACCATCTAAATCCGTTGAAAAGACACCGTATGAATTATGGTTTGGAAACATACCTAAGCTGTCATTTCTTAAAGTTTGGGGATGCGATGTTTATGTGAAGAAACTTCAACCGGATAAACTCGAACCCAAAGCGTAAAAATGTGTCTTCATAGGATACCCTAAGGAAACAATTGGGTATTCCTTCTATCATAGATCCGAGGGCAAGGTTTTTGTTGCCAAGAATGGAACCTTTCTAGAGAAAGAGTTTCTCATGAAAGGCGTGAGTAGTCGGAAAATAGAACTCGAAGAGGTTATTGAACCTTATCTTCAAAGTATGGCGAGTAGCGCAGCGCCGGAAGTTGTTCCGGAGTTGGCTTCACCAGTTGAAGAAGGAACTAATGTTAATGATCATGAAACTCCGAAAGAGAGTACTACCGAACCTTGCAGGTCTAGCAGGACGCGTGCAGCTCCCGAGCTGTACGAAAATCCTGTCATGAATTTCATGGTTGATGAAAATGATGACCCTACGACGTATGAAGAAGCAATGATGAGCCCGGATTCTAACAATGGTTAGAATCCATGAAATACGAGATGGAATCTGTAGGGGTTCGTAGCATGGAAAACAAAAAATTTCTATCGCATACAAACAAACAAGCCAAGATCTATCTACTAGATTGTAGCAACGAGTCAATGGAATAACTTACCCTCGAAGATTCCAAAGCGGTTAACGAGAGCAGATTCTCGTGGGTGATGTAGTCGTACTCTTTCCGATCTCAAGATCGCGTAGACGATCCTTCCGGCGCCACGTTCCGGCAGCGCTCCCGCAGTCGGTCACACGTTCGGTACTCGACGAAGACCTTCCTCTCCCTTGTTCCAGCAGGCAGCGGAGGTTGTAGCACTCTCCTCGAGATTCCGGCAGCACAACGGCGTGGTACTGGAAGTAGAGGGGAGATCTCGCAGGGCTTCGCCTTAAGCCGGGGCGAGTATGGTGGAGTATGAGAGAGGCTTTAGTGGTCTAGGGATTAGACACACCAATTAGTAGGCTCTAAACCGAAGGCTGGGGCAATTAGAAGCTCTAAACCAAAACGGCTCAAAACCGGAGTCTGTGGCTAGGGTTTAGATTTAGAGGATAGGAACTTGTGTGTCTAGGAGGGGAGCCCTGCCCCTCCTTTTATAGGTGGAGGGAGGCGCGCCTGGGGAGGGGAGTCCCTCCCCAACTCGGCCTCAAGGAGGGCCAGTGGTGGGAGGAGGAACTCCTCCCCCAAGTCGGCTTCAAACTTCCTTCTCCTCTTTCCCACTTCCCAAAATAGCCGTTTGACTTTCAAACTAGCCGTTTTACTTTTCAAACTAGGATTTGATTAAATCCTCTATTTGGTATAGCAATGACACTTAGTACATGATGCAATCATACCAACTTGATATAACATATTCATGTACCCTTCCCCCCCGGAGTGTCGGACATTCCGGAACCTTCTAGAATGTTCCCGATGAAAACACCGGAATCATTCCCCAACTCCGAAACGGGACTTTCCTTATATGAATCTTATTCTCCGGACTATTCCGGATCTCCTCGTGATATCCCGAATCCCATCCGAGACTCCGAACAACATTCGGTCTCTTTCTCATCATTCCATAACTACTCAAACAATGTCGAATCTTTAAGTGTGTCTCCCTACGGTTCGTGAATTATGCGGACATGATCGAGACACTTCTCCGATAAATAACCAATAGAGGAATCTAGAAATTCATATGGCTCCCACATATTTCTACGATTACTTTGCGATCGAATGAACCACTTACATACGATACCAATTTCCCTTTGTCTCACGATAGTTTACTTATCCGAGGTTATGATCGTCGGTATCTCTGCATACCTAGTTCAACCTCGTTACTGATGAGTACTCTTTTCTCGTTCCCGTGATATGTGATCCCTTGTGAGCCAGTCACATGCTTGCAAGCTAATTGGATGATATTTCACCGAGAGGGCCCAGAGTATATCTATCCGTCATATGGATGGACAAATCCCACTCTTGATCCATGTGTTTCAACCAATACTTTCTGAACACTCAATGCCACCTTTATAGCCACCCTGTTACGGTGTGGTGTTTGATGACATCAAAGCATCCATCCGAAAAGGTGATATGCATGATCTCATGGTCGAAGGAATTAGGTTACTATGTATCAGAAAGCATATAACAATTGAACTATTGAAATGACTTGATCTTTATGCTACGCTTATCTATAGGAGTATGTCCATCACATCATTCTCCTAATGATATGATCCTGTTGTTAATAACATCTCTATGTTCATGATCAGGAAACCATGATCATATATTAACCAACAAGCTAGTTTAACAAGAGGCTTTACTAGGGACTCTTATTTTAGTTTACAAATCACACAACTATTAATGTTTCCGGTTAATACAATTATAGCATGGTATGTAAACATTTATCATAAGTGTGAAGATATGATAATAACCACTTTATTATTGCCTCTTGGGCATATCTCCAACAGTCTCCCACTTGCACTAGAGTCAATAATCTAGTTTCAAACCTTTGTGTATTCAACACCTATGGCTTTCCGGTGTTGTATGTACACGATTGCTAGTGGTCAACTGATCTCCGGATCTGACACTTCCAGGTCCGTGTGTAATTGCATGTCTTTGCGTCTCTACGCATCACTCATTCTCTAATGAGATGGCTTTGTATAAATTTGGTCTTTCGGTGTGACCTTTAGCTCTTTGGGGTTAAAAAATGTTGATAATATTGTCGCACAATATATCTTCATAGTATTATCCCACTGTGAACTACACCTAGTTTGATAACAAACTACTTGACACAAATGCCCTCTTTTGCTGCTAAAATAGCAGTCATATACTTAGCCTTTTGTTGTAGTATCTGTCACAATGTCTTAACTTTGGAACTCATCCAAATCCATTATGGAACTCACTTTCCATTATATTGTGCCACCTTTAGTTTAGATTGAGATAAACTTAATTTGTACTTTGTGACAAATCTAGTATCAATGTAGTACTTTTACAATGAACTAACCATCTATTTGTCACTTCTACAAATATTATACTCTTAGTTCTTCCAAAAGATCATAAGAATATCCTTACTATTGTCCAATGATCATCTTACGAATCATTCTGGTATATGCTCACAACATTTAGAGCATAGGACATATCTGGATTTGTACATATCACAGTATGATTGATATAAATACTCTTTGTGATTTCATACATCAAGTATCAATCTATACTTGATTATTTGTTTCACTTTACCAAATGTAAATACACTTGAATATCATCAACATTGAACTCATTCAATCCTTTCTGTGCGACAAGAACCTCTCTTGTAGTTTCTATATTGAACTCATTCAATATCTTGTCTATGTACTTCTGGCACAACCATATTAGCGTCTATTGATGCCAAATATTTGGGTTTTGCCTAAGTCTTTCATCGGGATGAAATTCTTAATATGTGTTAATAAAAGATACATTATTTCCAATCAACAATATGTCTTCCACATAATGTATTAGAAACATGTCTTAGCGCTCCCACTTAATTTCTTGCAAATGCAAGCATCTTCATCGTCTCTAATGAACTTTTAAACTCCTTTAAAAGTTTCATCACAGTGAAGATTCCAACTCCGCGATGCTCACTTTAACCATTGAAGTTTGCATATGCTTTTAGCATCCTTTGAATTAACAAAACCCTATGGACCTTGTTATGCACATGTCCTAGGTAACGATTCTATTAGAAGAACTTGTTTTGTTTATTCAACTACCATATAAAAAATTATATGTAGTGGTTGCTACATTAATCCGTCTAGACTAAATATCACTATGAAAGATCAAATCTTGTCATAGTCAACCTTTGAACATTTTGTGAACTCTTTCCCAACATGTCGACTATTTCATAGATGTAAAACATCCATGTCTATTTCTTTATAGATCCAGACACAACTGTAAGGTCTTACACCTTTCTCGAGGGTCCTTCAAGTTCAAAACTTGATTTCTCGTGTATGGAACTATCACGGATTTTATGGCTTCAAGCCATTTTACGGAGTCAGGGCCCATCATCACTTCTTTGCATGTAGTCCGTTCATTATTCTCAAATAATGATTCAAACCTCAAATCTTTGTATTTGATTGTTTACTCGACCTACTTGGTTCAACAGAAACTTTGACTTTCGTAACCACAACCTTTGAGGCACGTGAGCCATGACATTGTTGCTGCCTCCGGAACACTTTTCGGTGCTGCGCAACTTTGCACATATAGCTAAGGTTCTTTTAACCTTATCAAAGTTCTATTGTCCTCCCACTTATCTTTTCACGAAAATTTCCTTCTCAAAGAAACTTGACGTTCTAAGTGACAAACAATTTTGTCTCCGATGTTATGGAGGAATAGTTATTCGAAATATCATACAAAGACAGGTTCATCCGACTTTGGTTGCAAACATCTTTCTTATGCATAGCACACCAATGTTTTAAGAAAGGACAACTTGGATTTAATCCCAAACCATAACTTTATATGGTGTCATTTCAACGGATTATAATGGAGCTCTTTTCAGTGGAAAAATGGTAGTCTCTAAAGCTTTTAATCTTTAAAATATAATGGCAGTTTTATGAATTATACCTTTGATCTTACCATGTCAAACAAGGTTTAATTACATATCTCGAACGCTCCATACTCTTATGGTGTTTCGGGAAAATGCAAATCCACGGAACGATTCCTTAAATCTTAGGTATTATGCTAAACTTGTAACTCAAATATCTTCCTTTATGATCTTATCATAAACTATTTATATTCTTGTTACAATGATTTTGCACTTCATCTTGAAAGTCTTTGAATTTTTCAAATATTTCACACTTCATCCTTATTAAGTAAATATTCATATATTCACTCAAATTTTCAGAGAAAGCATATGAAGTTGAAATCCATCGCTCTTGACTACACATAATGGACTTCATACAACAATATGTACAAGTTCCAATAAGCTAGTCATTCGTTCCCTTTTGGCCTATGAACGAAGTTTTAATTATCTCTAGGAAAGTTTCACAAGCGTCATGTGATCAAAATCAAAAGACTCCAAAAATTCCATCCACATGGAGTTTCTTCATGTTTTCTTTCCAATATAATTTAAACGGCGATATCACTTCCTGAGTGATATTTCAATCAATTTGTCTTTCAACATTTTAGCACTAGTTTTATGGATGTGATTTCTCCAACGAGATTTGTGAATCATCCATCTTTTATGGATTTCAGCAATTATTTGAACAACCCTTTTGTTCTCATAATACCTGATAAAACAAATCTTGAAGGCAAGCTTTGATGTTTAACGAGCAACACAATAACCCTTTATTTGTTCTCGATGAACATCATCACATATTCTTTTGCTAGTTACTTAGGCCATTGTAGTTCATGAATTGTGTTGTTTCGTATGACGATTCACACCAACAAATTCAGTATCAAATACTTAAGAACCACATTGTTTAATAAGCAAAGAATATAGCCATAACATGTATATCATCTATATACTTAAACTGAACAATTCTAGTCTTTTCTTTTCTGCCATATATTTATGAGATTCTCTTTCAGTATTTCCTTTTTCTGTTTGAAAGAATATATCAACATCAATAGTGGAGTCATACATATGACACATAGTCCAAAGAGTGTATAGTTAAATACCAATGTCTTTGGACTTGCACTTTGAAGTAGATTACCATCATCAAATGTTTGGTGTTCTTTCAAATTCCTTTCTTTAGTAATCTCTTGGTGTAGTAAACATTTTACCTACATCAAATATTCACCCTTATCATGGAATTATCCATGATCAAGCTAATTTTAGCTTATAATGGTGAATAGCGAGTATAATGTTGCTCTCCAAAACCTTTTGGAGGATTAGGACAACTAGTGTCTCCAACCTTTTGCAAATTCTCATGAGATTTGAGAACATGACTTTTGCCATATTATACTCTATCATGTTGCAACCAAAACTTCGTTTCAGATATCACAATATCTTCCACACATCATGGTTTCTGAAACAACTCTTTCAGATCCTAGATAACCTTGATATTAAGACAATTCTTTGAATATCAAGAATCATGGAGACAAACATGATACTCATATACTAACTCTTGGAATTGTCAGTCTTGATTTAATACCAATTATTAAACTTCATGGAGTAACCGGAACTTACTGAAAGTTTGCAATGGGACTTTTAAACTTTAGATTAACACTTCAAAACAATACGATACCAGTTCGTAAAGTAACTAACCAGAATTCTATAGTTCTATCATCTCAATTAAAACTAAGCGCAAGGTGGTAAACGGATGCCAATGACTACAACAATTATGCAAATTCACTTTGATTTAGTTTATGATAAATAGTGTTCAACTTTTAATCATATTGCCATTGAACTCCCACTCAAAACAATATCCTTCACATTGTTTTAGTGATCACACGAACCAAATCCACCACATCAAAACCGATCATCATGATAGTTGATATAGTTTCAATGGCGAACAATCAACATGTTCATCATATCTACTATATGATTCATGCTCTACCTTTCGGTATTCCGTGTTCCAAGACCATGTCTGTACATGCTAGGCTCGTCAAGATCAAACCTTAGTTTCCGCATGAGCAAATCTGGCTTGCTCATGTTGTATACACTTGCAGAATCTAACACACCCGATCATCACGTGGTGCTTCGAAACAACAAGCTTTAGCAACGGTGCTAACTAAGGGTGAACACTTTATGACTTGAAATTCATGTGCATGAGGGATCATCTTATAATGCTACCGTCGTCTACTAAGCAATACAAGATGCATAAAGGATTAACATCACATGCAATTCATAATATGTGATATGATATGGCCTTTCTTCTTTGTGCTTCCGATCTCCATCTTCCAGCACGAACATGATCTTCATCATCACCGGCATTGCATCAAGGTCAATGACGCTTCTCCATGGTTGTCGTCCACCGGCTTCAACTATTACAACTACTTTGAATAGACACGCGGGTCTTAACATAAATTAAAGACAACCATATGGCTCCTGCCGGTTGCCAACTTACAATAAGGATCATTGCATACATCAAATATAATCACAATCATGGCCATATCACATCACTGCACACCCCTGCAAAACAAAGTTAGACGCCTCTACTTTCTTTGCATATTTTACGTGGTTTTGGGGCTTTCGATAAGTGTCGTTCTAACTTACGAACATGAACCACAACATTGATACTAGTATTGTTAATCACCCGTTGTAAATTGGATCTTAACTATGCTAGGAGAAACAGGCACCCGCAAAGCCACTTATGCAATACAAGTTGCATGTCAAGCGTGGAGAAAGTCTCATGAACGATGTCATGTAAGGTTAGCCCGGGCCGCTTCATCCCAACATACCGCAAGATGCAAAGTACACAAGAAGCAATCGACAATAAAAGCATCAACGCCCACAAAGACCATTGTGTTCTACTCGTGCAACAGATCTACATATAGACACGGCTCTGATACCACTGTAGGGGTTCGTAGCATGGAAAACAAAAAAATTCTATCGCATACAAACAAACAAGCCAAGATCTATCTACTAGATTGTAGCAACGAGTCGATGGAATAACTTACCCTCGAAGATTCCAAAGCGGTTAACGAGAGCAGATTCTCATGGGTGATGTAGTCGTACTCTTTCCGATCTCAAGATCGCGTAGACGATCCTTCCGGCGCCACGTTCCGGCAGCGCTCCCGCAGTCGGTCACACGTTCGGTACTCGACGAAGACCTTCCTCTCCCTTGTTCCAGCAGGCAGCGGAGGTTGTAGCACTCTCCTCGAGATTCCGGCAGCACAACGGCGTGGTACCGGAAGTAGAGGGGAGATCTCGCAGGGCTTCGCCTTAAGCCGGGGCGAGTATGGTGGAGTATGAGAGAGGCTTTAGTGGTCTAGGGATTAGACACACCAATTAGTAGGCTCTAAACCGAAGGCTAGGGCAATTAGAAGCTCTAAACCAAAACGGCTCAAAACCGGAGTCTGTGGCTAGGGTTTAGATTTAGAGGATAGGAACTTGTGTGTCTAGGAAGGGAGCCCTGCCCCTCCTTTTATAGGTGGAGGGAGGCGCGCCTGGGGAGGGGAGTCCCTCCCCAACTCGGCCTCAAGGAGGGCTGGCGGTGGGAGGAGGAACTCCTCCCCCAAGTCGGCTTCAAACTTCCTTCTCCTCTTTCCCACTTCCCAAAATAGTCGTTTGACTTTCAAACTAGCCGTTTGACTTTTCAAACTAGGATTTGATTAAATCCTCTATTTGGTACAGCAATGACACTTAGTACATGATGCAATCATACCAACTTGATATAACATATTCATGTACCCTTCCCCCCCCCCCCCCCCCCGCCGGAGTGCCGGACATTCCGGAACCTTCTAGAATGTTCCCGATGAAAACACCAGAATCATTCCCCAACTCCGAAACGGGACTTTCCTTATATGAATCTTATTCTCCGGACTATTCCGGATCTCCTCGTGATATCCCGAATCCCATCCGAGACTCCAAACAACATTCGGTCTCTTTCTCATCATTCCATAACTACTCAAACAACGTCGAATCCTTAAGTGTGTCTCCCTACGGTTCGTGAATTATGCGGACATGATCGAGACACTTCTCCGATAAATAACCAATAGAGGAATCTGGAAATTCATATGGCTCCCACATATTTCTACGATTACTTTGCGATCGAATGAACCACTTACATACGATACCAATTTCCCTTTGTCTCACGATAGTTTACTTATCTGAGGTTATGATCGTCGGTATCTCTGCATACCTAGTTCAACCTCGTTACTGATAAGTACTCTTTTCTCGTTCCCGTGATATGTGATCCCTTGTGAGCCAGTCACATGCTTGCAAGCTAATTGGATGACATTTCACCGAGAGGGCCCAGAGTATATCTATTCGTCATATGGATGGACAAATCCCACTCTTGATCCATGTGTTTCAACCAATACTTTCTGAACACTCAATGCCACCTTTATAGCCACCCTGTTACGGTGTGGTGTTTGATGACATCAAAGCATCCATCCGAAAAGGTGATATGCATGATCTCATGGTCGAAGGAATTAGGTTACTATGTATCAGAAAGCATATAGCAATTGAACTATTGAAATGACTTGATCTTTATGCTACGCTTATCTATAGGAGTATGTCCATCACATCATTCTCCTAATGATATGATCTTGTTGTTAATAACATCTCTATGTTCATGATCAAGAAACCATGATCATATATTAACCAACAAGCTAGTTTAACAAGAGGCTTTACTAGGGACTCTTATTTTAGTTTACAAATCACACAAGTATTAATGTTTCTGGTTAATACAATTATAGCATGGTATGTAAACATTTATCATAAGTGTGAAGATATGATAATAACCACTTTATTATTGCCTCTTGGGTATATCTCCAACAGAATCCATGTATTAAAATCAAGTTTGGAACTTGGTGGAATTACCTCACGACCGAAAGGCCGTGGAGAACAAATGGATTTTCAAAAGGAAAACTGATGTTGATGGTAATGTAACTGTATATAAATCTTGACTTGTCGCAAAGGGGTTTCTACAAATTTAAGGAGTTGACTACGATGAGACATTCTCTCCCATGGTGATGCTAAAGTCAGTTAGGATTATGTTAGCAATTGCTGCATATTTCGATTATGAGATATGACAGATGGATGTCAAAACCGCGTTTCTCAATGGTAATATTGAAGAGGGGTTGTATATGATACAACCAAACGGTTTTGTCGATCCCAAGGATGCTAACAAGGTGTGCAAGCTTCAGCGATCCATCTATGGATTGAAGCAAGCATCACGAAGTTGGAATCTCCGCTTTGATGAGGTGATCAAAGAGTTTGGATTTGTCCAAACTTATGGAGAATCTTGTATTTACAAGAAAGCGAGTGAGAGCAATGTGGCATTTCTGATACTATATGTGGATGACATATTATTGATCGAAAATGATATAGATCTTTTAAACAGTGTTAAAAGTTATCTAAACAGCAAATTTTCAATGAAGGACCTAGGTGAAGCGTCATACATATTAGGCATAAAGATCTATAGAGATAGATTTAGGCGCCTAATAGGGATATCGCAAAGTACATACCTTGATAAGATTTTAAAGAAGTTTAAAATGGAAGATAGTAAGAAGGGGTTCTTACCTATGACACAAGGCACGACATTGAGTAAGACTCAAAGTCCGGCTATGGCGGAAGAAAGAGAGAAAATGGACAAAGTCCCCTATGCTTCAGCCATAGGCTCTATAATGTACGCCATGCTATGTACAAGACCGGATGTGGCACATGCTATTAGTTTGACTAGTAGGTACCAATCGGATCCAGGTTCGGAACACTGGAAAGCGGTCAAGAATATCCTTAAGTACTTGCGAAGAACTAAGGATATGTTTCTTGTATACGGAGGTGAAGAAGAGCTCGTCACTAAGTGTTATGTCGACGCTAGCTTTGACACCGATCCGGATGACTCGAAGTCTCAATCCGGATACGTATTTCTCATGAATGGCGGAGCGGTTAGTTGGAGGAGCTCCAAACAACCTGTGGTGGCGGGATCAACGACGGAGGCCGAATATGTTGCTGCTTCGAAAGCGGCTCAGGAAGAAGTTTGGATGAAGGAGTTCATATCCGAACTAGGTGTGGATGCAAACGCGTTGGACCCAATGGTGATCTATTGTGACAACAATTGTGCCATTGCAAATGCCAAAGATCCAAGGTCTCACAAGCATTCCAAGCATATTAAGCGCCGGTTTCACTCCATCTGCGAGCATGTCAAGGATGGAGATACAAAGATTTGTAAAGTACATACGGATCTCAATGTAGCAGATCCGTTGACTAAAACTCTCCCTAGAGCAAAACATGATCTACACCAGAACTCCAAGGGTGTTAGATACATCACTATGTAACTAGATTATTGTCTCTAGTGCAAGTGGGAGACTGAAGGGAATATGCCCTGAGAGGCAATAATAAAGTGTTTATTATGTGTATTCCAAGTATATGATAGATGTTTATTTTGCATACTATAATTGTATTAATACAGAAATGTTAATACATGTGTGTTTAATAAACAAACAGAAAGTTCCTAGTTATGCCTCTCTCATAAACTAGTTCGTTGATTAACAAGATGATCACAATTTCCTGATCATAGACATTCGATGTTGTTAATAACGAGATCACAACATTAGTGTAATGGTGTGATGAACATTCATACGAAGTATAGCATTACGATCAAAGTCATTGAGTTTATATTGCTATAAACAACTTACGAAGTAATCCTCATCCTTAGACCATGAGATCATGCCAATCACTAACACCGGAAGATTTTCTTGTTGATATCAAACGTCACACCGTAACTGGGTGATTATAAAGATGGCTTCAAAGCTACTAAAGTGTTATGTTGAGAATCATGGATCAAGAGTGGAATTTTTTCATCCCGATGACGGATAGATATACTCTGGGCCCTCTCGGTGATATCACATTGGTTAGCTTGCAAGCAAGTGATTTGATCACTAGAATGTTATATCACGGGAACGAGAAAAGAGTGCATGTCAGTAACGAGATCAAACTAGGTATGGAGATACCGATGATCGAATCTCGAACATGTAATATATCGTGAAACAAAGGGATTAAGATACAAGCGTAAAAGGTTCCGACGATCACAGGAAAGTCATCGTTGAATGTGTTGGAGTCAGTATGGATCTCTAGGTCCCGCTACTGATTATTGATCGGAGAAGGGTCTCGATCATGTCCGTATTATTCACGAACCGTAGGGTGACACATTTAAGGGATACTGACATCCAGTTGGAGCAAATGTTTCATGCCGAAAGAATAAACAAGCGCAGGAATTTATTTCACTAGATACCGAAATATTTCAGGTGAAATTGCATAGAGATTATGCATATGAAATAGAATTCTAGCAAGGGGTTATATGTGAATGTTTGTCATTAAATTAATTGACAAAATTTTGAATAAATAAAAGAGTTTTATTTAATGAGAGTTTGTATTAAATTTGGTGAAAATTTAATAGCAAGTTTGAGTGGGATTTTGAGTGGAGGGATTTGAATGGATTTTTGTGAGTGGAGTGTCCACCCATATGAATGAAGGAGGGGAGGGGGCAGCCCCCATGGCCAGCGGCCACCCCCTTGGGTGCCCCCTCCTCCTATAAAAGGCACCCCTCTCCTCACTTCTCACTCACACCTCCTCGTAAAGGATCTCTCTCCTCCTCTAGAATTTATCCCCCATGGTCTCGGACTAGCGAGATACATGTTTTCGGTGGCTATTCGGCAAAAAAGGGTTATGCTTCCGCTGCATCGCTGGAGCGAGGAGGCGGAGGTTGCTCGGTGTCTTGTACGTGTGTGTGAGCATGAATGCGCTGCTTCTTTGCGGCGCTAGGACTTTCTCTCGATCTTGAGATCGGCAAGAGATCGTCTCCATCAACCACGAGTTGAACTTGTTAAGCTTTGTCGGTCTTCAAGGGTATGTTCTCTACGGATATACATCCGCCCGTTGTTTGTATCTAATAGATATATCTTGGTACATAGTTCCCATCGTAGGAATTTTTTTGTTTTCTATGCTGTGAACCCTACACGTCTTGCCTCCACCACCTTGATGGCTTGGAAGAAATCGCAAGGGAGGCGTCGATCTGCATCGCCGCACCGAACAAAAACCCACCCCCAGGGGAGAGGGCAACCACCAATAGGAAGAAGAAGGGGATTATGTCCTTCCTCTCCACCCTCCTCGCCACCAAGGCCGACCAAGGGGGGACGAGAACACACTCGAGTAGATCATCGCGCCACAACTCCTCGCCACCAAGGCCGGCCAGGAGCTCCGGCGCGATTGCACCTCCACCTTCACAGTGGACACCATCGACTTTATTGCAGGAGAAGGCCTTCACCTGCATCTCCGCCGCATCTGGCTTCGACCACCGGAGCTCCGCTGCGAAGGATAAGAAGAGCAAGCAGATCAGGATCCAGCCAGACGGATCTCGAAAATTCTCCTTGTCAAGATGACAAACAGCACATGGCCAAAAACTACCTCTACGACACCTAAACAACCCTAAACCTACTCCGGCGCTGTCCCCCGACCACCACTCACCGGCTATTCTGGCGAGGGCGCCATAGGAGAGGTCGAGCTCTCTGGAGGCTTCACTCAGGAAGGGGGAGAGCTCTCACGAGAGGGGGCATGCAGTTCTCCATACTAGGAAAGCATAAATTAAACACAGCGATTTTTTCCAAATTCAGGCACCCATCAATTCTCGGCCGGCCGGAGCCAAATTAATTGGAAGGTCAACATATACGTACTATGTAGGAATCCTAATTCTGATTGGACTCACCGCGTACCCAACCCTAGTAGAGTTGCTATATATATATATTTCAATCACGTCACATCCTCCGTCCACCGTTACCTCTACCTATCTTTCACATCCCTCCTCTCTCAATCCAGCCGCCGCAAGTTCTTTTTTTCTTTTTTGACAGAAACGAACAGCAAAGATCTGTGGACGACGGGATGCAAGGCGGACATGGCCTCGATTCGCCGCACGGATTCCTCTTGAGCAGCAACATCGATGGCCATTGGGTTTCTTCCTTCGTCGCCCCGACGGAGGCAGCGACATCTCCTCCTGAAATCAGCAACTGTGGGCACAATCATGGCGCCACCATAGACGGCAACAGCAAGTATCTCCTCCGCGCCGACCATGGCTTCGTCTTCACCAACGTCGACGGCCACCTGGTGTGTTCACTCATCGCCCAGATGGAGACGTCTAGCCCCAAGATTGGTGACGACGAGGCGAGCAAGCGGCAAGACGTGGACTAGGCGCTGACAGAGTATGGTGCAAATAAATTTGGGTTCATCATAATTCTACTAGCTACTTCGTATAGTATTTTATAGATGATGTGATCCTTGAACTATCTCTTTAGTTTTAATCTTTGTTTCCTGGTATCTTTAGATTTAATCTGTCGATGGTTATAAAGTGTTCAGTAAGAATTTCGGAGGCAAATATTTAGTCATATATAATGTCTTGGTTGTTACTATTTTGTTAACAACTTGTATGGTTTGTTTTCTCGTGTGAGCCCTTGTATTTTTCTTTTCTCTCAGTTGCTAATTATGACATTGGCACATTGCTACCTAGTCAATACTAACCGTCAATACATAAGTGTATGTCACAAATTTGTATAGATACGCATGTATCTACACACTAAACTGTTTTAGATACATGCGTCTTAACAAATCCGTGACACTTGGGAGGAAAGAAATGTCTGTATAAGGTACATGAGCGGACGCGGCGGTGCTATCAGCATGTCGCTGGTGCCGGTGCGAGCGGTCGTTGCAGGAACACCAAGCACACGTGATGCAGTATGTGTCCAATGCACATGGACGAGTGTGCTTCTGTCCATGTAATTAACCAATTGTCCACTTTTCAAAATAGACTTTCACCCGCTATACTAATATAGCCATCATCCGATACAATGGTACAATTGTTGGGGCTTCAGCACAAGCAAGCCTACAAGAAAGAAGAGAAATAAAAAGAAAACAATGCCAACAACGGCAGATCAACTAAACGTGGATGGCTCGAAACCGCTGCGCCCTCCAAAGATGACCACCACGCACCTAGAGCTACAAGCTTCGCGTAACAAGCAACACCTTCAAGAAGGTAAGCGACGATGACGACGCTGTCACCCGGACTGACCTAGGGTTTCCCCGTACGCGGAGGTAAGAGGAAAAGGGGTACACCAGACGCCCTTCAAGAAGGAATGGCGACACAGGCATCACCACGTCGGTGTCAAATGATCGACAGGGATTTCTCCTGACCCCCAAACAACCACTACCTTGAATGCTCCGTAGTCTTCCACCCCATCAACGCCGCCCACCAACACACGCCACCACGGTTTTTTCGTCACCTTCGTCGTCTCACTGTGAATCGAAACAAGGTCTAGAGGACGTAACACGGAGACAACCGATTCAGGGATTGGCAGTGTTGCAGCTGCACGGGAGGGCACAACCTCCACCACAAGTGCGATAGCCGACCCGACACGGTGGCAAAAACACGCCAGACAACCATTGGCACCGGAGGGCGGCAACAACATAGCCACCTAGAAGGCGTCCTCCACCGCCAAAAGGCGGGTGCCGACCAGACGCGGCGGTAGGGACAAACTAGGTCAGACAGGCCCAGCCGAACCCAGAATGAGTCCATAAAGTCTCCACCGCCACGCTACAGCACGTAGGCCATCGCCGTTACCCTCGTCTTCAATGCCATAGGTCCGACCGGGTCTAAGTCAGACCCGTAAAGCCTCGGCCGCCACGCTGCTGCACGTCAGCTCCATCACCACCACCCAGTCGAGATCACCTCCATTCCGTACTCTAGGAAGAGTGAAAACCTCGCGAGCCGCCAGGCCCGTCTGGATCCAGATCGGGCCCAAAGGTCCCAGATCTGGGCCGGTCGGAATCCGGCAGCAGCCCACTTGCTTGTCGCTCTCCGCCACCAACCAGCGCCGCCTCGCGAAGCAGAGGGTAGGACTGGCGTGCCGTCGCCTCCCACCAGCTGCAACCGGAGGCGTCATTCGCCGAGATGCACCGTGCGCCGAGGTGCCCGCCTGCCCGCCCGGACCACCTCGCGTCGGGGAGAGGAAGGCCCGCCGCCGCCCCATGCGGGCTAGCCCCGACGGCGCAAGCTGGCGGTGGCGGCAGGGGGAGAGAAGGTGGAGAACGTCAAGGTCGGGGTGAGGCTAGAAGGCGCTTTCGTCGCCCGCTCGAGGGGCGACGCGAAGCGGTGTCTTCCTAATTGGCTCGACGCTCATCTCTTTGGGAAAGTAGATCTGGAGGATGAGTTCGCCAACCATCCACTTGCGTCGCTGCATTCCTTTCATCACTGTTTGACCAATTTCAATTTAATAATGATATATAGTTCAAATCTAATTGAATTCGTGATGAAATCTCCCAGAATTTAATTACTTTATTAGAAGAATATTTCACGCATTCAGACTATATTTATATAATTTTTTCAAATCAAATAATGATTGACAAAAAAAATACTACTATGAGATTTTATCACGATTACAAAAATATATCGTATCAAATCGTAATTGGTCAAACCTTGCAAAAGTAAGCAGCACCAATCGCAATGCACGTGGGCGGTGGATACCTGACTGTTAATGCCTAGGTTGGTTAGAAAAATCTGGTTACAAACCATCCACGAGCCCCGGCAAATAGAACAGTCAACTGTGTGTTCATTCGTGGAAATAAGAAAAGGCGGTCTTGGTCGATCAAAGCGATCACAGAGTTTACGATGGACAAGACTGCAGCGGGACATCGGGCCCTCCACTTGGGCATGGCATAGGCAATTGTAGAGCATTCACTTAATCGTGCAAGGGTTGCTGTCGTGGTGGTGGCACGGCAGATACCATGGGTAGGCTAAAGTATAGGGCCAATGGATGCTAATGGGATCTGGGGAGGGATGATGCAACTGATTCTATGCACAAGTGGTTAAGATCAAGATCTTTATTTCTCTTCTTCTGGGTTACAAGTGCTCCTCGAGCTGTATACAGGGAGACCGGATGAATCTTACCAGCCTAACGGTACTGAAAAGACTCGATCCCCTTCTCAAGGTCTAAGCCTCCCCTTATAAAGGGGTGCCTTGGGTGCCCTTAGGGCTGACGGGGCAAGCATATTCGTGGAATATGCTTGTCCCAAAATAGTAGTTCGGCGGCCTCCTTTCCCTGCTGCCCTTCTAATGACGGCAAAGCTCCAGCGGCCCCCTCCTGCGTGCCTCGGGCTCCAGGACTGTCACCTCCGTGACCTCCTTCTGCTCCTCTGACCCTGCACATCCTTGTCTCTTGTGCTTGGCCCTGTTCAGATTCCTTCTAGCCTGCAGCTATAGTTTGACCCTGGGCTTCTCCTTCTCCTGCAAGCTTCGTATAACTCGGCCTTACCTTGCGTTACTCGGCTCGTTCCTCACCTGCATGAAGATCATTTGGGTAACCCGGCCGAGCTTCTCACTAACTCGGCCGGGTAACCACTTGATACCTGTAGATGAGCTTCTTGCCTCCGTTCATCGGCCGACATATCCATGATTCGGCCGACCTAGGCCATAGCTCGGCAACCAGACGGGGATAGTATCTCTGTCTTTCCCCGTCTCTGACCTACCCGAGGTTAACCCCCCGACATTAGTCCCCGAAGCTGGTGTGGCCCTGTCAATTACTTTGGCCGGGTTATATCAGCTTCATCACTTTCTTCAGTCCTGTCTCCGAGCTATGGCCTCGTCCGAGGCTTCCTCGTTCCTTCCATCATACGCTACGTCCTACGTGTCACCCTATCATTGCTTTTCTAGTTTTTAGGTCTTTCTACAGTGCTTACTGACAAGCTACAGTGAACCCTGTACCTGCTGCGCCGCCGCCACGACGCCTCGTGTACCGCTCCCCTCGGGATCGTAACAATTTTTCTTTGTCTGTGGCCGTTGGTGTGGCTCCATTCTCCGTCGTGCGTTCGTGTTACTCCCACGATCTACACGGGTAACTGCCACACCCACGATCCCACTCCCCTGTTCATTTCTTGCCTATAAAGTGGGGAAACGCGCCCGCTGGGTTCATCTTTCCCATTGTCGCTCGCGTCCGCTCTCCTTCTTCCCTTTGCCTGTGCGTCCTCTTGCCGCTCCGCCGCCGCTCACCAGCCAGAGCTTCCGCCGGCGAGGATTCCACCGCGTCGTTCGGCCCTTCTCGCCCGTGCTCTACGGCTGTGGCCCCGCCGCCGGTGAGTCCTCTCTGGCCATCTTGCCCTGTCCTTGCCCTAGATCGATCCGCACTGTTTTCGTGCTCAGGCGACGGTTCCTCCTCTTTTCGCCATTATTTTCGTACTAAGTTCCGACGGGGCCTTGTAGCTCTAAGCTCTCCTCCGCCGCCAGTTTTTCCTCCGGTGATCTCTCCGGCGAAACTATGTCTAGTTCGTTTAGCGGTGCTCTAGTTGAGGACGATGACGCTGGCTCCGGGCCCGAGCGTGGATCGTGGCAGGGTTCTTCAGTCACGCGCCGCGAGATTGAATGGCTCATCCGAACTCGGCGGATTCCTGCCGAGGTTTCCTGTCGTTTACCCGGCAGCGAATCCTCTCCTGTTCTCAGAGAGGGTGAGTATGTGGTTTTCATGTCCCACTTCGCCCGCGGCTTCGGTCTCCCTCTTAGCGATTTCGCTAGAGAATTTCTTGATTACTTCGGCCTTCAGCCGCATCACCTTCCTGCGAACGCCATAGCTTCTCTTTCCGCTTTCATCTCAGCTTCGGAGGGTTACTTCGGCCTGTGGCCATCAGTACATGCCTGGTCGAAGTTCTTCCAGATCCGCTCCAACGTTGTTCCCGACAAATCTCTGCAACCTTCCGAGAAGTTGCTCACCCAATGTGGGGCGGCATCTATTACACCTCGGAGGCAATCCGTGTTCCCCCGCGTCACCGGGTTGGAGTCGTGCAAGAAATGGCACAAGTCATTCTTCTACGTCAAGAACAGAGGGGCGGAAGACAAGATTCGGCTCCCTCCATTCTCAATTGGCCCACCTTCCAAAGTGAATTGGCTCTATAATCCGAAGAAAACTCACGCCCTGGCCGAGGCCTTCGAGATTCGGCTGAAAGAGTTGATTCGGGCCGGGTTGTGCGGCGAAGACCTGATGGCAACCTTCATTAGTAGCCGGATCTGCCCCTTCCAGCAACGGACCCACAAGCTATGCTATATGAGTGGTCCTCTGGACCCTAACCGAGTCTCGACCGTGGAGTTGGACAATTACCTCATTCATAAGCGCGTTCGAGCTATCTTCAAGACTGAGATGCCTGAGGATTGGTCCTGGGGGTTAAAACCATTCACCTGCGACCGTCCGCCCCCCGAGGTAAGCCTAATCTCCATTACTCTATTTTTCCCCAGTTTTTAGAGACTGGTTTACATGATTTTCCCTCCTTGTCATGCAGAGGTTCGCGGAGCAGAAAAACGAGGATGCCGAAGTTCTGCAGCTCCCTTGGCCCGCAGATAGGAGTACCCCGGATACTGGTGAGTCGGACTCCGAGGAGTTCGTCCCTAAGTCGGATCCCGCTCCTGCTCGAGCTCGCGGCAAAACTTCGGCGCAAGAGGAGGAAGGTGATTCGGACGAGGTCCAAATTCTTGAGGTAGTTGCCGCTATGCCTATTTCTTATGCATTTCCGGCTTCTACTTTCCCAGCTAATCCGGCCGGCCAGGTCCATGACGTCGAACCTATTGCTTCCCGGCCTCCCGTTACCTCGGGGAAACGCGGGGCTCCTGCTAGTGCCTCAGAGGCAGTTCCTAAGAAGCGAGTAAAGAAATCCGCTCCGAATCCTCCCAGGCGCAAGACTATGCCCGGGGTTGCTGGGTAAGTTCTTTTGCCTATATTTCTTGTTTCTCTCTCTCTGTTTCTCATACCGACGAGTCTTCTTTCTTATTTTTGCAGCGCTCCTCTGTCTGTTAAACCCGGCGGTCCTAGTATGACCAGCCGTCCGATTCGGTCGCCATCTCCTCCTCCCGCTGATGACACCAGAGTTCCCAGTCCCATTCGTCCTGCTTCTCCCCCTGCTCTGAATACTTCGCCTGTTCGCCGTGATGCCCCTGAGATCTCTCCCATTGATCCGGATCCGATCCGGCCCTCCGATGTTTTCGTCGAGCCAGCTGTCCCCTCTATGGGCCCCAGCGTTACCATTGAGCCTCCATCTGCTCCGGCTGTTCCTACGGTCATCCCGACCTCTGCCGAGAAAGTCGTTGCCCCGGCGCCCTCTGCGAGCTTAACCTCCACTAATCCTAAGGACTCCGTCCCTACTTCGGAGGCGCAACTTCTTGCTGGTGCCTCTTCTAAGGAGAAAAATGTTGTTGCCGTCAAGACTTCTTCTCAGAAAGGTCTTGCCGGCACTTCTCAGCCGAGTATTGCAGAGGCGCTGCGCAAAGGAGCTGCATCTGCCAAAGTCACTGCTACCTCGGCCACCGGCAGCCAGCTTGCTCTTCATAAGAGCCCTGCGACTGCCATCGTCGGTCCGCCTGCCCGGGGTAAAGTTTTGACTCGGACAGCTAGTGGGAACAGCCTTGGAGCGCTGGTTGAATATGCCAACAACTGGAATGCTGCTGATCAGTTCGTCGGTAACCCGGCCAACCAGTCCTTTCAGCTTTCTGATATCAGCGGCCGTTTTGACCATGCCGCTAAGTTCATCATTGAAACCAACAAAATGAATGAGGTAATAATTTTTTCCTCTGAGTCTTGAATTATTCTGTCGATGTTACCATATGCTCTAGTCCCCGAAACTTGCAAGGAAATAACTTGTTCTATACTTGGAAGTTTGATCTAATTTTATTTATAAGGTTTGGTAATTCGTCTGTTTAGATTCGAGTTTAATCGTGTTTTATTCGGATCTAGTCTAGTCTTCAATGTCCGGTTGTCTAGATCCGAGTCAAGTTCTGCTTGACTCGGATTTGGTTTAGTTTTGAATTTCCAGCTACCTAAATCTGAGTTAAGTTCTGCTTAACTCGGATCTGGTTTGGTTTTGAATATCCAGCCACCTAGATCTGAGTTAAGTTCTGCTTAACTCGGATCTGGTTTGGTTTTGAATATCCAGCCACCTAGATCCGAGTTAAGTTCTGCTTAACTCGGATCTGGTTTGGTTTTGAATATCGAGCCACCTAGATCTGAGTTAAGTTCTGCTTAACTCGGATCTGGTTTGGTTTTGAATATCCAGCCACCTAGATCTGAGTTAAGTTCTGCTTAACTCGGATCTGGTTTGGTTTTGCTCGTTGACTTATCATTGTGCCTCGTTACTCAGGTTGCACATGACCGGCGAACTGCCGAGTTCCAGAGGTTGCTTTTTGCGCATCGCAAACTGGAAGAGAAATACGAGAAAGTCCTGCCCGTGGCAAAGAAGGCCGGTAAGTCAATAGTTTCTTTTCCTTATTCCCAACTTTCTCATATACTTGTCCGTGGAATGCCGGCTTACTTCTTGCTGAATAGGTAAGATCAACAACCTCAATATTCACCTTGAAAAGAAGATCAAGACCTTGGAAGGTTAGTTTCCTTTCTACTTTACTCCTTCTTTTAGTATCTATGCTAAGTTTCCTTATTGCATTGGGTTGTGGTAAAGCCGAGTTGCAAGACTTTGCAGCGTCGCAACAAGATTGCGTGCCCATGCCTGACGTGATGCTTCATTTTTTAGAACAAAGCGCAGTTCATTCGGCGCAACTACAAGAGAAGGATGATGAGATAGCTCGCCTGAGATCCGAGGTGAATACACTCAAGCTCTCTCAGAAATCCGAGCTAGAAAAGGTCGACCAAGAATTTTCTTTGGAAAAGAATCGGCTGACTCTGGATCTAGAGAAGAACAAAGAACTCCTCGAAGCTGCCGAACTTAAAACTCGCGGTTTGAGCGAGGAAATTGCTCGTTTCGAGAAGAGTAAAGCTGCTTGGGCAAAAGACCTTCAGATAATGATGAGCTATATTCATCGTAAGTTATTTGGCCTGGCCGAGCTAAAAAATTTCTTTGTCTTCGCTGCTATCCTTTGACCTGTTGATGTTTTGCGCAGATCACTTCCCCGAGGCCAAACCCGTGAGTTCTAAAGCTGTTCTTGCAGCTCGCGCTCGTCGAGGTGAACCTGATGCTGTTGACTTTGAATATTCAATGGAGGATTTTTTGGTTGCCGTTGGTGCTGCAGTTGGTCCGATGAAAATCATGGGCCGGGACTTGGTGGAGGCCGCTATCAAAGCTTACCATGCACTCTGGCCGAATACCTCAGGGACTCCCGATATCAACGAGGTTAAGTTATTGGTGACCAGGCTGATGGCATCTGAGAGACAGTTGAGTCTTTGGAGAGAATCTGCTGCGCGTGCTGGTGCCGACATGGCCCTTACTGTAATTATGTCATGGTATGAAGACATCTCTCTTGACATTCTGATGAATCTGCGCACTGGTTCCCGCTGGGTTGAAGATCCGACCTTTGTTGCACTTCGGCAAGCTCGGGCTTTCCAGCTCGTCGAGTATGCCGACGTGCACACTTGGAATGAAGGGCCGAGTTTTCTCCCAGATCCAAATCAGGAAGTCGCGGGTGATGATTCAGCTGAGCATGGGGAAAGTGAAGATGATTCGGCCACATCCGATAGCTCCAGCTCAAGCTCGGATAGCAACGGCGATGCGCGGTCTTCCTCCAAAGGCACCGGGCATTCTACCGCGCGCACTGACGCTCCTGAACAACCCCGTGATACTGCCGAAGTTACACCTGGGTCGGTGGAGGGCGAGGCGACCTCAGTCGAAGTTCCTCCTACTTCGGAGTGCCCCGCACCTGAGCAAGTGGTTGCCCCTCCAACGAACAACGCCTAGGTTATTCGCGATCCCTGGTATGCCGGGCGTACAATGTAGACGAAAAATTTGTCAACTCGTATGATTCGAGGTTCTTTTGCTATGTGTTGTTGGGATTCTTGGTTAAGTGGATGCTCGTCCGAATTCTTGCCTTGTTGGCTCGTAATTTCTTCATCTTTCAGGGTTCAATTTTTGCCGTTACTTTGATGATCTTATCCAGGCATTGTCGCTGAATATCTACGTTATTGACCTGTTTTGAACATAGGATAATTACTCCGTTGTGGAAGTAAGTGACTATCGCTGGATCGTCGTTTACTATCCAGAACTTCCTTTTACAAATTAAGTTTCGGATATGATTGCGTTTAGCGTAGGTTCGAGGTATCATACGGTAGTCTCCGAGTCGTTGGTTTAGATGCCGAAGTTTACGTGTCTACGAACTTGACAGATCCTATGATAATCCTTGAGTCAATGCTTTGGGCACCAAGGTGCATATTCGTAACATTAAATGAACACCACATATGGCATTCGCCGAGTCACTGCTCTGGTCTCCAATGTTCAAGTATGTAACGCGAAAGAGATAAATATACCATATGGCAGTCCCCGAGCTATTGCTCTGGATGCCAAGGTCTAAACATATAACATCAAATAATCATTGCATATGGTAGTCCCCGAGTAACTGCTCTGAGTGCCGAGGTTCAAATATCAAACATGAAATAACATCACATATGGCAGTCCCCGAGTAACTGCTCTGGGTGCCGAGGTTCAAATATCAAATACGAAATAACATCATATATGGCAGTCCCCGAGTAACTGCTCTGGGTGCCGAGGTTTGAATACATGATATGAAATAAATATAATCTACGGCAGTCCCCGAGTCACTGCTCTGGGTGCCGAGGTGCAAATACATCACTGGTTTTTTGACCTTGAGATACAACCCTATGAGTAAAATGGCCGAAGTAAAGCCACATTCCAGGGGCGCTTCGTTTCTTCACCAGCTTTGCTTGCCTTGCCTTCTCCAGGGGATTGAGCATCAATCAGATAATATGCATCGTTGTGCAATGCTTTGCTCACGATAAATGGTCCTTCCCATGGGGGGTGATAACTTGTGCATGCCGGCCGTGCGCTGCACCAGCCGGAGGACTAAATATCCTTCTTTGAATACTCTGGGATTCACTTTCCTGCTATGATACCGCCGTAAGTTCTGCTGATAAATGGCCGATCGTGATAATGTCAACTCTCTGGCTTCTTCCAACAGGTCTACGGCATCTTGCCGAGCTATTTCATTTGTTTCAGAGGTTGTGTACTGAGCGACTCTTGGCGAGTCATATATTATGTCGGCTGGGAGTACGGCCTCTGCCCCGTATACCAGAAAGAATGGAGTATAACCTGTTGACCTATTCGGAGTAGTTCGAAGGCTCCATAACACGGCTGGGATTTCTTCGATCCAACATCCTGCCGACCGTTGCAAAGGTTCAAGAAGTCGTGGTTTTATTCCTGATAACACCAGTCCATTAGATCTTTCAACTTGTCCATTGGATGCTGGGTGGGCCACCGAGGCAACATCTAGTCTTATGTGCTTCTCTTGGCAAAATCTAGCGAAGGCTCCTTCTGCAAAGTTCGTGCCATTATCCGTAATAATGCTATGTGGGTATCCGTATCTTAAGATGATATCCTTGAGGAATTTCACTGCTGTGTGCCCATCACACTTTTTGATTGGTTTTACTTCAATCCATTTTGTGAACTTGTCTACCATAACCAAGATGTGGGTCATTCCTCCTCTTGCCGGCTTGAAAGGTCCTACCATGTCTAAACCCCATACAGAAAATGGCCAAGTGATGGGTATTGTTTTTAACTCGGCCGACGGCATATGTATTTTGGCTGCATATCTCTGACACCCATTGCACTTCTTAACTAATTCTTCTGCCTCTTTTAACGCCGTTGGCCAGTAAAATCCGTGCCTGAATGCCTTGGCTACTAAAGCGCGAGATGAGGCATGGTGCCCACATTCTCCTTGGTGTATATCTAGAAGGATTTCCTGACCTACTGTGGGACTCACGCATTTCTGCAATATGTTTGTTACGCTTCTCTTATATAACTCATTGTTTATGATTGTATAGGCTTTTGCTCTTCTGACGGTTTGTCTGGCTAATACTTCATTACTCGGCAGTTCCGCGTCTTTCAGGTACGAAAATATGGGTTGTGCCCATATCGGTGTTGCTCTTTCTGCAGTGATTTCACTGTCTATCTCCATGTTTTCTGCCGACGTACATACCTCGGCTCTTTCCATGATTGCTATTACCTCGGCTGTCCCCCTCTTTAGGGGTTCCGAATCTTTCTACGGATCTACCTCCATTGGCGTATGATTCTCTGCAGAACTTGCTGGGATAAAGATTGATTCGGACTCTGGTGATGGGTTTATTGATGGTTTCCTGAGGTGCTCCAGGGCTATACCTGGCGGAATTGATTGCCGAGTTGATCCTAATTTTGACAATGTGTCAGCAGCGTCATTTTCTGCTCGTGGTATGTGGTGGAATTCACATCCTTCAAAATATCCACTGATATTTTGCACATGGAATCTGTATAAAGCCATATTAGCATCTAATGCGTCCCAAGTGCCCGATACTTGCTGTACTACTAGATCCGAGTCACCGTAACATAGGACTCGGCGTATTCCAATTTCTTTTGCCACCTTTAATCCATGGACTAGTGCCTCATATTCAGCTACATTGTTGGACGCGGCAAAATGTATTTGCAGTACATATTTCAATTGATCTTTTTTAGGCGAGGTCAGCACTATTCCTGCGCCCAAACCGTTCCTTAGTTTGGAACCATCAAAATGCATTGTCCAGTAATTTGGATCTGGCAGTGGTGGCTCATATTGCACCTCGGCCCAATCTACGAGAAAGTCGGCGACAGCCTGAGATTTGATTGCATCTCTTCTATCAAATTGTGGAGCATACGGTGATAACTCGATCGCCCATTTTGCTATTCGGCCACTTGCATCTTTGTTGTTCAATATGTCGGCTATGGGTGCCTCACATATTACTTTGATGGGGTGCTCCTCAAAGTAATGCTTAAGCTTTTTTGCCGACATATATACTCCATAGGCCATCTTCTGATAGTGCGGATAATTCTGCTTTGAAGTGGATAATACTTCACTTAAATAATATACTGGCCTCTGAACTGACTTACCCTCTTCGAGTCGTTCCACTACAACCACAGTACTAACTACTCGATTAGTAGCCGCTATATAAAGTAGCATAGGTTCTTTCGATAATGGAGAAGCTAAAATGGGTGCCGTAACTAGCATCTTTTTCAACTCGTGAAACGCAAGGTCGGCCTGGGGAGTCCATCCGAATTTGTCCGACTTTCTCATCAGCTGATAAAGTGGCAGTGCCTTTTCTCCTAGCCGACATACAAATCGACTAAGCGAAGCCAGGCAGCCCGTGAATTTTTGTACATCGTTCAGACATCTCGGCAATTCCATTCTTTCTATTGCTCTTATCTTCGTTGGATTAGCCTCGATACCTCGGCTGGATACAAGGAACCCGAGTAGCTTTCCTGCCGGCACGCCAAACGTGCATTTTTCTGGATTAAGTTTCATTCGGAACCTTCTCAGGTTCGCGAAAGTTTGCCGTATATCTTCTAGCAAGGTTCTGCTTTCCTTAGTTTTGATGACTACGTCATCCACATATACTTGTACATTTTTTCCTATCTGATCATGTAGGCATTTTTGCATGCACCTTTGATACGTTGCTCCCGCATTTCTCAGGACGAATGGCATTGTGCGATAACAATAAGCCCCGTACGGGGTAATAAATGCAGTCTTTATTTGATCGGCCGGATTTAACGGTATCTGGTGGAAACCAGAATATGCGTCTACAAATGATAACAGCTCACAACCAGCGGTCGAGTCAATGACTTGGTCTATTCTAGGCAATGGGAAGGGATCTTTCGGACACGCCTTGTTCAGGTTAGTGTAGTCAATACACATTCGCCACACAATGGCTACATTGGGGTCATCTTTTTTCTTTTCTACTAGCACCGGATTTGATAACCAATCCGGGTAAAGCACCTCCATGATGAACCCGGCGGCGAGAAGCCGAGCTATTTCATCCCCTATTACTTTTCTCCTGTCTTCGGCGAAGCGGCGGAGAGGTTGCTTCACCGGCCGTGCTCCTGGCCTGACGTTTAAAGAGTGCTCAGCCAACTCCCTCGGCACACCTTGCAGATCTTGTGTTGACCATGCAAATATGTCCCGATTCTCACGGAGGAAGTTGGTGAGCTCGCCTTCCTATTTAGCGTCAAGACCTGCACCAATAGTAACAGTACGCTCTGGGAATTGCTCATCAATCTGAAATTTCTTCGTCTCTTTGGTTGGTTGAAAAGAAACGCTGCCATGAGGGTTGGCCAGTGCCGGCATGCTTAATTGTGCTGACTGTGCGAGGGCTGCTACCTCCTGAATCCTTTTCTTTTCTCTTGCTATAACCAATGACTCGGCCAGATTTGACCCGGCCGAGGCACACTCCATTGACTTCTTGTAATCCCCTGCGACTGTTATCACCCCTTGTGGTCCGGGTAACTTCATCTTTAGATAACCTATATGACAGCTGCTCATGAATTTGGCCAGTGCGGGCCGTCCGAGCAGTGCATGATAACAGCTTTCCAGATCGACCACCTCAAATTCCAAATTTTCTGCTCTGCAGTTATCTCTTGTACCGAATAATACGTCCACTCGGACTTTACCGATGGGCTCACATGAAAGCCCTGGCACTATCCCATGGAAAGTTGTCCTCGTGGACTGCAGCATGTTCTGTGATATACCGAGTTTGTGCATGGTATCTTTGTACATGATGTTAATACTGCTTCCATTGTCGATGAGTACTTTTGAGAATTTCACATTGATGCTTGGTCCCACAAATGTTGGATCCAACACAAGTGCGTATGATCCTGGACTCGGCATTATTCTGGGGTGATCTTTCATGCTCCAAGTTATCTCCTGATCAGACCATGGCTGATATCTTGGTACTGCTGGTACAACTGCATTAACTTCCATATGCCGGCGCTGCACACTCTGCTTGTCCTGCTGTTCTGTCGTGAACACACAATAAGACTGGTGATGTTCCCTATAGTCATTACGTCCAGCATTTACCGGATTTAACCTTCCGTCCTGCCCTTGGTTCATTACTTGATGCACTGCATCCCTCCGATCCGAGTTATCGTACCTCGGGGGAGGGGGCGGAAGCATCAGTTGCTGTGCATTTGCTCCAGTCAACTGCGGCTGATGCTGCTGTTGCACCTGATGGGGAGCCTGAACTCCTGCCGGGTTTCCCATCGCATTTTTCATCCAGGCGCATTGCCGGGTTGTATGATTGGCTGGTCTAGATGGGTTTGACGTGTGAAATTTACACGGCTGATCCAACATGGATTCAAACGTATACTTCGGCTTCTCTTGCCATTGCTTCTTTTGCTCTGGGGTCCATTGCCTCTTTCCATCATTTCTCGCGGTCCACTGTTGAGGTCCATTTTTCTGTCGTTGAGTTGCTCCGTGACTCGGCTGATCTTGCGTTATAGCCGCCACCTGGGCCGAATTATACCTATAATCCGGCCTCTCTTCTCTTCTTCTTCCTCTGAAATCACGCCTAGATGACCCGGCCAACTCTCTCGTGTACTGGTCTTGTTGCTCACGATGATCTGCCGGCATTAACTCCGGTTGGGTTGGGTCACCCAGTGCATAGGAGTCTGCTATTCTGATAGTTTCTGCCAGTGTGGTCGGCATATCTCTCTGCAGGCGTTGCCACAGCACACTGCCGTAACGGCAGCCTTGCGCGAACCAAGCGATCGCTTGCGACTCAATAACTCCTTCACATGAGTTTCTCAGGTTACACCATCGAGTTAAAAACTCTCTATCTGTTTCATTCGGCCTCTGCTTGCACATGGCTAGTTGCTGTGGTCTATTCGGTCTCTTGTATGTGCTAGTAAAGTTGCTGACGAACATCTCTTCGAAATCTAACCAGCAATTGATACTGCCTGCTGGTTGATTATTCAACCATACCCTGGCTGGTCCTTCCAACATCTGTGGGACATACCGCACTGCCCATCTTAGGTTGCCACCTGCTATCTTCACTGCGGTGGCATAATCAATCAACCAGTCTTGTGGCTTGGTACTTCCATTGTACGTTTTTGTGCCTCTCGCCAATTGAAAATTTGGCACTGGTGGTTCGCCCATGATTCGTGGTCCAAAACATGCCGGACCTGGTGGACCTTGCTCTTCCAATAGCTCGGACCGGTATAACCTATCCAATTTTACTCTTGCATCGTTTGCTGGCAAATCTCTGTACAGGATTCTATCCTGCATCCCATAGTGATTGTCCCCACCCTGGTTTGCGTATTCTACCTCGGAATATCCATCATTATACCTTTCATTCATCGGATTATAGCGAACTGGCCTCACTTCTCTTTCCTGCCGAGGCTCATGTCTTGGTAGCGGGTGAGGCGGCACTTCTCTCCTTATTTCGGCCGGGGCTCAGTTTTCATGATTGTCTCTTGCGGGTTCATTCCTGCCGTGCTCCCCATTACCTCGGCCGCCGCCATCCTTTTCCATACGGCCGTGGTTTCTCTCCCCACTATTACCTCGGCTTGCATTGCCTCTGTTCTCATTCGCCTTTCCAGCTATGGCCGGGTCATATGGAACAATTTGTTTGTTCCTCTTCCCTGAGGTTACTGCTCTTTCTTTTCTAGCATTGTTTCCGGGTGAAGATGTCGCTGCCGCAGATAATGCAGGTGCTGCCCCTGCCGAATGAACCATCCGTGAAGCCCCTGGTCTTGCCGGGTTAGTTCTGAGTATTTCCTCATTTTGCTGGTTCGCGATGCGCACCAGTTCATTTACTCTCTCTTGTTGCTTCTGCCGAGCTTCCCCTGTTAACCCCTCTAGTTCCAATGCTGCGGCATTTGCCGCTCTTAGGTTTTTTGCCGGGGTACCATACCTCGGCAAACCCAAATCGCCTGATTCGGCTCTGTGAGCTTCATGCTCTTTGTTAATATCACTCATGAGGTTCTTTCCTCTTAATCTCAGTTCGTCCACCCGCTCGGGTGCGATATCAAGCTTATTAGCTTTTGCATATTCTCTCAGGGTCCTGTTCAAGGATTCCCGCAGAGCCGATACCTTTTTGGCCTCTACCAGCACCTTTTGCCTGGTTTCCTCTAACTCTGCCTGAGCATTTGCCGGATCAAGTATCGGCGCTACAGGCGTGGTTAAGTTCTCTATAGTTGCCTGAAGAATGTTCTCCGGTCTCTCCAGAGGTGGCCCTCTCACTCTTGGTGCTTTTGGGGTGGTGTCATGTAGTTCGGCCAGGTTTGTCACCGGCGGAATTACCTCGCTGGTCTGCAGTGTGATCTGCTTGGGCGGACCCTGGGTGCTTGCGGCGGGTTCTCTGCTTGATCCGGCCAATGCTGCTCCCGCTTGCGTCCCTGCTGCGACCATCACCTCGACGCTGCCTGCCAGATGCTTTCCTGATGGACAGCTCGCCGCGCTTCGAGGTGGTTCCCCTGCAACAACAACCTGGTGAGGATAAACGTCGGTGATGTCGACGCCGACGTAGACCCTGAGCTCGCCCAGGCCGATGAAGATCCCGTTGCGCGGGGGGGTTTTCCCCCTGAAGCTCCCTGCATTGTCTCTGACATAGTCACAGAGACCAAATCTCTGGACCAAGCCAGAAACAACGCGCTCGCCGGTGTTGATGAAGTTTCCCGTCCGGATCACGACTCCAGCTAGCACCGCTGCTGGCCCCACGGTGGGCGCCAACTGTCGTGGTGGTGGCACGGCAGATGCCATGGGTAGGCTAAAGTATGGGGCCAATGGATGCTAATGGGATCTGGGGAGGGATGATGCAACTGATTCTATGCACAAGTGGTTAAGATCAAGATCTTTATTTCTCTTCTTCTGGGTTACAAGTGCTCCTCGAGCTGTATACAGGGAGACCGGATGAATCTTACCAGCCTAACGGTACTAAAAAGACTCGATCCCCTTCTCAAGGTCCAAGCCTCCCCTTATAAAGGGGTGCCTTGGGTGCCCTTAGGGCTGACGGGGCAAGCATATTCGTGGAATATGCTTGTCCCAAAATAGTAGTTCGGCGGCCTCCTTTCCCTGCTGCCCTTCTAATGACGGCAAAGCTCCAGCGGCCCCCTCCTGCGTGCCTCGGGCTCCAGGACTGTCACCTCCGTGACCTCCTTCTGCTCCTCTGACCCTGCACATCCTTGTCTCTTGTGCTTGGCCCTGTTCAGATTCCTTCTAGCCTGCAGCTATAGTTTGACCCTGTGCTTCTCCTTCTCCTGCAAGCTTCGTATAACTCGGCCTTACCTTGCGTTACTCGGCTCGTTCCTCACCTGCATGAAGATCATTTGGGTAACCCGGCCGAGCTTCTCACTAACTCGGCCGGGTAACCACTTGATACCTGTAGATGAGCTTCTTGCCTCCGTTCATCGGCCGACATATCCATGATTCAGCCGACCTAGGCCATAGCTCGGCAACCAGACGGGGACAATATCTCTGTCTTTCCCCGTCTCTGACCTACCCGAGGTTAACCCCCCGACAGTTGCAGGCCTTATCTTTTTAGGGTTCTATCGGATTCGTGGAAATAATTGAGTTACGGAGGTTGCTCCATTGAGGGTTCATTGCCAGGATCAATTCTACGATTTGACTTGCTATTTTTCTCCATGTGTGCATGTATTCTTCATCGTGTTCTTTATATATTCCACCTTTTCCCTTGAATCCCACCAGTCCATAAACATCGGGTCGCTCGTTGAATGCATCAAGGCGTATCATCTTGTTTGAACCTCTTAGTGACTATGAGCAAAGATACAGAGCGTCGGTGTGACCTAGGGAAAAGAAGAACAACAACAGAAGTCGAGAAAGATCCCGAGTACTCTTGGGAGTCGACAAGGGCAAGTTCATCGACATTGATGAAAGCACCGCCCACAGCCCACCTGTATCCGCCGAGTATGGTTACTACATGAGGTGGACCATGGGATTTCATCCCACAAGGACATACCCCTCCTCTATATCAGCGGCAAGACTGCGACGCACCACCTCGGCACCACGTGTACGGTGACGGACCATGATAGGGCCAATTTTTTAGTCCCCGTGACAGAATAGGAATTCACACACAAATCTTAAATTTTAACATGCCAAATGCTCTATTAAAACGATCTTAGTGCTCTTTATAATGTACCCCTTAAATTTTAAGACAGATCTTAAATTTTAACATGCCAAATCTTAAATTTTAACAGGGCCAATGGTGAAGATGCCCAATTAAATGTTGAGCGTCATCGGTTTTTTAAAAATTTCAAGAAGCAGTGTGCTTTATAATGTATACTCGTGTTGGACATGCCCACGTCAAAATTTAAATATACATCATGATATTTTCAAACCGGTTATCAAAACTGTGCAGAAGGTCCACTGAAATCGAATTTGAATCTTTACATGCAATGCTAGCGGTGGGACCTACCAACCCCTGCAAGAGATTCTTTCTTGGAGCGGAGGTTGATCGAAAATTCGAAATGGCCATGAAAAGGAAAAAAAGAGATAAAGTTAACGAAATATGTAAAATAATGAGGGGTGTAAGCGTAAAACAGCAAAGACCCAGTCCACTCATATTCCGCTCCGTGCCCCCCAACTCCTCTTCATCATTTCATTTCTCTAGAGAGAGCGAGAGAGGGGAAGACTCTGGAAGCGCATCGATACAGAGAGAGAGAGCGAGCGAGCCCCCATCTTCTAGGGTTTCCGGCGGCGATGTCGATGGCGGCGGCGGCGTCCAGGACCCCGGCGAGGTCGGTGGCGGCGAGGTTCGTGCAGAGTCGGCTCCGCTCCTCCGGCGGCAAGGTGCTCGGCGAGGAGGAGAAGGCCGCCGAGAACGTCTACATCAAGGTATAACGGCTTCTGCTCCTTCCCCCTCGCTACCGCGACCTGTGACCGAGAGTTGCGGCGAATCCTCTTGCGCGTCTCGCGACTGGTTCATCGTGTGCAGGGCTCAAGGTTTTCGTCTTTTTTTTTGGTGTGATCTGCCATCGGGTTGCGTCGTTGCTCTGTAGTACAAGGTGGACTGTGCTGTTCGGTTGTGTAAACCCTAGCGGTTATTCCCGTGATTTGGGTAATTCCAGCAAGTTTTTTTTTTATGTGGCCCGTCTGTGCTCTTGGATAAATACTGCCCAGATGCTGGGAAACTCGTATTGACTGCATTGCTGCCATGTAGTTCCAGGAAGATGGTGGATTGTGTGTACCAGCCGTCTGATGTGTGTATAAATAAATGGTTGTGCTAGTTAGTGATTCGGAGTCACTTATTGTGCCCCTGATCGAATAGTAGCAGAGTAGAATACACGGTAGCCGTCTATGTGTACATGCCATGCCATGCTGTTTTTTCTTGCTGGTTCGTTTGTGCCTGAGATATTATGGCTATGGGCATTGCAATTAGGATTGTTGTTGCAAGGTGAAACTTTTGTTACCTGTGCTTGCTTTAGTTAACATGTGGTCTGTCTTTAATGTATGGTTGCCTGCTTGATGTGATAAGCTGTTCCACTGGTGTTGTAGTTGAATTGAGGTTCTTCCCTAACCTGCCACTGAACTGCTTCATTTCTTAATCAAGTTTTTCGCTATTCGTGATACCGTTGTTTGTGAATTCCGTCTAAGATTGTCAGCTGCATTTGCTTCTGTGACTTTTTACGGTCATTTCAGGTTGTTTCGATTGTGTTAGCTACTTAGCTCCTGGGACTTTTTATGGCCGTTTTGGATTGTTGTCCTGAGATGGATATTTCAACTTTTACCCCTTTGATTTAGCTGTGCCTTGCTTTAGTTAACAGCAGCCTGTCTCTGATTTATGGTTGGTTGCTCAGTCATGGTCATTGATGCCATAGCTGTTGCAGTGCTATTGTGACAGAATTGTTGATCTTCCCAACCTGCCGCTAAACTGATAGGATTTGTTCTTCATGTTTTCTTACTATTGGACCTTCAGTTGGATGGTTGCTCTGATGCGAAGCTTTAGGTGGTTTGGAATTGGGGATCGGTTTTTGGTTATACAGATGGAAGTGCAAATAATACTTAATCTAGGGACTGCCAATTATATGGCAGTGTTGGTTTTTTGTGATTCTTCTAACCTTTTATTAATGTTTCAATTGATTTTTGCCACTGTGTGACCTGTTCACTGAACCTTTATTCTTTCATTTTGGGGTCCAGTTGGAGTATAATTTTTGCCGTGGCTCTTGTGAACTAATTGGTTATCCTGATCATTTTTATTGTTCATTAAGGGAATGTGTAGTTATATGACTAAATTGTACTCCTGCTATGTTTTTGGTTAGCTAGCAAAATTCTTCTTCTATGCAAGTTATTCTTTTGTATGTTTCTGTTTAGTCTTGAAAACCCCCAAGAACATTGATATATCTTTTCTTTATGCAAAACATCAGTAGAAAACATGTGCTTAGATGTAATACCCCATTGCTTCACATAAGCATGTCTTAACATATGGAACATCCAATTGGTTCTATTATCTTATTAGCAGCTTTTACTTGAGGTCTTAGACCATAATATGTTATTTTAGCAGCAATCTTGCTTGACAGTTTGATATTCATATTTTGTAGTCATATGTATCACTTTGTTTATGGTGTTATGACCTGCTGTCCTCTGCTCATTTGACGAAAGGTTCATCCAAAGTACAAATTCAACTAGGAGAACTTGAAATTCGTCAGGACATGCATTCACTGATAACAGTTGCATGGATAGATGTAAATAGTATCATGTAGGTTTTATTTTCCAGAATCACAAGTTTTCCTGTTTCTGACTCTGATATGATACTGATGAGATAAGTGTTTTATGTATGTATATGTGTTGATGCTTCGTAAGTACGTACTAACATGCTGATGACCTATTTCTGCAGAAAATGGAACAAGAGAAGCTGCAGAAGCTCGCACGCAAGGTATGCCAACATACAGTTTCTTGAACCACTGAACTGGGCAGTGGTTGGTGTTTTACTTCCATATAAGTAGAGTTTTGTCGTGATGTCTTCTGCACAGATTTACATTTGTCCATTGGATATGCACGTTTTAACTTCCCAAGTCGAAATACAGTATATATGCTATGTGTGTCATGAATACTTATAAAAGCTCTAAATTCTTGTAGTGTCCCAGCACAGTAAATTCATGAAAACTTGTACAATGTATCTACTGTGTTATAGATATCTATGCTTTAACTTCCTAAGTTGAAATACAGTGTATCTGCTCTGTGTGTCATGAATACATATAAGAGCATTATAAATTCTTGTAGAATCCCAGCATAATTAGATTCATGAATACTTGTTTACGTTTATGCTTTAACTACACTGTACAGCAAATTAGCATGCTTCTTGCACAAAATCACGTTCTGTCCAATGGATATGTATGTTTTAGCTTCCTAAGTTGTAACCCACTGTATATTTCCTTCAGTTGCAATGCACTATATATATGTTCTGTGTCTGTACAGAAAATTAGCATCCTCGTTTTATTTCCAATGGAATTTATGCTTTAACTTCCTAAGTTTAAACACACTATATATGTTCTGCATATGTACAGCAAATTAGCACCCTTCTTGTACAATAAGTAGAGTCTTGTCATGATGTCGTGTTCAGCAAATTTAACATGCTTCTGCACAAAGTTACATCTGTCCATTGGATATGCATGTTTTGACTTCCTAAGTCGAAATACAGTGTATATGCTCTGTGTGTCATGAATACTTATAAGATCTCCAAATTCTTGTAGTGTCCCAGCACAGTAAATTCATGAACACCTGTAGATATTTATGCTTTAACTCCCTAAGTTGAAATACAGTGTATCTGCTCTGTGTGTCATGAATACGTATAAGAGCTCTAAATTCTTGTAGGGTCCCACCATATTAAATTCATGAATACTTGTAGATATTTATGCTTTCGCTTCCTATAAGTTGAAATATACTGTACAGCAAATTAGCATCCTTCTTGCGCAAAATTGCAGTCTGTCCAATGGATATGTTTGTTTTAGCTTCCTAAGCTGAAACCCACTGTATATTTCCTAAGTTGAAATGCACTGTATATGTTCTGTGTCTGTACAGCAAATTAGCATCCTCTTTATACTTCCAATGGAATTTTATGCTTTAACCTCCTAAGTTTAAGCACAGCAAATTAGCATCCTTCTTGCACAAAATTGGATATGTCCAATGGATTAGCTTCCTAAGTCGATATATGTTCTGTGTCACTGTGTGGCTACTGAAAGAAAACTTACATGAGCTGTTAAATCCTTGCAGGGCCCCAGCGCAGGAGAGCAAGCTCCGCCCACCCCAAGCTCTGCAGCGAGCGACGTGAAGGCCGGAGGCGGCGCCGGCCCAACAGCGTCCACGTCCACTGGTGTGTCGACCGACAAGAACAGGAACTATGCCGTGCTGGCGGGCGCCATCGTTGGCCTGAGCGCCGTGGGCTGGTACCTCCTGTCGAAGGAGCCCAAGAAGACGGAGGTCGTCGTCGACTGAATGGACCTGTCCTGGTCTCACTTACTTGCTGCACATGGACCCGTGCTTTTGTTGAGACTGATGATGATGATGAGTTTTTGATGTCGCCGAACTGATTTCTGTAGCTAGCTTCGAGTAGGCACCTTATCTGAGATCCTGAGACTGAGATGATCCGTAGTAGTCTCTTGGTTTGCTCTCTTGTCATAGTTGAGACCTGTAGTTGGTATGATGCTGCTGCTGCTGCACTGTTGGGTTAATGAGGCATATTGGATGCGACCCTTTTGAATGCATGGATGGTGGTTCTGTGGTTTGAATTCTCGTCCTTGATTTGCTATCACTGGTCAAAGTGGTAATGTTGTTGGTTAGCGGGGCTCTGTTAAGCTGATGCTTTTTTTATGAGGGACTGTTTAGCTGATTCTAACATGCAGAGTTGAGGCATATTCAGTTCAGGCTTTTCCTGTCTTCATCAGATATAAAAGAGAGACAAGCCTAAGCTCGTTAATTCCAATTTTTAAATCCGTGTTGCCTGTGTTTAGCTCAAGTTGTAATGTGATCTTGTGAAATCAAATCAATTTCGTTTCGCAACTGTTGGATCCATGTATGGTCAGCTCAGACGGTGTGTTGGTTTGATTATGAAAATTCATCTAGGAGTAGATCATTCGATTCGGTTCTCGGAACGAAAATTAGAAGTTTGTATTCGACGGTTCTGTGGTGGGTGCCAGCCAGCCACTGTAGAGGATTCTTTCTTGGAGCGGAGGTAGATGAAAGCAAAAAAAGAAGAAGGGTAATAAAGTTGACGAAATATGTATACATTTAAGGGTGTAAACGCAAAACGGCACGGACTGGTCTACTACTCATATTATTCTCTCTCCGTGCTCCCAACCTCTTCACATTTCCAGAGAGCCGAGAGGGAAGAGAGAGAAAGGAAGGGGATCGAGTAGTTAGAGCGAGCGAGGGGAGAGAGTCTCTCTAGGGTTTCTCGCGGCGAGGGAGATGTCGATGGCGGCGGCGAGGTCGGCGGCGTCCCGTACCCCGGCGAGGGCGGCGGCGAGGTTCGTGCAGAGCAGGTTCCGGTCCTCCGGCGGGAAGATGCTCAACGAGGAGGAGAAGGCCGCCGAGAACGTCTACATCAAGGTATACCCCCTCCCCTCCCCCGCTCTGCCGCGATCCACGGTTTCTAGATGGTGATTCCCGCGAGAGCAGCGCATGCGACGGGAGTTCGTCTCGTACGCCTCCCGATTCGGTCGGTTGGGGGCCGCGAATCTGCCACACTCTAGGGTTTCGGGCGCGGTCTCCCTGTACCATCGTCGCGATCTTCTGCCCGGACGCCTGTTCTACGAGTAGATGGATTGTTCGTATCAGCGGGTCTGACGGTGTCTGCCCTTGCCTGTGGGGCTGCGTGCTCATGGTGAAATACTTGTCACCACTTGCTGCATTGCTGCTGCGTGTGTACCGTGTACTTACAGGGAGAGTCTGAGTCATGGCGTGTAAACATTTCGCTGGCTAGTGATTCAGGTAACTTGCTGTTGCGCCCCTCGTCGAATAACAGAATCCCGCGTCTCACAGCGGCGTTTGCGGATGTGTGCATCTGCCATGCCGTCGGTCTTGCTGGTCCCTATGTGGTTTACTGCAATGCCATATGTGATTCATTGCTGAGTCTCTTTGTCTCTGGAACTTTGTAGGGTCAATTAGGGCTGTTGTGGCACAGTAGATGAATGTTCACCTTAAGATTTTTGAGACATGGTTGCTTTAGTTTGCCGCAGCCTGTGTCTGATGTGTCACCTATGGTTGGTCGCTCAGTTCTGCTCTTTGATGTGATGATACCTGTTCTGGTGGTTGCCTGGGATTTGGGGATCTTTGCAGGCCTACCATTGTACTCCCTCCGTTTCAAAATATAAGATGTTTTAGCTTTGTGAAGCAAATGTATCTAGACTTCTTTTAGTATGTAGGTTCATTCATGTTTGGAGTGAATCTACACACTAAAAGAAGTCTAGATACATTTTCTTCACAAACCTAAAACATCTTATATTTTGAAACAGAGGGAGTACTTGTTTTATTGTTTCATCATGTTTTGTGCTATTGGGGCTTCGTTTCAATTACTGCGATGTGGAATTTTTGTGTTTGGAACTGGGAATTGAGTTTTGGTTGTACAGCTGGAAGTGTGAATAGTATAATTACGCGACTCATGGGAATCTGTCTTTTGGTCTCCCGATTGGGCTTTTGGTGCGTTCTCCTGTATGACCGGCAAGCTTGCTCTACACCTCTGATTGGTGTGAGCGTGATGATCTTCTTGCGGGATGCTGTGCAGATTTTACTGGTTGCATTGTTGTAGCATAGTTCCAGGGACAAGATGGACTGTTTGTACCGGCTGTTTGATGGTGTCTGACTATGTGAACTGCGTGCTCATGGGGAAAATGGTAAATACCTAGATGCCAGGAACATTTTCTCTGCTTGCATTGCTGCTGTGTGGTTACAGGAAGTCGATGGATTGTACCGGCTGTTTGATAGTGTGTAAAACGGTGTGCTAGTAGGTGTTCTGGAGTACCTTGCTGTGCCCCTGACTGAATAGCTTGCTGTGTGTTTGTGCCCCTGGTAGAATATGCATTTTCACAGTGGCTTTGTTCATATGTGTGTGCCCCTGGTCACTTAGGATTGTTTTTGTGAGCTGATTCTTTCATTGTTACCTTGGTTTTAGGCTGAGCTGTGCTTGCTTTAGTTAACCACAGTCTGCCGCAGATGAATTTTTGGTTGCTCCATTATGCCCATAGATGTGGTAGCTGTTCTGGTGTTGGTGTCCCTTGCAAACCTGCCACTGAACTGATTTTGGTTTTTCATCATGCTTTTAACCACTGGAGCTTCAGTTAAATGGTTGGTGTGATGTGGAATTAAAGGTGGTTCGAGTTAGGGGTTGAGCTTTGGTTGAACAAATGAAAGTGCAAATAGTGTAGTTTGCACTGGGAATGGCATGTTGTTGTTGGTTTTTTGTAATTATGTGAACCTTTTACTAGCGTGTCAACAGTGTAGGATTTCTGACAGTGTGTGACATGTTCCCTGAACCTTTTATCAGTAGAAAAAATCTACTACTTTGCTACTTCTTTTATGGGTCCTGTATGTTTTTGTTTGATCTCCTCAAATCCCCCACAACATTGACATGTCATCATCTCTGAACAACATTGATAGAAAATATGTTCTTAGATACAGCACACCATGGCTTCACATAATGCCTGTTTTAATATATGGAGTCATTGAATTGATATTAGTACCCTTCTTTAGCAGCTTCACTTGGTGCTCTTTGTATATGTGTCGATGCTTTCTTAATACTTACTAACATGTTTGTTGCCCTGTTTATGCAGAAAATGGAGCAAGAGAAGCTGGCACGCAAGGTATGCAGAAATATGATTTCTTGAACCACTGAACCATGCAATGGCTATTGAGTATTGATGTTTTATTTTCATAGTTCATCTTTTCTCGTGATGCTGTGTACAACAAATTAACATCCTTGTGCACAGAGCTTTTTTTTACACCCAATGAATGTTTATGCTTTAGCTTCCTAAATTGAAATGCACTATCTATGTTCTGTGTGCATAACAAAACTTACAATAGCTGTAAATTCTTGTACCACTGATGTGCAGTGGTTGTTGATGTTTAATTTACATTAGTCCTCTTTTTCTGTTGTTGTGTACAGCAAATTGCCAATCTTGTACACAAACTTATGCATGTCAGTTTTAAGTTCCTAACTTGAAATACGCTATATATGTTCTCTCTGTGTGTATGTGTCATGCAACTGGCAAGATATGGAAATTCTTGTAGCGTCCCTTCAGTTTCTTGGACCATTGAACTGGATAGTTGCTTTTGATGTTTTGCTTCCTTGTGCAAAAAGTTCTTTAGATTGAATGGATATTTATGCTTCAACTTCCTCAGTAGAAAAACAGTGTTCTGTTTGTGTCGTGAAACTGACAAGATTGAGCTGTACATGGTTTCAGGGGCTCGGCGCAGGAGAGCAAGCTCCGTCTACCCCAAGCTCTGCAGCGAGCGACGTGAAGGCTGGAGGTGGTGGCCCAACAGCGTCCACATCCGCTGGCGTGTCGTCTGACAAGAACAGGAACTACGCCGTTTTGGCAGGGACCATCGCCGGCCTGAGCGCCCTGGGCTGGTACCTCCTGTCGAAGGAGCCCAAGAAGAAGGAAGAGGTCGTCGATTAAGCGGATCCGCGGATGCTTTGGTTTCGCCCTGCTTTTACTTAGTGCGCATGGACCTCTGTCTCTGTTGCGACGATGATAAGAATAAATCCTGATGTGATGTCGCTGAAACTGCCATCTGTAGCTTCGAATACGCGCACTTGAGAACCTGATAGTGAGTCGTATCTGTAGTTCTTGGTTTGCTCTCTCTCACTCTCTTGGGAGTTGAAACCTGTAGCTTGCACTGTTGCTGCTTAAAGAGGCATTTTGGATGCGGCTGTTTTGAATGAATGCATTTTCAGGATATCTTTTTCTGTTGGAAATTGTTAATCCATTTTGAGCTTGAGAGTCCTACGTTGTTAAGCTGATACCAACGGGCACATGCTCAGTCCATGACACTTTGCCAAATTTACACGTACTGTAATTGAGAGAAGTGGTGGGGAATCGTAGTGAAGTTCTGGAAGTGTATCCATCTTACACGGATGTATCCTGGCCGTCCGTTCTCTGAACCGTCTCTGTCGCTCTGCTATCACAATAGGGAGTGTTATGCTCCCATGTTAGCATAGCCAAGACAAGCCATCACAAGAGGGATTTCGCCCAAAAATCGCACATCGAAGCATTGGCCGACGGGATGAGGACTATCCAAGGAGGAAGAAGACTAGGCGCAAGCGCAAAAAGTCTCGCTCGTCGGCTAAAGTGATCCGTTCTTTAGCCTCGAATACGTACGTAGTACGTGAACTTTATTTCCGAGACTGAGATGATCTCTAGAAGTACAGAACTTCTTTAATTTGTTTTAAAGATCTAGGCATTTTGGATGCGATCGTTTTGAATGCATATATATATGGGTTTTGTTGTGTTGCGACATTTGAATTCCCATCCTCTGTTTATCTATGGTCCGGTCCTTGATTATGGGATCTTTTATTTGGTCGCGACACCGTGAACTTCTGGTCAGCTTGCCACGTTAATTGCCCAGTTTGTTTTCTTTTTCAAATATTTGTCTACAAATTTTTCAGCCATACTCTTGTGACTGACCACACTTTGGCTTAGCAAAATGTGACGGAACCAAACAACCCCTTAATAAACTTGGCCAAGGACACTAATGACCTGCAACTGCACCTACACGTCAAATGAGCTATATACAACTGCACCTACGAATGCTAGCTAAGGAATCCTCCCCTCATCTCTCACAACCCTTTTGATTACCTGGGTGCCGCCGTACGTGGCTCTTTCGTCGTTTCATCACACCAATCACATGCTGCTGTCGGTTAAGGAAAATAGTACTTCCTCTGTTTAGAAATATAACATGGTTTAGGTCTGTGAAGTAAATGTATCTAGACATTTTTTAGGTTCTAGGTTCAAATGAATCTCTATACTAAAAAATGTCTAGATATATTGTCTTCACAAACCTAAAACATCTTATATTTTTAAACGGAGGGAGTATAAACAAGATGTTCAACATGGTAAATAAACATGGTGAAAACTGTTAGACATGTATATGGTACATGGGCTGTCACATTGTATCGGATGCGGTGTAGTACACCGATCCACTCTTTCTATACCCCCTATATTTTCTCCCATATTGTACTTGCCTTCAGAGGGTTTCCGATCTTATAACATGTAACACAAGATCTCAATAGGAACCATATAATTCCAGCGGGTTTGCGGGCCGAGCCGTGTTTTTTTTTTTGCCCGAGCGGACACCACAAACAGAGGCCGACCTAGAATTTTTTTACGAGGGCGACAAATCCACCCCCTCAAACTATATAATTCTGGTTCCGAGAGCGATTTGTGGATCTCGATCCCTCTTTCCGCCACCGCCCCCTCCACGCCTCCACCGCGCATTTGCTCACACCGCCGCTCAAATCGCCGAGCTTCGGCGAGAAATTCCTCGGCCCCCGCACTAGATCCGCCACCGGTAGTCATCGATGGACGTTGTGGACTCCGTCGTGGCCATACGCCGCCTTCCTCCTCGTGCTACCGTGGCCTCACCCCTGCCAAGAAGGAGGAGCTGTTGGGGTTCGTAGCATGGAAAACAAAAAATTTCTACCGCATGAACACACACATGCCAAGATCTATCTACTAGATTGTAGCAACGAGTCGATAGAGTACTCACCCTCGAAGATTCCAAAATGGTTAACGAGAGCAGATTTTCGTGGGTGATGTAGTCGTTCACTTGCCGATCTCAGGATCGCGTAAACGATTCTTCCGGGTTTTTTTTTTCTCATGGCGATGGCGATGGCAGCGGGGAGGGCGGCGTTTTCGAGGACCCAGACAAGTTGGGCGGCGAGGTTGGTGCGGCTCCGGTCGTCCGGCGGGAAGATGCTGAGCGAGGAGGAGGAGGGGGAGAAGGCCGCCGAGAAGGTGTACATCAAGGTACACATATACATACCCAAGCTGTGCAAGAGAGCAAGCGAGACGGTGTGAAACTGACAAGATGGAGCTGTACATACATGCATGGTTTCAGGGCCGCAGCAAAGGAGAGCAAGCAGCCCCGTCGTGTACCCCACGCTCTGACGTGAAGCAGCCTAAGATCGATGAGAGATGCCTTGCGCGGCCTAAGATCGATGTTTGTTTCTCTGGTATAAACTGATGAATCTTGCGCGACCTGAGATCGATGAAGCTCCCTTTCCACCCTCAAACCGTTTTTGTGCTATTATTACTACTCAGTCCTTTTCACCTGCAAAAAAAATCTGTCATTATGTTGGCTCTTTCGTCTCGATTCAAAGTTCAAATGCACAAACAGGCATACCCCTTCGCCAAACTATTCATGCAACCAAAGAGGCGATAGAAAAAAAATCACAAATATGTTGCAACCGCAACTGTATCTAAGAGCATCTGCACTCGTTGGTCGTTCTCAGAACGAAATCCGGACCAAAATAGCGGCGGACGGACCTAACTATCGGCCTGCCACTCGCGTTCCAGGCAAAGTAAAAACAGCGAGATATTTGAATATTTTTGTTCCCGCCGGCGAAATCTTCGGCCCGAGGTGTTCGACAGAAGTACGCCCAACAATTCGGCGACAAGTTTATTACAGAACTAGGTAAAACGGTGTGGAGATCAGTCGTCGACGGGGATGGCCTCCTCCGGCGTGTCCGGTGCAATGGGGATAGGTGCATCGGCGGCGTTACCGACCGACTAGTTGGAAGAGGTGGAAGCAGAGCGCGGCGTAGCCGTGGGGGCGGAAGCGGTCGGCGCAAAGCTTGGCGTGCTGACGGCGTTGTCCTCCTAGAGAATGGCATTGCGGTGCGCCATGTACCAGGCCTTGACCGGCGTGCTCATCGCCGAGGTGTCTTCGCCTTCCATGAGGAACTAGAGATCCGTGTTCCTCTTCTTGGTGGTGTAGTTCACCTTAAGGAGGTCGATCTTGCGGTCTTGGTTCTGGAGTAGTTGCGCCCACCTCTCGTTGGCCTTCTCCTCCCTCTTTTCGGCATGGGCCTTGGTGTCGGCGAAGCAGTTTTCGATTGAAGCGTGGAGATGCTCGGCAAGAGGTCCTGTGGCTTTTAGCATCTTCGCCTTCTTATGGCTGACCTCTGGCCTTTCTTTGCCGGCAGTAGGGGGAGGAGCCTCATGGTTGTACACGCTGTCCTTGGTCTTGGCGAGGCTCACGTGAGTGTCTCTCTATTTCTCTATCACGGAAAACACATGGTGAAACTTGAACTCCGTCTTTGTGTCGTCCTGATAGTGTCCGAGTGCACGGAGGAGCCGCAAAGGCAAGGAAAAGTGTGTCAATACATGCATGAATGAGTCCCCAATGGTTGATGGGTGTGCGACGAAGTACCTTGTTATCCATGGTTTCACCGCTGACGGGTGTGCGGTCGACCTCCTCGAGACAGCTGTGCCACTTGCTGCACGCCTGCTGGATGAGGCTCCAATGGTTGGTCATGGCTTTCTCCCCTCGCTCCATGTGAATTTTGCTATACTTCGGGTTGCAAAGGCTGCGCTCATCGAACGCTAGCTTCACGCGCTTCCAGTAATTGTCTGAATTTGGTTGGCACCGGTGATGGGATCCATGCTCATCGATTTTCAGGCGTCGGCGAGGCAAAGGTCCTCAAGCGTCATCCACTTGATTCGGGGATCCTGCGCCGACTTTCCTTTGCCTCTGGATTTCGCCGGAGCCAAGGCATCCCTTTTGGCGTCCTCCACATCCTTAGAGCTTCGTCTGCTTGTCCTGGCCCTTGGTGAAATCCTGAGACTCGATGTCGTGTTCAGCATTGGCCCAGGACTGTTCTTGAGTGAAGAAAGAGGTGTTGCCGGTCGCCCCGGACCCGATGTTATTATGTCCTGCATATATGCCTCGACCGACATTCCGCCGAACATGTTGTGGGCGTCCACCTCGCCAAAGGTTGCGGGCGATGAGCTGCCGGCAAATGGAAGGGGCCGCGGCGCATGGATGACGATCAGTCATCGACGGGGATGGCCTCCTCCGGCATGTCCGGTGCGATGGGGATGGTTGCATCGGCGGCGTTGCCGGTCAACTGGTTGGAAGAGGTGGAAGCAGAGCTTGTCGTAGCCATGGGGCGGAAGAGGTCGGCGCAGAGCTTGGCATGCTGGCGGCGTTGTCCTCCTGGAGAATGGTGTTGCGGCGCGCCATGTACCAGGCCTTGACCGGCGTGCTCATCGCCGAGGTGTCTTCGTCGCTCAGGAGGAACTAGAGATCCATGTTCCTCTTCTTGGTGGCGTAGTTCACCTTAAGGAGGTCGAGCTTGCGGTCTTGGTTTTGGAGTAGCTGCGCCCACGCCTCTTCGGAATTCTCCCTCTTCTCGGCATGGGCCTTGGTGTCGGAGACGCACTTCTCGACTGAAGCGCAGAGACGCTCGGCGGGAGGTCCTGCGGCTTTTAGCATCTTCGTCTGCTTCTGGCTGACCTCCGGCCTTCCTTTGCCGGCAGCAGGGGAGGAGCCTCCGGGTTTCACACGCCGTCCTTGGTCTTGGCGAGGCTCACGCGAGTGTCCTGCCATTTCTCATATTTCTCTATCACAGAAAACACATGGTGAAACTTGAACTTCGGCTTGGTGTCGTCCTGATAGAGGCCGAGTGCACGGAGGAATTGCAAAGGCAAAGCAAAATGTGTTAGTACAAGCATGAATGAGTCCCAAATGGTTGATAGGTGTGCAACGAAGTATCTTGTTATCCATGCTTTCACCGCTGACGGGTATGCGGTCGAGCTTGCAGTCTTGGTTTTGGAGTAGCTGCGCCCACCTCTCGTCGGCATTCTCCCTCTTCTCGGCATGGTCCTTGGTGTCGGCGACGCACTTCTCGATTGTAACATGGAGACGCTCGACGGGAGGTTCTGCGGATTTTAGCATCTTCGTCTTCTTCTTGCCGACCTCCGGCCTTCCTTCGCCGGCAGCAGGGGGAGGAGCCTCCAGGTTATACACGCCGTCCTTGGTCTTGGCGAAGATCACGCGAGTGTCCTGCCATTTCTCGTATTTCTCTATCACGGAAAACACATGGTGAAATTTGAACTCCGTCTTGGTGTCGTCCTGATAGAGGCCGAGTGCACGGAGGAGCTACAAAGATAAGGAAAAATGTGTCAGTACATGCATGAATGATTCCCAAATGGTTGATAGGTGTGCAACGAAGTATCTTGTTATCCATGCTTTCACCGCTGGCAGGTATGCGATCGACCTCCTCGAGACAGCTGTGCCACTTGCTGCACTCCTGCTGGATGAAGCCCTAATGGTTAGTCATGGATTTCTTCCCTCGCTTCATGTGAATCTTGCTATACCTTGGGTCGCAAAGACTGCGCTCATTGAACGCTAGCTTCACGCGCTTCCAGTAATTGTCTGAGTTTTGGTTGGCACAGGTGATGGTATTCATGCTCACCAATTTCCAGGCGTCGACGAGGCAAAGGTCCTCAAACATCATCCACTTGATCCGGGGCTCCTACGCCACTTGCTTTTACCTCTGGCATTCGCCGGAGCCAAGGCATACCCTTCGGCGTCCTCCACGTCCTTGGCCTGCGTCTACTCGTCCTGGCCCTTGGCGAAATCCCGAGACTCAATGTTGTGTTCGGCATCGGCTCGGGACTGTTCTTGAGTGAAGAAAGAGGTGTTGTCGGTCGCTGCCGAACCCGAGGCGATTATGTCCTGCATATACACCTTGGCCGACATTCCTCCGAACATGTTGTGAGCGTCCACCTCGCCAAAGGTTTGGGGCAATGAGCTGTCGGCGAAAGGAAAGGGGATGCGGCGCATGGACGACGAAGGGCCTGCATACGCCGGAGAGGTGGAGTAGGGGACGTTGATGTCGACGTTGAAGGGCGGAGGAGGGCGAGGCACGGGGCAGGGGAAGATCACGTTCGGGTTGAACCCGCCGTCGAACTCGGGGGGATGAGGAGTACCTCTGACGCGGGTTTGCCTGGCTCTCCTGGAATCCGGACGGCGAGATCGGCAAAAACCTGGCCGACGAGCCGACGCTTGGCTGGCTCCCCCAGTGGGCACCGTACCGCGGGGAGACGACCGGCCTCGGTCACGACATCTCCGCGCGCGACGCCGCCGCCTGCTTTTCCCTCATCGTCTGCTCTTTGGCGAGGCCCTGGGTCTCGGCGAGCTCCTTCGCCGCTTTCTCCCTCTTCTCCCTTCGTTCGTCTCACACGTACTTCCTCTTTTGGACAAGGGTCATCCACTCAGCGTTGGTCAAGCCATCCGGCCACTTCGTCGGCGCTCTCGGTTTCCTCGCCTTTTTATCCTCCGGTTCGCCGAGGTTGGATCGGGGTTTGACGAAACCCTTGGACGGCATGGCAGGCGGGAGCTCGGCGAACTGGCGGGAGTTGGGGGGAATGAGGAGGAAAGACAGGAGGGGAAGAAGGAAAGGGCGGGAGTCGGCCTATAGACACTGACAGGGTTGTCCCACCAGCATTTTCGCTTTTTCCGGCGTTTCCACGAACCCGAGATCGGCCTAGGAAATCCGGACGAAATCGGCGTCCTGGAAACGCGATAAGTGTGGAACGGCAAGCCACGCACTTCACCAAGTACTACTAGTACTAACAAATTGATGATAAGAGAATCTAATTGAAGGAGTAGGACAAGGACACATAAACTCCTCCTCCTACTAAGCTAGTAGTAGCATTTTGTTTTGTGTGCATTAAGAGCTACGACCATGAGGAAGAGTAGAAATATAAATGTGCACAGTAAAACAGGCCAGCCACGAACATCACACCGAGAAAACGAGAAATCTGTCGATACGAGAGGAGGGTAGTTGAAGGAGGAATCAGGCCCATGATATTCTAGATACATACTAGATTATTTTCAATCTGTAAATCCTTCAGATGCATGGCATATTCATCCCTGGCCCATAGTTAGGCGCTTCATATACATGCCTCGGTTGCGCTATCAGGAATTTCATATAGTAACGGCAAAGAAGTACTACCTCCGATGCTAAATAATTGTCGCCATTTTGAACTAGAGTTAGTTCAAAACCGTGACACTTATCTAGGATCGGAGGGAGTACCATAGTTACATGGTCATTTAGAACAGCAAAAAGAACAGAATCTACACTTATTCCCATGTGACACGTCGAATTTTTGTAACCGTGAGGCCTAACACCATGGGAAAACGAGTAGAGGAGTTATTGTTACACATCTATGAGGTTGACCATGGTTAAATCGGTGATGGTTATTTTCCTCCTTCATGTAAGAGAAGCAGACCTGACCTGCTAGCATATATATGTATGTCCCTCTGGCCAGAATTACTGCTGAAAACAGAGTACCCTAAGAAATTTTACTGAAGATTCCTACTTCTTAGTAGCTCTCATCGCCTTGGCATTGGGAGTGGGACATGCCAACACCCATCTAAGATTCTCAACATCAGTTTGATACCGGCCGGCGGAGGTGATGTCGGGGACATTGTTGCAGCAGCCAAGGTCGCAGACTGGCTCCCCGAGGGTCTCCCATCCATGCTCCCCAAGGGCGTCGAGCCAGAGCTCTCGAAACTCGCATTGGCGGGCCATAGCCGAGGAGGCCACACGGCTTTCGCCTTGGCATTGGGAGTGGGACATGCCAACACCCATCTAAGATTCTCCGCCCTCATCGGCCTCGACCCCGTCGCCGGCACGGGAAAGTCCTCCCAGCTCCAGCCAAAGATCCTCACCTACGAGCCCTCATCCTTGGACATGGCGATGCCGGTGCTGGTCATCGGAACTGCGCTCGGCGAGGAGAAGAAAAACATATTCTTCCCTCCCTGCGCACCCAAAGACGTTAACCATGCGGAGTTCTACCGCGAGTGCAAGCCACCGTGCTACTACTTTAGGGTTTAGGGTTTAGGGTTTAGGGTTTAGGGTTTCTATATAATATATAGAAACCCTATTCAGCACCGAGGGTGCAGAAAAGTTATTTTGCACCCAACATAATTTTACGCTGTTAGACTAAAAAATTATGTTTTGTATACGAATAATTATGTTCATATAATCACCGAGGTAAATTATGTTCAAACCCTAAAGATTAATAAGTTAAAAAAGAAAATTAGCTATGCCGAGGGCAGCCGTCGCGTAGCTATTTTACGCCGAGGTAAATTTTATGCCGACGGCTGCCTGGAGGGGTCTAGCCTGGTCACGGTCTATGCCATTATATATATATATATATATATATAATCACCGAGATAAAAAACATATTTAGAAGGAAAAATATCAAAACATAATTATTCATATAATCACCGAGATAAATAAAAAATAAGTGAAACATAAAACATTATATATAGTTTAAAACAAGCATAAGAAATTCAAAAATGATCCAAACAATATAAAACCTTTGCGTGGTGTCATATTATGTGACATAGTTAGAAGGAAAAATATCAAACTTGGTATATTGATTATGTCTCAAAAAAACCTTTACAAAAAAACCTATCTCATTCAAGGTTTTTTGACTTTCGGGTCGAATGACCAATGTTACGGCTAGAATCAAGGCATACTTTATGATAATGTGTCCATATTGTGTATAGATGTGCATCATGGGACGGCGAACAATTATGCAGGAGGAAGTTTTCCTTTTCGTCGCGCCAAAAAGGCATTTTCCATTTTCCGAATACAAAAAAGGGTGGTTTTGTAAAGCAACCACCAAATAGCTAATTCAAAATGCTACCACCATATTTTTTAAAAATACTAGACCACCTTACATGGATAATGTCCTAACAGGGAGATCTTAAACCTTCCCGTCTATCCCTGGTGAAAAAGACAAATTTCTGCCGAATCGGTAGGAAGTGAGTCAGATATGAACTATAGGTACATGATCTGATGCTCATGATTTTTTACAAAAATCATTTTTAGATTTACAATATGCTATTTCATCAGAGACTCAGTTCAAGTTTATCGAGGCTCAGCCTCGAGCTAAGAATCTTCATGCCTGTCGTTCGACAAAGTTTGACGATAGTTTAAAACGGGTATAAGAAATTCAAAAACGATCCAAACAATGCGAGACCTTCAAGTGGTGTCATATTATGTGACATAGTGAAAAGTAATAACATCAAACTTGGTATATTGATTATGTCTCAAAAAAACCTTCATAAAATGACCTATCTCATTCGAGGTTTTCTGGCTTTCGGGTCAAATAACCAATGTTACGGCTACAATCAAGGCATAGTTTGTGATAATGTGTCCATATTATGCATATATGTGCATCATGGGATGGCGAACAATGTTGTAGGAGAAAGTTTTATTTTTTATCGCACCAAAAAGGCATTTTACATTTTCCGAGTGAAAACAATGGACGGTTTTGTGAAGCAACCACCAAATGGCTAATTTAAATGCTACCACCATATTTTTAAAAAATAATAGACCACCTTATAATGATAATGTACTAATAGGGGGATATCAAACCTTTCCGTTTATCCCTGGTGAAAAAAGGTAAATTCTTGCCGAATCGATAGGAAGTGGGTCAGATATGAACTATAGGTATATGATTTGATGCTCATGATTTTTTATAAAAATCATTTTTAGATTAAAAATATGCTATTTTATCAGAGAACCACTTCAACTTTATCGAGGCTCAGCCTGAGCTAAGAATCTTCATGCCCGCCATTCGACAAAGTTTGACAATAGTTTAAAACAGGCATAAGAAATTCAAAAACGGTACAAACAATGCGAAACCTTCGCATGGTGTCATATTATGTGAAATAGTTAGAAGGAAAATATCAAACTTGGTATATCGATTATGTCTCAAAAAATCTTCACAAAATGACCTATCTCATTTGAGGTTTCCTGGCTTTCGGGCGAATGACAAATGTTATGGCTAGAAATAAGCCATACTTTGTGATAATGTGTCCATATTGTGCATAGATGTTCATCATGGGATGGTGAAAAATGTTGCAGGAGGAAGTTTTCCTTTTCGTCGCGTCTAAAAGGCATTTTCCATTTTTCGAGTGCAAAAAATGGGTGGTTTTGTGAAACAACGACCAAATGGCTAATTCAAAATGCTACCACCACATTTTCAAAAATACTAGACCATCTTACATGGATACTAATAGGGGTATCTCAAACCTTTCCGTCTATCCCTGGTGAAAAAGACAAATTTCTGCTGAATCGGTAGGAAATGGGTCAGATATAAACTATAGGTACATGATCTGATGCTCATGATTTTTTACAAAAATAATTTTTAGATTTACAATATGCTATTTAATCAGAGACCCACTTCAAGTTTATCGAGACTCAGACTCGAGCTAAGAATATGCATGCTCGCCGTTCGACAAAGTTTGATGATTGTTCAAAACGGGCATAAGAAATTCAAAAACGATCCAAACAATGCGAAACCTTCTTGTGGTGTCATATTATGTAACATATTTAGAAGGAAAAATATCAAACTTGGTATATTTATTATGTCTCAAAAAAACCTTCATAAAATGACCTATCTCATTCGAGGTTTCCTGGCTTTCTGGTCAAATGACCAATGTTATGGCTAGAATCAAGACATAGTTTGTGTTAATGTGTCCATATTATACATATATGTGCATCATGGGATGGTGAACAATGTTGTAGTAGAAAGTTCTCCTTTTCGTCGCGCCAAAAAAGCATTTTCTATTTTCTGAGTGCAAAAAATGGGCGGTTTTATGAAGCAACCACCAAATGGCTAATTCAAAATACTACCACCATATTTTTCAGCAGTAGCAAGAGAGCATTCACTTCCTCCATGTCTTGAATCTCTAGTTCTGTGATGGCATGTTGGGCGGATTCTTCGTCTGCCCATGTCCCTCGAGGTACTCAGTATCTAGAACATCAGTAGGTTGACATCGTTAGAGTTTGTGTGAGAAGAGCCTCCATCTTTGGTATCCCTTCTACTTAGAAGCTGCGGTACCCTAGCATCCCTACCGAATGAGCCACATGCATACAGTTCTATCCAAGATCTTGAAATTAAAGGATGCCCTACTATAAAGGATATCCCTAGATGCGGCACTAGTAGAAAACGGAACTTTGGTCCAGAGCATTAGTCCCGGTTCTGGTACAAACCGGGACTAATGCCCTGGTCCCAACGGCTAGAAACGGCCATAGGGACCAGAAGACATTAGCCCCGGTTCATATGGGAACTTTAGCCCCGCTTCGTTTAACAAACCGGAGCTAAAGGGTCTAGCGCTGGAAAAGAGCAGATGCGTGGACCTTTAGCCCCGGTTTGTTTTTCAAACCGGGACTAAAGTCCCCGACTATATCTTCTTCCCCTTCCCAGCCCAAGCCATTTCAAGCTCACACAATCATCCCTCTCAAATTTCTCCCCTCAATCTCGAGTTCTTCCCCATTTTTCTCAAGATTTGTGAAGATTTTTTGGCTCCACATCTATCAAGGGTCCTAAGAGGTTAGAAACTTCATCATTTCAGCTCTCATTGCTTGTTTTAGCTCATTTCATGCTCTATAAATGGATAGATTTTGTGTGGGTTCTATCTCTGTATATCTGGTTAATTTGGCACATATAGTTCTCGAAATTCATTTGATTCATCGAAGCACATAGATACATGAGTTCATCCTATATACATATCTTGGTTTCAAAGTGCATCATGTCACCGTCGAGCAACAAAATATTCTTCTTTCTTCTACCTGTCGTCACAAAATCCATTGAAACAAAAATAATTACCAAAACTATAAAGACACACATATATATAGTGGCGCCCTAGCATTTTAGTTAATCATCGGCCAGTTAAGCAAGAAATTAAGAACAAAAACATGAACACGCCAAGGAGCTACCAAATTAAATTAGGGAGTGCCTCTATGGCGAGATCCTCGAAGATGTCTGAGGACGAGGCATCCTAAGACATCTTCGAGAAGCTCTGCCATAGTGGTGTCCCTGCTCTCGCACACCATCTTTCAGTTCATATCTTTTCTAGCTAAATTAGTATGCTGGTGGATCTAACTAATTTCACATATTAGGGAGTGCCTCTACGGCGAGCTCCTCGAAGATGTCTGAGGACGAGGTCCTAAGACATCTTCGAGAAGCTCCACCGTAGTGGTGTCACTGGTCTCGCACACGATCTTCCTTGCAGTTGATAGTTCACAAGGAAGCCTATTTATAGATTAAGCAGCACAACATAGTGTCGACACTCATGACATAATGTCGACACTCACCCCTGTCATATTGTTGCCACCCACTGAAACAGTGTCGCCACTCACTGGCATAGTTTCCACTCACGGCATATAGTGTCGTCACCCACTTTTAGTCCCGATTGGAGACACCATTCGGGACTAAACGGGCTCATGTCGGCCCCAGCCTGCCGCAACCCCTTTAGTCCCGGTTGGTGTGTCCAACCGGGACTAAAGATATAGTAGAAAGTTTTTTAAATCAATGTTTGTTTGATGTATACGATGTGCTCTTTTATTTTTAGACTAGTACTACTCTTAGCATCGTGATTTTGTTTGATGAACTTATAAAATGCAGATGAGACGACAATGGATGTACGCTGACCGAATCTCTGACGAGTTCATTAAAGGCGTGCGTTCTTTTCTCGTTGTGGCAGACGCAAACAAGCGGAATGGTTTTGTCTGTTGTCCATGTGGTGAGTGCCGGAATCAGAAGGAATACTCTTCCTCAAGAGTCCTTCATGGCCACTTGTTTCGGTTCGGTTTCATGTCTGGCTATAATTTTTGGACCAAGCACGGAGAAAGAGGGGTTATGATGGAAGACAACGAAGATGAAGAGAATGATGATAGCTATCCTATGTCCCCTGAATACGGTGGTACTATAATGGAAGACAATGATGAAGAAGAAGCAGAAGAACGTGCATCATATGAGCCAGATGATGATCTTGGTCGGGCCATTGCTGATGCAAAGGGAGAATGTGATAGCGAAAGGGAGAGGTTGAAATTTGAGCTGATGTTAGATGATCACAACAAATTGTTGTACCCCAATTGCGAAGATGGCCACAAAAACCTAGGCAGCACACTGGAATTGCTGAAATGGAAGGCAGAGGTCGGTGTGCCTGACAAGGGATTTGAAAAGTTGTTGAAGATAATGAAGAAGATGCTTCCAAAGGATAACGAACTGCCCGCCAGTACTTACGAAGCAAAGAAGGTTGTCTGCCCTCTAGGATTAGAGGTACAAAAGATACATGCATGCATTAATGACTGCATCCTCTATCGCGGTGAGCAGTACGAGAATTTGGATGCATGCCCGGTATGCACTGCATTGCGGTATAAGATCCGACGAGATGACCTTGGTGATGTTGTGGGGGAGCGCACGAGGAAGAAGGTTCCCGCCAAGGTGATGTGGTATGCTCCTATAATACCACGGCTGAAACGTTTGTTCAGAAATGAAGAGCATGCCAAATTGTTGCGATGGCACAAAGAAGACCGTAAGAAAGACGAGATGTTTTGACACCCCGCTGATGGGTCACAGTGGAGAAAAATTGAGAGAAAGTACCCAGACTTTGCAGGTGACGTGAGAAACTTATGGCTTGGTCTTAGTACGGATGGCATGAATCCCTTTGGGGAGCAGAGCTGCAGTCATAGCACATGGCCTGTGACTTTATGTATGTATAACCTTCCTCCTTGGTTGTGCATGAAGCGGAAGTTCATTATGATGCCAGTGCTCATCCAAGGCCCGAAGCAACCCGGCAACGACATTGATGTATACCTATGGCCATTAGTTGAGGAACTTTTACAGCTATGGCACGAACAAGGTGTACGTGTGTGGGATGAGCACAAACGTGAGGAATTTAACCTACGGGCATTATTGTTCGTAACCATCAATGATTGGCCTGCTCTTAGTAACATTTCAGGACAGACAAACAAGGGATACAATGCATGCACACACTGTTTAGATGACACTGAAAGTATTTATTTGGATAAGTGCAAGAAGAATGTGTACCTAGGGAATCGTCGTTTTCTTCTGCTCACGCATTCCCTAAGAAGGAAAGGCAAGCATTTCAATGGTGAAGCAGATCACCAGAGTAAGCCTATCTGTCGTATTGGTGATGCTGTATTTGATATGGTGAAGGATTTCAAAGTAATCTTTGGAAAGGGTCCTGGCGGACAGTCCGTTCCGAAGGACGCTGGCGGACATGCACCCATGTGGAAGAAGAAATCTATATTTTGGGAGCTACCCTATTGGAAAGTCTTAGAGGTCCTCTCTACAATCGACGTGATGCACCTGACGAAGAATGTTTGCGTGATACTGCTAGGATTCTTGGGCGTGTATGGAAAGAATAAATATACACGAGAAGCACGACAGGACCAACAACGTATGAAAGACCGAGAAGTCATGCATCCAGAGTTGTTTCAAGGTACTGCCAGCTACGCTCTTACCAAGGAAGAGAAGGAAATCTTTTTTGAATGCCTGAGTAGTATCAAGGTTCCTTCTGTCTTCTCGTCCAATATAAAGGGAATAATAAATATGGAAGAGAAAAAATTCCAGAACCTGAAGTCTCACGACTGCCACGTGCTTATGACGCAGTTGCTTCCGGTTGCTTTGAGGGGGCTTCTGCCGGAAAATGTTAGAGTACCCATTGTGAAGCTATGTTCGTTCCTCAATGCAATTTCTCAGAAGGTAATCGATCCAGAAAGTCTACCAGGGTTACAAAAAGATGTGGTCTAGTGTCTTGTCAGTTTTGAGTTGGTGTTCCCACCATCCTTCTTCAACATAATGACGCACCTTCTAGTTCATCTAGTCGAAGAGATTACCATTCTCGGTCCTGTATTTCTACACAATATGTTCCCCTTTGAGATATTCATGGGAGTCTTAAAGAAATATGTCCATAACCGTGCGAGGCCAGAAGGAAGCATCTCCAAGGGATATGGAACAGAGGAGGTCATTTAGTTTTGTGTTGACTTTATTCCTGACCTTAAGCCGATCGGTGTACCTGAATCACGGCATGAAGGGACACTTAGTGGAAAAGACACGCTAGGAAAGAAAGCAAAGATACGTATGGATGGACATTCTTTCACAAAAGCACACTATACAATTCTGCAAAGTTCCACCTTGGTGGCTCCATATATCGAGGTACACAAGAATATTGTACGCTCGAACTACCCGGGGCAGTCTGACAGGTTGATTAGAGATGAACAGGTGAAGACTTTCGGCGGTTGGTTGCAGACACATCTCATGAATGACACCACTGTTGGAGATCAGTTGTACTTGTTGGCCAGGTCTCCATCTTCAACTATATTGACTTTCCAAGGTTACGAGATCAATGGGAATATATTTTACACACACGCCCAAGATAAAAAGAGCACCAACCAAAACAGTGGTGTCCAATTTGATGCAACAGACGAGAATGGGAAAAAGGACACATATTATGGTTACATAGAGGACATATGGGAACTTGACTATGGTCCTAATTTCAAGGTCCCATTGTTTCGATGTAAATGGGTCAAGATGACAGGAGGTGGGGTAACGGTAGACCAGCTATACGGAATGACAACAGTGGATCTCAATAATCTTGCGTACGGAGACGAACCATTCGTCCTTGCCAATGATGTGGCTCAAGTTTTCTATGTGAAGGACATGTCTACTAGACCGAGAAAAAGGAAAGATAAGAAAAACAATATAATATCATACGATAAGCCAAAGCGCCACATAGTTCTTTCAGGAAAAAGAAACATGGTGGGAGTTGAGGACAGGACAGACATGTCAGAAGATTATGACAAATTTCATGAAATTCCGCCATTCAAAGTGAAAACTGACCCAAGCATATCGCTAAATAAGGAACATGATCCATGGTTACGGACAAGAAGAGAACCAAAACACTAGATGTGGATGTTGGTGATGTAATGTATTAAACCTTTTGTGAATTAATCCTATTTTTCATTTATTAAAGGAAGATGCTCCATGGTTAATAAAGGAATTTCTGAGATTGCTGTAGGCAGGTAACAAAACCGGGACTAAAAGCACCGTTCAGAGGGAAAGGGCGGAAAATATCTTTAGTCCCGGTTAGTGGCTACAACCGGGACTAAAAGCACCGTTCAGAGGGAAAGGGCGGGAAAACATGGCGGGAAGCGGTGGGATATGGCAGGAAATATCTTTAGTCCCAGTTAGTGGCTACAACCTTTCTGTCCTTCTCGGGTGAAAAAGATAAATGTCTGCCGAATCGGCAGGAAGTGGGTCCGGTTTGAACTACAGGTACATGATCTAACGTCCGTGATTTTTTGAAAAAAATCATTTTTAGACTCACAATATGTCATTTTGTCAGAGATCCAATGCAAGTTCTAACATTCTCATCCCCTATCTTCACGCACGCCGTTTTGACCTAAGTTCGAAACGGCAAAAAATTCAAAACGGGCATAAAAAATTCAAAAAAGGTCCGAACAATGTAAATCCTTCGCGTGGTGTGATATTATGTGACATAGTTGAAAGGAAAAATATCTAACTTGGTATACTGATTATGTCTCCAAAAAATCTTCACAAAATGACCTATCATGTTCGAGGTTTCATGGCTTTCGGTCCAAGAGACGGATGTTATGTGTTGAATCGCGACATAGTTTGTGATACGGTGCCCATATTGTGCATGCATGTGTATATTGGGATGTAGAACAATGTTGCAGGAGGAAGTTTTCCTTTTCGTCGCTCGAAAAAGCCATTTTCCATTTTCTGAGCGCAAAAACACGGGTCATTTTGTGAAGCAGCCAGCAAATGCAGTTACAGAATGCTACCATCCCATTTTTCTAAAATAGTAGACCACGTTACGTGAACTATATCCCAACCGGGAAATCTCAAACCTTTCTGTCCTTTCCGGGTGAAAAAAACAAATGTCTGCCGAATCGGTAGGAAGTGGGTCCGGTTTGAACTACATGTACATGATCTAACGTCCGTGATTTTTTGAAAGAATCATTTTTAGACTCACAATATGTCGTTTTCTCAAAGATCCAATGCAAGTTCTAACATTCTCATCCCCTATCTTCACGCACGCCGTTTTGACCTAAGTTCGAAACGGCAAAAAATTCAAAACGGGCATAAAAAATTCAAAAAAGGTCCGAATAATGTAAATCCTTCGTGTGGTGTTATATTTGTTGGAGATATGCCCAAGAGGCAATAATAAAGTTGTTATTATCATATCTTCACACTTATGATACATGTTTACATACCATGCTATAATTGTATTAACCGGAAACATTAATACTTGTGTGATTTGTAACCTAAAATAAGAGTCCCTAGTAAAGCCTCTTGTTAAACTAGCTTGTTGGTTAATATATGATCATGGTTTCCTGATCATGAACATAGAGATGTTATTAACAACAGGATCATATCATTAGGAGAATGATGTGATGTACATACTCCTATAGATAAGCGTAGCATAAAGATCAAGTCATTTCAATAGTTCAATTGCTATATGCTTTCTGATACATAGTAACCTAATTCCTTCGACCATGAGATCATGCATATCACCTTTACCGGATGGATGCTTTGATGACATCAAACACCACACCGTAACTGGGTGGCTATAAAAGTGGCATTGAGTGTTCGGAAAGTATTGGTTGAAACACATGGATCAAGAGTGGGATTTGTCCATCCATATGACGGATAGATATACTCTGGGCCCTCTCGGTGGAATGTCATCCAATTAGCTTGCAAGCATGTGACTGGGTCACAAGGGATCACATATCACGGGAACGAGAAAAGAGTACTTATCGGTAACGAGGTTGAACTAGGTAAGATGGAGTACTGGCAGACTGAGAATGTGACGAAGTCTTTTCAAGAGGTCCTCCCATACATCATTGCTAGCTTGTCTTCAGCCCCCATGAAGCATTCCAGATCCCCATGTACGGTAACTAAATACAATGTATGGGTCTTCCTAATGTAGTTGACTAAGCCAGAGCCATAATAGCATGTGGTTGTACACGAAAGCCACAATTGGAGAAACATGTTCAATCTCTAAGTTTCCTAGGTGGTTTTCATTTGGAGCACAACACAAAGTGATTGCCATAGACATGGTTCCCTTTTGTTGCCACCTTCTCCGAAACATAAAGTGTCCACCACCTAGGTGGTTCATTGAGTCCTTGTTTTATTATGTAAAACACAAGTCCTTTTCTCATCCTTTGTAAAATCTCAACATGTATCTCTTTTCAAAACATAGCATGGCTAAGCATGTACAACTTCAATATTTTTACTAAGGAGTGTATAGGGAATCCTACTAGGATTAGCATAGCATAAGTATAAAACATTTTCATGCATGTTTACAAAATCCACTAAGTATAATGAAAATAGTAGGTCTTTTGTATGATAGTGTAACTTGCCTTTTTGTTAGGGAATGATAGTCACTCCTTGATCTTGCTAGTATCACACTTTGCTAATTTCACTACAATCAAACAAGCATAGTATCAAGTATCATTCCAAACCAACATTCAATCAATATTTCACATACACAAAGCAATGGATCCTAAGTCTTGTAAGAAGAGGGTTCTATTGCAAGGTTGGTCTCTACGAGGTTTATAGACTTTGTAAGGTCCACATTGGTCATTTACCAAAATGGCAAAGTTAATAGTTAGAGGGTTTTGTTCAAGTTCCATTTTAAAATCCATTCAACATTTTATGTGGTGAAAATTATTCTTTTCAAAGCAAAACTTTAAGTTTTTAACCAAGTAGGTTACCTTTGGCAAGGCTTGGTGTTTTTGGGTCAGTAAGTTTGGTCCATAACATTTTCCCAAAGTTTTCCTTGCAAAAACTTTTCCATAATAAAATTTAATGAGTTTATTTGGCTAGAAAATGACTAAGTTAATTAATTCAACTTAAATTTCACAAAAATCATTTTTAACACTATGGGCTGGTTCCTAGGGTCAGTAAGGTCACACAAATCCATTTTGCAAAAGATTTAATCCTAAAAACAATTTTAAACAATTTTTATACTCTACACAAGTACACAAATGTTTCTGTAATTTCAAACAAGCTAACAGATACTATTTTCAAAACTAAGGCCATGGTTGGTTAGGGCTTGTTCTCCTGATTTCATTGATATAAAATTTGCAAAATTTGGACGTGTGGTTTGAAAGTTACAAAGGTTTGAAAATTGCATATCAATCTGATTTCAAATTCTAATTTCAATCTATCTGGTGACACGCGGCGGCTTCTTATTTGACGGTACCGTTTCGGTTGGATCACGGCTGTGGTGCGTTGGATTAAGTCTAATCGTGCGGTTCTGGGAGCGTACCCCTTCGGCGATTAAATGATCTATTCAGTCCGTTCGATCCAGATCCTACGGCTAGTATCGTACTGACCAGACTCTGGCGGTGCAGCGTTGGTTGCTGGCGGCGGCGAGGTCAGTCGGCGGCGGTGCTGGCGGAATAGGACGCGAGGAAGGAGGAGAGGGGGCTCACTGAATTCGCCAAGGAACAGGGATGCTCAACCTGCCACTGTTTGATGAAGGGGCGCACTATGCTGGCTTGAATCTCTCGCCGGAGTTCGTGTCCGCGTCGGGCTTCTCTGTTTTTCATCGGAGGCGACAACACAAGCCACGGAAAAGTAAGATAGAAGTTGCGTCAGATGCGTACGGGGTCGGTGATCGTGTGTGCATCAACGAGACGGAAGGGGGCGGTCAGATGTTACCCGGAGGGCTCGCCGGAGTAGACGCGCCGTCGGTGGTGCTCAGTCGTGCTTGCTATCAGCGTTCTAGAGCATGGGCGGATATGGGGATGGTTCTGGAAGATGCGTAGGGAGATGGGGATTACGCTCGGGTGGTCGAGGGGCAGTGGGGCGATTCGAGCTCGCCGGAATCGGTCGAGAAAGGTCGTCGGAGTAGCAGCGGTGCAGAGAGAAATTGGGGCGGCCTGGAGGCAGAGGGGAGGCGGTGTCTGGGGGAAAACGGAGGAGAGAGTGAGGCGATTAAAAGGGCGTGGTCGCGGCGAGGTTTAATGCACGGATTAACGCAGATTGATTGAGCTATCAACGGGAAGAAACGGCAGCGAGGTGAGGGGAGAAGGGGTCGCGCGGGGAAGAAGAAGGAGCTGGCTGCGTGGGGTCTACCTGGCAGTGGAAGAAAAGAAGAAGAGAGGGGTCCACCTGTCAGCCTCAGGGCGGGTTTCTATTGCGGTGCAGAAAACGGTTCGGGAGAGGAGGTGGGCTAGATGGGCTGGAGCTGGGCCTGTCGACTGGGCTGCTTTGTTTCATTTTTTTTGTACTGAATGCTTTTTCTTTTTCTATTTTGAATTTCTGTTTTGAATTTCAATCAACCAAACACATTCAAAATGATTCAAACAATCATCAAGCTTTTCAAATATGAATTTGGTTCTGTTTATCAATAGAAACCAAATTCCAAAAATAAAATAATTTTCATTATTTTTAAGACCATTCATTAATTAAATAAAAGTGGTTCATTAGGTATTTAATAACATAGAGTTTGATTTAATTAATAGAGTCTCCATTTGAAATCCAAATATTTTCAAAAACAAATCAGTGGATTTTATTTGGAAATAAAGAATATTTGGAAAACTTGTTTAAAACAGAAATAGCATTTTATTTTAGAGTCCATTATTAATTAAATATAGTAGACTTTCATTATTAAATCAAATAGGATTTATTTTATTGAGATATTTATTTTGAAATCTAATATAAAGCCAAAACACTTTAGTAGGTTTTATTTGTGAATATCAATTATTTGGAAATCTTATTTTAAATAATTTAACAAGTTTTGATGTTTCAATTAAATTGGTAAAACCTTTTATTTGTATAAAATTTGGTTATTAGGTCCTTATTAATTTATTTAAATAATCCTTTGTTTATTTTTATTCAAAACAAAATGTGCTAATTCCAAAGCTTGGCCAAGGTTTTAATTTGGCTTTATAAAACATTCTTCATTTATAAACTTCCACTTCATTTGAAAACAAATCTTTTCATTTAATTGTTTCAAAATAGTATTTCTAAATGTTTTTATTTTTCCTTTTATTAAATGCTTATTTTTTTAAATCCCTTTAGGTTTATTTTAATTCAAATGGGTCTGAAGTTCCAATTGAATTCAAAAAGTTTCTTCTGGCTCTGAAAATTAAACAAAGTTTTATTTTATTCATTTATTTTCACATTACCAGATTTGGAAAATCTTGGGATGTGACAGGCTACCACCCTTAAAATAAATCTCGTCCCGAGATTTGGGGAGGCTAGAGTTACAAGCAAGTTCAAAACAACTAGGGTACTACCACCCTTAAAAATCTTCAAACAAAAATTACACATTGTCCTTCTTGGGATTCTGGAAAAATCTCTCTAAGTAACTTTTGCATTGTGTCCTTGGTTTCCATTCTTGACTCATGGGCCAAGGTTGAGATCCTTCATAGGCTTGTTCAACTTGTTCTTCATCCTTTCTGGACAGTTGCTTGCATAGTGTCCTAGGTTCTTGCAGTTGAAGCAATGAATGTCATTGAGTTCTTTACATGGCTCTTGTGGGCAAGTTGCTACATAATGACCTGGTTCATTATAGTTGTTGCACCACACTTGGTCAATCCCTTTATTCTTCTTGTTCTCTGGGCATCCACTGGAGTAGTGTCCCATTTCCTTACATTTACGACATTGTGCAAGGCTCATGTCTTGCTTGGGCTTCTTGATTTTCCTTGATCCTTTGAATTGGGTTGTCTTGTTTGGAGGTATGAGTGGTCCTTTTCCTTTGGTAGACTTGGATCCTTCTTGTTTCCTTTGTTCTACCATGGCATAGATGGGACATAGGCCAGGGGTATGATCACTTCCTTCACAAAGGTAGCAAGTAGCTTGAGAGGTGGGGCATTGTCCAACAGGATGGTCTTCATCACAATTGGGGCATTGTCCTTCATGCTCTGTGGCAGTATGATCCTTGTCTCCACAAATAATGCAAGCTGGGGCTCCATATAGTACAACATTTCTGTCATCCTTGCTATCATACTCTCTTCTAGGATAGCTTTCTTCCATGCTAATCATTTGATTAGTCACCTTAAGCATTAGTTGGGATTGTTCCTCCAAAAACTTTTGCAGTGCTGGATCTTTATCACTATTGTTGGCTAGGAACTGAGCTGTCAGTTGGTTCAACTGATGTTGGGTTGCTATGAGCTCTCCCAGGCTGTCAGATTGGTTGGTGTTGGTGTCATCAACCTTGGAGTCCTTTGGAGTAGTCATCTGTTTGGGTTGAAGGAAGATTAGAATGGGAAAGACATTTCTAAGGAAATATTTTTAATCACACACATCACAATTCACACAAGCAATGTGCATGCAATCATAAACCAACATTCACAAACAACTTTGCACTCAAACCACAAAGTTCAAGCACATACTTAGGTAACAAAATATTTTTGTTACACCACATAAGTTGGTGTGTTTTGGTCTTAATTAAATTATGGTGGTCCATCTATTTGGTTCACTTGTGATCCTTCCATCCTTCTTGATTGATCCTTCTTGCATGAGATCATGGCTTCCTTAGAAGAATTTCTTGGTCTCAAACTTCAAGTGATGTAGGCTCTTTCTAACTTTTGCATTCCCTCAGTCTCTGACTCTTGAGCAAGATTTCCTTGTCTCACTTGTGGTCCTTAGTAGTTTCCATGTTGGAAGTCTTTGGTGAACATGCTGAAGATGTTGAAGTCATTAGAGTTGAAGATGTTGAAGTCATTGGAGTTGAAGAAGTTGAAGAAGTCTTTCGTTCATGGTGTAGTCTTTGGCCATGGGGTAGGTTTTTCCATCAAGTTGAAATAGAGGAGATGTAGAGTTGAAACCAAAATGGTTGAGGAAAGAGTTACAAGTTTGCTTTGTAAATAAGTTTTGGATCAAAATATAACTCCTATTTTCTAAGGGTTTTCGTCCAATCCTAGGTTTACAAATCCTACAGGCAACACAATGCTCTGATACCATCTGCAGGGGTCCCAACCTGATAAGGTAGAGTCCTCCTGTGTTTACAATGCTAGTCCCTGGATCAATAGCTAGCATCCACAGTTAAGATGTAATATCAAGATACAAAGGTCATTACTTAACTTTATAATCAGGAATAACATAAATTTTATTACATCACACATAGCTCATTTGGCTATTACATTACATTGCAGCGGAATAAATATAGTCATGGGTCCTTCATCTTCATAGTGCCACAGGCAGATGTTGGTTGTAGGCTTTGTAGTCCTAGTCAATCAAACAATCTTCATTTTAAAACAATCAAACCTGCAACATTACAAGTTACAGCCACAAGGGTCAATACATTTTGAATTGTATTGGCAAGCTTCACTTTTATGTATAATAAAAGTGGATCCTAACATTGCATGCACATTTGGCTAAGTAGAGTTTAAGGCTTAATTGCATAAAACATTGTTTTATCCTAACTTTTCAAAAAGGGTTTTTAAGTCCTTTGTCAAATTTCTTTTCCAAGTCCTTGAACTCCTTGGTAGAAACTCAAGTGTTCAAGTCCTTGTCAAAATCCCTTGAGCTACTTGGTAACCCCAAGTGCAACAAGTTTTATCAAAACTCATGAGTTCCTTGGTAACCCCAAGTACATCATACTCTTGAGCACCTTGGTAACTCCCCAAGTGCAACAAGTTTTATCAAATCTCTTTGAATTCCTTGGTACCCCCAAGTGCATCAAGTTTTTATATTAGAAGTTGGAATGTCGAGATCTCCCATAGTTCAAACTTTAGTTGCTCAGTATTGTCCATAATCGGGGACACGGCTAAGTACTTAGATTTTATTAACTTCTGCAGAAGGAGTACACTTTACCCACATGACACAATCCCATCTTGTTACCACCAGTGGCCTACTGGATTAGTGCTCACCAAGATGGAGTACTGGCAGACTGAGAATGTGACGAAGTCTTTTCAAGAGGTCCTCCCATACATCATTGCTAGCTTGTCTTCAGCCCCCATGAAGCATTCCAGATCCCCATGTCCGGTAACTAAATACAATGTATGGGTCTTCCTAATGTAGTTGACTAAGCCAGAGCCATAATAGCATGTGGTTGTACACGAAAGCCACAATTGGAGAAACATGTTCAATCTCTAAGTTTCCTAGGTGGTTTTCATTTGGAGCACAACACAAAGTGATTGCCATAGACATGGTTCCCTTTTGTTGCCACCTTCTCCAAAACATAAAGTGTCCACCACCTAGGTGGTTCATTGAGTCCTTGTTTTATTATGTAAAACACAAGTCCTTTTCTCATCCTTTGTAAAATCTCAACATGTATCTCTTTTCAAAACATAGCATGGCTAAGCATGTACAACTTCAATATTTTTACTAAGGAGTGTATAGGGAATCCTACTAGGATTAGCATAGCATAAGTATAAAACATTTTCATGCATGTTTACAAAATCCACTAAGTATAATGAAAATAGTAGGTCTTTTGTATGATAGTGTAACTTGCCTTTTTGTTAGGGAATGATAGTCACTCCTTGATCTTGATAGTCTCACACTTTGCTAATTTCACTACAATCAAACAAGCATAGTATCAAGTAGCATTCCAAACCAACATTCAATCAATATTTCACATACACAAAGCAATGGATCCTAAGTCTTGTAAGAAGAGGGTTCTATTGCAAGGTTGGTCTCTACGAGGTTTATAGACTTTGTAAGGTCCACATTGGTCATTTACCAAAATGGCAAAGTTAATAGTTAGAGGGTTTTGTTCAAGTTCCATTTTAAAATCCATTCAACATTTTATGTGGTGAAAATTATTCTTTTCAAAGCAAAACTTTAAGTTTTTAACCAAGTAGGTTGCCTTTGGCAAGGCTTGGTGTTTTTGGGTCAGTAAGTTTGGTCCATAACATTTTCCCAAAGTTTTCCTTGCAAAAACTTTTCCATAATAAAATTTAATGAGTTTATTTGGCTAGAAAATGACTAAGTTAATTAATTCAACTTAAATTTCACAAAAATCATTTTTAACACTATGGGCTGGTTCCTAGGGTCAGTAAGGTCACACAAATCCATTTTGCAAAAGATTTAATCCTAGAAACAATTTTAAACAATTTTTATACTCTACACAAGTACACAAATGTTTCTGTAATTTCAAACAAGCTAACAGATACTATTTTCAAAACTAAGGCCATGGTTGGTTAGGGCTTGTTCTCCTGATTTCATTGATATAAAATTTGCAAAATTTGGACGTGTGGTTTGAAAGTTACAAAGGTTTGAAAATTGCATATCAATCTGATTTCAAATTCTAATTTCAATCTATCTGGTGACACGCGGCGGCTTCTTATTTGACGGTACCGTTTCGGTTGGATCACGGCTGTGGTGCGTTGGATTAAGTCTAATCGTGCGGTTCTGGGAGCGTACCCCTTCGGCGATTAAATGATCTATTCAGTCCGTTCGATCCAGATCCTACGGCTAGTATCGTACTGACCAGACTCTGGCGGTGCAGCGTTGGTTGCTGGCGGCGGCGAGGTCAGTCGGCGGCGGTGCTGGCGGAATAGGACGCGAGGAAGGAGGAGAGGGGGCTCACTGAATTCGCCAAGGCACGGGGATGCTCAACCTGCCACTGTTTGATGAAGGGGCGCACTATGCTGGCTTGAATCTCTCGCCGGAGTTCGTGTCCGCGTCGGGCTTCTCTGTTTTTCATCGGAGGCGACAACACAAGCCACGGAAAAGTAAGATAGAAGTTGCGTCAGATGCGTACGGGGTCGGTGATCGTGTGTGCATCAACGAGACGGAAGGGGGCGGTCAGATGTTACCCGGAGGGCTCGCCGGAGTAGACGCGCCGTCGGTGGTGCTCAGTCGTGCTTGCTATCAGCGTTCTAGAGCATGCGCGGATATGGGGATGGTTCTGGAAGATGCGTAGGGAGATGGGGATTACGCTCGGGTGGTCGAGGGGCAGTGGGGCGATTCGAGCTCGCCGGAATCGGTCGAGAAAGGTCGTCGGAGTAGCAGCGGTGCAGAGAGAAATTGGGGCGGCCTGGAGGCAGAGGGGAGGCGGTGTCTGGGGGAAAACGGAGGAGAGAGTGAGGCGATTAAAAGGGCGTGGTCGCGGCGAGGTTTAATGCACGGATTAACGCAGATTGATTGAGCTATCAACGGGAAGAAACGGCAGCGAGGTGAGGGGAGAAGGGGTCGCGCGGGGAAGAAGAAGGAGCTGGCTGCGTGGGGTCTACCTGGCAGTGGAAGAAAAGAAGAAGAGAGGGGTCCACCTGTCAGCCTCAGGGCGGGATTCTATTGCGGTGCAGAAAACGGTTCGGGAGAGGAGGTGGGCTAGATGGGCTGGAGCTGGGCCTGTCGACTGGGCTGCTTTGTTTCATTTTTTTTATACTGAATGCTTTTTCTTTTTCTATTTTGAATTTCTGTTTTGAATTTCAATCAACCAAACACATTCAAAATGATTCAAACAATCATCAAGCTTTTCAAATATGAATTTGGTTCTGTTTATCAATAGAAACCAAATTCCAAAAATAAAATAATTTTCATTATTTTTAAGACCATTCATTAATTAAATAAAAGTGGTTCATTAGGTATTTAATAACATAGAGTTTGATTTAATTAATAGAGTCTCCATTTGAAATCCAAATATTTTCAAAAACAAATCAGTGGATTTTATTTGGAAATAAAGAATATTTGGAAAACTTGTTTAAAACAGAAATAGCATTTTATTTTAGAGTCCATTATTAATTAAATATAGTAGACTTTCATTATTAAATCAAATAGGATTTATTTTATTGAGATATTTATTTTGAAATCTAATATAAAGCCAAAACACTTTAGTAGGTTTTATTTGTGAATATCAATTATTTGGAAATCTTATTTTAAATAATTTAACAAGTTTTGATGTTTCAATTAAATTGGTAAAACCTTTTATTTGTATAAAATTTGGTTATTAGGTCCTTATTAATTTATTTAAATAATCCTTTGTTTATTTTTATTCAAAACAAAATGTGCTAATTCCAAAGCTTGGCCAAGGTTTTAATTTGGCTTTATAAAACATTCTTCATTTATAAACTTCCACTTCATTTGAAAACAAATCTTTTCATTTAATTGTTTCAAAATAGTATTTCTAAATGTTTTTATTTTTCCTTTTATTAAATGCTTATTTTTTTAAATCCCTTTAGGTTTATTTTAATTCAAATGGGTCTGAAGTTCCAATTGAATTCAAAAAGTTTCTTCTGGCTCTGAAAATTAAACAAAGTTTTATTTTATTCATTTATTTTCACATTACCAGATTTGGAAAATCTTGGGATGTGACAGGCTACCACCCTTAAAATAAATCTCGTCCCGAGATTTGGGGAGGCTAGAGTTACAAGCAAGTTCAAAACAACTAGGGTACTACCACCCTTAAAAATCTTCAAACAAAAATTACACATTGTCCTTCTTGGGATTCTGGAAAAATCTCTCTAAGTAACTTTTGCATTGTGTCCTTGGTTTCCATTCTTGACTCATGGGCCAAGGTTGAGATCCTTCATAGGCTTGTTCAACTTGTTCTTCATCCTTTCTGGACAGTTGCTTGCATAGTGTCCTGGGTTCTTGCAGTTGAAGCAATGAATGTCATTGAGTTCTTTACATGGCTCTTGTGGGCAAGTTGCTACATAATGACCTGGTTCATTACAGTTGTTGCACCACACTTGGTCAATCCCTTTATTCTTCTTGTTCTCTGGGCATCCACTGGAGTAGTGTCCCATTTCCTTACATTTACGACATTGTGCAAGGCTCATGTCTTGCTTGGGCTTCTTGATTTTCCTTGATCCTTTGAATTGGGTTGTCTTGTTTGGAGGTATGAGTGGTCCTTTTCCTTTGGTAGACTTGGATCCTTCTTGTTTCCTTTGTTCTACCATGGCATAGATGGGACATAGGCCAGGGGTATGATCACTTCCTTCACAAAGGTAGCAAGTAGCTTGAGAGGTGGGGCATTGTCCAACAGGATGGTCTTCATCACAATTGGGGCATTGTCCTTCATGCTCTGTGGCAGTATGATCCTTGTCTCCACAAATAATGCAAGCTGGGGCTCCATATAGTACAACATTTCTGTCATCCTTGCTATCATACTCTCTTCTAGGATAGCTTTCTTCCATGCTAATCATTTGATTAGTCACCTTAAGCATTAGTTGGGATTGTTCCTCCAAAAACTTTTGCAGTGCTGGATCTTTATCACTATTGTTGGCTAGGAACTGAGCTGTCAGTTGGTTCAACTGATGTTGGGTTGCTATGAGCTCTCCCAGGCTGTCAGATTGGTTGGTGTTGGTGTCATCAACCTTGGAGTCCTTTGGAGTAGTCATCTGTTTGGGTTGAAGGAAGATTAGAATGGGAAAGACATTTCTAAGGAAATATTTTTAATCACACACATCACAATTCACACAAGCAATGTGCATGCAATCATAAACCAACATTCACAAACAACTTTGCACTCAAACCACAAAGTTCAAGCACATACTTAGGTAACAAAATATTTTTGTTACACCACATAAGTTGGTGTGTTTTGGTCTTAATTAAATTATGGTGGTCCATCTATTTGGTTCACTTGTGATCCTTCCATCCTTCTTGATTGATCCTTCTTGCATGAGATCATGGCTTCCTTAGAAGAATTTCTTGGTCTCAAACTTCAAGTGATGTAGGCTCTTTCTAACTTTTGCATTCCCTCAGTCTCTGACTCTTGAGCAAGATTTCCTTGTCTCACTTGTGGTCCTTAGTAGTTTCCATGTTGGAAGTCTTTGGTGAACATGCTGAAGATGTTGAAGTCATTAGAGTTGAAGATGTTGAAGTCATTGGAGTTGAAGAAGTTGAAGAAGTCTTTCGTTCATGGTGTAGTCTTTGGCCATGGGGTAGGTTTTTCCATCAAGTTGAAATAGAGGAGATGTAGAGTTGAAACCAAAATGGTTGAGGAAAGAGTTACAAGTTTGCTTTGTAAATAAGTTTTGGATCAAAATATAACTCCTATTTTCTAAGGGTTTTCGTCCAATCCTAGGTTTACAAATCCTACAGGCAACACAATGCTCTGATACCATCTGCAGGGGTCCCAACCTGATAAGGTAGAGTCCTCCTGTGTTTACAATGCTAGTCCCTGGATCAATAGCTAGCATCCACAGTTAAGATGTAATATCAAGATACAAAGGTCATTACTTAACTTTATAATCAGGAATAACATAAATTTTATTACATCACACATAGCTCATTTGGCTATTACATTACATTGCAGCGGAATAAATATAGTCATGGGTCCTTCATCTTCATAGTGCCACAGGCAGATGTTGGTTGTAGGCTTTGTAGTCCTAGTCAATCAAACAATCTTCATTTTAAAACAATCAAACCTGCAACATTACAAGTTACAGCCACAAGGGTCAATACATTTTGAATTGTATTGGCAAGCTTCACTTTTATGTATAATAAAAGTGGATCCTAACATTGCATGCACATTTGGCTAAGTAGAGTTTAAGGCTTAATTGCATAAAACATTGTTTTATCCTAACTTTTCAAAAAGGGTTTTTAAGTCCTTTGTCAAATTTCTTTTCCAAGTCCTTGAACTCCTTGGTAGAAACTCAAGTGTTCAAGTCCTTGTCAAAATCCCTTGAGCTACTTGGTAACCCCAAGTGCAACAAGTTTTATCAAAACTCATGAGTTCCTTGGTAACCCCAAGTACATCATACTCTTGAGCACCTTGGTAACTCCCCAAGTGCAACAAGTTTTATCAAATCTCTTTGAATTCCTTGGTACCCCCAAGTGCATCAAGTTTTTATATTAGAAGTTGGAATGTCGAGATCTCCCATAGTTCAAACTTTAGTTGCTCAGTATTGTCCATAATCGGGGACACGGCTAAGTACTTAGATTTTATTAACTTCTGCAGAAGGAGTACACTTTACCCACATGACACAATCCCATCTTGTTACCACCAGTGGCCTACTGGATTAGTGCTCACCAAGATGGAGTACTGGCAGACTGAGAATGTGACGAAGTCTTTTCAAGAGGTCCTCCCATACATCATTGCTAGCTTGTCTTCAGCCCCCATGAAGCATTCCAGATCCCCATGTCCGGTAACTAAAGACAATGTATGGGTCTTCCTAATGTAGTTGACTAAGCCAGAGCCATAATAGCATGTGGTTGTACACGAAAGCCACAATTGGAGAAACATGTTCAATCTCTAAGTTTCCTAGGTGGTTTTCATTTGGAGCACAACACAAAGTGATTGCCATAGACATGGTTCCCTTTTGTTGCCACCTTCTCCAAAACATAAAGTGTCCACCACCTAGGTGGTTCATTGAGTCCTTGTTTTATTATGTAAAACACAAGTCCTTTTCTCATCCTTTGTAAAATCTCAACATGTATCTCTTTTCAAAACATAGCATGGCTAAGCATGTACAACTTCAATATTTTTACTAAGGAGTGTATAGGGAATCCTACTAGGATTAGCATAGCATAAGTATAAAACATTTTCATGCATGTTTACAAAATCCACTAAGTATAATGAAAATAGTAGGTCTTTTGTATGATAGTGTAACTTGCCTTTTTGTTAGGGAATGATAGTCACTCCTTGATCTTGATAGTCTCACACTTTGCTAATTTCACTACAATCAAACAAGCATAGTATCAAGTAGCATTCCAAACCAACATTCAATCAATATTTCACATACACAAAGCAATGGATCCTAAGTCTTGTAAGAAGAGGGTTCTATTGCAAGGTTGGTCTCTACGAGGTTTATAGACTTTGTAAGGTCCACATTGGTCATTTACCAAAATGGCAAAGTTAATAGTTAGAGGGTTTTGTTCAAGTTCCATTTTAAAATCCATTCAACATTTTATGTGGTGAAAATTATTCTTTTCAAAGCAAAACTTTAAGTTTTTCACCAAGTAGGTTGCCTTTGGCAAGGCTTGGTGTTTTTGGGTCAGTAAGTTTGGTCCATAACATTTTCCCAAAGTTTTCCTTGCAAAAACGTTTCCATAATAAAATTTAATGAGTTTATTTGGCTAGAAAAAGACTAATTTAATTAATTCAACTTAAATTTCACAAAAATCATTTTTAACACTATGGGCTGGTTCCTAGGGTCAGTAAGGTCACACAAATCCATTTTGCAAAAGATTTAATCCTAGAAACAATTTTAAACAATTTTTATACTCTACACAAGTACACAAATGTTTCTGTAATTTCAAACAAGCTAACAGATACTATTTTCAAAACTAAGGCCATGGTTGGTTAGGGCTTGTTCTCCTGATTTCATTGATATAAAATTTGCAAAATTTGGACGTGTGGTTTGAAAGTTACAAATGTTTGAAAATTGCATATCAATCTGATTTCAAATTCTAATTTCAATCTATCTGGTGACACGCGGCGGCTTCTTATTTGACGGTACCGTTTCGGTTGGATCGCGGCTGTGGTGCGTTGGATTAAGTCTAATCGTGCGGTTCTGGGAGCGTACCCCTTCGGCGATTAAATGATCTATTCAGTCCGTTCGATCCAGATCCTACGGCTAGTATCGTACTGACCAGACTCTGGCGGCGCAGCGTTGGTTGCTGGCGGCGGCGAGGTCAGTCGGCGGCGGTGCTGGCGGAATAGGACGCGAGGAAGGAGGAGAGGGGGCTCACTGAATTCGCCAAGGCACGGGGATGCTCAACCTGCCACTGTTTGATGAAGGGGCGCACTATGCTGGCTTGAATCTCTCGCCGGAGTTCGTGTCTGCGTCGGGCTTCTCTGTTTTTCATCGGAGGCGACAACACAAGCCACGGAAAAGTAAGATAGAAGTTGCGTCAGATGCGTACGGGGTCGGTGATCGTGTGTGCATCAACGAGACGGAAGGGGGCGGTCAGATGTTACCTGGAGGGCTCGCCGGAGTAGACGCGCCGTCGGTGGTGCTCAGTCGTGCTTGCTATCAGCGTTCTAGAGCATGCGCGGATATGGGGATGGTTCTGGAAGATGCGTAGGGAGATGGGGATTACGCTCGGGTGGTCGAGGGGCAGTGGGGCGATTCGAGCTCGCCGGAATCGGTCGAGAAAGGTCGTCGGAGTAGCAGCGGTGCAGAGAGAAATTGGGGCGGCCTGGAGGCAGAGGGGAGGCGGTGTCTGGGGGAAAACGGAGGAGAGAGTGAGGCGATTAAAAGGGCGTGGTCGCGGCGAGGTTTAATGCACGGATTAACGCAGATTGATTGAGCTATCAACGGGAAGAAACGGCAGCGAGGTGAGGGGAGAAGGGGTCGCGCGGGGAAGAAGAAGGAGCTGGCTGCGTGGGGTCTACCTGGCAGTGGAAGAAAAGAAGAAGAGAGGGGTCCACCTGTCAGCCTCAGGGCGGGTTTCTATTGCGGTGCAGAAAACGGTTCGGGAGAGGAGGTGGGCTAGATGGGCTGGAGCTGGGCCTGTCGACTGGGCTGCTTTGTTTCATTTTTTTATACTGAATGCTTTTTCTTTTTCTATTTTGAATTTCTGTTTTGAATTTCAATCAACCAAACACATTCAAAATGATTCAAACAATCATCAAGCTTTTCAAATATGAATTTGGTTCTGTTTATCAATAGAAACCAAATTCTAAAAATAAAATAATTTTCATTCTTTTTAAGACCATTCATTAATTAAATAAAAGTGGTTCATTAGGTATTTAATAACATAGAGTTTGATTTAATTAATAGAGTCTCCATTTGAAATCCAAATATTTTCAAAAACAAATCAGTGGTTTTTATTTGGAAATAAAGAATATTTGGAAAACTTGTTTAAAACAGAAATAACATTTTATTTTAGAGTCCATTATTAATTAAATATAGTAGACTTTCATTATTAAATCAAATAGGATTTATTTTATTGAGATATTTATTTTGAAATCTAATATAAAGCCAAAACACTTTAGTAGGTTTTATTTGTGAATATCAATTATTTGGAAATCTTATTTTAAATAATTTAACAAGTTTTGATGTTTCAATTAAATTGGTAAAACCTTTTATTTGTATAAAATTTGGTTATTAGGTCCTTATTAATTTATTTAAATAATCCTTTGTTTATTTTTATTCAAAACAAAATGTGCTAATTCCAAAGCTTGGCCAAGGTTTTAATTTGGCTTTATAAAACATTCTTCATTTATAAACTTCCACTTCATTTGAAAACAAATCTTTTCATTTAATTGTTTCAAAATAGTATTTCTAAATGTTTTTTATTTTTCCTTTTATTAAATGCTTATTTTTTTAAATCCCTTTAGGTTTATTTTAATTAAAATGGGTCTGAAGTTCCAATTGAATTCAAAAAGTTTCTTCTGGCTCTGAAATTTAAACAAAGTTTTATTTTATTCATTTATTTTCACATTACCAGATTTGGAAAATCTTGGGATGTGACAGCAGAGATACCGACGATCATAACCTCGGATAAGTAAACTATCGTGAGACAAAGGGAAATTGGTATCGTATGTAAGTGGTTCATTCGATCGCAAAGTAATCGTAGAAATATGTGGGAGCCATATGAATTTCCAGATTCCTCTATTGGTTATTGTTCGGAGAAGTGTCTCGATCATGTCCGCATAATTCACGAACCGTAGGGAGACACACTTAAGGATTCGACGTTGTTTGAGTAGTTATGGTATTATGAGATAGAGACCGAATGTTATTCGGAGTCTCGGATGGGATCCGGGATATCACGAGGTGATCCGGAATGGTCCGGAGAATAAGATTCATATAAGGAAAGTCCCGTTTCGGAGTTCGGGAATGATTCCGGTGTTTTCATCGGGAATGTTCTAAAAGGGTCCGGATTGTCCGGCACTCCGGGGGGGGGGGGGGGGGGGGAGGGTACATGAATGTTTCATTGAATGATTGCATCATGTACTAAGTGTTATTGCTGTTCCAAAACTTGAAAGTCAAACTGCCAGTTTGAAAGTCAAACGGCTAAAACAGGAAACTGTGGAAAACAGGAAACTGTGGGAAACAGGAAACTGTGGGAAACAAGCAAGAGGAGTTTGAAACCAACTTGGAGGAGGAGTTCCTCTCCTCCAAGCCGGCGACCAGCCCTAGGCCGAGTTGGGGAGGGACTCCCCTCCCTCCCTGGCGCGCCTAGCCCCTCCACCTATAAAAGGAGGGGCAGGGCCTCCTCCTTGAGACACACAAGTTTCTACCTCTAATCTCCGGTTTAGAGCCGCTTGGTTTAGAGCTTCTAATTTCTTTAGCCTGCGGTTTAGAGCCTTCTAATTGGTGTGTCTAATCTCTAGACCACTAATAGCCCTCTCTCATAATCCACCATACTCGCTCCGGCTTAAGGCAAAGCCCTGCGGGATCTCCCCTCTACTTCCGGTACCACGCCGTTGTGCTGCCGGAATCGCGAGGAGAGTGCTACAACCTCCGCTGCCTGCTAGAACAAGGGAGAGGAAGGTCTTCGTCGAGTACCAAACGTGTGACCGACTGCGGAAGCGCTGCCGGAACGCAGCGCCGGAAGGATCGTCTACATGATCTTGAGATCGGAAAGAGTACGACTACATCACCCACGAGAATCTGCTCTCGTTAAACACTTTGGAATCTTCGAGGGTAAGTTATTCCATCGACTCGTTGCTACAATCTAGTAGATAGATCTTGGCTTGTTTGTTTGTATGCGATAGAAAATTTTTGTTTTCCATGCTACGAACCCCTACAGTGGTATCAGAGCCGTGTCTATATGTAGATCTGTTGCACGAGTAGAACACAATGGTCATTGTGGGCGTTGATGCTTTTATTGTCGATTGCTTCTTGTGTACTTTGCATCTTGCGGTATGTTGGGATGAAGCGGCCCGGGCTAACCTTACATGACATCGTTCATGAGACTTGGTCCACGCTTGACATGCAACTTGTATTGCATAAGTGGCTTTGCGGGTGCCTGTTTCTCCTAGCATAGTTAAGATCCAATTTACAACAGGTGATTGACAATACTAGTATCAATGTTGTGGTTCTTGTTCGTAAGTTAGAACGACACTTATTGAAAGCCCCAAACCACGTAAAATATGCAAAGAAAGTAGAAGCGTCTAACTTTGTTTTGCAGGGGTGTGCTGTGATGTGATATGGCCATGATTGTGATTATATATGATGTATGCAATGTTCCTTATTGTAAGTTGGCAACCGGCAGGAGCCATATGGTTGTCTTTAAATTCTGTTAAGACCCGCGTGTCTATTCAAAGTAGTTGTAATAGTTGAAGCCGGTGGACGACAACCATGGAGAAGCATCATTGACCTTGATGCAATGTCGGTGATGATGGAGATCATGCTCGTGCTAGAAGATGGAGATTGGAAGCACAAAGAAGAAAGGCCATATCATATCACATGTTATTGAATTGCATGTGATGTTAATCCTTTATGCATCTTGTATAGCTTAGTAGACGACGGTAGCATTATAAGATGATCCCTCATGCACATGAATTTCAAGTCATAAAGTGTTCACCCTTAGTTAGCACCGTTGCTAAAGCTTGTTGTTTCGAAGCACCACGTGATGATCGGGTGTGTTAGATTCTGCAAGTGTATACAACATGAGCAAGCCAGATTTGCTCATGCAGAAACTAAGGTTTGATCTTGACGAGCCTAGCATGTACAGACATGGCCTCAGGAACACGGATTACCGAAAGGTAGAGCATGAGTCATATAGTAGATATGATGAACATGTTGATTGTTCGCCATTGAAGCTATATCAACTCTCGTGATGATCGGTTTTGATGTGGTGGATTTGGTTCGTGTGATCACTAAAACAATGTGAGGGATATTGTTTTGAGTGGGAGTTCATCTAGATTAATTTAATTATTAATTAGAACTCAATTTATCATAAACTAAATCAAAGTGAATTTGCATAGTTGTTGTAGTCATTGGCATCCGTTTACCACCTTGCGCTTAGTTATAATTGAGATGATAGAACTATAGAATTCTGGTTAGTTACTTTACGAACTGGTATCGTATTGTTTTGAAGTGTTAATCTAAAGTTTAAAAGTCCTATTGCAAACTTTCAGTAAGTTCCGGTTACTCCATGAAGTTTGATAATTAGTATTAAATGAAGAGTAACAATTCCAAGTGTTAGTATATAAGTATCATGTTTGTCTCCATGATTCTTGATATTCAAAGGATTCTCCTAATATCAAGGTTATCTAAGGATCTGAAAGAGTTGTTTCAGAAACCATGATTTGTGAAAGATATTGTGATGTCTGAAACGAAGGTTTGGTTGCAACATGATAGAGTATAATATGGCTAAAATCATGTTCTCATATTTGATGAGAATTTGCAAAAGGTTGGAGACACTAGTTTTCCTAAACCTCCAAAAGTTTTTGGGAGAGCAACATTATACTCACGATTCACCGTTACAAGCTAATAGTAGCTTGAGCATGGATAATTCCATGATAAGGGTGAATATTTGATGTAGGTAAAATATTTACTACACCAAGAGATTACTAAAGAAAGGAATTTGAAAGAACACCAAACATTTGATGATGGTGATCTACTTCAAAGTGCAAGTCCAAAGACATTGGTATTTAACTATACACGCTTTGGACTATGTGTCATATGAATGACTCCACTAATTGATGTTGATAGATTCTTTCAAACAGAAAAGGAAATACTGAAAGAGAATCTCATAAGTATATGGCAGAAAATAAAAGACTAGAATTGTTCAGTTTAAGTATATAGATAATATACATGTTATGGCTATATTATTTGCTTATTAAACAATGTGGTTCTTAAGTATTTGATACTGAATTTGTTGGTGTGAATCGTCATACGAAACAACACAATTCATGAACTACAATGGCCTAAGTAACTAGCAAAAGAATATGTGATGATGTTCATCGAGAACAAAATAAAGGGTTATTGTGTTGCTCGTTAAACATCAAAGCTTGCCTTCAAGATTTGTTTTATCAGGTATTATGAGAACAAAAGGGTTGTTCAAATAATTGCCGTGATCTATAAAAGATGGATGATTTGCAAATCTCGTTGGAGATATCACATCCATAAAACTAGTGCTAAAGATGTCGAAAGACAAATTGATTGAAATATCACTTAGGAAGTGACATCGCCGTTTAAATTATATTGGAAAGAAAACATGAAGAAAATCCATATGGATGGAATTTTGGAGTCTATTTGATTTTGATCAAATGACGCTTGTGAAACTTTCCTAGAGATAATTAAAACTTCGTTCATAGGCCAAAAGGGAACGATAGACTAACTTATTGGAACTTGTACATATTGTTGTATGAAGTCCATTATGTATAGTCAAGAGCGATGGATTTCAACTTCATGTGCTTTCTCCGAAAATTTGAGTGAATATATGAATATTTACTTAATAAGGATGAAGTGTGAAACATTTGAAAAGTTCAAGGACTTTCAAGATGAAGTGAAAAATCATTGTAACAAGAATATAAATAGTTTATGATAAGATCATAAAGGAAGATATTTGAGTTACAAGTTTAGCATAATACCTAAGATTTAAAGGAATCGTTCCGTGGATTTGCATTTTCCCGAAACAACATAAGACTATGGAGTGTTCGAGATATGTAATTAAACCTTGTTTGACATGGTAAGATCGAAGGTGTAATTCATAAAACTACCATTATATTTTAAAGATTAAAAGCTTTAGAGATTACCGTTTTTCCACTGAAAAGAGCTTCATCATATACCATATAAGGTTATGGTTTGGGATAAAACCCAAGTTGTCCTTTCTTAAACATTGGTATGCTATGCATAAGAAAGATGTGTGCAACCAAAGTCGGATGAACCTGTCTTTGTATAAACTGTTAAGTATTCCTCCATAAACACCGGAGACAAAAGTGTTTGTTGCTTAGAACGTCAAGTTTCTTTGAGAAGGAATTTTTTCGTGAAAAGTTAAGTGGGAGGACAATAGAACTTTGATAAGGTTAAAAGAACCTTAGCTATATGTGCAGAGTTGCGCAGCGCCGAAAAGTGTTTCGGAGGCAGCAACAATGCTCATGGCTCACGTGCCTCAAAGGTTGTGGTCACGGAGATCTAAGTTCCTATTGAAACAAGTAGATCGGGTAAACAATCAAATACCAAGATTTGAGGGTTGAATCATTATTTGAGAATAATGAAATGACTACATGCAAAGAAGCGATGATGGGCCCTGACTCCGTCAAATGGCTTGAAGCCATAAAATCCGTGATAGTTCCATACACGAGAAATCAAGTTTTGAACTTGAAGGACCCTCGAGAAAGGTGTAAGACCTTACAGTTGTGTTTGGATCTATAAATAAATAGACATGGATGTTGCACATCTATGAAATAGTCGACATGTTGGGAAAGAGTTCACAACAATGTTCAAAGGTTGACTATGACAAGATCTGATCTTTCATAGCGATATTTAGTCTAGACGGGTTAATGTAGCAACCACTACATATAATTTGTTATATGGTAGTTGAATAAACAAAACAAGTTCTTCTAATAGAATCGTTACCTAGGACGTGTGCATAACACGGTCCATAGGGTTTTGTTAATTCATAGGATGCTAAAAGCATATGCAAACTTCAATGGTTGAAGTGAGCATCGCGGAGTTGGAATCTTCACTATGATGAAACTGTTAAAGGAGTTTAAAAGTTCATTAGAGACAATGAAGATGCTTGCATTTGCAAGAAATTAAGTGGGAGCGCTAAGACATGTTTCTAATACATTATGTGGAAGACATATTGTTGATTGGAAATGATGTATCTTTTATTAACACAAATTAAGAATTTCATCTCGATGAAAGACTTAGGCAAAACCCAAATATTTGGCATCAATAGACGCTAATATGGTTGTGCCAGAAGTACATAGACGAGATATTGAATGAGTTCAATATAGAAACTACAAGAGAGGTTCTTGTCGCACAGAAAGGATTGAATGAGTTCAATGTTGATGATATATATTCAAGTGTATTGAAATTTGGTAAAGTGAAACAAATAATCAAGTATAGATTGATACTTGATGTATGAAATCATAAATAGTATTTATATCAATCATACTGTGATATGTACAAATCCAGATATGTCCTATGCTCTAAATGTTGTGAGCATATACCAGAATGATTCGTAAGATAATCATTGGACAATAGTAAGGATATTCTTATGATCTTTTGGAAGAAACTAAGAGTATAATATTTGTAGAAGTGACAAATAGATGATTAGTTCATTGTAAAAGTACTACATTGATACTAGTTTTGTCACAAAGTAAAAATTAAGTTTATCTCAATCTAAACTAAGGGTGGCACAATATAATGGAAAGTGAGTTCCATAATGGATTTGGATGAGTTCCAAAGTTAAGACATTGTGACAGATACTACAACAAAAGGCTAAATATATGACTACTATTATAGCAGCAAAAGAGGGCATTTGAGTCAAGTAGTTTGTTATCAAACTAGGTGTAGTTCACAGAGGGATAATACTATGAAGATATATTGTGCGACAATATTATCAACATGTTTTAACCCCAAAGAACTAAAGGTCACACCGAAAGACCAAATTTATACAAAGCCATCTCATTAGAGAATGAGTGATGCGTAGAGACGCAAAGACATGCAATTACACACGGACCTGGAAGTGTCAGATCCGGAGATCAGTTGATCACTAGCCATCGTGTACATACAACACCGGAAAGCCATAGGTGTTATATACACAAAGGTTTGAAACTAGATTATTGACTCTAGTACAAGTGGGAGACTGTTGGAGATATGCCCAAGAGGCAATAATAAAGTTGTTATTATCATATCTTCACACTTATGATAAATGTTTACATACCATGCTATAATTGTATTAACCGGAAACATTAATACTTGTGTGATTTGTAACCTAAAATAAGAGTCCCTAGTAAAGCCTCTTGTTAAACTAGCTTGTTGGTTAATATATGATCATGGTTTCCTGATCATGAACATAGAGATGTTATTAACAACATGATCATATCATTAGGAGAATGATGTGATGGACATACTCCTATAGATAAGCGTAGCATAAAGATCAAGTCATTTCAATAGTTCAATTGCTATATGCTTTCTGATACATAGTAACCTAATTCATTCGACCATGAGATCATGCATATCACCTTTACCGGATGGATGCTTTGATCACATCAAACACCACACCGTAACTGGGTGGCTATAAAAGTGGCATTGAGTGTTCGGAAAGTATTGGTTGAAACACATGGATCAAGAGTGGGATTTGTCCATCCATATGACGGATAGATATACTCTGGGCCCTCTCGGTGGAATGTCATCCAATTAGCTTGCAAGCATGTGACTGGGTCACAAGGTATCACATATCACGGGAACGAGAAAAGAGTACTTATCGGTAACGAGGTTGAACTAGGTATGCAGACATACCGACGATCATAACCTCGGATAAGTAAACTATCGTGAGACAAAGGGAAATTGGTATCGTATGTAAGTGGTTCATTCGATCGCAAAGTAATCATAGAAATATGTGGGAGCCATATGAATTTCCAGATTACTCTATTGGTTATTGTTCGGAGAAGTGTCTCGATCATGTCCGCATAATTCACGAACCGTAGGGAGACACACTTAAGGATTCGACGTTGTTTGAGTAGTTATGGTATTATGAGAAAGAGACCGAATGTTGTTCGGAGTCTCGGATGGGATCCGGGATATCACGAGGTGATCCGGAATGGTCCGGAGAATAAGATTCATATAAGGAAAGTCCCGTTTCGGAGTTCGGGAATGATTCCGGTGTTTTCATCGGGAATGTTCTAAAAGGGTCCGGATTGTCCGGCACTCCGGGGGTGGGGGGTGTAACACCCTCAGAATCGGACCTATGCAAGTTTTAGCAGAATTCGCCAAACCCGCATAGAAACGATTCAAAGGTGCCCACCAGGCACTTTCGTGCGGGTGGAAAACGAAGTAATAACATTACACAACAGTCCCCGATGGGACCCACAGAACAGATACATATATCAACGACTCCATGAGTCAAGAATACAAATATATTATACAAAGATCCAAATCACCGTGAAAACGATATAGCGTCCAGCTACGGACAAGAGGCAAATGGGGCTAAGAGCCCTGAAGAATAACCAATGGCGTCCATAACCCTGCCCAGGCCAAGCCGGAAGGGTAACCCTGCTAACGGCGTCGATCTCAAAACCTGCTTAAACCAAAGGGGGTGCCGACAAAGGGCAAAGGAAAAAGAAGGAGCGTCAGTACTAAGGCCAGTACACGGCGAGGCTAGAATTCGGCGGTCCTCGCCTACATAGGTATGGTGGACTGAGCGGCAGCGGCAGCATGCACTAAACAACCTATAGAGACTCGATTCAACTGGCGATTATCAGAGAGGGGTAAGAATGACCTATCCGGATCCAACCTGAAGCTAACAGCAAACAAACCCATCCTGGTGTTTCCCCCTCGAGACCAAACGAGGAGGTCAACCGAGGAACTCACACGGTTGGCAGTTTTACTTATTCAGTGATAGTTGCGGCACTTTACTAGTCAGGTTTAGATAATCGTCCTGATAAAATAAGCAGTGGGCACTTTTAGTTAACCATTCCGTGATAGTGGCAACAATTACTAATCAGGTACAGATAGCATGAGATAAACCCTAAAAACCCAGCAGTTGTTGGTACTTTTAATCAACCATTTCGTTATAGTTGCCATACTTACTAGTCAGGTACAATTGTCGCGAGCGACAATCAAACAAGCAATTGTGGGCAGTATTAATTAGCCATTCCGTTGTAGTTGAACTGATTACTAGTCATTATAAGTCAAATTTGTAGCAGTAAACTTTAGTTATGCTTGTCTATGATCGAGATACTGTGCTCCAAGTCGTCCATATCCGCGGACACGGCTTTCAGAAAGTTTTACCCGGCCGGGGTGCACCAATAGCAACACACGCTCGATCAACCTCGGAAAAACCAAATCAAAACCCAACGAGGCTTTCACGACTGAACAATCACAGGATTCAGAAATATTTCAGGGGGCCACCCCTTAAGTAGAATCCGCAACGGAGTAAGCAAGCTCCGAGACGGCCTCAAGGTTTGGGTGGACGGCTGTGAACGACTGGGAACCCCAAACGGGGCTTGTCGACACCGCGGAATCGTGTCCCGATCCAAAACAGTACAGTGTGCAGTACCTCGCACAATCGTAAATAAAGCAGTAAAACATGGCATAAGTACAGGATCGTAAATAAAACCTCAAACTAGTTTGTGGCCCCAAGAAATAAGAATGAATCAAGCTCTGGCTCAGGGGGGTCCCATATACCTCCCGGATGTGGATAGCGCGATAAATCAAGGAACAGGTATCAAGTACTCGGGGTCTTACGGGACACAAGTGGGCGTTCGGAAACCAAATATTATCTATCACCCACCGATGCCTCTGCTTATTTCAATTTTAGTTGTTAAACAGAAATTAAGGTGACGATAAATAAAACTAGGGTCATCTCCAACATCAACATGCGGCAATACATCAGCAACTGTGGCATATGACGACACACATCAGCACTTGAGCAAGCAACTGCGATGCGCAAGTCCAACTATCTACCAAACAACAGGTAATAGGATGTGTCCAAGGCAATATAGGGCTGCACGGTATATCACAGGTACGGAAACTAAAGCATCGCAACACAGATAGCAATAGATCAACAGAAGGGAATAAAGACTATAAAAGTAAGATAGGTAGAAAGGGGGAGATGCTCGCCTGAAAACATTGCCGAAGGTTCAACCGAAGATCGGGCGAAGCTCACATCAACTCAACGGCCTTATCCGCGAAGAAGCAAAACACTAGGAGGAACACCGGATGCAATATTTAATACTACAGCAAAAGATCGGCATGATGCATGTATGATGTATGGCATGGCAAGGTGCGATGCAATTAGGTCAGATTAGGCGGAACCGGGGTCCCGACAATTAGTTAAATGGTTCAAGTTGTTTAGAACCCCCGCAATTTAAATGTTGTTTTAGCATGGCAAAAGATAGCACCGGTTCGCTACACAAATTTAAATGAGGCCAATAGAAGACTAGATTTGCCCGCATATGGGCCCCATATTTAATTATTAGGTGAATCGGCATAAGGCCCCCAAACCACAGATATGCATGTGAGATGAACATTTAATATGCAACAAGTTGTTATCATCTTATAAAATAGGGTTCTCGGATAAGGGTCACACTTTAGGGTTCTCGACGATCTTGGGGGTCCCGGGGCTCGGGGTTCGACAGGGTCCAGGGTTCGACGGGGATCAGATCTCAGGGTTCGGGGTTCGACGAACTTGACGGGATCGTTCTCGGAAAGGGGTAGATCTTGGCGCATCCGGGAAGCTGGACTTGGATTGGTGTCGGGGGCTCGTCGGGTTCGTTCTGGTCGGTGTCGTTCTTGTCGCATACGCTATCTTCGGGTCATGTTGACGATCCTGGCGTTCTGAAAGAAGTACTCGGCGTTTCGGCGGCGAAGTGCTCGGTGTTCCGTGAGGTAGACCCTGTTGCGTCCGGGCAGAGGTACTTGTCGCCACGGGGTCTCGGTGTCCTCGGGTTCGAGAGGAAGAGCTTGGCGTGGGGTTTCCGTGACGAAGATCTTGTCGCGCGGCGTCAATGCTTCCGGGAAGGAGATCATGAGGTTCCGGCTCTGGGGTCCATCGGGTTCGATCTAGTCGGCGTCGATCTCGGGATCTGCCCCTACACGGTCTTCGGGGAACTCAGGGTTCAGGGGTCCGGCGTCCGTGTGACGGTCTTGGCGATAGGGGCGAACTTGGTCGATGGTCCTCGGGTCACACCCAAAACAGGGTCGGTCTTCGGGTCGGGGTGGCGATCTTGGCGGTTACTTGGCCTCGTTGTCGTTCTTGTCGAGGGTGTAGACGGTCGGCACAACTTGCCCATCCATCTATTGGGTCCAGGAGGCCCACAGCACTCGAACACGCAGGAAGCACAGGCAACGACGCGGACGACCGGCGCGGGTCTGCCCGGTGGCGGGAGGCGACGGTCGGAGGGCATGGCGGCGGAGGGGCTCGAAGGGGCGGTCCAGCGAGGTGGCTCCGACGGGGAGGGTCGAGGACGACGGCAGGTGAGGCCGGAGGCGCGGCGGCGGCTGCGGGCCTGGCGGGGCGCGGGCCTGCAGGGGAACGTTGGCGCGCGCGGGAGCTCGAGGTCCGGGGGTCGACGGCGGAGAGGTGGACGGGGGCGGAGGATGCGGAGACGCGCGGTGGAGCCCGGGACGGCGGCGGCGGGAGCCGGCGCGTGCGGGCCGCGCCCGAGGCGGCGGAGATTGGCGGGGCGCTGGCGAAGGTGAGCGCCGGCGGAGACATCCGGGGAGGAGCGTGGCGGCCGGCGACGGGGAGATGCGGGCGAGGCACGGCGGCAGACGGCTGCGCTGCGCGAGGGGGGAGGCGCGGGTGTGGGGAGCGGCTGCGCGCGGTTGGTTGCTGGGCGGGGCAGACGGAGCGCCGGCGGGGAGGAGGGCGCCTGGGGCGAGGAGCTTCAGGGGGGAGCGGCGGCGGGCTTGAGCGGGGAAGGGGCGGCGCGCTGCGGCGATGAGGGGGCGGGGCGGCGAGCAGGGAAGGACCGGGGGAAGAGGCGGCGGCCGCGGGGGGGCGAGCGGTGCGGGGCGACGGTGAGGTGAGGGGCGGAACTGCGGTCGGCGCCGGCGAGAGCTGCGCCGCGGGGGGGGGGGGGGGGGGGGGGGCGAGCGCGCTGCGCGGCAGCGAGGAAGAAGGGAGGAGGGAGCAGGTGGCGTGCGTGGGTGGGGGACGGGGCCTGCGCGGCGACTCCGCGTGGGTCCCGCGGGCGCGTGGGAGGCGTGGGTGCTGGGACGCGGTAGGGACACGGTGGGGTCGCGGGGCGGGGCCCGGGGGTCAGGGGAGCGGGGCTGGCGGGTACGCGCGCGCGTGTGTGTGCTGCAGCGCGCGGGGCGGCTGGGGGGTTTGGTGGCCAGGGGAAGAGGAGAGGCTGACAAGGTGGGGCCCTGGGAGGTGGGCCACGCGGCTGAGAGGAGAGAGAGGGTGGGTGAGGGTGGACTAGGTGAAAAAGGGAGGGGGGAGGGGCTGGATGGATGAGGTGGCCGGTGGGTATAGTTTGGGTGAGAGGGTGAGGTGGCGATCTTCTGTTGGTGGGTAGGGATAGATTGGGTGAGACTAGGCTTTAGGAGGGGCTGTTTTTATTATTTGTGTTTGTTTGGTCCCGTTCTAATCAAACAAACCACTTTGCAAAAATAGTTTTTAGCGAAATAAGACCTCCGACGCGATCGGGGTTTTGTGTTTGAAAATAAGAGGGGCTTTTATACAATTCAAAACTAGGCTTTACAAATAATGCAATCAAACAATGCATGAAGATGACGATGCAATGCACAAATTCAACGCGATTTTCTAGTAGTGGTTTTGCGGGATGCCACAGGGGGGGGGGAGGGGGGGGAGGGTACATGAATGTGTCATTGAATGATTGCATCATGTACTAAGTGTTCTTGCTGTTCCAAAACTTGAAAGTCAAACTGCCAGTTTGAAAGTCAAACGGCTAAAACAGGAAACTGTGGAAAACAGGAAACTGTGGGAAACAGGAAACTGTGGGAAACAAGCAAGAGGAGTTTGAAACCAACTTGGAGGAGGAGTTCCTCTCCTCCAAGCCGGCGCCCAGCCCTAGGCCGAGTTGGGGAGGGACTCCCCTCCCTCCCTGGCGCGCCTAGCCCCTCCACCTATAAAAGGAGGGGCAGGGCCTCCTCCTTGAGACACACAAGTTTCTACCTCTAATCTCCGGTTTAGAGCCGTTTGGTTTAGAGCTTCTAATTGCTTTAGCCTGCGGTTTAGAGCCTTCTAATTGGTGTGTCTAATCTCTAGACCACTAATAGCCCTCTCTCATAATCCACCATACTCGCTCTGGCTTAAGGCGAAGCCCTGCGGGATCTTCCCTCTACTTCCGGTACCACGCCGTTGTGCTGCCGGAATCGCGAGGAGAGTGCTACAACCTCCGCTGCCTGCTGGAACAAGGGAGAGGAAGGTCTTCTTCGAGTACCGAACGTGTGACCGACTGCGGAAGCGGTGCCGGAACGCAGCGCCGGAAGGATCGTCTACACGATCTTGAGATCGGAAAGAGTACGACTACATCACCCACGAGAATCTGCTCTCGTTAAACACTTTGGAATCTTCGAGGGTAAGTTATTCCATCGACTCGTTGCTACAATCTAGTAGATAGATCTTGTCTTGTTTGTTTGTATGCGATAGAAATTTTTTGTTTTCCATGCTACGAACCCCTACAATATTATGTGACATAGTTGCAAGGAAAAATATCTAACTTGGTATACTAATTATGTCTCCAAAAAACCTTCACAAAATGACCTATCATGTTCGAGGTTTCATGGCTTTCGGTCCAAGAGACGGATGTTATGTGTTGAATCGCGGCATAGTTTGTGATACAGTGCCCATATTGTGCATGCATGTGTATATTGGGATGTAGAACAATGTTGCAGGAGGAAGTTTTCCTTTTCGTCGCTCGGAAAATCCATTTTCCATTTTCCGAGCGCAAAAAGACGGGTCGTTTTGTGAAGCAGCCACCAAAATGCAGTTACAGAATGCTACCATCCCATTTTTCTAAAATAGTAGACCACGTTACTTGAACTATATCCCAACTGGGGGATCTCAAACCTTCCTGTCCTTCCCGGGTGAAAATGACAAATGTCTGCCGAATCGGTAGGAAGTGGGTCCGGTTTGAACTACAGCTACATGATCTAACGTCCGTGATTTTTTGAATAAATCACTTTTAGACTCACAATATGTCATTTTTCAGAGATCCAATGCAAGTTTTAAAAAAGGTTTTTAAAAAAGGTTTTGAAAAAGGTTTTTAAAAAAGGTTCTCAAAAAAGGTTTTTAAAAAAGGTTTTAAATTTTTTTTTTGAAAAAGTTTTAAAAAATGTTTTTATAAAAGGTTTTGAAAAAGTTTTTTTTGTTTTTAAAAAGGTTTTGAACAGTCATATAATAATTAATTTTAAAAAGGTTTTGAAAAAGCTTTAAAAAAAGGACCTTTAGCCCCGGTTTGTAGCACACAAACCGGGGCTAAAGGGGTGCGGGGCTACGCGCAAAACGCGGGGTGCCGAAAACCCTTTAGCCCCGGTTTGTACTACAAACCGGGGCTAAAGGTCCCCCTTTAGTACCGGTTTGTACTACCAATCGGGGCTAAAGGGGGGGTGGGTATAAATACCCACCCCGTGCGCCCTAGTTCGGTGCACGAACCGAAGCACACAGACCGCCGCGCCGCCGTCTTCCTCCTCGCACGCAGAGCCACCGCGCCGTCGCGCCGTCGCGCCGTCAACCACCGCGCCGCCCGCGCCCGTGCGCCGCCCGTGTCGCCCGCGCCCAGCCCGTGCCATCCCGCTCCGGCGCCGCCCCTTCTTCCCCGGCACGCCGCCAACCGCCCCTTCCCCGGCACACGCCCACCCGTGGCACGCCGCCGACCGGAGCCAACCGCTCCGCCCGCGTCGCCCGCACCGTCAACCACCTCCGGAGCCGCCCCTCCCCAAGGTAATTAAGCTCTAGTTAATTAGTAGTGTTAATTTTGTTAATTAGTGTTAATTTTGTTAGTTATTTTGTTAGGGTTAATTAGTTAGTGTATATAATTTTGTTAGTGTATTTTAGGGTTAATTAGTTAGGGTTATTTTAGGGTTAATTAGTTAGTAAGTTTAGTGTAATTTTTTCTTAGATATTTTAGTTAGTGTTTAATATATTTTATTTTGAGTTAGTGTAATTTAGTTAGTGTAATATAGTTTATTTTAGTTAGTGAATTTTAGGATTTTAGTTGACACTATTTATTTTAGTGTAATATAGTTTATTTTAGTTGATACTATTTATTTTCATCATGTTTAAAGTATATAGGTTTAATTTAGTGTTTAGGAATGCCGATTCCTCATCCTCGTTCACTCGGCGTGACCCCCAGAGCGATACTAGACAGTGTCACCGGGCATCCACGGGGCTGGGCTCCGCCGGGCTAGCACTGGGAGGTGCTACCAGCCGGGGGACGTCGTCTCGTGAGGAATCTGGGTGTCGTTCTCGACCCAGATCTTCTGTGGTGGCGGCCGAGTGGTCCAGGTGCGATGCAGAGGGAGCCGGCCCCCGACGAGGTGGTACAGCGTCGTGTTAGGGAGGAGGACGAGCACGTTCGGCGCTACATGCACATTTTAGGAGTCCGGGACGCCAATACCTGGCAGCTTCTTCAGGCACCTTACCCGAGATATTCTCCGGTGATGGTTCCTACACTTTGGGTGCACACCTCCCGCGGCTCAGTAGCCGGGGCTCGACGTCTTCGCTGAGCTAGCTAGATGTGTAATAGGGTTGTATTGTTGTTTAATTGGTACTTTATTGTTGTACTACCTGGATTATTCGAGATGTATTGTTGTTTAACTGGTACTTTATCTTTTTTTTATCGCATTGTTTAAGCTGAATTACTTTATCTTCCTTTATTTTATCGCATTAAGCAAAATGGTTTTATCTTTCTTCTGTATTAGTTAAGTTATGGACGGTAGAGACAACGAAGAGCACATCATGTACAACATGATAGATGATGGTACAGGAGGTTAAAATTATGATGGAGCAGATGATGATGGAGATGATGATGGCTCCCAATACCTCAACTTGGATGAAGCCGACAGAAGAGACGACTATGACGAATTCTTTGCTGGAGATGACGGTGGAACTGACGGTGGAGACACCACCATAGCAAAGACCGGCGAGGTATATAAAGCCTCTACTGATCACGAGCTAGTAGATGCATTAGTTGATTCATATATATATGTACTAACGACCGTTTCTTCTCTTAGACCTCCGCATCGGGCGAATCTTCTGCAAGGAAACGAGGCCCGACCAAAAAGTTGGCCGATGGTATGCGTTTCACCATTGATCTAGTGTCTGAGGTCGGCGAACCTTTGGAGCCGAAAGAGGCCGCAAGTGTATTTGTATACCAATGCGGAGCGATAGTCAGGGACGCCATCCCGATCACTACTCAGAAGTGGAATAAGCCAGGAAAGAAAAGTGATCGAGTTGGAGAAACTTTTGTCGATGACAGAGCCAAAGACGGTCTTTGGAATTCACTCATGGCACATTTCTCTCTGCCCGAATTGGACACTCCTTAACTCACTGAGGCATTGAGGTTGCAAGTCAGAAAGTGGGCCCTTAAGAAGATGGGCGGAAAGTTCAAGGACTGGAAGAAAAGATTGTACAACAACTTTGCCAAGAAGGGGCTGACTCCGCCATTCACTGGCCCGCTAGAGAAGCAGCGGTATAACTGGACCACATTTGTGAAATACAAGGAATCAGAAGAAACTACGGCCAAGTCAGAAAATAATAAGATAAATGCGGCCAAAAAGAAATATCACCATAGTATGGGGACATGTGGCTACAAGACGGCCGTGCCGAAGTGGGAAAAACCGAGGAAGAAATGCGTAAAAAAGGGGTCACACCAGCTACAAATAAGTGGCCCATGAGGTCAAAAAATTGGCTCCTTGGGCATGGGGGGTCGTATGACACTGAAACCAGGGCGATTATTGTTACAAAGGAGGCCATTACTAAACCCAAAGGTGAACTTGTTAAAGTGATACAACTGAGAAAAGATGGAAATTTCATTCCCGACAGAGAGAACGATGAGCTGACATATGCCCTCGGGAATCCTGAAAAAGTCGGACGAACACGAGGCTTTGGCTCATCTGTTCCATGGAAGACAGGGTTTCCCGCTGACATCGACACTTATAGAAGCCGATCCAGAAAAACGAACCGGTAGAAGGCGGAGGAGGCAGCGCGGTTGGAGGCGGTTAAAAAAAGGAACGAGGAATTTCAAGCCATGTTCAAGCTGCAGCAGGAGCAAATTAATGAACTTAGAGTACTGTCCCGACAGCAAGATCCTGCGTTAGACAGTCTGGTAGGCCCATCTCAGTGGAGAAGCAGCGTGGCTTCCACGGAGGTACAAGCTAATAATCCAATGCTGATGGACAATAATGCAACGATGGTTCGCTACCCCGTGGATGAAGTCGAGGCAAGGACAGCTTGTGAGCTACATGTCACAGTGAAGAACATTTCTATGAAGGTGGCGCTCGGCTTTGCTTTACCTTGTTCACCGGAAGCGACCTACCATGGAATTCAGATTCCAGCTGGCTATGCTCGTGTCGGTGTGGATGAAGTTGAACTGACATGTCGATCACTTGAGCTTGACATCCCTGCAGGCGAAGGGGAGAAAACACTTGGAGAAGTGGAGGGTGGGATCATTCTTTGGAAAAAACAACACATCGTGTTTCCAGGTTGGGCGCCAAGGAAATCTTCTCCTCCGAGAAGCAATCCATCACCTCCAAGGCCACCATCACCTCCGAGTCCACCGTCTCCACCAAGAAACAATAGTCCACCCCTTTCCTGAGAGGTATCGCAGCGCGACTGCATCTCCATCTCCGGCGCCTCCTCCTCCGCCCACTGAATCAAAGGGAAGAAAGGGGAAGAATAACACCGCTACGTCGAGGGAGACCTGACACCGAAAACGACAAGATCCCCTACCAAGAGTACCGCCGTCTCCTCCCAAGTTAGCTTATCACCGGACTGATGAGGAAAGCGTGGTGATCTCCCGAGCCGAAGTGAAGGCCCATTTTGCACCAAAACAACCCGATCCACAGGTGCTAGTTGATCCAAAAGTCAAGAAGCACTTCAAGGCATTCCTTGAGCAACCACCCCAACATGTGTTAAATAGGAAAGATGACTATACACGCTATGTTGCGAAGACACTAAAAGAGAAGTCATCAAGCAGTACAGCAAGTGGGAGAAAATCAAAAGAAGTTGCCCAGCTCGGCAAACACGCAAAACAATCCATTGCCCCGCTCAAGGTGTTACCCCAGCCCACACAAGGTGGAATAGATATGGAATTAGCTATTAAATTAGCCAAGGAGTGTAACGTGCCGGTCGAAGCACTTCTAGCCGGCGGAGATAATGTCGCCAAGGGACCAATAGCACGAAAATTTGTCTATGGGGAGCCTCTGGTCAGCGATGAGGTATTCGATGATCTGCCAACACATATGCGACTGTTGCATATCTGGTACTTGAAAGTCACAAAGAAAGGGAGACAATTTCTCCTATGTAAAGTTGGAGAGGAGTACTTCCGTCCATACGAGATCTCCATTGAACTTTGTGAACTATTTCAGTTATTCAACCTAGACGCCCTCGACAAGTCCCTCCTCAGCATATATTGTCTGTAAGTAATTAAGTCACTAACCCAGCTCATTCAATTCATTTCCTGTCGTTATCCTCACTATAGCTCCTTCTGTATGCTATTATATATGCAGAATGAAGATTCAAGAATGTAGAAGAAAGTCAATCTACAGCATTGGGTTCGTTGACCCAAACAGAGTAAATGGACATACGCTAATAAATAACCTCGAGAAAACAGAGGATAATTTGCTAATGTTTTTAATGGAGCAACATTACAAGACACAAATACTATTTCCTTACAACTATGGGTAAGAGTCTTACTGTCTTGTACACATTCAATTTTTGTTTACTCGATGTTAAGTGTATATAAACGATCGCAACTTTCACTGGATTCTTCTAAACATTGACGTTGACCGTGCAAAAGTTGAAATCTCGGACTCGTTAAAGAAGCCGATGGAAGACTACCGCAACATAATTGATTGCCTCCAAAAGTAATTTCAATCACTATATCTGTCTCTTTCGTTCATTCTCTGAGATGTAAACTAATTAATAGCTCATTCATTTCTTTTTTGCCGGACAGGGTTTGGACAAGGTTCACGGAGGAGGTTCAGGGTGAATGGCGTGAGGAGCTCACTTTTCGTACGGTCCCGGTAAGTAGTACGAGAGCTAGGGGACTAATTTATGTGGATATTACAATTATCATTCTTACAATTATTATGCTTGATTATTATCTGATTGAATTATATTCTCGATCGAAAAGTGTGCGACGCAGCCATAGGGGACTAATTTATGTGGATATTACGTACGTGAGTTCATTCGTGGGTGTATGGAGCAGGGAACACACTTTCTTCAAGTACGTAAACAATATATTCGCAATTTATTGTATACCATAGTTTTTGTTGAGTTCCATTCATAATGATATACTTCTTTATATATAGTTGGATGCGATGCGGGATAAGCTCCTACCACATGAACGCCTACTAGCAATTTAAGAGGAGTTGTCGGGATTTTTGCTCAGGGACGTCATAAACTCAAAAGGAGAGTACAATGTAGATAGACCTTCGTGTAATCGTGAATAGACACAAAAGAACAATATTTGTTGTAATGATGAATGGGTCACTGTTAGCGGGATTTTTTTTTGTAGTTATTCTTTTTTTAAACAATCGTCTAATGTTCACACTAGCCTGCAGTAATATTTTATTTTTGATAGTGGACCAACTAGCTTGTTAATTAACAATGAATGTTGAAATAAGTTGTGACAAAGCGGAGAGGTAATCTTGCCTATAATCATTGGTGATGGAAAGAGACGTCTAAACTGCCTAGCCCTTGAAGGAAATGAACTGGAAGCTTGGTTGATCGTAGCAAATCAATGGAAAGAGACATTTGCAACGGACTTGGACTTGGACGTGTAGGACCTGGACTTGCATATATACGTGAAAAGGATCGAGAGACACTCCTCCTGCTGTCATATCATATATGCTGTGCTGCCACTGAGCGAGCGAAGCAAGAAGCCACACACACCTACTCGGCCGGCCTACACACAAAGACGATGATGGGTGAGCCTCCCAGAGTCGCCGTGATCATCCTCTTCACGACATGCTCCCTTCTAGTACTCTTCCACCGGAGTTCGTCGGCTCCGGCCTCGGCGGGCACCCTCTGCATCCCCACCGAGCGGGACGCGCTTCTCGACTTCAAGGCCGGACTCACCGACCCCGGCAACTTCCTCTCGTCGTGGCAAGGCGCCGACTGCTGCCAGTGGGAGGGCGTCGAGTGCGGCAACCGGACCGCCGGCGGCGGCCACGTTGTTGTCAGGCTCCATCTCAACAGCGCGTTGGCATACGGTCCGAGTCCGGAGCTCATCGGAGGTGAGATACGCTCATCCTTGCTCACTTTACAACATCTCGAGCAGCTCGACCTCTCGGAGAATGACTTCGGCGGCAGACCCATCCCGGAGTTCATCGGCGCCCTCCGGAGCCTCACATATCTCGACCTCTCCGACTCCAATTTCGGCGGCCGCATTCCTCCCCACCTCGGCAACCTCTCCAGTCTGATCAACCTCTACATCATCACGAGCAACGTGCCACAGACAGGCCAGCTCAGCTCGCCCGATCTCGCATGGGTGTCCCGCCTAGGGAAGCTCCAGTTACTCAGCTTGGCTGGGGTGGACCTCAGCGCCGCCGTCGACTGGGTTCATGATCTCAACATGCTTCCCTCTCTCAAAAACATTGCTTTAAGCTCATGTGGGCTTCGGAGCACTATGCCTCCTCCACTACATTCCAACCTCACATCGCTCGAAGACCTCTCCATGGGTTGGAACCTCTTCAACAGATCTATTGCTGCCACCAATAATTTTTTTTGGAGCCTGCCTAGCCTCCAAATTCTAGACATGATGTACTGCGGTTTCCATGGTTCTTTCCCGGACGCAGTGGGGAACTTGACCTCCCTTCAAGTATTGTACCTTGATGGAAACCACGTCACTGGCACCAACATATTTCCGTCCACCTTCAAGAAATTAAAAAACCTGCAGGTGCTCACTTTATCACAGAACTTCATCAACATGGACGTGGCGGAGATGCTGGACCAGTTGCCATCAGCTGAACTGGAGATGCTATCTCTGGAAGACAACAATTTGACAGGGAGCTTACCAAGTCAACTAGGCCACTTTAGCAGCTTGACATGGCTCATGCTCAGAAACAATAAGATTTCTGGAGAGATACCACTTGGTATACGGGAACTCACAAAGTTGAAAGGCTTATGGCTAAGCTCTAACAGATTACATGGCACAATCACTGACCAGCATTTCTCGCTGGGTGGCTCGTTGGAAGTTTTGGATATCAGTTCTAACCACCTCGTTGGCCCGATTCCAACATTTCCACCCAACCTAACATCACTGGACCTATCTAGAAACAATCTATCGGGCACACTTCCACCAGAGATTGGAAAATCAATGTTGCAAGCTATCATTCTGTTCAACAATTCCTTGTCTGGAACTATCCCCTGCTCCCTGCTTCGGTTGCAACAGTTGATGTTTCTGGACCTATCAAAAAACCAGCTAAGCGGTGCATTGCCCAGTTGCCCTCAACAATATGAAACCTCCAACATTACCCTGCTTAATTTGAACAACAACCATTTCTCCGGAGCGTTCCCTATATTTCTTCAGAGTTGTGGACAGCTAAAATTTCTTGACCTGGCATACAACCAATTTTCGGGGAGCTTGCCAACATGGATTCAGTCAAAGTTACCATATTTGGCACTTTTGCGGTTGCGCTCAAACAAGTTCTCTGGTGGCATCCCTGATCAACTAGCTGGGATGAAGGCGCTTCAGTATTTGGACATTGCATGCAACAACATATCAGGGAACATACCGCAATCAATTGGGAATCTTGAAGCTATGGCTCTTACTCCCAATAATAGTGGTTCTCTTTCCCAAGTTGTAAAGTTTGGGGTCGACACTATGTTCGAGAAAACCACCGCTTATACTGATGGTTTATTGGTGAACATAAAAGGTCAACAACTTGAGTATACCCGTGGAATCATATACATGGTGTCCATTGATTTGTCTTGCAACAGTTTAACAGGGAAAATTCCTCAAGAAATTGGCATGCTCGTTGCATTGAAGAACTTAAACTTGTCCAGGAATAGCCTGAATGACATAATTCCCCAAAGTATTGGTGAGCTACATGAATTGGAATCTTTTGACCTCTCATATAATCGGCTCTACGGTGAAATTCCTGCTGGTTTATCAACTCTATCATCATTGACCAGATTGAACTTGTCATATAACAATCTGACAGGGACTATACCGTATGGGAACCGGTTACGAACCCTAGATGATCAAGCATCTATTTACATCGGTAATCCTGGTTTATGTGGTCCACCTCTCACAAGAAACTGCTCGGGAAGTGGCATGACTCCACTTGCCCCTGAAGAAGATAAAGGCATGCATGATGTGGTTTCGCTTTACCTCGGCATGTGCATAGGATTTTTGGCAGGTCTCTGGATTGTCTTGTGTGGCTTCTTATTCAAGAGGAAATGGAGAGTTAAGTGTTTCTTATTTTCAGACGACATGTATGATTGGGTTTACATGCAAGTGGCCGTGGGGTGGACTTCATTGGAAAGAAAATTCCGTGGAGGATGAGATAACACTTGAGCTTGTATCTTAATTTATTTTTCAAACGGTTGGATTTCTGGAATCGTATATATGCTTCTTTGCACGCAGAAGTTAAACTGTGCACGCAGTAGAGGCTCATCGCCCACCCAGTGGTAGAGACGATTCGATTCACCGTGTTTGAAGGGCGATTTCTATAATGTTCGAAGGCCTGATATCTGTACTAGTGCTGGCAGAGATGCATTATATTACTCGAGCACTGTCCCCATCACGGATGAGATGGGGGCCCTAGTGCTGGCAGAGACACGGAAGAGGGGCATGGAGCACATGATGATGAATGCGCAGGTCAGGTCAGGTCAGGTCAGGTGGATACTCAAGAAGAAGGGGATGTATGAGGATCTCGCGTGGATCGAAGACGTACGATGATGCTGTGGTCGACCGTACCATAGCAGCCGTCTAGCATGTCGCTGTGGTCGATGAGGGGCATTGCATCCTCGATCGAGCCCCAGTGGCGACTGGCGACATGCCGTTCCTTCACCCTGATCCCCTTCTGCTTCCTTCCTAGCTCTGATCTATTCTTTGATCCTTCTCCATACTCATCTCTCTTCTCCCTTGATGATCTGATTTGATCCTCTGTTTTCCGGCCATCACCAGCCTCTCCAGCCCCTGATCCTCCGGCCGGATCTGCTCCAGTTCAGGACGATCCCTCTCCCGCTGACCAAGAGACGTGCGAGTGCGGGTGTTGTTCTGTCTGCACTGCACGAGACACTCGTGCAGGGCTCCTGTTGATATCGGAGGGCGTAGATACCCTGGCTGATGCCTGGTTCAAAGGCGTCCTAACCCCAAGAATCCAAGATACAGGTTACGGCGTCAGCTGCAAGGGCAGCACCGGTACTATGAAATCCATCGGCTGGAACTTGCAAGGTATGGGCAGGGGCCGCTCCACAACTCCAAAAAAAAATGGGGTACCTTGCCAAACTCATGGCATCCACGGGAGCACAGGTTGACATTTGTTTCAGAAATCAGAACTTCTAAATACATTGCCTCTCAACTTAATACTCGTTCTGCTAGTACTGCAGATAGCTTTGTAGTTCCATCCAAATGTCTCTCTGATGGCCTTTGGTTGTTGTGGTCGAACGAAGTTAGGGTCACTGTAAAGTTCTCAAACCACTACTTAATTCTTGCTGTAGTTGTTCATACAGCCGCTAATCTCGAGTTCGTGTTGGCTTGTGTGTATGGGGATCCTCATCATCGCCACACCAAGATGATTTGGGACCAGATCTCCATTTTTGTGCATGACGACATAGGAAAACCAGTAGTTTGCTTAGGAGATCTCAATAATATTATGTGTGATGTATAGTAGATACTACCTCGGCCAATGTAAATCGCTGTCGTATGCGTTCTTTTAATAGTTATATGTTAAACAATGTGGTCTCTTTGATCTTGGTTTTAGTGGTCCTGCTTATACTTGGACGAACAAGCGATTCTCGTCAACTCCCGTGTTTGAGAGGCTTGATCGGTGTCTTGCTAATGCTGAATGGTGTAATGTGTTTCCAAACACAAATGTTTTTAATCTTCCAATTACTCTTGGTGATCATGCACCTATTCTTGTTTCAACTGAATCTCAATTTCATAGACCGAAACTCAATTTCAAATTTGAAAACTGGTGGACAACGGAAGAAGACTACGAGCATGTTGCAAAATCTGCTTGGTGTTCTTCTGTTAATAAGCCTTTCCATACTAGGACAACTAACCTTGCAGGTACCCTTAAGAAATGGTGTAAAAAGAAAAAACCAATACAACAACAGCTAGATACTCTGCAAGATCAGATCAATACAATCCAGAAGCAACCGATTCAAGATCAAGACCACTCTTTGGAGGAAAAACTTATTGCGCAGTATGAAGAAAACATGACCAAGCTCACAGAATTTTACAGGCAAAGAGCAAAGAAACACTGGGCGGTGTATGGAGATAGAAACACCTCTTATTTTCACAATGTCGTGCTGAAGCGTCGACGTAGAAACCGCATCGTCTCAATTAAGGATGCGCATGGCAACAACCTTTTTGACCCAAATGGCATTGCTCAGGAATTTGTTCGGTACTTTAAAACAATTTTTCACTCGTCATGTCCTAACAACGACAGACCATTCTTGAGCACTTCTTGTCTACAGGATGCAGAGAACTTCACCACTTCTATTCCGGACAAGCATGAGGTTTGGGAGATCCTGGAAGCAATGAAGAAACAGGCATCTCCAGGGCCTGATGGATTCAATGTCACCTTCTACACCTCAGCTTGGAGCTGGATTGGAGATGACGTGACCAACCTAGTAAGAAACTTCTACATCACAGGTATCCTCCCTCCTCGCCTCAACGATACAAACATTGCTCTTATTCCAAAAAAGTTGGTTTGCCATCTGCCTTCAGACTTTAGACCAATTAGTCTCTGTAATATCATTTATAAAATAATTGCTAAATCCTTGGCTAATAGATTGAAAGAGCACTTGCCTGATTATATTCATCCTTCACAACAAGCCTTCATTGAGGGAAGACGCATTAGCAACAACATTATTGTAGCCCAGGAAATTGCTCACTCATTCTCTCTCTCTTCTTGGGATGGTCTTGATTTCATGCTCAAAATTGATTTAGCTAAAGCTTTTGACAGAATTGAGTGGCATTTCATAGCTTCGGCTCTTGCCTGCAAAGGGCTTCATCCCCATTTCATAAATCTTGTCCATGCGTGTATATCTTCGCCGACTTTCTCGGTTATTATTAATGGACAATCTTTTGCTCGCTTTACAAGTAATAGAGGCATTAGACAAGGTTGTCCCTTGTCCCCGTCGCTTTTGTGTTTGAAGTGAATGAACTCTCTTTAGCGCTACAAGACACACTTCAGGCCAATCACTTGTCAGGTATCTCTCTTGGTCCGAACTGTCCTCCTATACATTCTTTGATGTTCGCGGATGACTTGCTTGTCTGTGGCAAAGCTAACGTCCAGGAAGCAACCTACATATCCCAAATTTTAAATCAATTTTGTCAACACTCGGGACAGCTTCCGAACTGGTCCAAATCTGGAATAATGTTTAGTAAAAAGGTTGGTTCGCAGGTTAAACAAGATATCAAGCGAATCTTTCCAGTCCCAGATGTTAATAGTAACACAATTCATTTGGGACATCCTCTCATTCTCCCTGCAAAAGACAGATCAGCAGCCTACAATTTTGTCTATGACAAATTTAAATCTAAGTTGAGCGCTTATAAAGCCAACAGGCTATCACATGCTGCAAGACTAACCCTTATTAAATCCGTCTTTTCGTATATACCTGTCTACTATATGTCCAATATCCTTTTTTCAAAAAAGTTTCTAACAAAGCTCACGGCTATTATAAGAAACTTTTGGTGGACAGGAGTCAAAGAAGAACCAACTACGAAGAATCTTTGTCTTAGAGCTTGGGCTGACATTTGCATAGAAAAAAAGATTGGTGGCCTAGGTGTTAGAAACTTTCAGGCTATTAATCAAGGACTAATTCTTTTGGCAGCCTGGAGATTAGCAAAAGAACCCCACAGTCATCTTGCCCTCATCCTCAAGTCCAAGTACCACAGCGACACATCCATTTGGAGGGCAAAACAGAACAAACCAAAATCTGCCTTTTGGACAGCAATTCTCAAAGTAAGACCTCTTTTAATTTCGGGCTCTTTTTACCAAATAGTTGATGGCAGCAGCTCCATTTGGAGTTCACCTTGGTTCTCTCATTGGTGAAGTATCTATGACAATTTGATTATCCAAGAACCTCCTTTTAATTATCCAGCAGTGGTTAAAGACCTTTGGGTTCCCAACCAGAAAACTTGGAATGTTGAACTTGTTAATTCTTTGTTTAATCCATAAACAGCTGATGCTATTCTACAAACCCCTATTATTAATGCTCCTGGGCAGGATGTTCTTGTTTGGAAACTAACCCCTGCAGGTGAATTTTCTTCGAAAAGTGCCTACAAGCACTGCTTTAATAACCTTGTGTTGCCTGCAAGCCAGAGACCAAAAGTTGTGCCTCCTCAGATTGTGAATCTCTTAAACCAGGTATGGCAAGAAAAGAGCATAAGGGTCCAAACTTTTGCTTGGCGGCTTCTTCGGCGAGCTCTTCCCACAGGTAAAAGAGCAAGTAAATTTTCCAAACACATTGAAGAAGAATGTCCTAGATGTGGCAGATTAGAGGATGAAATGCATGTGTTATTCCTCTGCCCTTTCTCAAAAGCTGCCTGGTTCTTGTCTCGATGGTACATCAAAATAGAGATCATTGCCGTAGATAATAACTCGGTTGGCCAAATGATTCAGTCATTGCTCTCTTCTACACATCCCCATATCAACCCCACTAGTTTATATACCTTCTTGTGGTGCTTATGGAAAGCAAGAAACGAAGCTCTTTTTTGCAGGAAATTCTGCAAACCCTTCCAGGTATTTCTTGTTGCTAATGCAATTATGAAGGGAGCTAAACTCGAGATTATGGTGTCCTCTGAAGATCATCACTCTACCTGCTCTGCAGTACAACAATTGTCGACACAAAAAGATGAACCTTCTATTGCAGGTACTGCCATTTTCTGTGACGCTGCTTGGAAGATTGAAAGTGACATCTTTGTTGGCTACGACGGACCTAGCTAGTGGGAAGCGGTAGATGTCATCTTTTTTACGGGGTATCCAGACCATAACGACGTACGTGTCTTGTGAGTTGCGTAAAATCAAAAGGATGTTCCTATGGCAATGCACGTAGAGAGTGACCACCCCCGCCGCCAGTACTCCAAGGTTTTGGATTTCGGTTTTGGTTTTTTACCGGGTCCGAGCGAAATTCAAAACCTTGCAGTACTCGGCCGGCCGACTTCCATATTTGTGGGTAGCTTTCGTGAGACTCGATCAATATGTCGCAGAGATGTGCTCGGGAGTGCAACGACTGGGTGCAAACTCTCGCTCTCCCACCCTGCTGTCGGTGGAGAAGCACTAGCAGGAGGGCTAGCTGTTGCAGTGGTCCTTGACGGCGGCCCTAGTGATGGTTGAAGAGAGGGTACCGATCGAAAGCCACAGTTCTCGTCTCCGTCACCGCCATGTCCCGCCTTGGTCGAGCGTGTCGACGACAGCGCGGGGGCGAAGAAGGAAGACTCATCGATCGTAGTCCTGCTCGCTCGTCATTGCTGGTGAAGAGCCCGATCAAGTGCATGCGTGAGGAGGAGGGCTGCATGCTAGCTGTCGTCAATGGTGGCACGCCACGCGCGGCAGACACTCCGGCCGGGACTTGGCGAGCGCGTGTAGGGGGGAAGATGGCGCAGGATCACGTGGTGGATCATCCGATGGATCAGTGGGCGGCCGGGGAGCAGATCGTTGGGACAGTTACGACGGTAACCCTTACATCACTAATGGCTACCAAGGTACCTTTCATCACTCTCGGATCTTTTGGGCCAGCCCCTTTCACATTTTCTGCTGTCCGACCACCAGCAGTGTACTCAGGTTATTCTCTCTAATCAGTGCACCAACCACACACACGATAAGCTACACTAGTGCTTATCTAAGCAAAGAAAGTACCCCTCCGGGCCAGTGCTGTAATAAAGATAGATGATGGTTCATAACAAAGCCAAATGTGTTGCAACGGGGACTGAATGGAGAGTAATACGAACTGAATCATCATCTCTTCCGATGGAACTTGTCAGCATGCAGCGGATCATGTATCTTCAGTAAATGATATAAATGGCTTGTTATCATGCCTGTATGCTCACTACTTCACTGCCAAGTCAAAACCATGGGCGTATGGATTCGCCTCCATCTTGTTTCCTTTACTGCAGCTTCCTAATCTACTGCTCTAGGAGTAGTGAGGCCACCGAAGCAAACAACTTTTTTGTTTTTCAACTGGTTGAAGCAAACATTTTCTTTTTTCTTTTTCTTTCCAAGGACTTGAGCATGTCCTCTGTCCAACTTATTCAAAGCCTGAACATCCTGCCGCTTTCCATACCCAGCTGGCTGCATCGACATCACACTGTGTAATGCCAAGTGTGTCGTAATAAAGCTTATATTAAAATAAGGAGTTTGCTAACCTGTATGCCTGCTGATATGATTAAAAACGTTTATGTGCCCGCTGATAAGGTAACAGCTGACTAATCTTAAGTTGTTGCGTGTAATAACCAACAACTGTTATTCCACTTTGCGTGTCAGTTGCATGGAAGCACACAGCTATGACACCACTATTTCAGGCCACATTTAGTTCTTTTTTTCAGAGTTTACAGCAGGGAATAAACTGGATCTACTCCCTCCGTCATGTTATTACAACAAATATACTCATTATTGGCTGCAATAATATCTTATATTATGGGATGGTTGCAATAATAGACTGGTTTTTCCAATACCTACTACTCCAGAGACTAATCCACCAATACATAGCACAACAGTCAAGCAGCAGCAGCAGCAGAGTTATATTGTGCTTAAATATTTCCAATGTGAGAAAACGTTCACATGCATGCGGCACACTCTGCAGGTATATAATGTTACCTGGAGGCATCATATTCGGCCGGACACTGGGAGACCATACAGTGTGTATAGGTGAAACTGAATCCTGGGACTCGATCGGCGGTGAACTCGGCAACGCCTCGCAGCGTCTTGTTCGCCGTGTCGATGGCAAGCACCCACGCCTTGTTGTCCCTGTAGTCGACTTTGGTCATGAGGTAAACGACTTGGTCGTCGTGCAAGCTGAGCGTGGGATGTCCAGTGTGGAGCTTCTCCAAGGTTGACTGGGCCAGCCGCACGCTGCTGCCTTCGTCAGCCAACAGGGTAGGCAGCAGCTCAAAGTTTGCTGTTGTGTTCGTGACAGAGACCTCGGAAGCCTTTAGGACATGGTCCTGGTGCCAAGAATCCTTCTCGGCAGCGGCGGTGGCGGCGGCGGCGCTTCTGCTCCATACGCCGATGGTCCAGCCATCGGCGACATATCCACCTTTGCCGGTGGAACCCGGCATGACGCCGATCTGCAGCTCGACGTATCTGATGCGGCCATTGACAAAAGCAATGTCCCGCGCGTTCCTGGGGCAACCTTCCAATTCTCTGGTTGGAAGCAGCGGCGGCGGCAGCGGGACGTAGCGGAGCTGTGGGTCCTCGCGGAGGACGTCGCAGAGGAGGATGCCATGCCACAGGTCGACCCAGCCCATGGTGCCGTATTCCCCACCGATGGCGATCACCTTGTGGTTGACATGGCAGCCGCCGGCATGGTGGTTGCTGCTGGACAGGGGCTGTTTCGAGGCCCATTTCCTGGTGACAGAGTTGTAAAGATGCAGCTGGTACTCCCCTGGGGAATACGCGTGGCAGAGCGCGGCGACCAGGTAAGAGTCGCCGGGGCGGCGGCGGAGTATGCCCACATGAGAGCTGCATAGCGAGACGGAGGTCTCCGGGAGCAACTCCAGGGAAGATGATGATGATGATGATCCCGTCTCAGCAGGTCCCGATCTGTAAATGAAATACTCGTATCCTCCGTTGAGGCGGACCGGATTGCCGGTGATAGCGATGCCGATGAGGACGACGTCGGCCACCGTGGCGACGACGTAGGGCGCCGAGGGGAGCGGAGCCGGGCTGGAGCAGTAGACGTGGAGGGAGGAGACGCGGGGCGGGGCGGCGGCGCGCAGCGGGACCTGCACGTTGTGAGTGCCGCCGCGGGTCGTGCAGCAGGCGGCGCTGCCACAGGCAGGGGCGGCGGCGTCGATCTGCAGGCTGAGGAGGAGGAGGCTCGCCGGGAGAGGAGCCCCGCCGGTGGCATGTTGATGCGGCGGCGGCCGCCGCTCTCCGAATTCCATCCCGCGCCAGTTTAGATCTGTGGCTGCGGCTCCTACTTGGGCGGGTTAACCCGAGGTATGATCCTGGTGCGCTTGGTTTGGTGGCTGAAGCCGGCGGTGGATTACTGGATATGGTCTCAGGCGCCGGCGCCGGCGCCGGCGGGGATAACAAGGGGATATGCCCAGCTCAAACTGACACAAAGCTACAAAAGTAGCGGCAGTTCCAGCCCAGCTGCTTGACGTTAAGCTGCGGAAACAAGACAAGAGTAGCCCGTCAAAATTAGGCGCAAAGGCATATGCAAAGCGCATATAAGTCCATCTCGGGCAGGTCCCGCTATAACACGGCGTGTGCTAAAAAAATCGTTGAAATACGGAGTGGGCGTCAATTTTTTTTTTGGCGGGCGCGGCCTTCCGCGGCATCCTAAGTAGGAAATCTGGCATGCTGCTTCCAGTGAGCCATCCGCGCGCATCCAACGGCCTAGAACATTCATCTTTCCCAACACGTCCTCTCGCGAAACTGTCGCGCGTCGTCCCAAATTCGTCGCTCCGCCACCACCTAGCCATCCCCTCGCCACCGCCTCCGGCCTCCGCCTCGACCTCGCCACGTGTCGCTCCGTCCTCCTCCTCGCCGCGTGTCGCACCGCCTCGCCCCCCGCCTCGACCTCGCCGCGTGTCGCTCCGCCTACGCCATGCCTCCCCGCCGCCGCTCGAGCTTCGGCTACCGCGGTGTGCGCGCACGTCCGAACGATACGTTCTATGCCGAGATCCGGAGCGGCGACGAGCGCATAGGGCTCGACACGTTCGAGACGACGCACGAGGCGTGCACGCATACGACGTGGTCGCCTGGCGCCTCGGCCATCCTCGACGTTACATGAACTTCACGGACATCTGGACGCGCCAGTAGGCGGAAGACCTCGCGCCGCCGCCACCGGCCGTCACGCGCAAGGCGAGGTAGCGGCAGCGCGAGCTCGAGCAGCGCCTCATTGTCGCCGAGCAGGGCGAGCGCATGCGCCTCGAGTGGGCGTGGCGCTTCCTGGAGGACGTGGCCGTGGAGGTCGCCTTCTATGCCGACAAGAAAGAAGAGAAGGAGGCGTGGAAGGCGGCGATGAAGCAAGATCGGGAGGCGAGGAGGGCCAAGAAGGAGGCCAAGAAGAAGAAGGAGGAGAAAGCCACGAGGAAGGAGGAGAAGAAGAATGGCGCCTGTCCGTCGACCATCACTGTCGACTCTTCCTCGTCGAGTACGAGTGGTCGTCGACTCCGGTGTCGTCCATAACATTTGACTCCTCCGACTGGGAGTGTGATTAGTTTTAGTTATAGTCTAGTTTTAAATTCGGTTGTATGAATTGCGTGTTAAACTATGTAATATATTAATATTTGTAGTCTTTGTTTGATCTATTTACATATGCAATTGTGTGCGAAAAAAGTTTTTAGGCTGCATTTTAGTGCATATGCAAAAGGGCCAATTCAGCGTTGCATTTTGGCTTGGCGATTTACAGCACCCGGTGAAGCTCTTGTCGGTGTCGCCTGCTGCATCCGCATAGCGCGCCTGCTGGAGATGCTCTAAAGATATAGCTAAGAGCATCTTCACTCGGCAGCGTTTCCAGCCCAATTCTTGCGCTATTTAACTTTAGATGGATATAACATTCAGTCTTGGAACATCCAATTTTACACTCGCGTTTTCAGGCCGAGTTTTCGATTTTGGTTAAATTTTTAATCAAACTTGGCGAAATTTGGATGAATATAGACGATTTCATTAATTTTTGGACGAGTTCATACATATTATGTCAAATTTGAACAAACACCCGAATTCTGATTACATTAGGCTAAATTAAGAAACCTTGAAATAATACTAGGCCTAGCCGGTGCAGATGCGATGCCGTCGGGCGCCGCTCACATGGTGAAGTTGCGGTAGAAAAGAAGACCATGTAGTCGGCGTCCCACGTGTCGTCATCATCGCTGTCGTCATTACTCGGTGGCTGCGGGGGACGCAAGCTTCCCTGGCCGGCGTCGTCGTAGCACAACAATTGTGACGAGGGACCGGCGTCATTGTCGTCGAAGACGATGAGCGGAGCGCCCTGGTTGGCGCGCTCCTGGCGAGCGAAGCTGGTGGCCTCGTGCTCGGACTGCTCCTGATACCACCGAACACGGTTGGCCTCCTCGTGCTCCCAGTCGGCCCTGGACTAGGCGCGGGCGTCCGGCTCCAGCATCGGCAACACGTCGTTGAGGGAGCACTCCATCGCCATCTTGAGGACGAAGGCGTCCTCGTCGATGGGGACGGCCCAGTCGGCTAGCTCGGTATTTAGCGTGCATAGGCGCAGGCATGTCGGTGGCATCAGCACGTGACCTTCGTTGATGATGATGTCGCATGACCTAGTCCTCGGCGGCGAGCACACCGCCAACTCCACCTCTTGCTTCACCGGTCGAAGCAAGGGCATGGCGGCTGTGCCGGCGCAAGGTGACTACACCAACGCCGAACCAGATGATTGCAACATCGACACCGAGGAAGAGGAGCTGATGCCCCCTATCCTCCTCGTCAACCAGTTCGACGCTAAATGGTGCCGAACGGCCGACGGTGGCGACCGAGGAGGGTAGCCCAGCTTGGGACGCTCTCCTGCGGCGATGTGCTCGAGGACAGCGGCGAGCGCCCGTCCTAGAGCAAGCCACCACTGACGGTGTGCAGCGGCATTGTGCCGCTTCGGTGGTGAGCCCATGCTGTCGTGCGCCTCCAGCTGCTGGCGCCGGCGCTCGGCAAAGAAGTTGTCCCAGTATGGCAAGTTGCCCGGGTCTTTGGCGTGCTTCGGGTCCTTCATGGCCGCGATGGTGGCCTAGATCTCCTCCACCATGTCGGCTGCCTCAGGCACTGGCGGCACCGGCACGCTGTCGGCACTGAGCTTCTAGGTCGGCGGGCACCGGAAGTCCGACGGCGCCATGTAGTCGGCGTCGTGCACTAGCTGCGTGCGGTGACCCAACATACCACTGCATGATGTAGTACACTATAGTCATTGACATAACACCAATGAAACACCGTTCACTAGTATTATATCCCTGAGAGTGGTACAACAAAAACACAGCAGGTCCAAGACATGACTATAGGTTACAACTCGACTCTTTACAAAAGATCCAGAGAGCACTCTAGGTTAAAGAGAGAGAAAGAAACTTCTTTACAAAGAAGATTCAAAAATAACAAATTAAAACCATCATACTATTAATACTAGTATCTGAACTATTGGGATTGCATTGCTGCTATTGCAATACTCTACAAAAGTAGGTCCTATGGCTAAAGATTATATTCCTAACTAATCAGCAACTTCGTCTTCACTTTAGTTGATGCATATATTGACTTCTTTGATTTTATTGAAGAACTTGAGCTATGGATGATGATTCCCTTGAGTATAAGTTGATGTAGACGTCGTCTGTATTGGCTTCAAAATCTAGCAAGGGTTAAGAAGATACGTTGAGTACGAGCTGATACGTCCAAAACGTATCTACTTTCCTGAACACTTTTGCTATTGTTTCTCCTCTAAACTTGTGTGATTTGGATACAACTAACATGGACTGATGCTTTTTTCAGCAGAATTACCTTTGTGTCTAGTTTTTGTGCAGAAAATCAACTATCAGGAAAAATCCTGGAAAATATGCCAAAAATCCTATTTCACCAGAAGACTCACGGAGCCAGAAGACGAGGCGGAGGTGGGCCACGATGGGCCCACACCCCCTGCCGCGCGGACCAGGCCTGGCCACGCCTGGGAGGGGTGTGGCCGCCTCAGGGACCCCCTCGGCCTCCCTCTTCGCCTATAAGTTTCCTTCTAACCTAAAAACTCAGGGGGGGGGTCGATGTTTTTCTAGAAAGAGTTCCGCTGCGCCGCCACCACCAGAAACTCCATTCTGGCAGCCTGCCGGGACGGGGAATTTGGAGAGGATCATCGCCATCACCATTAACAACGCCTCTCCATCAACCATCCATGTTTCCCCCATCCATGAGTGAGTAATCCACCGTTGTAGGCTATGAGGATGGTAGGGATTGGATGAGTTCTATCATGTAATCGAATAAGGTTGTTAGGGCATGGTGCCTAGTATCTCTATTAGTGCTATTTGACTTTGTTGCAACTTGTTGTGCTTAATGCTTGTCACTAGGGTCCGAGTGCCATGATCTCATATCTGAACTTATTATTGATTCATGATGATAGTATTGTTTGTGATCTTATCTGCAAGTTGTGTACACATATCATTGTCCAGATCCAAAGGCCCCGAAGTGAAAGAAATTGGGACAACCGGAGGGGATGGCTGTGATGTGAGGATCACGTGTGTTCATGGAGTGTTAATGCTTTGCTCCGATGCTCTATTAAAAAAGTGCCTTAATTGCCAGTAGATTCCCTTGAGGCCCCACTGCAACGGGCTGGCAGGACAAAAGATGTTGTGCAAGTTCTCATTGCGAGCACGTATGACTATATATGGAACACATGCCTATGATTGTTTAGTACTTGAATGCTTTATCTTATTTATCTACAATTTCCCTAGATCTTAAAATTACCTGTTTAGACTTGTCCATGCAACACCCGTCCATCCATCCCTATGCCTACCGCACTCATATCCTACCGTTTGCTACTATTGTTACTACTGCCTTTGTTTCACTGCTACTGTTACTTTGATATTGCTACTACAAACTGTTGCCACTTATAAACTACTGTGAGCAAGACTATTTCCAGGTGCAGCTGAATTGACAACTCAGTTGTTGAGGCTTATAAGTATTCTTTATCACCCCTTGTGTCGAATCAATAAATTGGGTTATAGTACCCTTGAAGACTATTGCGATCCTCTATACTTGTGGGTCATCAAGACTATTTTCTAGCGCCGTTGCCAGGGAGCATAGCTTTATTTGTAAGTTCACTTGGATCTATTATTTTTCACTTCTATTCCTTTCATCATGGGGAATTCTCGTAATGGAAAGTTTCCTATCTTACCATCCATTACAAGAAGAGGTACAGTTCTAAACACCTCTGCTGCTCTTGATTCATCGTCTGTTATAAGTAAGCTTGTTACACTACCACCACATACACATGCTACACACACTGCTACTACTGGTGAATCTGAAATTGCTTCTGATACTCTTGATGTTACTTCTACTGTGCATGATTCGAGTGGTTCATTAGGTCCTTTCCTAGATGCTACTATTTCTAGAACTATTTTGGGAAACATTGAAACTCCTAGTGAAGACACTATTACACCTGTTAGATCCCCTGAGTCTAGAGAGAGATATGATATTAATGATGGTTACATTGAAATGACTGATGAATTTATTGAAGAGTACCAAAACACACATGGTGCTAGTGCTATTAGGAGTCTCCTTGAGAGATGTACTATTATTCCTAAATTGTCTTCTGATGCTAAGTTTGCAACTTCTCCCATAGATATTAATGATAAAGACTATGATTTCTCTCTTGATTTATCCTATATAAACAGTGTTGAGAAAGAAACTTTTAGTGGGACTAAAAATGAAAGTGTTGTAGCTCATATGAATGAGCTTTCTACTATGAGTGCCTTATTTTCTGATGATGTTAAGATGCACAAGTACTTTGTTACAAAGATCTTCCCTTTTTCACTAAAAGGAGAAGTTAAAGCTTGGTTTAATATATTACCTCCTGGATCCATTGATAACCCTGATTGCTTGGTTGCTTCTTTCTTTCAAAAATATTTTTCTCCCTGTGCTAGACATGCCGCTTTGCAGAATTTTTTTGATTTTAAACAGGGAAAAGAAGAGAAATTGCTTGAGTCATGGACAAGGTTCTGTGCCTTGATTCATGCACATCCTCGATGTCCATTGCCTAAAAATGAGCTTCTTGATATTTATTATAATGGACTAACTGATGATTCTAGGACATACTTAGATAGTTTTGCTGATTGTGTTTTTGGGAAAAGAACTTATGTAGATGCTGAAGAATTAATGGCTAAAATAAGCAAGAATTATGATGATTGGACTTCAGCTGAGCTAAATACACCTGAGGCCATTACTCCTGAACCAATTGTGGCTGAACCAACTCCAAGACCAACACCAAGGAAGAGGGGAGTGATTGCATTAAATGATGAAGTGATGAAAGAAGCTAAGAAATGTCTTAAGGAGAAAGGTATTAGACTTGAAGATGTGAAGAATCTACCTCCTATAGAATAATTATGTAAGCCAAATCCCCACTCATCCACTATTGAGGTACACTCTCTCCAACACTTTGATGAAGGTGATATTCTCTATGGTAAACCTCCTAATCAATGCTTAGAGGAACTTGTCATTTTTATTATTAAACAAAATAATTTTAATAAACAAGTTCAGAATCATTAATTGGAAAACTCTAGAGCTATTAATGAGTTGAAAGATATTGTGGAAAGAACTACTAATGACGTTAAAATGCTTTGTAAACACTTTCAAATGGTTCAAACCCAAATTGATTAACTTGCTAAGGTACACAAAGATATGCTAGTTAATGCTTCTGGGGGTAAACATGCTTATGGAATTAGAACTAGGGGTGGTGCAACCACTCAAGATCCTTTATATCCTGAAGGACATCCTAAAAGCATTGAGCAGGATTCTCAACAAGGTGAAGGTAGTGGTAGTCCTCATAAGAGAAAGAAAAATAAACATAAAACTGTTGAGGCACCTCCTGAACCTGCTGTAGATCCCAATAGTATATCTGTCTCTGATGCTGAAACTGAAAGTGGCAATGATAAAAATGATGCTCCTAACAAGGAGGAAGTTGAGGAAGAACCTGAGAAGCACACTAAGAACACTAGGTACACTAAGGAAGATTTTATTTCTAATAAACATGGTAGTGAAAGAGAACCTTGGGTACAGAAATCTATGCCTTTTCCCAATAAGAAACACAAGTCAAAGTAGGAAGAACACTATAACAAGTTTTGTGAGTAGATGAAACCTTTATTCTTGCAAATTCCGTTGACCGATGCTATTAAGTTGTCTCCTTATTCAAAGTATATGAAAGATATTGTCTCTAATAAAAGGAAGATTCCTAATGGGGAAATTTCTACTTTGCTTGCTAATTATTCCTTCAATGGTAAGTTTCCAAAGAAACTTGGTGATTCAAGTAGTCCAACTATTCCTCGCTTTATTAAAAATAATTATGTTAGAACTGCTTTGTGTGATTTGGGAGCTGGAGTTAGTGTTATGCCTTTTTCACTCTACAAGAGACTCCAGCTAGAAAATTTGATACCAACTGATATATCTTTGCAAATGGCTGATAAGTCAACTACTATTCCTGTTGGTATATGTGAGGATGTTCCTGTTCAAGTGGCTCATAATTTCTTAGTTTTAACTGATTTTGTTGTGCTTGAGATGCCTAAAGATGATAATATGTCTATTATTCTTGGGAGACCTTTTCTTAATACTACAAGTGTTGTCATCAATTGTAATCAAGGAAAAGTAACTTTTAATATTAATGACAAAGAGCATAATGTCTATTTCCCCAAGAAGATTGATAAGAGCTATTGCTTGAATTCCATTGAATATATTGAAAGCATCAAAGTTGGAGAAATATATTGTCTCATTCCACAAGAAAGTTTTGAAACTATTATGATTGGGACTATTGCTATCAAGTTTGAGGTAACATAATCATTTAGTGAAATGCAAAGTTCTGTTTCGTATAAGATTGTTTTGGGAACAAGACTTGATCAACCTTGTTAACAAAGGGATTTTAATTAACAAAAAAATGCTTTCACAATGGTTATACTTGCTCACTTTTATTTTTCTCCTTCCTAGTCTTTGTTCTTCCTCTTGTATCTTTAGTTTTGCTAGTTGTTTGCTTGTTAGAGTGTCTTAGAACTTCTGTAGGTTTGGTTTTGGTTTGCTTTTTTGCTTCTTCTAAAAAATCTTTTTCTGTGAGAAAATCAATTTTCATAGCCTAAAAATTGGCCAAAATAAAGTTTTCTGAATTTTTATAAAAAATTCATATTAAATTTTTCCTCGAAAAAAGGGGTAGAGGGACACCTAGAGTGGCCCAGGGGGACCCACCAGGCCATCACACCCCCTGGTGGGCCCACCTGTGGCCCTCCAAAGTGTCTCCTTCCAGCCACTTATTTCTCTCTCCCAAAAACAATAGAAAACTTTCTCAAGCTCGAGTTCCTGCTATTCTTGTTCCCGATTTTTGATCTCCTTGCTCAACCCATCTTTGCTACTGATTTTTGGAGGGATTGCTCCTTGGTATGTGCCTCCTCCGCTTGTAGATTTGTGATTGGCAGATTGTATCTTGAGTATTTTGCTACTATAGGTGACATGTTGTGTGATCTTGCATGCTTGTTCTATTCTTAGAGATTTCATTTTGATGCATGTTTAGCCCTCTAGCAAGTTCCTATAGTAGTTCCTCGTCATTTATCAACTTGGAAATCACTCGGTTTGATGTTTATCCAAAAATTTCAGAAATAGGTTAATGGACAACCACACCTTTGGAGAAGTATTTGACAGTGATGCCCCTAGGAGGACAAGGCCTTCGAGATCCTCCTCCCGAGCTAGGCCATCATACAATGAGGATCTTATTACACCGCGCTTTGGCAACGAGGGAGATGAAGGGGATGCACACCCTTCTACCTTCCCTTGTTTTACCTTTTTGCAGGTTGCAGGGATTCTTAATGATTTCCTAACTCTTGTTAGGATGGTTGGTCTAATTGATTATATGCAGGATGAGAGTGAGCAATATGCTATGCTCACCAAAAAATTTGTGGAGAGTTTCTCTTTTTCTAACAACCCTTTCAGGTCATATGTGTCATTCAAAGTCTATGATAGGCCTATCTGTTGGAGATATGCCCTAGAGGCAATAATAAATATAGTTATTATTATATCTTTGTGTTTATGATAAATGTTTGCATTCATGCTATAATAGTATTAACAAGGAAACCATTAATACTTGTGTGATTTGTAAACTTAATTTGAAGTCCCTAGTATAGCCTCTATACTTCACTAGCTTGTTGGTTGATTGATGATGTGGTTTCTTTGTCATGAACATTGAGATGTTATCAACAACAAGATCATATCGTTAGGAGAATGATATGGTGGACATACTCCTATAGACAAGCGTAGCATAAAGATCAAGTCATTTCAATAGTTCAATTGCTATATGCTTTCTGATACATAGTAACCTAATTCCTTCGACCATGAGATCATGCATATCACCTTTGCTGGATGGATGCTTTGATGTCATCAAACACCACACCGTAACAGGGTGGCTATAAAGGTGGCATTGAGTGTTCGGAAAGTATTGGTTGAAACACATGGATCAAGAGTGGGATTTGTCCATCCACATGACGGATAGATATTCTCTGGGCCCTCTCGGTGAAATGTCATCCAATTAGCTTGCAAGCATGTGACTTGGTCACAAGGGATCACATATCACGGGAACGAGAAAAGAGTACTTATCAGTAACGAGGATGAACTAGGTATGCAGAGATACCGACGATCATAACCTCGGATAAGTAACATATCGTGAGACAAAGGGAAATTGGTATCGTATGTAAGTGGTTCATTCGATCGCAAAGTAATCGTAGAAATATGTGGGAGCCATATGAATTTCCAGATTCCTCTATTGGTTATTGTTCGGAGAAGTGTCTCGATCATGTCCGCATAATTCACGAACCGTAGGGAGACACACTTAAGGATTCGACGTTGTTTGAGTAGTTATGGTATTATGAGAAAGAGACCGAATGTTGTTCGGAGTCTCGGATGGGATCCGGGATATCACGAGGTGATCCGGAATGGTCCGGAGAATAAGATTCATATAAGGAAAGTTCCGTTTCGGAGTTGGGGAATGGTTCCGGTGTTTTCATCAGGAACATTCTAGAAGGTCCCGGAATGTCCGGCACTCCGGAGGGGGAAGGGTACATGAGTGTGTCATTACATATTGGAATGATTGCATCATGTACTAAGTGTTCTTGCTGTCCCAAATAAAGGATTTATTTAAATCCTAAATTGAAAAGTCAAACGGCTAGTTTGAAAGTCAAACGGCAGTTTTGGGAAGTGGGAAAAGAGGAGGAGAGGTGGAGGCCGAGTTGGAGGAGGGTTCCTCCCCTTGGCCGGCGCACCTCCCTAGGCCGAGTTGGGGAGGAACTCCTCCCCTTGGCCGGCCAGCCCTCCCACCTATATAAGGAGGGGCAGGGCTCCCCTCCTAGACACACAAGTTTCCTATCCTCTAAACTAAACCCTAGATCTAGACCCCGGTTTAGAGCTATTCGGTTTAGAGCCTTCTAATTGGTTTAGAGCCCTCTAATTGGTGTGTCTAATTACTAGACCACTAATAGCCTCTCTCATAAGCTCCACCATACTCGCACCGGCTTAAGGCGAAGCCCTGCGGGATTTCCCCTCTACCTCCGGTACCACGCCGTTGTGCTGCCGGAATCGCGAGGAGAGTGCTACAACCTCCGCTGCCTGCTGGAACAAGGGAGAGGAAGGTCTTCGTCGAGTACCGAACGTGTGACCGACTGCGGGAGCGCTGCGGGAACGCGGCGCCGGAAGGATCGTCTACGCGATCTTGAGATCGGAAAGAGTACGACTACATCACCCACGAGAATCTGCTCTCGTTAAACACTTTGGAATCTTCGAGGGTGAGTTATTCCATCGACTCGTTGCTACAATCTAGTAGATAGATCTTGGCTTGTTTGTTTGTATGCGATAGAAATTTTTTGTTTTCCATGCTACGAACCCCTACAGTGGTGTCAGAGCCGTGTCTATATGTAGATCTGTTGCACGAGTAGAACACAATGGTCATTGTGGGCGTTGATGCTTTTATTGTAGATTGCTTTTTGTGTACTTTGCATCTTGCGGTATGTTGGGATGAAGCGGCCCGGGCTAACCTTACATGACATCGTTCATGAGACTTGCTCCACGCTTGACATGCAACTCGTTTTGCATAAGTGGCTTTGCGGGTGCCTGTTTCTCCTAGCATAGTAAAGATCCAATTTACAACGGGTGATCAACAATGCTAGTATCAATGTTGTGGTTATTGTTCGTAAGTTAGAACGACACTTATGGAAAGCCCCAAACCACGTAAAATATGCAAAGAAAGTAGAAGCGTCTAACTTTGTTTTGCAGGAGTGTGCAGTGATGTGATATGGCCATGATTGTGATTATATTTGATGTATGCAATGTTCCTTATTGTAAGTTGGCAACCGGCAGGAGCCATATGGTTGTCTTTAATTTCTGTTAAGACCTGCGTGTCTATTCAAAATAGTTGTAATAGTTGAAGCTGGTGGACGACAACCATAGGAGAAGCGTCATTGACCTTGATGCTATGCCGATGATGATGGAGATCATATTCGTGCTTGAAGATGGAGATCGGAAGCACAAAGAAGAAAGGCCATATCATATCACATATTATGAATTGCATGTGATGTTAATCCTTTATGCATCTTGTATTGCTTAGTAGACGACGGTAGCATTATAAGATGATCCCTCATGCACATAAATTTCAAGTTCTAAAGTGTTCACCCTTAGTATGCACCGTTGCCAAAGCTTGCTGCTTCGAAGCACCACGTGATGATCGGGTGTCTTTGATTCCGCGGGTGAATACAACGTAAGCAAGCCAGATTTGCTTATGCGGAAGCTAAGGTTTGATCTTGACGAGCCTAGCATGTACAGACATGGCCTCAGGAACACGGATCGCCGAAAGGCAAAGCATGAATCATATAGTAGATATGATGAACATGATGATTGTTCGCCATTAAAACTATATCAGCTCTCGTGATGATCGGTGTTGATGTAGTGGATTTGGTTCGTGTGATCACTAAAACAATGTGAGGGATATTGTTTTGAGTGGGAGTTCACCTAGTTTAATTTCATTAATTAATTTGAACTCAATTTGTCATAAACTTAGTCTAAACTATTGCAAATATGTTGTAGATCAATGGCAGCCCCTACCATCAATTTTAATGCGTTCCTAGAGAAAGAAAAGTTGAAAAACAATGGAAGCAACTTCGCGGATTGGTTTCGCAATTTGAGGATTGTCCTCACAGCTGGTAATTTGACCTATGTGCTGGATGCACCGCTAGGTGACCCACCTGCAGCTGATGCTACCGATGAAGTAAAGAATGTTTACCTTGCTCGGAAGAATCAGTACTCCATAGTTCAGTGTGCTATCTTGTATGGTTTAGAATCGGAGCTTCAGAAAAGGTTTGAAGAGTCAGATCCATATGATATTGTCGAGGATCTCAAATTAATCTTTGAGACTCATGCGGCAATTGAAAGTAATGAAGCTTCTGAAAAGTTCTTTAACTGCAAGATGGAAGAGGGTAGCTCCGTCAGTGAGCATGTGCTTAAGATGTCTGGGCACGCAAATAAACTTCAAAGTTTGGGTATAGTGATTCCTAATACTTTGGGAGTTTACCGCATCCTCCAATCACTACCACCAAGTTACAAGAACTTTGTGATAAACTACAACATGCAGAACATGAACAAAGAGTTGCCAGAACTATTTGCTATGTTAAAATCTGCAGAAGTGGAGATCAAGAAAGAGCACCAAGTGTTGATGGTCAATAAGACCACCAAATTCAAGAAAGGCAAGTCTAAGCAAAAGGGACACTTTAAGAAGGGTGGTAAGCAAGTTACCACGCCGACGAAGAAGACCAAGGCTGGACCTAAACCTGAAACTGAGTGCTTTTACTGCAAGGGAGAAGGTCACTGGAAGCGGAATTGCCCAAAGTACTTGGCAGATTTGAAGAACGGCAACATCAAGAAGAAAGGTATATCTGATATACATGTTATTGATGTGTATCTCACTAGTATTCGTAGTAGTGCCTGGGTATTTGATACTGGTTCGGTTGCTCATATTTGTAACTCGAAACAGGAGCTGCAGAATAAACGGAAGCTAGCGAAGAACGAGGTGACGATGCGCGTAGGAAACGGATCAAAGGTTGATGTGATCGCGGTCGGCACGCTACCTCTTCATCTACCATCGGGATTAGTTTTATACTTAAATAATTGTTATTTGGTGCCTGCATTAAGCATGAACATTATATCAGGATCTTGTTTATTGCGAGACAGTTACTTGTTTAAATCCGAGAATAATGGTTGTTCGATTTATATGAGTAATGTGTTTTATGCACATGCACCTTTGATAGATGGTCTATTCATATTGAATCTCGATAGTAGAAATACACATATTAATAACATTGAGGCTAAACGTTTGAAATCAAGCGATAATTTGACCTATATGTGGCACTGTCGTCTTGGTCACATTGGAGTGAAGCGTATGAAGAAACTCCATTCCGATGGACTTCTTGAATCACTTGATTTTGAATCACTTGAAAGATGCGAAGCATGTCTGATGGGTAAAATGACTAAGACTCCATTTTCTGGTATGATGGAGCGAGCTACAGACTTATTGGAAATCATACATACCGATGTGTGTGGTCCAATGAGTGTAGCATCGCGCAGTGGTTATCGTTATGTTCTTACCTTCACGGATGATTTGAGTAGATATGGGTATATCTATTTCATGAAACATAAGTCCGAAACTTTCGAGAAGTTTAAGGAGTTTCAAAGTGAGGTAGAGAATCAACGTAACAAGAAGATTAAATTTCTACGTTCTGATCGTGGAGGTGAATATCTAAGTTACGAGTTTGGCGAACATTTGAAGAAATGTGGAATACTTTCGCAGTTGACACCGCCGGGAACACCACAGCGTAATGGTGTGTCTGAACGTCGTAATCGAACTCTCTTAGATATGGTTCGTTCTATGATGTCACTTACAGATTTACCACTATCATTTTGGGGTTATGCATTAGAAACAGCCGCATTCACTTTAAATAGGGCACCATCTAAATCCGTTGAAACGACACCGTATGAATTATGGTTTGGGAAGAAACCTAAATTGTCGTTCCTTAAAGTTTGGGGATGCGAAGCCTATGTAAAGAAGTTACAGCCGGACAAGCTTGAACCCAAAGCGGAAAAATGCGTCTTCATAGGATACCCGAGGGAAACTATTGGGTATACCTTCTATCATAGATCCGAAGGCAAAATCTTCGTTGCCAAGAATGGATCCTTTCTAGAGAAGGAATTTCTCTCTAAAGAAGTGACTGGAAGGAAAGTAGAACTTGACGAGGTTGTCGAACCTTCTCTCGAAATTGCGAGTAGCGCAGCACCGGAAGAAGTTCCTGTGATGCCTGCACCAATAAGAGAGGAAGCTAATGATGGTGATCATGAAACTTCGGTTAAGGTTTCTACAGAGCCTCGGAGGTCAACAAGAACTCGTACCACTCCAGATTGGTATGATTCCGTTATGAATATCATATTGGTGGACAACACCGATGACCCCGAGACATATGAGGAAGCGATGATGAGCCCAGATTCCAATAAATGGCAAGAAGCCATGAAATCCGAGATTGGATCCATGTACGAAAACCAAGTATGGACTTTGGTGGACTTACCGGATGGCCGGAAGGCTGTCGAGAACAAATGGATTTTCAAGAAGAAAACAGATGCTGATGGTAATGTTACTGTCTATAAAGCTCGACTTGTCGCAAAAGGGTTTCGACAAATTCAAGGAGTTGACTACGATGAGACTTTCTCACCGGTAGCGAAGCTAAAGTCTGTAAGGATTATGTTAGCAATCGCTGCATATTATGATTATGAGATATGGCAGATGGATGTCAAAACAGCATTCCTCAATGGAGACATTGATGAAGAGTTGTATATGATACAACCCAAAGGTTTTGTCGATCCTAAAGATGCTAACAAGGTATGCAAGCTTCAACGGTCCATCTATGGATTGAAGCAAGCATCCCGAAGTTGGAATCAACGTTTTGATAAGGTAATCAAAAGTTTTGGTTTTATACAAACTTATGGAGAAGCTTGTATTTACAAGAAAGTGAGTGGGAGCTCTGTAGCATTCTTAATACTGTATGTGGATGACATATTGTTGATTGGGAATGATGTAGACCTTCTTAATAGTGTCAAGGAATATTTGAATAATAGTTTTTCAATGAAGGATCTTGGCGAAGCAGCTTACATATTAGGCATAAAGATTTATAGAGATAGATCGAAACGCCAAATATCATTGTCACAAAGTACATATTTGGACAAAGTTCTAAAGAGGTTTGGAATGGAAGATAGCAAGAAAGGGTTCTTGCCCATGTTGCCCAATATGACCTTGAGTAAAACTCAAAGTCCGACATCGGCAGAAGATAGAGAAAGGATGAGTAAGACTCCCTATGCCTCAGCCATAGGATCTCTAATGTATGCCATGCTATGTACTAGACCCGACATCGCATATGCTGTTAGTTTAACTAGCAGATATCAAAGTGATCCAGGAGTGGATCATTGGACAGCGGTCAAAAACATCCTTAAGTACTTGAGAAGAACTAAGGATATGGTTCTTTCTTATGGAGGTGATGAACAGCTCGTTGTTAATGGTTACACCGATGCTAGTTGGAACACCGATCCGGATGATTCTAAATCACAATCTGGATACGTATTTATTTTGAATGGTGCAGCAGTTAGCTGGAGGAGTGCAAAGCAAAGCGTTGTGGCGAGATCTTCAACTGAATCGGAATACATGGCTGCTTCGGAGGCTTCACAAGAAGCGATATGGATGAAAGAGTTCATTGCAGAGCTGGGTGTGGTTCCAAGTGCGCTGGACCCAATGTCTATCTACTGTGATAACATGGGCGCCATAGCCAATGCGCAAGAACCAAGGTCACACAAGAAGCTGAAGCATATCAAGCTGCGTTTTCACGCTATTCGAGAACATATCCAGGATAGGGATATAAAGATTTGCAAAGTACACACAGATCTGAATGTGGCGGATCCGTTGACTAAACCTCTCCCGAGGGCAAAACATGACCAACACCAAACTGCCATGGGTGTTCGGTATATTACCATGTAATCTAGATTAGATGACTCTAGTGCAAGTGGGAGACTGTTGGAGATATGCCCTAGAGGCAATAATAAATATAGTTATTATTATATCTTTGTGTTTATGATAAATGTTTGCATTCATGCTATAATAGTATTAACAAGGAAACCATTAATACTTGTGTGATTTGTAAACTTAATTTGAAGTCCCTAGTATAGCCTCTATACTTCACTAGCTTGTTGGTTGATTGATGATGTGGTTTCTTTGTCATGAACATTGAGATGTTATCAACAACAAGATCATATCGTTAGGAGAATGATATGGTGGACATACTCCTATAGACAAGCGTAGCATAAAGATCAAGTCATTTCAATAGTTCAATTGCTATATGCTTTCTGATACATAGTAACCTAATTCCTTCGACCATGAGATCATGCATATCACCTTTGCTGGATGGATGCTTTGATGTCATCAAACACCACACCGTAACAGGGTGGCTATAAAGGTGGCATTGAGTGTTCGGAAAGTATTGGTTGAAACACATGGATCAAGAGTGGGATTTGTCCATCCACATGACGGATAGATATTCTCTGGGCCCTCTCGGTGAAATGTCATCCAATTAGCTTGCAAGCATGTGACTTGGTCACAAGGGATCACATATCACGGGAACGAGAAAAGAGTACTTATCAGTAACGAGGATGAACTAGGTATGCAGAGATACCGACGATCATAACCTCGGATAAGTAACATATCGTGAGACAAAGGGAAATTGGTATCGTATGTAAGTGGTTCATTCGATCGCAAAGTAATCGTAGAAATATGTGGGAGCCATATGAATTTCCAGATTCCTCTATTGGTTATTGTTCGGAGAAGTGTCTCGATCATGTCCGCATAATTCACGAACCGTAGGGAGACACACTTAAGGATTCGACGTTGTTTGAGTAGTTATGGTATTATGAGAAAGAGACCGAATGTTGTTCGGAGTCTCGGATGGGATCCGGGATATCACGAGGTGATCCGGAATGGTCCGGAGAATAAGATTCATATAAGGAAAGTTCCGTTTCGGAGTTGGGGAATGGTTCCGGTGTTTTCATCAGGAACATTCTAGAAGGTCCCGGAATGTCCGGCACTCCGGAGGGGGAAGGGTACATGAGTGTGTCATTACATATTGGAATGATTGCATCATGTACTAAGTGTTCTTGCTGTCCCAAATAAAGGATTTATTTAAATCCTAAATTGAAAAGTCAAACGGCTAGTTTGAAAGTCAAACGGCAGTTTTGGGAAGTGGGAAAAGAGGAGGAGAGGTGGAGGCCGAGTTGGAGGAGGGTTCCTCCCCTTGGCCGGCGCACCTCCCTAGGCCGAGTTGGGGAGGAACTCCTCCCCTTGGCCGGCCAGCCCTCCCACCTATATAAGGAGGGGCAGGGCTCCCCTCCTAGACACACAAGTTTCCTATCCTCTAAACTAAACCCTAGATCTAGACCCCGGTTTAGAGCTATTCGGTTTAGAGCCTTCTAATTGGTTTAGAGCCCTCTAATTGGTGTGTCTAATTACTAGACCACTAATAGCCTCTCTCATAAGCTCCACCATACTCGCACCGGCTTAAGGCGAAGCCCTGCGGGATTTCCCCTCTACCTCCGGTACCACGCCGTTGTGCTGCCGGAATCGCGAGGAGAGTGCTACAACCTCCGCTGCCTGCTGGAACAAGGGAGAGGAAGGTCTTCGTCGAGTACCGAACGTGTGACCGACTGCGGGAGCGCTGCGGGAACGCGGCGCCGGAAGGATCGTCTACGCGATCTTGAGATCGGAAAGAGTACGACTACATCACCCACGAGAATCTGCTCTCGTTAAACACTTTGGAATCTTCGAGGGTGAGTTATTCCATCGACTCGTTGCTACAATCTAGTAGATAGATCTTGGCTTGTTTGTTTGTATGCGATAGAAAATTTTTGTTTTCCATGCTACGAACCCCTACACTATCACCATGACATTGAAGAATTTTTGCGAAATTTTGGGTATTGTCATGGCTGGGATGGTGAAGAAGATTCCAGCTCAACCCGCTGGTTTGTTGGAGCTCCACCGCGGGGTAACAAATGATGATGACCGCAGAGCCTAGCGTGGAAAGATAAGAAATATTCAACTCCTAGCTATCATTTATTTTGCTTATTATCTTGCCACTAGTATTCTTGGTAGGGAGAACACTAGCAATATTTCCAACTATCATTTAGCCTTTCTAGCTGATGCTCTCAGCAATGAAACCAGGTATAATCTTGGTTCTCTCATTGCTCGTCGCTTAGCTGCTAGAGGACCCACTTATGGGGGTATTGTTGTGTGAGACCCTGGCGCATAGCTCAAAGGATTGATAGGAAACCCATACCAACAAGTTGCAACTTCTTTTCTGGAAGCTCATTCGAAAAGAACTCTAAGGTTAAACGTGCTTGGCCTAGAGCAATTCTAGGATGGGTGACCGACCGGGAAGTAGGTAACCGGATGCGCACGAGTGAGGACAAATTACGTAGAAAAGACTAGTGTTGGTTTGTGGGGTTAGTCTAGAGATCCTATTGAGCTGCCAGAAGTGACATCCGTCGGTCAGGAGTGACCGGGGGTGTTACAAGTGGTATCAGTGCCGACCCTCGCAGTTACACAGGCGTGTGCGGGTCAGTGGCGGACATGTGGCGCATGGCACGTGTGGCCTGGAGTGGACACGGATGGCACATGTGCCGGCACTGGACGCACAGACGTATTCCAAGAGGGGACGTTCCTGGTTTGTGGTTGATCGACGAGGACGTCGATCTTCTAAGGGTGGGTGTATGTGAGACCCTAGCGCATGGCTCAATAAGATTGATAGGAAACCCATACCAACAAGTTGCAACTTATTTTCCAGAAGCTCATTCGAAAAGAACACTAAGGTTAAACATGCTTGGCCTAGAGAAATTCTAGGATGGGTGACCGACCGGGAAGTGCGTAACCGGGTGCGCATGAATGAGGACAAATTGCGCAGAAAAGATTAGTATTGGTCTGTGGGGTTAGTCTAGAGATCCTATTGAGCTGCCAGAAGTGACAGCCGTTGGTCTGGAGTGACCGAGGGTGTTACATGTTGCTGCACGTGTAGTTGCTGCCTTAGGACTTTCTATTGATCCAAATGATACAATTTTGGCTCCTTAGAGGCTTGATCTTGCTGCCATGAAAGCGCATCACTTTGTCACTGCTAGCTCTACCATTGAGAGTTTGGTTTATAGGATGATGTTTACTGATGGGGAAGAGAGGGAAATTCCTTTGCCACAAACTACTTTGTTCAATATTTGCAGGGGACCTTGGTCACGCTCCAAGGAGGAGATGGACGAGCAGCTGCACATTCGTGGTTTCCACGAACACTACCAGGGGGACGTGCCCTCTTACGACCACTCTGTGCACTACACAGGAGCGTCCTCGAGCATGTACTAGGACAAAGGGGCCTCTTCGTCGCATTATGGAGGCGCACCTTCTTGGTCACCATGGGATTGAGCCCCACTTAGGCCAAAATCCTAAGCTTGGGAGGAGGTATACCGACATCTGACATGGTTATACCCCACGGGTACACAACGTTAGCATACATGGTCCAGCTCAAGGGAAAGCCCACAACAGGATACACGACATGTGGAGGTTTCAGATGGACCAAGACCATGACGCCTTCGGGTCCTTGGAGAACAAGACTAGAGTAGATAGAATTTCAAAGGGGCAAACCCTAGTCTGTAACCGACTCGACCTATGCCCGGGACCTACCTATCTATATAAAGGCTAGAGGGCACGGTGAGGAGGGCATCTACTCACCTCATATATACACCTCACGCCAGATTGGATCTCCGTACCCCTGTAACCTTCGGTTCCGCCATAAACAAGAGCAGACAAGCAGGAGTAGGGTTTTCACTCTGGCGGCCTAAACCTGGGTAAACCTCGTGTCCCCGTGTTGCTTGTTTGCTAACCATTCCGCTATCTCCAGCATCCCCATCTTCTCCAAAAGCCAAGTCCATAACAATGGGCATTGCCTAGTCAAAACGTCGTCAATTGGTGCCGTCTGTGGGAACTGGGGGCGCTGATCGTGAGATCGTGACGGTCCCATCCGGAGCGATCTACAACTCATTGGAGACGGAGGGTCATCTCCTCTTCGGCACCTTCGACTTCACCGCCCACTCGCCAGCCACCATGAGGGATTTCAAGCCCATAGGCGATGGGCTCGAGATTCTGTTTGTGATCTTCTACTTCCAAGTGGGGCAGATTGGCACCCTCCGCCTCCCAGAGTGGGTGCCGCCTCCATCCATCAGGACCGCTTTGTGGGTCCCTCCCATCGGCGTGTTACGCACGTCAACGCTGGCAGATGAGTCATATGACCGCAGCAGCTGCAACTCAGATCTGTGCGGCCCTCCCTTAGACGAAGGAACCTACGGTTTCGGATTTGAAAGCTGCGGTAGCAGCGACACAATCCGCGGGTGTTACCAATGCGTCGTGGTTATCCAGGGTGAATCGAAACTGCCACAAGGTTCGAGTGCACCCAACCCGCCACCCAATCCACCGCCAACCCGCAGGCTGGGAATGGAGGAAACGAGGGAGATCCACCCCTCCAGCCCAACTAGGGTGACACCAACGCATATCAAAAGATCAACCTTAATAAGGACGGATGGCGCCAGGCACGCGAAGCCGTGGCGGACAACATCATCTTACCTGTGAATGCTTCACGGGATCTGCTGATGGCATACCACCTCCTCCTCATCGGTGAACATAACCGGCAGGTGAAGCTGATCGAAGATCTCGACAAACACAAGAAACCAGCCTCGAAGTCTAGCGCACAGTGAGCTGCGCTCTCCGCTGCTGGTGGCTCCAGGTCGCATGGAAACAAACCTAACAAGCATCGCTCCCGCATGGAGCACATGGATCATGTCGCACACCGTGACATCACGAGGACCCTCAACACGTCCTTCATGTCAATGGATGTCAACGGTAACGTCATACCGAAGACGCCGCAGGCTGCGATTATGGCAGCCACCACGTACCTCGCATCCCATCCACCTCTGGTGGGTGACCCAAAGAGTGCCATGCACAAGTCCGCGCTAGCCGGACTCGGACTCGTCGGAGCTGCACTCCACGACGAAGCTCCTGCAGAGCCGAAGAAAAAACCCGCGGTTAGGTTTAACCACAACCCCACACCCTCATCCAACGAGGACGAGCACGATCTACCTCCACGTAGCAAGAGCCCAAGGCATCGCAATAGCGACTACGATGCTCGAAACGACCTCTCCTAGCGCAAGGTCGACAAGGCAAGCGCCAAACGTGTGTGTTCAACCGAATCCGGCGACTATGACGATGGAGAACTGTATGGAGCCCGATGCTTCAGCAGATCCGTTCGGCGAACGCGGATGCCGAAAAATTTCAAGCTCCCTTTGGACACTCCGAAATTCGACGACACGCAGGACCCGAAGGCCTGGCTTAGCGACCACCTCTCGTCTGTCAAGCTGCACGATGGTAACAAAAACACCGCGCTACAATGTCTTCAGCTACAGCTGACAGGCGCAGCTCGAATCTGGCTCATTAGCCTGTCCTCCGGCTCCATCCGAAGATGGGAAGATCTGGCATATAGCTTCATCCGCAACTTCAAAGGCACCAGCAAGAGGCCAGCCTCGATCGAGGAACTGCGCGCCTGCACCCAACGTACCGGCGAATCCATTCGCTCGTACATCCTATGCTGGTCTAACATCAAGAACTTAGCCGCGCACATCTCCGAGGAATGGGAAATCGACGCCTTCAAGGATGGTGTCAAACGCACGGACTTCAAGGAAGAACTTGGGCGCGTCAAGCCCAAGACGCTCGACCACCTCATGGACATCGCCAACAGGTGGGCAGATGGTGAGGATTCGCTCCATCGAATTCATTCAGATGATGAGGACGACTATGGCCACAGGCGAGAACACCACAGCAAGCAAAGATCGCGTGTCTACGATGAACGCGACGGAGTCGACATGGTTGCGGCTGGCTACACCGACCGATGCAACGATGGTAACCGCAGTAGCAGATACCGCGGAGGCAACTTCCGTGATGGAGGACGCCCCACGCAAACATGGAAACGCCGCAGCCGTGACGATGAACCCTCGACATACGACAAGTTGTCTGGCCCTTGCACCATCCACTTCTACATCGACAAGCAAGATGGCAAAATAAGGCCAGCCACATGCTAAAGGACTTCCGTGAGTTCCAGAAGCTCAGCGAGGGTCTCACCCAAATGCGACGCCATCGTGAATCCCGGGTTTGGGCCTGCACCTGCCAGGTGACATCACCCATGGAGCTCCTCCACCACCAACTGTGGGACCGTCTAATCCAGCAATCGCACCTGCACCAAACAACGGTACAGTCGGATACCCACCACCAAAAGGGGCCCTGATGATCCAGAAGGGACGCCATACCAACATGGTGCAAAAGAAGATCACCTGACATGTCAGCCTGGCTGTGACCGCTCCACCTACTATCCCTGAGTACCTTAGTGGTTCAGAGTCCTGCATCACGTTCGATCGCTCGGATTACCCCCGCCAGATCCCTAGCCCAGGTCATGCTTCCCTACTGCTCGAGGCGCAGATCAGAGGATTTGAAATGAGCCGCGTCTTCATGGACAGCGGCAGCGGCATCAACCTGATGTTCGCCAGCACCCTCGAAGCGATGCGGATCCCGCTCTGCAGCCTGGAACAATCCAACACGATGTTCCACGACTTAGTCCCAGGGAAGGGCATTTATCCCCTGGGAAAGATATGGCTCGACGTCATCTTCGGCCAGCCCAAAAACTTCCGGCGCGAGCGGCTGGAGTTCGAAGTGGTGGACTGGCCATCACAGTACCACGCCATCCTCGGCCGCGTGGCATTCACAAGATTCCTAGCAGTACCGCACTACGCGTACCTGCTGCTCAAGATGCCAGGGCTCAGGGGCATCATTACCGTCCAAGGAAGCTTCACCCAATCGGACCACTGTGATAGAGACTTCAATAGAATCTCCCAGTCGTTCGGTATGCAGGAGGAGCTCACGAGGCTCGGAGAGGTGACAGACAATGGGGCACCCCCAGTCTCCAGGCAAAATGCACCCGATATGTCATTCGACTCCATGGTCAACACGAAAAAGGTGCAGGTCCACCCAACGGATGCCTCCAAGACGGCGCTGATCGCCAACGACCTCAACCCCGCATAGAAAAGCACGCTCATCGAATTCCTCTATGAGCGCTGGGAAATCTTCGCCTGGTGTCCTACGGACATGCCAGGTGTTCCCAAGGAATTCGCCAAGCACGCACTCAATGTGTTCCCCGATGGAAGGCCAGTTAAGCAGTCGATCTGACGGCTGTCCAAACTAAGAGCCGGAGCAGTTGGAATGAGAAGTCAACAGACTTCTCGATGCCAACTTCATCCGAGAAATCAAGGAGAGCGAGTGGCTGGCCAATACTATGCTGGTCCCCAAAAAGGACACGGACATCCTGGGGATGTGCGTGGACTTCACTTCACTCAACAAGCACTACCCCAAGGACCACTTCCCTCTACCTCGGATCGATCAGATCATCGATTTGACAGCAGGATGCAAGAAACTCTCCTTCCTTGACGACTACTCTGGTTACAATTAGATTAGACTGAAGGTCGAAGATCAGGAGAAAACGACGTTCATCACGCTGTTCGGAGTGTTCTGCTACAACACCATGTCTTTCAGGCTGAAGAAAGCAGGTTCCACGTACCAGAGGTGCATGCGGGCGTGTCTGAAAAACCAGATCGGTCGCAACATCCAAGTCTACATTGACGACATAGTCATCAAGACTAGGTAAGCCAAGACACTGATCGATGATCTCCGCGAGACGTTTGATAACCTTGATCACTACAAGATCAAGTTCAATCCAGAAAAGTGCGCCTTCGGCGTCCCATCTGGCCAACTACTCGGCTACTTCATCTCCCAACGAGGGATCGAGGCGAATCCGAAGAAAATTTGGGCCATACTGACCATGGAGAAGCTAAAGAACCTCAATGGTGTCTAGCAGCTAGCTAGGCACATCGCGGCGCTGAGCAGGTTCATCAGCCGCATGGGTAAGAAGGCCCTGCCCTTTTACCAGCTGCTGCGCAAGACGAACAAGTTCAAGTGGACACCCAAAGCAGACGACGCATTCGAAGACCTCAAGCGTCTGCTCTCCACCTCGCATGTTCTGGTCACGCCAAATGAACGAGAACCTCTGCTGCTGTACATCGCAGCCACGAACTAGGTTGTAAGCATCATACTCGTGGTCGATCGACCCGAAGAAGGCAAGAACCATGGGGTCCAACGCCCAATCTACTACCACAGCGAGGTACTGACACCAGCAAAGCAGAGGTACCCTCACTACCAGAAGCTCGCCTATGGTGTATTCATGACGGTTCGACGGCTGAGCCACTACTTCCAGGAGCATCAGATAATGGTCGTCAACGAGGTGCCACTGTCCAACATCCTGAACAACCCCGAAGCCACGGGACGCTTAGCCCTGTGGGGCATCGAGCTATCCCCTCTAGACATAGTCTACGAGCGGCGCAAGGCCATTAAATCTCAGGTCCTCCCTGACTTCCTTGTCCACTGGATGGAACTACATCTGCCAGACACTCCGGACATGACGCAATCATGGATGATGCACTTTGACGGATCCAAACGTGAGGCCGGAGCAGGAGCTGGTGTCATACTGACATCCCCTCAGGGCGACAAGATGAAATACGTCCTTCGGATGAAATTTCGCGCCTTCAACAACGAGGCCAAATATGAGGCCCTCATCCATGGAATGCGGATGTACAAGATCTGCGGCTCAACGCGCCTAATCATCTACGGTGACTCGAACCTTGTCATCCAGCAGACGATGAACGAGCGCGACGCTCACAGCGCCAACATGATCGCGTACCGCATGCTCTACAACTCACTCGAAAGAGACTCTGACGGCTGCAATCTTCGGCATGTTGGACGGGAAAGCAACGAGGAAGCCGATAAGCTCGCCAACATCGGCTCCACCTACACACGGGTGCCACCAGGTGTGTTCCTAGAACAAATCCGCGTACCCTCTATCAAAAGGAAATTCCCCAAGGGATCACCCGAAGAAGGAGAGCACTCGGGGGCTATGCCACCCGAAGGACATGAAGGACCCGAAAAGCTCGACACCGAGATCGTCAGCCTGATGCAGGTCATGGTGATTTAAGAGACGTGGACACAGCCGTACCTTCGGTACCTGCTAAACAAAGAAATGCCCGACGACCCGACAGATGCCCGACACATATCTCGCCGGTCCAAAGCATTCACCCTCCACAATGGCGAGATGTACAAGCACGGTATTTTGGGTGTACTTCAAAGGTGCGTCACCATCGGTGATGGCAAAACCATCCTCCAAGACATCCACGAGGGCATCTGCGGTCATCATGCAGGCAGTCACGCCCTTGTTGCCAAAGCTTTACGAGCTGGATTCTACTGGCCAACGGCCATGAACGATGCTAAGGACATCGTCCCAAGGTGCAATGGCTGCCAGAGGTACGCGGACAAGCCACACGCACCAGGATCAGAGCTCAGGCCCATACCACTGGCCTGGCCCTTCGCCTAATGGGGCCTCGACATGATTGGCTAACTTCCCAAATTTTCGAAAGGCGGCCCCGTCTACCTCCTGGTCGCAGTCGACAAGTTCACCAAGTGGATCGAGGCCATGCCCGTCACGAATCAAAGCGGTAAAACTACCGTCAAGTTCTTTGAGTCCATAGTCTACAAGTTCGGTGTGCCACATAGCATCATCACGGACAACGGCTCGAACTTCATCTCAAAGGAGTTCCAAGACTTCTGCGAGGGCCTTGGCATCAACATATCATACGCCTCCGTGGCGCACCCGCAGACCAACATGCAGGTCTAAAAGGCCAACGGCCTCATAGGTGGCGGCATCAAGAAATGCCTGCTCAGTCCACTCGAATGGCTTGCGGGAGCCTGGGCAGAAGATCTACCCTCCGTCCTCTGGAGCCTACATACAACGCCAAACAGCGCAACTGGCTTCACAAGTTTCTTCATGGTGCACAGAGCCGAAGTCGTACTACCTGCCGAGGTACGCCACAAGGCCCCATGGGTCGTCGCCTATAGCAAAGTCGAGTCAACGGACACACTCGAAGACACCGTTCACACACTTGACAAGGCACGCGACATCGCCGCGGCTCGCTCAGCGGTCTACCAGGACAGCCTCCGCAACTACCAACCGTCGGCTGCGCCCAAGGTCCTTTGTCGAAGGAGACCTCGTCTTATGACTCAAGCAAGAGCGGCCGAAGAAGCTTGAGTCACCTTGGGAAGGACCCTACATCGTCACAGAAGTCATCCCAGGTGGCGCCTACCGCTTCATGGACATCGCATCAGGAGTTGAATACGCCAATCCCTGGAACGTCGCACGTCTGCGATGCTTCTACCCCTATCTACCTCTTTACTTTCAATAAGGCTACTCAGCCAAGGCTACTCAGTCGAACAATGTACCTCCTTGTTACGATATGAATAAAAGCTAAATTCCTCGGCCAAAATTTCTTTTCCTTACTTTTCGTTATAACACGCTCGGGGGCTACGCCTCACCTCACGACTTCGTCGACTAAGAACAAAGCATACAATCTGAGTAGCTGACCACGTCAGGCTAACAAAAAGGACATGCATAAAACAAGGCACAACGTGCTAACACAAATAACACTTTTCAAAGGGCACAACAAGCCCACTTGAATGCATACAAATTTTACATCACTTTCTTTTCTTCACAGGACCTACCTATTCTGGATTATCACACTCACTCGTTGCTCGAACAGATCAACGATCTCTTCGGCATACTGCCTCACAGCCACATAATGCGGGCGCATGTCCCAAAGACTACCATCTGGTCGAAGGGGTGGCCTAGTCCCCACCACCGCAAGATCAACATCATGGCGCTGCAGCTGAACAAGTGAAAGAGTATCCTTCATCCCAGCGACTAGCTGACGTCGCACCAACTCCTTGACATGGCTCACATCCCGGAACTTCGCCAGCAGACCCCAAAGATTGGAAGGTGCCTCATCGAGGGGAAACATGGCAGCCCAAGTGGATGCCAGGGAAATCCTCGCCTGCCTCGGCACTCGAGATACCTGGTGCGCGCGATCTTGCACTGTTGCAAGGACGATGGCCCGATCACGGTCCATCTAGAAGAAGTCGCTAGCCTCCAAGACCTGTTGGGTCAGACAATTCATTCGAACCGCAACGCACTCCTTCTCTTCCTTCGGAACAAGATTGACGCCCGCACAAACACAAGCATAAGATGACACACACGAAAAGTGCATCCGAAAAGAACAACAGTTCGCGAAGACTCACATTGAAGATGCTCACTCATCTTCCGCAGCTCCCCCATAAAAAATTCCTCCCTGACAGTTGATGACCCACAAGTGTAGTGGATCGCAACAGTCTTCATGGGTAGTATTACCCAATTTATTGATTCGACACAAGGGGAGCCAAAGAATACTTGCAAGCCTTAATAACTGAGTTGTCAGTTCAGCTGCACCTAGAAATAGTTCTTGCTCACAGAAGTTTATCAGTAGCAACAATTTGGTAGTAGCAACAACAAAGCAACAGCAACAGTGAAACAGTAACGGTAATAGTAGGATTCGAGTGCGGTAGGCATAGGGATGGACTGACGGGCGTTGCATGGACGAGTCTAAACATGTAACTTCAAGACCTAGGGCATTGCAGATAAATAATAACAAGCATCCAAGTACTAAACAATACTAGGCATGTGCTCCAAATATAGTCATACGTGCTTGCAATGAGAACTTGCACAACATCTTCTGTCCAGCCAGCCCGTGGCAGCGGGGCCTCTAGGTAACTACTAGCAATTAAGGTGCTCCTTTTAATAGAGCACCGGAGCAAAGCATTAACACTCCGTGAACACATGTGATCCTCACACCACAACCATCCCCTCCGGTTGTCCCAATTATTGTGACTTTGGGGCCTTTGGATCCGGACAATGATATATGTACACAACTTGCATATAATATCACAAACAATACTATCATAATGATTCAATAATAAGTTCAGATCTGAGATCATGGCACTCGGGCCCTAGTGACAAGCATTAAGCACAACAAGTTGCAACAAAGTCAAATAGCACTAATAGAGATACTAGGCACTATGCCCCTAATAGATCTTATTTGGTTACATGATAGAACTCATCCAATCCCTACCATCCCCAAGCCTATAGCGGGGGATTACTCACTCATGGATGAGGGAAACATCGGTGGTTGATGGAGATCCGTTGGTGATGACGATGGCGACGATCCTCTCCAAATTCCTCGTCCCGGCAGGGTGCTAGAACGGAGTTTCTGGATCCGAATCTTAGTTTCTCGTGGCGGCGGCGGAGCGGAAATCTTTCTGGAAAACTATCGAACCCCCTATGTTTTTAGGTCAGAAGGCAACTTATAGGCGTGGAGGGAGGCCGAGGAGCTTCCTGGGGTGGCCAGACCTCCCCCAGGCCGGTGCAGCGTCAGTGGGCCCGCGTGTAACTACCTCGGTGAACTACGCTCCTAGTTACAAGCCTGGATGAGCGGAAATGGTTAAAATAGTACGGTGGGGCCCAAATGCCACTCACAGGTAGACCTTTCGGCCGTCCTAACCATTTCCAAACATCGGGACAAGAACGGGCGGCGTAATCGGCAGACGAAGGGATCAACTACATACACAAATGAGTATGTATGCAAGCCACCATACAACAGTCCTCAGAGCCATTCCATCTAAAAGAAATAAAAATATTGCAACGCCATACGGCAAGATCCAAATGTCCTAGATAGATATAATAGTTTAGGATATCTCCTCATACATCAAACATCAGAGTATCAGGCGGAAGCGGCAAACAAGATCCGAGTACGGATAAGAAGAAAATCGGCATAAGATGCCCCATAATAAACACATCCCGCCCACAGATCTCACGGATCCCAGTTCCCGGAATCTCTACACCGAATGATCGTTGCCCACATCGTCCGTATCCTCCACCCATTATCCATCTTGTGAGTGTACCTGTTCATCTGAATCAAATAATTTATCGTGTGAGACCCTAGGGGTACTCAGCAAGTCTTTATGCCTCTAAAGGGGACACAACCTGGGGTGACGCAATTGCAGCAAAAGATAATACCTAACCATTCTATAGATACTCGCTATCCATCCGCCTAACCAATGATAGACGGATGTCCGTGAATTAATAACAACAGTTATAACAGTAATATTAACAGATCCATCCTCCTCCTCGCTTACCAACGAGGAAGCGGACGAACAACCCCCCATCCGTTGGCAGTTTTATTATCCATTCCATGAGTGTTGCACTATTTACTAGTCAGGTACTTAGTCAAATTAAAAGCGGTACTTTAGTTATACTTGTCTATGATCGAGAAACTGTGCTCCAAGTCGTCCATAACCGCGGACACGGCTTTCAGAAAGTTTTACCCTGCAGGGGTGCACAAATAGCAACACACACTCGATCAACCTCGGAAAAACCAAATCAAAACCCAACGAGGCATTCACGACAAAGCGATCACAGGATTCGGAAATATTTCAGGGGGCCACCCCATTAAGCTACCCGCGACGAAGTTAGCCGACTCCGAGACGAACTCAAGGTTTGCGTCAGTGGCTGTAAACGACTGGGAACCCGAAAATGTGACTGGGCTTGTCGATACCGCGAAAACACTCCGCTTCCAAAATAGTACAGGTGCTCCTCGCACAAACTTAAATAAAGCAGTAAAGCATGGCATAAGTACATAATAGTAATAAAGCCCCAAACTACTTTGTGGCCCCAAGAAATAAGAATGAATCAAGCTCTGGCTCAGGGGGGTCCATAAGCCTCCCGGATGTGGATAACGCGAATATTCAAGGAACAGCAATCAAGTACTCGGGGTCCTACGGGACACAAGTGAGCATGAAAAACCAAATAACAAATATTTCTCACCGATGCCACTTTCATTAGTTATCCCATTACTACTCAGGTTAAGTTGTTTAGGTACCTCGTTATCCATCAGGCTCTCACATACCGTACACATGCTGTTCTACGACTCGCATGGCTCAAACAACTCCTGTAGTAATGGATCATGGGATGGAGGAACAAGCTTCGGTGGGGTTTAAAAGTAAAGGCTATGCAGTACTTGGGATTCAGTTTAATGCGATCGCGACTCAATGATGCAAGAATAAGATAGAGGCAATAGGTACTATATGTATGCAAGCATGTGGTAGTGCTTTCCTGGGAGCTCAGTTGAAGCGAGAGAAGGATCTGGGTAGTGCTCCTGGGTTTCTTGTTATATCCCCTGCTCAGCGTCTATTCGAAGAAGAACCAAACAAACAAGGGCCGACATAAATAAAGTGCACAAGCATATGAATAAAATGCGACAAACAAACAATCATGCCATGATGAATGATGCACAATTTGCATGGCAATTAAAGTAGCATGGCATGGGTGAGGTGTGGAATTCAAGAAATAAGCATTTTATGGAGTTTTAATCATATTTTATACTCAAATAAGTTGCTGTATACTTTATATTTATATGATGCATGATGCAATTCAGAACATGGAATGCATAAACAGAAAGGTCTCGTCGAGCTTATCGATTTAGACATATTATTTGTTAAATTTGGAGTTATAAAACAAAAGTTATTAATTAATTAAGGAAAAAGGGCATTTTAGTGTAATTTTAATCAACTTGAAAATTAAAGTGTCCAAAATATATTTTGAAGGCCATATTTAAATTCCTCATATTTTTCTGGTTCAGAAACATATATTACATGTTTAATTTGAATTTATATTTTAAAAGATATACTAAAACATATTTAAATTTGAATTTAAATTAATTTGGAAAAGTTTGAATTAAAACAGGAATACAGAAACCCTTTTCTTACTCGGCTCATCCTAGCCCTAGACACTGACGGGTGGGGTCGATGCTGACTCAGCAATAGCCGACACGGCGGGGTATGGGCCGGACTTTTTGCACCGCGAGCACACCCAGCCGCAACGGATGACAGGTGGGCCTCCAGGCGGCGGGGCCACGGCGCGCGCGCGGCCAGCGGGCAGCTGACACATGGGCGATCCAGGACGTGCGGGTTGAGGCTGGAAGAACTAAGGGGCTTATCCGAAAAACGAACGGAGAGGCTGACAGGTGGGCTTCCGGGGACTGCAGGTTTAGGCGGGAAAAAGGGGAGAGGGTTCTGCGCAAAACGGCCAGCGGCTGCTGCTGACGCTGACGGACGCGGTGCTGCCGGCGGCGAAAGACTGGCCGTCTTCCGGCGACGATGGCGACGCCTCCGCTGGGCGAAACGCATCGCTCCAAAAACGAAAAGCATAGAGGGAACCACGGGCTACATCTTTCGTTCAGAGAGCTAGCACGGAGGTGGGCTACAGCGCACGAAAAAACTAGGGGAAACCGAGGGCATCAGGCTGGCTGCAGACGCGTCTGTCGGTGAATACGGCGGCGCGCGTGCACGCGGGGTGTTCGACACCGGGCGGCGGCGATGCAAGGAGAGAGGGGGAGGAAGATGATGTCCAGGAGGTCGGTGGGCTCACCTACGACCCTCAGGTGCAGCTAGCGGGCTCGGGGTGGCGGAGATCGACGAGGAAGCAGCGGGGCCGGAGTACTCCTGGTGCTCACGAACACGGCGGCGGCGAGGCTTCTCCGGCGAGCTTCTGGTACTACCCCGCAGCATAGGCGTCGAAGAGGAAGCAGAGGAAGCTCCTAGTGCTCCTGGATCGTCTTGGGGAGCTTCAGAACAACGAGGCAAGGAGGTAGATGGGTATAGGGTTTGGGTTCTGCATGGGGAAGGCCATGGCTGTGGTTTTTTTTCTTGGGGAAAGGAGGGCGGAGGGAGGGGATCTTCTGGTTGATCTTGATCTGGTCATGGCGTGGAGGAGGGGTAGAAAAGGAGAGGGTCAGGGCTTGCACATGGGGTTTGGTGTGGTGCAAAAAGGGATCGGGTGGGGCTTCCTTCTCCCTCCTTTCTCTCTTTGTCTTGAAGCCAAAGAAAAGAGTGGGGCAGAGGGGGGGTGTGACGTGGTGGTGCTGGTTGATGTGCTGATAAGGTTTAGGCAAGATCAAACAAGATCAAGCCAAAAGAAGGAAGAGAGAGAGAGATGAGAGATGAGCCACTCAAAAATTCAAATTAAAACAAAGGAGGACCAAAGTTGGAGAAGGTTGCATGGCCCATGCAAAAATGATAATTGCCATGATTAAAATATTGTGAAAACAATAATATTAACATGGCATTATTCTTATGCATTCCCCAAAAGTGGATTAAAGCCAAGCAAAAGAATTTGTGGAAGTAGATCCATCCTATCTCCCATGAGCTAGATTAAATACCAAAAGAAAATAAAATACAAGCTCATGGATAATGGAATGGTGGAATTATAAGGTGGTGAAAAGAAAGGGTGGTGGAGTAGATTAAAAGATATGCCCCCAACTCAACTTGGGCATTTAAACAATATATCAAGAACCAAATACAATATCAAGAGGCAAATACAATTGACAATGCATATGAGAGAAGATCCAAAACAAAAATAGTTTTATATGATGCTCAATTGCAAGGTGGCATGATGACATGAGCATGATATAATTATGATGCAACAATTATATGTAGGAAGTAGCATTTATATAGACTAGGCTAGTAGCATTGCAATTGTTAGACAATTGGGATGCTACACCGCGCCTGGGGTGGGTCTGCCCCCCCCTCAGGCCTCCCCTCTGTCTCCCCTTCTAGATCCGTGGATCTTCTGGTGAGAAATAGTTTTTGGCATATTTTCCGGGATTTTTCCTGATAGTTCATTTCTGCACAAAAACAAGATACCAAGGTAATTCTGCTGAAAAAAAGTCAGTCCATGTTAGTTGTATCCAAATCACACAAGTTTAGAGAAGAAACAATAGAAAAGTGTTCAATAAAGTAGATACGTTTTGGACGTATCAACAGTGGACCGCTCCGCCTTCGATTTCCATACATCCGCATGGCCGCGAATGCCGAGGATATCCTTCTCCAGGCTACGAACACGGTTACAAAGGAATGTGAGCTGCGACGCATCATCCAACGATGGTCGCAACTTAGGAGCAGTCGAAGTATCAACGGGAGTTTCACCCGAAGGACCCTAAAGGCAAACAAGTAAGGACATGAACATCACAAACATCGCTGGTGGGAGATCAAAACATAACTTATATACATAAAGGCCACCTCGTGGCATAAGTCAATATTGTTCATAATCAAAAGTGTACATTACAAAAGGAAGAGGATAAACTATCCTAAACTGCAACACCAGAGCCTAGGCACCCGCATCCGGAGTGGCCTAAAAGCCAGATTGCCTGCTCTTCGCCTCCTCCTGCTACTTTGCCGCGTACTCCGCCAGCAGTTCAATGAGCTTCGGCCCATAACGCTTACAGCGGGAGGCGAAGAGAGCGAATGCTACCTCTGAGACATCGGCAGCCGTTGGCATCTGGGAGGTGACGTGTGGCAGGTCCAGCTCCGCTCCGGATGCCATGGCCATGGCCAACCCCATGGAGGCGTTGATGCCCTTCTGCTTGCGCTTGTAGGCCGCAGGGGCGTCCTCCGACAGAGCATCCGCAAGAGCGTCGACATCCTCAAGAGAAGCGCCCTTAGGAACGACCTCCCCGTAGAAGCGTCGGATAATTTCCTTGGCCTTCGCCAAGGAGCCAGCAGCAGTACCGCAGCAATCTTCGACCGCCTCATTGGCATCATCCAGAGCATCTCCATGCTCCAGCACACCACGATCAAACGTGATGCCGGACGCATCTGAAACAAAGAAGAAAATACCCAAAATTAGTTGAAGACAAGAAGCAGCCAAAAAATACAAGACCAAAGCAAGTAAAGGACACTCACCGGAGAAGGCTTTAGCTGCAGCCATGAGCCTATTGGCCATCTCCTTCTCAAGGGCATCCGCCGCAGAAGCGAGCTGCCCCTCGCGATCTGCAGCCTCTTTCTGGAGACGCTCCCTAGCCTCGGCAGCATCAGCCACCTCCTTCTGCAAGCGCTCTTTTTCCTCCACAGCATCTACAGCATTATTCTCATCTGCAAACATCAAGAGCAAAAGGATCAACAGAAGCAAAGACGAAGGAAACAGCCGAAGCAAACAAAGGATGAACAAAATACGCATCTTGCAGCTGCCGCATGTTGGCCTCCAGCGCCAAATGATTCTAGATAAGGAGATTAGTGCTATGCACAAAGGGTTGCAAAACAAAACACAAACAAGCACCAGAAAGGGATCGGGGGCTACGCCCCGCAAAAACAAAACCGACCAACAGGTCATCCAAAAAAGGACCCGGGGGCTCCCCCTACAAGATAAAGATGCAAATCACATACGTGCTCAGGCGGAGAATCCGAAGTTCCAGGTGCGGTCTTCTGGGTCACAACTACCCGAGCCTCTCGCATGGAGAGCTTCGGCTCGTCGTCCTCAGAGTTGGCCACCACCTGAGAAGCCGTCGTCTTTGACTCCCCTACGGCCTCTTGAGTGCCCTCATTAAGAGAACCCTCCGAGGAGTGGCTGCAAGGAAAATATTGATCAAGACAAGAAGAAACATTGCACACACAACTGATAGAACAAAGCGCATCCGAAACTACTTACGAGTCAATGTCTGACAAGTTGAAGACCGGTGTTGCCTTCTCCTTCTTCTTCTTGGCCAGCGGCTGCGGCGCCATCGCCTGAAGGGGCACAACAGGGAAAGGTGCAGCCGAGGAACCTTCATCCTCACCATGCCACTCTAGGAAGGAAGGGCCCCGAGGAGTCGGCGGAGTCGACACATCTGAAGACTCGCTCCAGGATCGCTTTCGACTCGGGGGCTTCCTGGGTTGGAAATTGCACCGACGGAAGTTCGGACTCAGAGTCCACAATCTCGTTGTCAGGCGCAATCGGAAACTTCTCAGGCAGCGAAGGCATCATGCCCGCTATCTTGAGCTCCTGCACACCAAAGAAGACAAAGAGCATTATTAGCAACAATATTCATAAGCAAAGCACTCGAAAAAAGGTGCAACGCATATGACACAATTCTACATCTGAGGAACTGGATTCAAAGCACTGAATGGGGCGGTCAAGGACTTCTTCGGGAGGTCCTCATCGGACTTGAACTTCAGCAGCAGCCGAAGATCCCTATCAAGGTCGCCCCTGGACAGTTCCTCGGCTGAAACCCTCGTCGGGTCGTTGTGGCTAGTATAAAGAAACATTGGATGCGCCCTCGCTTGGAGCGGCTGCACCCGACGTTTGAGGAAGGTGCGGATGATATCCACACCCGTCTTCAGAAGGATTTCCTAGGAGGAGTCGAAGGGAGCAAGGACAAAATCTTTTCCGTCCACTGTGGAGTCGCGGATATAAAACCACTTCTTCTGCCAGTATTGGACGGACTCGCACATGGAAAAGGAAAAGAAAATAATGGAAGATCAGATGGAGATGATGCAGCTACCGATTGGGTAGACCCCGCCGGTGCCAGACTGCCTCTTCACGGAATAGAGCTTCCGGAAGAGGGCAAAGTGCGGCTCAATACCGAGCCAACACTCGCAGAGAGTAATAAAACAAGCGATGTGGAGTAGAGAATTGGGAGAGAGATGATGAAGTTGGATGTCGTAAAATAAAAGAAGTCCATGAAGAAAATCGTGGACAGGGAGCGAAAGACCACGAAGAACAAAGGCGACGAACATCACCCGAAACCCTACGGGTGGAGGGGAGTTACCTCATCACCAGGAAGCTTGACATCCTCCTTGTTCTGCGGGATCAGCCCCGCGTCGTGCAACTTGCGCAGGTCACCGTCACACGCCTCCATACGCCTCCACCCGCTATCAGTGATGCGAGAGGCGGTGGCACTTGATCTAGCTCCAGAAGTGCCTTTCCTCGATTTGCTCATGGCGTGGCGGTGAGTGCGGCGATGAGCGTGGAGAAATGAAGGAGGAAAGGAACAGAGAACGTCCAGTGCATGCAAGGGAGAAGTGCTCGTGAAAATGGAGGCAATGGTGAAAGAAAATGGCAAGGGTAAAACAGGATCACTGTTTCCCCAACGGTTATAAAAGACGAGGACGACGAACAAGAACCGTTCAACCAGAAGCCCTAGCGCTCAAGATAGATCCAACCGTACACGTGTCAACACAATAACGAATCATCGCCAGCACGCCGTCCACTATGCACGGAAACCGATGAGACCCCGTAAATCTCACCACGTCGCGCATGAGTAGTCAACTCCAAGTCAGAAAGTGGGCCCCACGTTCGTCCTGCCACGTCATCTCTGGCGCCGCAGACGACTGAGATCACCAATCGTCAACACTGACGTCATCAACACCAACCTAGCAACGGTTGGAAATATTCGGCTGATGAATTAAGTACTTACTCAAATCTACGATTCGAACAACTCGGGGGCTACTCCTATTAGGAGCGCTGGCCGCGCACCTGAGACATGATTAAGGTACTGCACCTCTCAACTATCTTCGAGTCCCATGTCGAGTCTACGACTCCACTTAGGACTCAGATGCTACTCCCATAGGGAGGATTGTTCAAGCGTCCGAAAAATTTGTGTCCTTTGGACCTTAAACTAAAAGTGAACTAAAGTCTCTGCTTGAGTCTATGACTCGAACAGACACTCGGGGGCTACTCCCATAGGGAGCGCTGGCCGTGCACCCTATGAATTCTTCGACTGTGATGCTTCAGATCAAATATGACAAAAAACTTTTTGGCAACTTTGCCCAAGCCAACGCTAAGTGAGAAACGATCTCCTTGGCCACCCAAAACACTTTCGTGGTGATAAAATTTTGGATGATGCGTCTACGATGCAAGGATAAGACCTATAGATACCATCTGATGGCCTGGTAACGCACCTGACTGCGCTCTGCTAGTAAAAAACCGTGTCAACAGGCATGATGGAAATCCTGACGGACGCGTTGGGTACATCACTTGAAAGATCCACTGGGATTCGATTCCTATAAGACCTCAATGGCTTGAGTCAAATTACACCAGCATTCGTTCTAGATTCGAGTCTAGGGACTCGAGTCTCAAGAAGATCGTGTTGTTTTGTCCGATGATAGTTAACTGGCCCTGATCCATTAGGAGAGTCAGGCACACGCATAAAAAAATCCCTATGAACTGAATTATTTTCTCTTACAAGCAGGTCCAGCCGCACCCGAAAGAATGAAAGAGTCCTCAGCCAAATCTACGATTCGACTGAACACTCGGGGGCTACTGACATGGTTATACCCCACAGGTACACAACGTTAGCATACCTGGTCCATCCCAAGGGAAGGCCCACAACAGGATACACGGCCTGTGGAGGTTTCGGATGGCTAAGCCCATGACGCCTTCGGATCCTTGGAGAACAAGACTAGAGTAGATAGAATTTCAAAGGGGCAAACCCTAATCTATAACCGACTCGACCTATGCCCGGGACCTTCCTATCTATATAAAGGCTAGGAGGGCACGTCGAGGAGGGCCTCAACTCACCTCATACACACCTCACGCCAGATTGCATCTGCGCACCCCTGTAACCTTCGGTTCCACCGTAATCAAGAGCAGACAAGCAGGAGTAGGGTTTTCCCTCCGGGGGCCTGAACCTGGGTAAACCCCGTGTCCCCGTGTTGCTTGTTTGCTAACCGTTCCGCGATCTCCAACATCCCCGTCTTCTCCAAAATCCAAGTCCATAACAATGGGCATTGACGAGTCAAAACCTCGTCAACATCGCACTCATCTATAGATCATGTTTCGTCGATTCTTTGTATATCCATGCTTCGCTTTATTTTTGGTTTTTGTTTCTTCTTTCCCAAAACACAAAATACCAAAAATATTTTCGTTGTTTCTCTTGGTTTGTTTCTTTGCTTTTAGCTTTGGTTTGCCTTAAGAAAAATCCAAAAATATTTTTGCTTTGTTTGTTTTTACGTTGTGTACTTGCTTTAAAAAAAATCAAAAACACCAAAAATATTTGTTATTCTTTTTTGGTTTTGTGAAGTTATTTGTAGGGTTCAGCAGTCCTCAGTGAAGTTTGGTTTCATGTTATTATTCATGCCACACAAGTGAAGGGCAATAATGAAGGTTAATGACAGCTTGAGGTGTGGTAAGAGGCTGGTAATGAACTCTATTTGTTTTCGTTTTTGTACATATACTCATCATTGTGGGCATGCTTAGTCTATTCATGTAAGGTGTATGTTATTTATGGATGCTTAGTAGTTCTTGCTCTCTTATGATTACTCCAACTTGATAATAGTTTGTAGCATGTCATATGAATGTTTGCTTGCTTTGTTCTATTCATAATTTGGTATGACATTATGGTATCCTCCTCTAAATGTTTCATTTGAATCGACTTGGCACATCCTCACGCATGCATATGACTGAATAGTAGTCACTAAGCCTCGACGATTTATTTTTCCTGAGAGTTCTTGTATCACTTTCATGCCATAATTAGCCATGTTTTGTTGCAAGCATGATTATGACAGTTATTGCTCTCTCATTTATCACTCCCTCTCTATTGCTAGCCTTCACTTGCACTGAGCGTGTGCTCTACTCGTGCTTCCAACTCCCCAAAACCAATATTGCCAAAGTGTCCACCATATCTACCTATTAGCATCATTTGCTATTCTGTGCATATTCATTATGACTTGTTTACTTTCAAATAAAATGTTTGCTTGTTATGAGAAAGTTAGTTAGTAAAGCTCTCACGAACTTGATGGCACACTTTATTTCTTGCAATTAATAAACCTGAACCATTGTGACTGTCCATGAAAGTTATATGCTTGCAAATTATAGGCTGAGAGTTAGCAGAACCCTGCTGTCATGAGAAACGCTTTCAACATTGCACTTGTACATTGTACCTAGTTGATATCATGCTCTTTTGTTTACGGATGTCGTCGGTGTGAAATAAAGGGGATCTTGTAAGTTAATGGAGTTATATATATGTGTTAGATAAACGCCTGAGCCGCTAGCCTAAGCCATACCTAATCATGGTGGAAACTTGCAGCATAACCATAATGAGCAATCTGTAAAGCATCCTCAATAAAAACCTATGCAAATAGCAAATAAAAAGATCGCTGAGATGCTCATTGTCTTCTTGCCTTGTCATTTTGATATGGGATAGCTCCTATATCATGTGCAAGGGGTACCCCGTTGGCGGTTCTCTATGATACACATGTTTTTACTATGACAAGAACTTGCCGGTAACTAAATTTCAGTAGCATGAGGAGCGGCCCTCGTATTCAAGGGACATGAGATTTTCAGTTTATGGTCTGTCAAGCATATAACTCATATTGGACCTCACTTTCACCTTAACCATCTAAAGATGCCTATGATAGGGGCAATGCGAGCTCAAAGCTAATGAGTACCATACTTTCATCATTTGGAAGCCTTTCAAACTTTTCAAAACATTTTCACTTCCTTGTTGAGTCACCACTTATTCTATGAGCACCTTCTTGAGAGCATAGTTGTCATTCTTAGTGTAATGTGGTTGTCTCAAAACTTGGTTAATTATGTCATGACTTTGATGCTTGTATCTCTGATATCTTTACTTCTAGTCTTCACTTGAACTTCAGAGGTGCCTTGGCATTTATGTTGTGCACTACAAACAAAGGCAAGCGAGATACCAATCTATCATACCATCTTATGAGCATTGCAATCTTGCTTATGTTTATGTTTCATGCTACTTATAATAATTGAGTTGGAATCTCTTCATAGATTGCAAGGACTATTACGTAGACTTAGTTGCATACTCGTTACTATGAATTGTCTAAGTATCTACTCATGTGCTGAGAATATTTACATCATATGAAGCAAATGTGTTCGTGAAAGTTCTTTTATCGCACTCAGTTTTCAACTGAATTACTTCAGGACAAGCAATACGCTAAGCTTGGGGAGTTGATACGTCCAAAACGTATCTACTTTTCCAAACACTTTTGCTATTGTTTCTCCTCTAAACTTGTGTGATTTTGATACAACTGATACGTCCAAAACGTATCTACTTTCCCGAACACTTTTGCTATTGTTTCTCCTCTAAACTTGTGTGATTTGGATACAACTAACATGAACTGACGCTGTTTTCAGCAGAATTACCTTGGTGTCTAGTTTTTGTGCAGAAAATCAACTATCGGAAAATCCCGGAAAATATGCCAAAAATCCTATTTCACCAGAAGACTCACGGAGCCAGAGTATGAGACGGAGGGGAGCCCTGGGCGGCCCACACCCCCTACCATGCGAGTGGGCCTAGCCCGTGCCTGGAGGGGGTGTGGACAGCCCATGCACCCCCTCGGCCTCCCTCTTCGCCTATAAGATGCCTCTTGACCTAAAAATCGAGGGGGGTTTGACGTTTTTTCCAGAAAGAGTTCCGCTGCGCCGCCACCACCAGAAACTGTGATTCTGAACCAGAAACTCCATTCTGGCACCCTGTCGGGACGGGGAATTTGGAGAGGATCATCCCCATTGTTATCAACAATGCCTCTCCATCAACCATCCATGTTTCCCTCTTCCATGAGTGAGTAATCCCCTGCTGTAGGCTATGGGGATGGTAAGGATTGGATGAGTTCTATCATGTAATCGAATAAGATTGTTAGGGCATGGTGCCTAGTATCTCTATTAGTTCTATTTGACTTTGTTGCAACTTGTTGTGCTTAATGCTTGTCACTAGGGCCCAAGTGTCATGATCTCAGATCTGAATTTATTATTGAATCATTATGAAACTATTGTTTGTGATCTTATCTACAAGTTCTGTACACATATCATTGTCCGGATCCAAAGGCCCCGAAGTGACATAAATTGGGATAACCTGAGGAGATGGCTCTGATGTGAGGATCACATGTGTTCACGGAGTGTTAATGCTTTGGTCCGGTGCTCTATTAAAAGGAGCACCTTAATTGCCAGTAGTTCCCTTGAGGCCCTGCTGCAACGGGCTGGCAGGACAAAAGATGTTATGCAAGTTCTCATTGCGAGCATGCATGACTATATATGGAGCACATGCCTATGATTGTTTGGTACTTGGATGCTTTATATTATTTATTTGCAGTTGCGCTACATCTCGAAGTACATGTTTAGACTCGTCCATGCAACGCCTGTCCATCCATCCCTATGCCTACCGCGCTCATATCCTACTATTTTCTACTACTGTTACTATTGCTCTTGTTTTACTGCTGTTGTTACTTTGATGTTGCTACTACAAACTGTTTCTACTGATAAACTTCTGTGAGCAAGAACTATTTCCAGGTGCAGCTAAATTGACAACTCAGTTGTTAAGGATTGCAAGTATTCTTTGGCTCCCCTTGTTTCGAATCAATAAATTGGATAATACCTCCCTCAAACACTGTTGCGATCCCCTATACTTGTGGGTCATCAAGACTATTTTCTGGCGCTGTTGCCAGGGAGCACAACTTTATTTGTAAGTTCACTTGGATCTATTATTGTTCACTGTTACTCCTTTCATTATGGGGAAGTCTCGTGATGGAAAGTTCCCTATTTTACCATCCACTACAAGAAGAGGTACAATCCTAAACACCTCTGCTGCTCTTGATTCACCGCCTGTTATAAGTAAGCTTGTTACACCACCACCACATACTCATACTACACACACTGCTACTACTACTACTAAATCTGAAATTGCTTCTGATACTCATGATGTTACTTCTACTGTGCTTGATGCGAGTGGTTCATTAGGTCCTTTCCTAGATGCTACTATGGATAGTCGAGGAAATGCTGAAACTCCTAGTACGACACTGTTACTCCTGTTAGCTCACCTGAGTCTAGAGAGAGATATGATATTAATGATGGTTACATTGAGTTTACTAAAGAATTTATTAAGGAGTACCGAAACACGCATGGTGCTAGTGCTATTAAGAGTATCCTTGAGAGACGTACCATTATTCCTAAACTGTCCTCTAATCCTAAGTTTTCCACCTATCCCATAGACATTAAATATAAAAGATTATGATTTCTCTCTTGATTTATCTAATTTAGACATTGTTGAGAAAGAACCTTTTTGTGGGACTGAGAGTGAGAGTGTTGTGGCACATATGAATGAGCTTTCCACTATGAGTGCTTTATTCTCTGATGATTTTAACATGCGCAAGTACTTTGTTACAAAGATTTTTCCTTTTTCACTAAAAGGAGAAGCTAAGGCTTGGTTTAATAGATTACATCCTGGTTCCATTGATAGTCCTGATTGCTTGATTGCTTCTTTCTTCCAGAAATATTTTCCTCCTAGTGCTAGACATGATGCTTTGTAGAGACTTTTTTATTTTAAACAGGGAGAAGAAAAGAAATTGCCTGAGTCATGGACAAGGTTCTATGCCTTGATTCATGCACATCCTGGATGTCCATTACCTAAAAATGAGCTTCTTGATATTTATTATAATGGACTAACTGATGATTCTAGGACATAACTAGATAGTTTTGCTGATTGTGTTTTCACGAAAAGAACTCCTACAGATGCTGAAGAATTAATGGCTAAAATAAGCAAGAATTATGATGATTGGACTTCAACTGAGCTAAGTACACCTGAGCCTATTACTCCTGAACCAGTTGTGCCTAAAGCAGTTCCAACACCAACACCAAAGAAGATAGGAGTAATTGCATTAAATGATGGAGTGATGAAGGAAGCTAAGAAATGTCTAAAGGAGAAATGTATTAGAGCTGAAGAATGAAGAATCTAGCTCCAATAGAAGAATTATGTAAGCCATTTCCCCACTCATCCACTATTGCGGTACACTCTCTCCACTTTGATGAAGGTGATATTCCCTATGGTAAGCCTCCTGATCAATGCTTAGAGGAACTTGACACATTTATTGTTAAACAAGGTAATTTTAATAAACAAGTTCAGAATCATTTATTGGAAAACTCTAGAGCTATTAATGAGTTGAACAATATTGTGGAAAGAACTGCTAATGATATTAAAATTCTTTGTAAACACTTTCAAATGGTTCAAACTCAAATTGATCAACTTGCTAAGGTACAAAAAGATATGCTAGTTAATTACTTAGGAGATAAACATGCTTATGGAATTAGAACTAGGAGTGGTATAGCTACTCAAGATCCTTTATATCCTAAAGGACACCCTAAAATAATTGAGAAGGATTCTCAACAAGGTGAAAGTAGTGGTAGTCCTCGTAAGATAAAGAAAAAGAAACATAAAATAGTTGAGGAACCACTTGAACCTACTGTAGATCCTAATAGTATATATGTCTCTGATGCTAAAACTGAGAGTGGTAGTGATAAAAATGATGCTCCTGATAAGGAGGAAGTTGAGGAAGAACCTGAGAACCACAATAATAACACTAGGTACACTAAGGAAGATTTTATTGCTAAAAACATGGTAGTGAGAGAGAACCTTGGGTGCAGAAACCCATGCCTTTTCCAAATAAGAAACACAAGTCAAACGAGGATGTCACATCCCAAGATTTTCCAAATCTTGTTATGTGAAAATAAATGAATAAAATAAAACTTTGTTTGATTTTTAGAGCCAGAAGAAAATTTTTGAATTCAAATGGAAACTTCAGACCCATTTGAATTAAAATAAACCTAAAGGGATTTAAAAAGATAAACTTTTCATAAAAGGAAAATAAAAACATTTGGAAATATTATTTTGGAAACAGTTAAATGAAAAGATTTGTTTTCAAAGGAAATAGAAGTTTTATAAATAAAGACTATTTTATAAAGCCAATTAAACCTTGGCCAAACTTTGGGAATTAAAACATTTTATGTTTAGCAAATATTTATTTATAATAAAGGATTGCTTAAATAAAATAATAAGTAATTAATATCCAAACTTTATTTAAATAAAAGGTTTCTTTAAATAAATTAATAAGGATTTAATATCCAAACTATTTTAAAATAAAAGGTTTTACCAATTTAATTGAAACATCAAAACTTATTAAATTATTTTAAATAAGTTTCTAAGTATTTTATATTCACAAATAAAACCTATAAAAGTGTTTTGACTTTATTTTAGGTTTCAAAATAAATATCTAAATAAAACAATTCTATTTGTTTTAATAATGAAGGTCTATTATATTTAATTAATAATGGACTCTAAAATAAAATGTTATTTTGTTTTAAAACTAATTACCAAATATTATGTACTTCTCAAATTAAACCTTCTAATTTGATTTTGAAAATATTTAAGTTTCAAATGAAGATTTTATTAATAAAATCAAACCTTATTTGATTAATAAACCTTGGCCCATTTTATTTAACTAATATTGGACTCTTTAGAAAAAATGTTATTTTGTTTTAAACAATCTCCAAGTATTCTTTATTTACAAATGATACCTACTGGTTTGGTTTGGGAGAATATTTTGGAAATTTAAATGGAGATTTATTAATAAATCATATCATATTTGATTAAATAACTATGATCTATTTTATATTAAATAGATCCTAAAAGGAATGAAAATATTATTTTATTTTGGAGTATTGGATTATGTTGTTGAACAGAACCAAAAACCCAATGCAAAGTTTAATGATTGTTTGAATTGTTTGAAATATTTGAATGCTTGAATAATTGTTTGAAATAACAAAACAGGAAATAGAAATAGAAAAAGAAAAAGAATTAGACAGAAAAAAAAATAGAACAGCCCAACAATCTGGCCCAACTAACCCAGCAGCAGCCCACCTAGCCCACCTGTTCCTTCCCCGAACCGTTTTCCTCACACTCAGGAAATTACCCGCAAGGAGACTGACAAGTGGACCTCTTCCTCGTCTAATTCCCACTGACTGACCGGCCCCACTCCACTGTTCTTCCTCTCCACCCCGCACGACCTCTTCTTCCTCCTCTTCTCGCCGTTGCAGACATAAATTCTCGGCTTGATTACGCCTTAACGCGACAATCTTTACTCGCAGTGATTGCACACCTTAAAGCGCCAGCCTCCCCTCTTCCGTTTTCCCCAGACGCCCCTCCTCGACACGCCCCCAGGCCGGAGAATTTTGCCCAGCACTTCCTCTGTCTCCGACGACCATTCTCACCGATTCCGGCCAACACACTCCACCTCCTGCCTTCCTATGCAACCTAGCAGCCTCCCCATTCTCTGGAGCATCTCCTAGTACACTTCGTTCAACCGCGGGCGCCCCAGGAAACCGTCTTCGACAAAAGCTCTGAGCGCCGCCGTCTGTCTCGCCTCCGACGAGCTCCTCCGATAATTCTAGACCACCCCGACCCCTCTCGTTCATGCACACGTCATCTCCGTGGCCCCCTGCATCTGATCACGACCTTTTCTTGCCTCCTGGTGAACCACAGAGCCGTCTTCGACCTCGGCCGAGCGCGTCCGTCGCCAGAACCAACTCCGGCGAGGAATTCTGCCCGTCCCCGTGCGCCCCTCGACGGACTAGTCCCACGTTGAGCATCAGCGTCGCTCCACTAACCCGGTGAGCACACTCCCCCTCTGCTTCGCTTCCTGTATCGCCGGCGCCGCCGTGAAACAGAGTCGCCGCCGTTAGCAGCCGTCGCAGCGCCGCCCGACTATGGTCGAGCACGCTAGCACCGTCCGATCTAAATCGCAGCGTCACGATAGATTCACTTAACCGAAGGGGTATCGAGCAATCTGTGCCGCACGACCCAACTTAAATCCAACGGTTCGCAACGTGATCCTCACTGAACCGGTACCAGCCAGTGAGATAGCGACGCGTGGCAGGATCTGTTTTAAAACAGGATTTGAAAAACAGATTTAAGTAGCAATTTGAAAACCCTATAACTTTCAAACCACACGTCCAAATTTGGCAAATTTTATATCAATGGATTCAGGAGAACAAACCCTAGCCAACCATGGCCTTTGTTTAGAAAATAGTACCTGTTAACTTGTTTGAATTTGCAGAAACATTTATGTACTTGTTTAGAAGAGAATTTTTTTTAAAAATTGATTTTAAGATTAAAACCTTTGCTAATTGGATTGTTGTGACCTTACTGACCCTAGGAACCAACCCTTGGTATTAAAAATGATTTTTGAAAGATTTAGGTTAGATTAATTGACTTAGCCATTTTCTAGCCAAATAAAAAGAATGGTTTTTGTTATAAAAATGTTTAAGAAAAGAAAACTTCAAGGAAATGATTTGGACCAAACCTACTGACCAAAACACCAAGTTTTGCAATAGCAACTCATTTGGTGAACCCTATGGGCTAATGCCTTAGTAAAAATATTTCTACACCACATAAAATAACACTTTGTTTTGAAAATGGTTTTAAAGTGAAACCTTTTGCAAATGACTTGGCCACTTTAGGAAATGACCATTAGATGTACCCAAATGACTATGACCCACTAGGAACCACTCTTTCAAACAAAACAAAGCTTGGCATGCTTGCATGCATTTCTTTGACTTTGTTATTTATGTGTGTTGTTTTGCTTGATTGGTAGATTGAGTTTGTGCCTTGCTTGATTGATTTGTAGTGACTTGAAGAGTGTGATTGTTGCAAAGATCAAGAAGTGAACCTATACTCTACCAAAAAGGCAAGTGATGCTTCATACTTTTTGTCCTATTACTTTTTCTATGCATTAATGATTTTGCTAAGTAAACTTGCATGGATTTTTCTAAGTATAGATCTTGCTATAGGAAAACCTAGTAGATGAATCCTTAGTAGGATTTTCTAAGTTAAGTTTCCTACTACTATCAAGCTTAGCCTAGCTAATAGAAAACATGGGTGGAATATATCTTCACACTATGGAAAAATATTCTAAGTCTAAGGACTTGTGATTTTTATCTAATAAAACAACTAAGTTAATGAATCACCTGGGTGGAATGGAAGGATTGGGATATGTTGAGTGGTTACACAAGGCCATGGACTTGGGTTGTGTATCTCACTTGTGGTATGCCACCCAGGCACAAAGAGATTTGAGATGTCAAATGTTGAGAAGCTTCAAGTGCAACCACTTGGCAATATGGGCTCTGCCATGATCATATAGGTTGCAAGAACTTAGCCATATGGACAGTTGGTGGTAGTGTTTGATAGGTTGGAGCGCGTCCATTTTGGTCTAAGGGAAAGCTTCTGAAAGATCTTGTCTTGGGAAACCAAGTCTTGTGGGGAAAGTGCACCACCTCTGCAGAGTGTAAAACCTAAGTACTTAGCCATGTCCCTGGTAAAGGACAATTTGAGCATCAAGACATGGAAACAATCAAGAATCTCATCATTCCAATTTCTAAATTAAAATATTGTGGTTTGAACAAGGGTTGTTTGAATTCTTCAATCATTGATGGAGAGATGGCTTGGTACAAGGATCTTGAAATCTTTGATTGAGAAAAATGATTTTGTCAAGCAAAAACTTAGTATTTTCAAAATGATAAGAAAAATCTATTTTGAGCAATGCAAGCCTCAACTCCACTTAGCCAAATGCATATAGTTGATAGACTCCACAATACTACCATAGTATCACTTGCCAATACAATTCAAATGTATTGACCCCTTTGTGGCTGTAACTTGTATGTTGCAGGTTTGATTGATTTTAGTGAAGATTGATTGTTTAGGATTACAAAGTCCACAACCAACATCTGCCTGTGGCACTTTGAAGATGAAGGACCCATGACTATATTTATTCCGCTGCAATGAAATGTAATAGCCTAATGAGCTATGTTTGATGTAATAGAATTATGTTATTCCTGGTTATAAAGTTATATTATGACCCTTGTTTCTTGATATTACATCTAAACTGTGGATGCTAGCTATTGATCCAGGGACTAGCATTGTAAACACAGGAGGGATCAATCTTATCTAAGATTGGGACCCCTACAGATGGTATCAGAGCATTGTGTTGCCTGTAGGATTTGTAACCCTAGGATTGGACAAAAACCCTTAGAAATATAGGAGTTATGTTTTAATCCAAAAAATTATTTACAAAAAACACTTGTAAACTCTTTCCTCAACCATTTTGGTTTCAACTCTACTTCTCTTCTACTTCAACTTGATGGAAAACCTACCCCAAGACCAAAGACTTCACCATATGCAAAGGACTTCTTCAACTTCTTCAACTCTAATGACTTCAACATCTTCAACTCTAATGACTTCAACATCTTCAGCATGTTCTCCAAAGACTTCCAACTTGGAAACTACTAAGGACCACAAGTGAGACAAGGAAGTCTTACTTAAGATTTAGAGACCGAGGGAATGCAAAAGTTAGAAGGAGCCTACATCACTTGAAGTATTGTGACCAAAAGTTTTTCCAAGGAAACCAAGATCTCATGCAAGAAGAATCAACCAAGAAGGAAGGAAAGATCACAAGTGAACCATGTAGATGGACCACCATATTTTAGCTAAGACAAAACCACCAACTTATGTGGTGTAACAAAAATATTTTGTTGCCTAAGTATGTGCTTGAACCTTGTTTGAGTGAAATGTTTGTTTGTGATTGCTTGAACATTGCTTGTGTGAATTGTGATGTGTGTGATTAGAAATATTTCCTTAGAAATATTTTGCCTATTCTAATCCCAATCCAACCCAAACAGATGACTACTCCAAGAGACACCAACACCAACCAAGAAGACAACATGAGAGAACTTATAGCAACCCAAAACCAGTTGAGCCAAGAGACAACTCAGCTTTTAGCCAACAACAATGGACTAGACCCAGCCATAAAAAGGATTTTGAGACTTCAATCCCAATTGTTGCAAGGATTAGTTACTCAAATGATCAACATGAGGGAAAACTTTTCTCAAAGAGCTAATGACAACAAGGATGACAAAGATGCTATTCTAGAAGGAATCCAAGCTAGCAATATTTGTGGAGACAAGGATCATGCATCCAAGGAACATGAAGATCAATGTCCCAAGAAGAGAGAAAGATCTCCCACCTATGAAGAACATGAACTAGAAGAACTCCTAGCTTTGGAGAGACCTAAGAAGAAGAAGAAGGACATAAGCCAGTTTCAATGTTACAATTGCAAAGAGATGGGACACTATGCCAGTGAATGCCCAGAAAAGAAGAAGAGACAAGAAGACAAACAAAAGCTAGTGAAACCCAAGGAAAAGAAAGATATCAGCCAAGTGATGTGCAAACACTGCAAAGAGTTAGGACATTATGCAAACTACTGTCCAGGAAAGATGAAGCATAAGATAAACCAGCCTATGAGAGATCTCAGCCTTGTCACATGTTTCAAATGTAAGGAACTAGGCCACTATGCAAACAATTGTCCAGAAAGGATGGAGAACAAGTTAAACAAGTCTATGAAAGATCTCAACCTTGGACCATGAGTCAAGTATGGAAACCAAGGACACCATGCAAATGTTTGCTTAGAGAGATTTTTCCCAGGATCCCAAGAAGGACAACGTGTAATTTTTGTTTGAAATTTTTTAAGGGTGGTAGTACCCTAGTTGTTTTGAGCTTGCTTGTAACCCTAGCCTCCCCAAATCTCGGGACGAGATTTATTTTAAGGGTGGTAGCCTGTCACATCCCAAGATTTTCCAAATCTTGTTATGTGAAAATAAATGAATAAAATAAAACTTTGTTTGATTTTTAGAGCCAGAAGAAACTTTTTGAATTCAAATGGAAACTTCAGACCCATTTGAATTAAAATAAACCTAAAGGGATTTAAAAAGATAAAATTTTCATAAAAGGAAAATAAAAACATTTGGAAATATTATTTTGGAAACAGTTAAATGAAAAGATTTGTTTTCAAAGGAAATAGAAGTTTTATAAATAAAGACTATTTTATAAAGCCAATTAAACCTTGGCCAAACTTTGGGAATTAAAACATTTTATGTTTAGCAAAGATTTATTTATAATAAAGGATTGCTTAAATAAAATAATAAGTAATTAATATCCAAACTTTATTTAAATAAAAGGTTTCTTTAAATAAATTAATAAGGTATCCAAACTATTTTAAAATAAAAGGTTTTACCAATTTAATTGAAACATCAAAACTTATTAAATTATTTTAAATAAGTTTCTAAGTATTTTATATTCACAAATAAAACCTATAAAAGTGTTTTGACTTTATTTTAGGTTTCAAAATAAATATCTAAATAAAACAATTCTATTTGTTTTAATAATGAAGGTCTATTATATTTAATTAATAATGGACTCTAAAATAAAATGTTATTTTGTTTTAAAACAAATTCCCAAATATTATGTACTTCTCAAATTAAACCTTCTAATTTGATTTTGAAAATATTTAAGTTTCAAATGAAGATTTTATTAATAAAATCAAACCTTATTTGATTAATAAACCTTGGCCCATTTTATTTAACTAATATTGGACTCTTTAGAAAAAATGTTATTTTGTTTTAAACAATCTCCAAGTATTCTTTATTTACAAATGATACCTACTGGTTTGGTTTGGGAGAATATTTTGGAAATTTAAATGGAGATTTATTAATAAATCATATCATATTTGATTAAATAACTATGATCTATTTTATATTAAATAGATCCTAAAAGGAATGAAAATATTATTTTATTTTGGAGTATTGGATTATGTTGTTGAACAGAACCAAAAACCCAATGCAAAGTTTAATGATTGTTTGAATTGTTTGAAATATTTGAATGCTTGAATAATTGTTTGAAATAACGAAACAGGAAATAGAAATAAAAAAAGAAAAAGAATTAGACAGAAAAAAAAATAGAACAGCCCAACAATCTGGCCCAACTAACCCAGCAGCAGCCCACCTAGCCCACCTGTTCCTTCCCCGAACCGTTTTCCTCACACTCAGGAAATTACCCGCAAGGAGACTGACAAGTGGACCTCTTCCTCGTCTAATTCCCACTGACTGACCGGCCCCACTCCACTGTTCTTCCTCTCCACCCCGCACGACCTCTTCTTCCTCCTCTTCTCGCCGTTGCAGACATAAATTCTCGGCTTGATTACGCCTTAACGCGACAATCTTTACTCGCAGTGATCGCACACCTTAAAGCGCCAGCCTCCCCTCTTCCGTTTTCCCCAGACGCCCCTCCTCGACACGCCCCCAGGCCGGAGAATTTTGCCCAGCACTTCCTCTGTCTCCGACGACCATTCTCACCGATTCCGGCCAACACACTCCACCTCCTGCCTTCCTATGCAACCTAGCAGCCTCCCCATTCTCTGGAGCATCTCCTAGTACACTTAGTTCAACCGCGGGCGCCCCAGGAAACCGTCTTCGACAAAAGCTCTGAGCGCCGCCGTCTGTCTCGCCTCCGACGAGCTCCTCCGATAATTCTAGACCACCCCGACCCCTCTCGTTCATGCACACGTCATCTCCGTGGCCCCCTGCATCTGATCACGACCTTTTCTTGCCTCCTGGTGAACCACAGAGCCGTCTTCGACCTCGGCCGAGCGCGTCCGTCGCCAGAACCAACTCCGGCGAGGAATTCTGCCCGTCCCCGAGCGCCCCTCGACGGACTAGTCCCACGTTGAGCATCAGCGTCGCTCCACTAACCCGGTGAGCACACTCCCCCTCTGCTTCGCTTCCTGTATCGCCGGCGCCGCCGTGAAACAGAGTCTCCGCCGTCAGCAGCCGTCGCAGCGCCGCCCGACTATGGTCGAGCACGCTAGCACCGTCCGATCTAAATCGCAGCGTCACGATAGATTCACTTAACCGAAGGGGTATCGAGCAATCTGTGCCGCACGACCCAACTTAAATCCAACGGTTCGCACGTGATCCTCACTGAACCGGTATCAGCCAGTGAGATAGCGACGCGTGGCAGGATCTGTTTTAAAACAGGATTTGAAAAACAGATTTAAGTAGCAATTTGAAAACCCTATAACTTTCAAACCACACGTCCAAATTTGGCAAATTTTATATCAATGGATTCAGGAGAACAAACCCTAGCCAACCATGGCCTTAGTTTAGAAAATAGTACCTGTTAACTTGTTTGAATTTGCAGAAACATTTATGTACTTGTTTAGAAGAGAAAAATTGTTTAAAATTGATTTTAAGATTAAAACCTTTGCTAATTGGATTTTTGTGACCTTACTGACCCTAGGAACCAACCCTTGGTATTAAAAATGATTTTTGAAAGATTTAGGTTAGATTAATTGACTTAGCCATTTTCTAGCCAAATAAAAAGAATGGTTTTTGTTATAAAAATGTTTAAGAAAAGAAAACTTCAAGGAAATGATTTGGACCAAACCTACTGACCAAAACACCAAGTTTTGCAATAGCAACTCATTTGGTGAACCCTATGGGCTAATGCCTTAGTAAAAATATTTCTACACCACATAAAATAACACTTTGTTTTGAAAATGGTTTTAAAGTGAAACCTTTTGCAAATGACTTGGCCACTTTAGGAAATGACCATTAGATGTACCCAAATGACTATGACCCACTAGGAACCACTCTTTCAAACAAAACAAAGCTTGGCATGCTTGCATGCATTTCTTTGACTTTGTTATTTATGTGTGTTGTTTTGCTTGATTGGTAGATTGAGTTTGTGCCTTGCTTGATTGATTTGTAGTGACTTGAAGAGTGTGATTGTTGCAAAGATCAAGAAGTGAACCTATACTCTACCAAAAAGGCAAGTGATGCTTCATACTTTTTGTCCTATTACTTTTTCTATGCATTAGTGATTTTGCTAAGTAAACTTGCATGGATTTTGCTAAGTATAGATCTTGCTATAGGAAAACCTAGTAGATGAATCCTTAGTAGGATTTTCTAAGTTAAGTTTCCTACTACTATCAAGCTTAGCCTAGCTAATAGAAAACATGGGTGGAATATATCTTCACACTATGGAAAAATATTCTAAGTCTAAGGACTTGTGATTTTTATATAATAAAACAACTAAGTTAATGAATCACCTGGGTGGAATGGAAGGATTGGGATATGTTGAGTGGTTACACAAGGCCATGGACTTGGGTTGTGTATCTCACTTGTGGTATGCCACCCAGGCACAAAGAGATTTGAGATGTCAAATGTTGAGAAGCTTCAAGTGCAACCACTTGGCAATATGGGCTCTGCCATGATCATATAGGTTGCAAGAACTTAGCCATATGGACAGTTGGTGGTAGTGTTTGATAGGTTGGAGCGCGTCCATTTTGGTCTAAGGGAAAGCTTCTGAAAGATCTTGTCTTGGGAAACCAAGTCTTGTGGGGAAAGTGCACCACCTCTGCAGAGTGTAAAACCTAAGTACTTAGCCATGTCCCTGGTAAAGGACAATTTGAGCATCAAGACATGGAAACAATCAAGAATATCATCATTCCAATTTCTAAATTAAAATATTGTGGTTTGAACAAGGGTTGTTTGAATTCTTCAATCATTGATGGAGAGATAGCTTGGTACAAGGATCTTGAAATCTTTGATTGAGAAAAATGATTTTGTCAAGCAAAAACTTAGTATTTTCAAAATGATAAGAAAAATCTATTTTGAGCAATGCAAGCCTCAACTCCACTTAGCCAAATGCATATAGTTGATAGACTCCACAATACTACCATAGTATCACTTGCCAATACAATTCAAATGTATTGACCCCTTTGTGGCTGTAACTTGTATGTTGCAGGTTTGATTGATTTTAGTGAAGATTGATTGTTTAGGATTACAAAGTCTACAACCAACATCTGCCTGTGGCACTTTGAAGATGAAGGACCCATGACTATATTTATTCCGCTGCAATGAAATGTAATAGCCTAATGAGCTATGTTTGATGTAATAAAATTATGTTATTCCTGGTTATAAAGTTATATTATGACCCTTGTTTCTTGATATTACATCTAAACTGTGGATGCTAGCTATTGATCCAGGGACTAGCATTGTAAACACAGGAGGGATCAATCTTATCTAAGATTGGGACCCCTACAGAGGAAGACCACTACAACAAGTTTTGTGAGTGGATGAAACCTTTATTTTTGCAAATTCCTTTGACTGATGCTATTAAGTTGCCTCCTTATTCAAAGTATATGAAGGATATTGTCTCTAATAAAAGGAAGATTCCTAATGAGGAAATTTCTACTTTGCTTGCTAATTATTCCTTCAATGGTAAGGTTCCAAAAAAACTTGGTGATCCAGGTATACCAACTATTCCTTGCTCTATGAAGAACAATTATGTTACAGCTGCTTTATGTGATTTGGGAGCTGGAGTTAGTGTTATGCTTTTCTCTCTCTACAAGAGACTCCAGCTAGAAAAGTTGATACCAACTGATATATCTTTGAAAATGGCTGATAAGTCAACAAATATTCATGTTGGTATATGTGAGGATGTTCCTATTCAGGTGGCTCATAATTGCTTGGTTTTAACTGATTTTGTTGTGCTTGAAAGTACTGAATATGATAATATGTCTATTATTCCTGGGAGACCTTTTATTAATACTGCAGGTGCTGTCATCAATTGTAATCAAGGAAAGGTAACATTTAATATTAATGACAAAGAGCATAATGTCTATTTCCCCAAGAAGGTTGATAAGAGCTATTGCCTGGATACCATTGAAAATATTGAGAGCATGAAGGTTGGAGAAATATATTGTCCCATTCCACAAGAAAGTTTTGAAACTATTATGATTGGGACCATTGCTATCAAGTTTGAGGTAACATAATCACTTTGTGGAATGCAAAGTTTTGTTTCATATAAGATTGTTCTGGTAATAAGACTTGATCAACCTTGTTAACAAAAGGATTTTAATGAACAAAATAATGTTTTCACTGTGGTTATACTTGCTCACCTTTACTTTTCTCCTTCCCAGTCTTTGCTTTTTCTCTTGCTAGCTTTGGTTTTGCTAGTTGTTTGCTTGTTAGTGTGTCTTAGAACTTCTGTAGTTTTGGGTTCTTGTTTGCTTTTGCTTCTTCTAAAATTTTTTTTGCGAGAAAATCAATTTTCATACCCTAAAAATTGGCCAAAAATAAAGTTTCCCGAAAAATCCGAGAAAATTCATAATATATTTTTCCTCGAAAAAGGGGCACAGGGACACCTGGAGTGGCCCAGGGGAACCCACCAGGCCAGCACACCCCCTGGTGGCGCGGCCAACCCCAAGTGCCACCAAGACTGGGTGTGGCCCACCTGTGGCCCTCCAAGATGCCTCCTCCCAGCCACCTCCTTTTTCTCTCCCGAAAAACACCGGAAAACTTTCTCAAGATCAAGTTCTTGCTATTCTTGCTCCCGATTTTCGATCTCCTTGCTCATCCCATCTTTGCTGCTGATTTTTGGAGGGATTGCTCCTTGGTATGTGCCTCCTCCGCTTGTCCAATTAGATTTGTGATTGGTGGATTGTATCTTGAGTATTTTTCTACTATAGGTGTTAGGTTGTGTGATCTTTCATGCTTGTTCTATGCTTAGATATTTCATTTAGATGCATATGTAGCCCTCTAGCAAGTTCCTATAGTAGTTTCTCATCATTTATCAACTTGGAAATCACTTGGTTTGATTCTTGTCTAACAATTTCAGAAAAAAGGGGTCATGGACAACCACACCTATGGTGAAATATTTGAGAGTGATGCACCTAGAAGGACAAGGAATTCAAGATCATCCTCCCGAGCTAGGCCCTCATATGATGAGGTTCTCATTACACCGCGATTTGGCGACGAGGTAGATGAGGGGGATGCGCACCCTTTTACCTTTCCTTGTCCTACCTTTTTGCGGGCTGCAGGGATTCTCAATGATTTTCTAACCTTGGTTCGGAGGGTTGGACTAACGAGTTATATGCAGGATGAGAGTGTGCAGTATGCTACACTCACTAAAACCTTTGTGGAGAGTTTCTCTTTTTCTAACAACCTGTTCAAACCAGATGTGTCTTTCAAAATCTGTAACATGCCTTACTCCATGACATTGAAGAAATTTTGTGGGATCCTGGGTGTTGGTACAGCTGGAACGGTGAAAAATATTCCATCTCAACCCACTGATTTGTTGGAGCTCTACCGCGGGATAACGAAGAATGATGAACGTAGAGCCCAGCGGGGAAAGATAAGAAATATTCAACTCCCAGCTATCAGGTACTTTGCTTATTATCTTGCCACTACTGTTCTTGGTAGGGAGAACACTAGCAATATTTCCAACTATCATTTGGCCTTCCTAGCTGCTGCACTCAACAATGAAACCAGGTACAATCTTGGTTCTCTCATTGCTTGTCGCTTAGCTGTTAAGGGGCCCATTATGGGGGTATTATTGCTACACGTGTTGTTGCTGCCTTAGACCTTGCTGTTGATCCCAAGATATAGTTTTGTCTCCTCAGAGGCTTGATTTAGCTGCCATGAAAGCGCATCACTTTGTAACTGCTGGATCTGCCCTTGAGAGCCTGTTTTATAGAACGTTGTTTACTGACGGGGAAGTGAGAGAGATACCTCTGCCCCAAACCACTTTGTTCAGTATTTCCCAGGGACCTTTGTCACGCTCCAAGGAGGAGATGGACGAGAAGCTGCGTATTCTTGGCTTCCATGGACACTACCAGGGGGACACGCCCTCATACGACCCCTCTATGCACTACTCATGGGAGTCCTCGAGCTCATACCAAGACAAAGGGGACTCCTTGTCGTACTACGGAGGTGCACCTTCTTGGTCACCATGGAGTTGAGCCCCACTTAGGACAAAAGCCTAAGCTTGGGGGAGGTATAACGACATCAGACTCATCTATATATCATGTTTCGTCGATTCATTGTATATTCATTGTTTTGCTTTCTTTTTGGTTTTTGTTTCTGCTTTCTCAAAACACAAAAATACCAAAAATATTTTTGTTGTTTCTCTTGGTTTGTTTCTTGCCTTTTTAGCTTTGGTTTGCCTTAAAGAAAAAAATCCAAAAAGATTTTTGCTTTGTTTGCCTGTTTAAAAAAATCAAAAACACCAAAAATATTTCTTGTTCTTCTTTGGTTTTGTGAGTTCTTTGCAGGGTTCAGCCATCCCTAGTGGAGTTTGGTTTCATGTTATTATTCAAGCCACACAAGTGAAGGGCAATAATGAAGATTAAGACAACTTGAGTTGTGTAAGAGGCTGGTAACAAACTCTATTTTGTTTTCATTTTTGTACATATACTCATTATTGTGAGCATGCTTAGTCTCTTCATGTAAGGTGTATGTTGTTTATGGATGCTTAGTAGTTCTTGCTTTCTTGTGATTAACTCCAGCTTGCTAATAGTTTGTAGCAAGTCATATGAATGTTTGCTTGCATTGTTTTATTCATAACTTGGTATGAAATTGTGGTATCCTCCTCTGAATGTTTCATGTGAATTGACTTGGCACATGCTCACGCATGCAGATGACACAACAATAGTCAGTAAGCCTCGATGATTTATTTTGCCTCAGAGTTCTTGTATCATTTTCATGCCATAATTAGTCATGTTTTTTTGCAAGCATGATTATGACAGTTATTGCTCTCTCGTTCGTCGCTCCCTCTCTATTGCTAGCATTCACTTGCACTGAGTATGAGCTCTACTTGTGCATCCTGTTGAAGTGTATAAGTGGATTGCACTAGCCCTTTCCATCAGTTCAGACTTTTGGTTGCGTTGGCTAGTGCATGAAGCTTGACATGGTATCAGAGCCTAAGGTCTTGAGTTCGAGTCCTGGCTTTCGCAATTTATCCTAAAATTGTTGTTGACCCCTCTTTGTCCACGTATAGGCCTCTTGAGTCATACGTGAGTTTCGCGCGCCTTCGCTCTCTCCCGGTTGCACGTGCTGACTTCTCCCCGTCACACGTGAGAGGGGGTGTTGAAGTGTATAAGTGGATTGCACTAGCCCTTTCCATCAGTTCGTACTTTTGGTTGCGTTGGTTAGTGCATGAAGCTTGACATGGTATCAGAGCCTAAGGTCTCGAGTTCGAGTCCTGGCTTTCGAAATTTATCCTAAAATTGCTGTTGACCCCTCTATGTCCACGTATAGGCCTGTTGAGTCATACGTGAGTTTCGCGCGCCGTCGCTCTCTTCCGGTTGCATGTGCTGACTTCTCCCCGTCACACGTGAGGGGGGTGTTGAAGTGTATAAGTGGATTGCACTAGCCCTTTCCATCAGTTCGGACTTTTGGTTGCGTTGGCTAGTGCATGAAGCTTGACACATCCAACTCCCCAAAACTATTATTGCCAATAGTGTCCACCATACCTACCTACTAGCATAATTTACTATTCAGTGCATATTCATTATGCCTTGCTTTCTTCCAAATAAAATGTTTGACTATTTTGAGAAAGTTAGTTAGTAAAGCTCTCACAAACTTGATGGCACACTTTATTTATTGCAATTAATAAACCTGAACCATTGTGACTATCCATGAAAGTTATATGCTTGCAAATTATAGGCTGGGAGTTAGCAGAACCGTGCTGTCACGAGGAAGGCTTTCAACACTTATGGATACATATCCAATTGATATCATGCTCTTCTGTTTGCAGATGCCGTTGGTGTGAAATAAAAGGGGAGCTTGTGAGTTCATGGAGTTATATATATTTGTTAAAGAAACGCCTGGGCCGCTAGCCTAAGCCATGCCTAATCATGGTGGAAACTTGCAGCATAACCATAATGATCAATCTGTGAAGCATATTCAATAAAAACCTATGCAAATAGCAAATAAAAAGATCGTTGAGATGCTCATTGTCTGCTTGCCTTGTCATTTTGATTATGGGATAGCTCCTGTATCATGTGCAAGGGGTACCCCGTTGGCGGTTCTCTATGATACGCATGTATTTACGATGACAAGAACTTACAGGTAACTAAAGTTAAATAGCATGAGGAGCGGCCCTCGTACTCAAGGGACATGGGATTTCTAGTTTATGGTCTGTCAAGCATATAACTCATATTGGACCTCACTTTTACCTTAACCATATAAAGATGCCTATGATAGGGGCAATGAGAGCTCAAAGCTAATGAGTACCTTACTTTCAGCATTTGGAAGCCTTTCAAACCTTTCAAAACATTTTCACCTCCTTGTTGAGTCACCACTTATTCTATGAGCACCTTCTTGGGAGCATAGTTGTCATTCTTGTGTTTGTCTCAAAACTTGGTTAATTATGTCATGACTTTGATGCTTGTATCTCTGATATCTTTACTTCTAGTCTTCATGTGAACTTCAGAGGTGCCTTGACATTTATATTGTGCTCTACAAACAAAGGCAAGCGAGATACTACTCTATCATACCTTACTATGAGCATTGCAATGTTGCTTATGTTTATGTTTCATGCTACTTATTATTATTGAGTTGGTTTCCCTTCATAGCTTACATTGACTATTGAGTAGACTTAGTTGCATACTTCTTATTATGAATGGTTTAAGTATATACTCCTGTGTTGAGAATATATACATCATATGAAGCAAATTTGTTCGTGAAAGTTCTTTTATCGCACTCATTTTACATCTGAATTGCTTGAGGACAAGCAAAAGCTAAGCTTCGGGGGAGTTGATACGTCCAAAACGTATCTACTTTCCCGAACAGTTTTGCTATTGTTTCTCCTCTAAACTTGTGTGATTTGGATACAACTAACACGGGCTGACGCTGTTTTCAATAGAATTACCTTGGTGTCTAGTTTTTGTGTAGAAAATCAACTATCAGGAAAAATCCCGGAAAATATGCCAAAAATCCTATTTCACCAGAAGACTCACGGAGCCAGAGTACGAGACAGAGGGGAGCCCTGGGCGGCCCACACCCCCTGTCACACGGGTGGGCCCAGCCCGCGCCCAGAGGGGGTGTGGCCAGCCCAAGCACCCCCTCGGCCTCCCTCTTCGCCTATTAGATGCCTCTTGACCTAAAAACCGAGGAGGGTTCGACGTTTTTACAGAAAGAGTTCCGCTGCGCCGCCACCACCAGAAACCATGATTCGGAACCAGAAACTCTGTTCTGGCACCCTGTCGGGATGGGTAATTTGGAGAGTATCATCTCCATCGTCATCAACAATGCCTCTCCATCAACTATCCATGTTTCCCTCATCCAAGAGTGAGTAATCCCCCGCTGTAGGCTATGGGCATGGTAGGGATTGGATGAGTTCTGTCATGTAATCGAATAAGATTGTTAGGGCATGGTGCCTAGTATCTCAATTAGTGCTATTTGACTTTGTTGCAACTTGTTGTGCTTAATGCTTGTCACTAGGGCCCGAGTGCCATGATCTCAGATCTGAACTTATTATTGGATCATTATGATAGTATTGTTTGTGATCTTATCTGCAAGTTGTGTACACATATCATTGTCTGGATCCAAAGGCCCTGAAGTGACATAAATTGGGACAACCTGAGGAGATGGTTGTGATGTGAGGATCACATGTGTTCACGGAGTGTTAATGCTTTGCTCCGGTGCTCTATTAAAAGGAGCACCTTAATTGCCAGTATTTCCCTTGAGGCCCCACTGCAACGGGCTTGCAGGACAAAAGATGTTGTGCAAGTTCTCATTGCGAGCATGCATGACTATATATGGAGCGCATGCCTATGATTCTTTAGTACTTGGATGCTTTATCTTATTTATCTGCAGTTGCCCTAGATCTTGAAGTTACATGTTTAGACTCGTCCATGGAACGCCCGTCCAGCCATCCTTATGCCTATCGCTCTCATATCCTATTGTTTGCTACTACTGTTACTATTGCTCTTGTTTCACTGCTGCTGTTACTTTGCTGTTGCTACTACAAACTGTTGCTACTGATAAAGTTCTGTGAGCAAGAACTATTTCCAGGTGCAGCTGAATTAACAACTCAGTTGTTAAGGCTTTTAAGTATTCTTTGGCTACCCTTGTGTCGAGTCAATAAATTGGGTAATACTACCCTCGAAGACTGTTGCGATCCCCTATACTTGTGGGTCATCAACAACTAACACGGACTGACGCTGTTTTCAGCAGAATTACCTTGGTGTCTAGTTTTTGTGCAGAAAATCAACTATTAGGAAAAATTCCGGAAAATATGCCCAAAATCCTATTTCACTAGAAGAGTCACGGAGCCAGAAGACGAGACGGAGGTGGGCCACGGGGGGCCCACCCCCTGCCGCGCGGGCCAGAACTGGCCGCGCCTAGGAGGTGTGTGGCCACCTCGGCACCCTGTCGGCCTCCCTCTTCACCTATAAGTTGCCTTCTGACCTTAAAACTTAGGGGGGTTCGACGTTTTTCCAGAAAGAGTTCCGCTACGCCGCCACCACCAGAAACCGCGATTCGGAACCAGAAACTCCGTTTTGGCACCCTGCCGAGACGGGGAATTTGGAGAGGATCATCGCCATCATCATCAACAACGCATCTCCATCAACCATCCATGAGTGAGTAATCCCCCGCTGTAGTCTATGGGGATGGTAGGGATTGGATGAGTTCTATCATGTAATCGAATAAGATTGTTAGGGCATGGTGCCTAATATCTCTATTAGTGCTATTTGACTTTGTTGCAGCTTGTTGTGCTTAATGCTTGTCACTAGGGCCCGAGTGCCATGATCTCAGATATGAACTTATTATTGATTCATGATGATAGTATTGTTTGTGTCTTATCTGCAAGTTGTGTACACATATCATTGTCCGGATCCAAAGGCCCTGAAGTGACAGGAATTGGGACAACCGGAGGGGATGGCTGTGATGTGAGGATCACGTGTGTTCACAGAGTGTTAATGCTTTGCTCCGATGCTCTATTAAAAGGAGTGCCTTAATTTCTAGTATATTCCCTTGAGGCCCCGCTGCAACGGGCTGGCAGGACAAAAGATGTTGTGCAAGTTCTCATTGCGAGCACGCATGACTATATATGGAACACAAGCCTATGATTGTTTAGTACTTGGATGCTTTATCTTATTTATCTGCAATTTCCCTAGATCTTGAAGTTACCTTTTTAGACTTGTCCATGCAACGCCCGTCCATCCATCCCTATGCCTACCACACTCATATCCTACTATTTGCTACTATTGTTACTACTGCCTTTGTTTCACTGCTACTATTATTTTGCTATTGCTACTACAAAACTATTGCCACTAATAAACTAATGTGAGCAAGACTATTTCCAGGTGCAGCTGAATTGACAACTCAGTTGTTAAGGCTTATAAGTATTCTTTGTCTCCCTTTGTGTCGAATAAATAAATTGGGCTATACTACCCTCGAAGACTATTGCGATCCCCTATACTTGTGGGTCATCAGCGTACTCAGCAAGTTCATTAAAAAGGAGTCTTTGATGCACGATGTGGCATCCACAGACCATAGGCCGTAGGCAATGTAGGTTTTTGCAAACATTTCTTCAAATGTTGCTTTTATTCTGAAAAGCTATGTTTGTTAGGCTTCACAGGTTTACCAGAACTTTCATGGAGTTCCTTTCCTGCTGCGTTCATAGCTCCTTCCCGGAACAGCGAGTAACAAGTTAAAGTTCTTACACTCTGCAGAGGTGCGTTACTTTACCCATGAGAGATCTTAGCTTTGTTGCACATCCGAGCGGCAAACCCGTTCATACTTCCTTGGTATGAGGCCTAGACTAAGATCCAAGCCAATCACTGACCTCTCCGCGACCCCGCATGTCTGCACGATCCTTCAGGGCCGGCTCATGATGGTGCTGATTAGCACTTCGTTGGAAACCCCAAGAGCAAGGTGTGAAGAAGCAAGTAGCAAGTCTTCCCTCAGTAGAGACCGAGGTTATCGAACCAAAAGGAGGAAGGAAACATCACACAGGTGTTGCTAGCAACGCAGAGACCTGCACAACAAAAACTCAAGACTTTGCCCCAATGAATCAGTGAGGTTGTCAAGCTCACCGGTTTGTTGTAACAAAGGATTAAACATATGGTGTGGAAGGCAATGGTTTGCAGCAAGTAAACAAGTAACAGTGGAAGATATATCAATGGTAAAGATTGGACTGGGGTCCATAGTTCACTACAGGTGCTCTCCTTGGATAAACAACATGGCATGAAGGGTAAAAAAATTATAGCAGGGCAATTGACAGGAACTGAGAAAGGCATAACAATGAAATTACTAGTCAGAAAGATCCTATGAGATTCGATTGGTCAATACAACAATATACATAGACCGCCATCCAGCTGCATCTATGACTAGAAGTCCACCTTCAGGTTATCATCCGAACCCCCTCCGGTATTAAGTTGCAAGCAACAGACAACTGCTTTAAGAAAAGTGTGTAATGTAAACAGTCCACATGTTCCATGAAAAAGAGACCGTTGTTTTCTCCCTAGTGGCAACAACACAACTACAACCGAAGAGATTTCTGTCACTTCCCTTGGAAACTAGAGGCATGAACCCACTAACGAGCATAAATACCCCCTCTTGGGGTCACTAGCAACTACTTGGCCAAGATAGCTTCTAACAACGGAGAGCATGCAAGATCACAAACAACACAGACATGATAGAATCATAAAGAAAAACCATTAATCAAACCAACATAATAATCTCAATATCCATCGGATCCCCGCAAACACAACATGCATGATTACAAATAGATTAGATCTTGATCATGAACGGAGCTCACAAGATCTATACATGAAAGCACAAAGGAGGAGATACAACCATCTAGCTACTACATGGACCCATAGTCCAAGGTGGAACTACTCACGCATCATACCGGAGAGAAGGCCTCCGGGATGATCTCCCCTCCGGCAGGGTGCCGGGAAGACCTTCAGATCCCCCCGATCTAGGGATGATGGTGGCGGCGGCTACAGACGGTTTTGTGGATATTTGATCGGGTACTCAGGGTTTCTGCATCGGGGGCTTCTTATAGGCGAAGGGGGAGACCGAGCCGGTGGCCAGGGCGCCAAACCCTAGCCAGGCGCGGGGTGGGGCCCACCCGCGCCTGGTGTGGGTCTGGCCCCTCTGGCCGGCCCCTCCGGTTCCCCTCTGGAATTCTTGTTCCCCACGGAGAGTAACTTTGTCGTTTGTCCCGTCCAATTCCGAGAATATTTCTTTACTAACTTTTCTGAAACCAAAAACAACAGAAAATAGGCATCTGGCACTGTTGCAACTTGTTAGTAGGTTAGTACTAGAAAATATGTAAAAAACACCTCAAAGTGTGGACAAGTAAAGCAAAGTAGATACTAAACAAGCATGGAGCATCAAAAATTATAGATACGTTTCCAACGTATCAGCATCCCCAAGGTTAACTCCTACTCGTCCTCGAGTAGGTAAGTGATAAAAGAATACTTTTTTAGGTGACATGCACCCTCACAATAAAGATCCAACCATTTGCAAGCATTAAAAGATGGGATCAAAGAAATCTAAACATGTGCATGAAATATGGAGTTCTAACAATAGGACATAGTAACTATGCATGCAACATGGCAAGCTACAAACAAAGATCAAGAATAATATGCATTGAAAAACGTCTGTTTGTTTCACATGCATAAAACATGGCATAGTGGCAATCAACTTGTACCTCATAGAGTAGCAAATAAATGCATAGGACACCTGCAAAGTTCACAAGGGTGACTAGAAACAAGTAGCACAGGAACAAGTAATATCACAATATGCAACAATCAATAAGGTTTGGAACACTGCACATAGAATGACAACTATGCTCTCTTAATGGTGCCTAAAGGTAGAAGGTGGAGACTCAATAATGGTGGAAGAAAGGCCTTTTTTATAAAGGAAGCAGGGGTTACTAGTTTCAAAAAGAGCTTCCAAAAATTATGGTAGTTGTTAGCTTTCAGCCCTCATTGCCCCTATCATAAGCATCTTGAAGTGGTGAAGGTTAAAGTGGCAAAGCTGGAGTATATGCTTGACGAAGTATAAGTTGGCAATCTCAAGTCCCTTGAATACGAGGGCCAACCTCATGCATACTCAACTTTGGGTCCAGGTAAGTTCTTGTCACTGTAAGTATTTGCATATCATTGAGAACCGCCAACGGGGTACCCCTTGCACATGGTACAGGAGCTTTCCCATAACCAAAATTACAAGGAAAGCAGATAATGAGCAGCTCAGCAATCTTCTTATGTACCATGGGAATATGGTGCTTTTTTCTCTCTTTCCTCTTTTCTCAATGTGTCTCTTTTTTATAAGAAGAATGCTTCATAGATGTAACTATGGTGATGCTGCAAGTTTCCACCATGATTAGGCATGGCTTAGGCTAGCGGCCCAGGCGTTTCTCTAACACAGGATACAAACTCCATGGACTTACAAGTTCCCTCTTTATTTCACACCGGTGACATCCATAGACAAAAGAGCATGATATCAACTGAGTACAACAAGGTACAAGTGCAATGTTGAAAACGTTCCCCGTGACATCACGGTTCTGCTAATTCCAACTTATAAGATCAAGCATATACAACAAAGTTGTCACAGTGGTTCAAGTTTATTAGGGGAAAAGAATAAAGTGTGCCATCAAGTTCGTGAGGGCTTTAATCACTAAGTTTTCACATAATAAAATAGTTTTTAATTGGAAGATAGTTGAAAACAAGAATATACTTGGAATGGTGCAACGCACCATGCATAGGAGTTTATAGTGGACACTTTGGAATAACTTGGTTTCTTGGGAGTTGGAGGCATAAGTAGAACTTACTCATACAAGTGGAGGCTAGCAAAAGACTGGAGCAACCAAATAAGAGAGCAATAATGGCCATAATCAGGCAGTGCAACAAAACATACTAATCAAAGCAAAGAGTGGTACTACAATTCAAGGACTAAATGATCATAGAGGCTAATGGTGACTTGTCATAGTCATAACATGGTGTGAGCATGTTCCAAGTCAACCCAAGCAAAGCATCAAAGGAGAATACCACAATACTATGCTTTTGCATGCTAAAAAACCATAATTTCTTCAAGGCACATGTAACACCCTCAGAATCGACCCTATGCAAGTTTTAGCGAAACCCGCCAAACCCGCATAGAAACGATTCAAAGGTGCCCACCAGGCACTTTCGTGCGGGTGGAAAACGAAGTAATAACATTACACAACAGTCCTCGATGGGACCCACAGAACATATATATATATATATAACAGCGACTCAAAGAGTCAAGAATACAGATATACGGTACAAAGATCCAAATCACCTTGAGAACGATATAGCGTCCAGCTACGGACAAGATGCAAATGGGTCTAAGAGCCCTGAAGAATAACCAATGGCGTCCATAACCCTGCCCAGGCCAAGCCGGAAGGGTAACCCTGCTAACGACGTCGATCTCAAAACCTGCTAAAACAAAAGGGGTGCCGACAAAGGGCAAAGGAAAAAGAGGAGCGTCAGTACTGAGGCCAGTACACGGCGAGACTAGAATTCGGCGGTCCTCGCCTACGTAGGTATGGTGGACTGAAGCGGCAGCGTCAGCATGCACTAAATAACCTATAGAGACTCGATACAACTGGCGGCTATCAGAGAGGGGTAAGAAAGACCTATTCGGAACCAACCTGATACTACCAACAAACAAACCCATCCTGGCGTTTCCCCCTCGAGACCAAACGAGGAAGTCAACCGAGGAACTCACGCAGTTGGCAGTTTTATTTATTCAGTTATCGTTGCAGCAATTACTAGTCAGGTTTAGATAATCGTCCTGATAAAAGAAGCAGTGGGCCCTTTTAGTCAATCATTCCGTTGTAGTTGCAACAATTACTAATCAGATACAGATGGCATGAGATAAACCCAAAACCCAGCAGTTGTTGGTACTTTTATTTAGCCATTCCGTTATAGTTGCAATACTTACTAGTCAGGTACAATTGTCGCAAGCGACAACCAAACAAGCAATTGTGGGCAGTTTTAGTTAGCCATTTCGTTAGGGTGGAGCTGATTACTAGTCATTATAAAGTCAAATTTATAGCACTACTTTAGTTATGCTTGTCTATGATCGAGATACTGTGCTCCAAGTCGTCCATATCCGCGGACACGGCTTTCAGAAAGTTTTAACCCGGCCGGGGTGCACAAATAGCAACACACACTCGATCAACCTCGGAAAAACCAAATCAAAACCCAACGAGGCTTTCACGACAAAGCAATCACAGGATTCAGAAATATTTCAGGGGGCCACCCCATTGAGTAGACCCGCAACGAAGCCAGCTGACTCCGAGACGGACTCAAGGTTTGCGACAATGGCTGTAAACGACTGGGAACCCAAAACTGGGCTTGTCGATACCGCGAAAACATTCCGCTTACCTAAACAGTACAGTGTGCTCCTCGCACAATCGTAAATAAAACAGTAGGATGGCATAAGTACAGGATAGTAAATAAAACCTCAAACTAGTTTGTGGCCCCAAGAAATAAGAATGAATCATGCTCTGGCTCAGGGGGGTCCCATAATCCTCCCGGATGTGGATAGCGCGATAAATCAAGGAACAGGTATCAAGTACTCGGGGTCCTACGGGACACAAGTGGGCGTTCGGAAACCAAATATTATCTATCAACCACCGATGCCTCTGCTTACTTACTTTAATTTTAGTTGTTTAAACAGGAATTAAAGTGAATAATAAATAAAGCCAGGGTCATCTCCAACATCAAACATGCGGCAATACTCCAACAACTGTGGTATATGGCGACACGCAACAGCACTTGAGCAAGCGACTACGACGCGCAAGTCCAACTATCTACGAAACAACAGGTAAATAGGATGTGTCCAAGGCATTATATGGTTGCAAGGGATATCACGGGTACGAAAAACTAGAGCATCGCAACACAGATAGCAACAGATCAACAGGAGGGAATAAATACTATAAAAGTAAGATAGGTAGAAAGGGGGGGATGCTCGCCTGAAAACATTGCCGAAGGTTCATCCGAAGATCGGGAGAAGCTCACATCAACTCAACGGCCTTATCCGCGAAGAACCAAAACACTAGAAGAACACCGGATGCACTATTTAATACAACGGCAGAAGATCGGCATGATGCATGTATGATGTATGGCATGGCAAAGATGCGATGCAATTAGGTCAATATTAAGCGGCACCAGGGGTCCCGACATTATTCAGGTGGTTCAAGTTGTTTAGATACCCCACATTTTAAATGTTGCATTAGCAAGACAAAAGATGGCACCGGTTCGCTACACAAGTTTAAATGAGGCCAATATACGACTGGATTTGCCCGCATATGGGCCCCATATTTAATTATGAGGTGAATCGGCATAAGGCCCCCAAACCACAGACAATATGTATGCAAGATGAATGATTTAATGCAACAAGTTTTTATATTTAGCATTTATAAAGTAGGGGCTCGGGAAAAGGTTCACACATTAGGGTTCGGTGAGCTTGGGTTCCGAGGTTTCGGGGTTCCGGGCTCAGGGTCGGGGTTCGACGGAACGGTCTCGGCGGGAACGTTCTCGGACAACAGAAGTAGATCTTGTCGCATCCGCGGTGGTCGGCCATGTTGTCGGTCTTGTCGTCTCACGCGGAGATCTTGGCGTTACGGGAGGGAGTATTTGGTCTGGCGTCGGGGCATCGAACTCGCCCTGGTTGCTGTCGTTCTTGTCGTCGATGGCGAACTTGAGTGGATCGGGTACCGGGGTACTCGCGTCCGTGAAGTAGATCTTGAGGCGCCCGCTTCACCGGGTCCAGTAGGTGTTCTTGTCTTCCATGTAGATTACCTTCGGGTTCGGGGCTTCGGATCCGCGAAGGGACCTCGACGTTCCGGACTTCGGTGGTCGGTGGAGAACTTGGGTTACCCGTTGGTGCGGTCTCCGAGTGGCACCGATGGTCTTGTGGCTCCGACTTGTTGCAACCATGCGTCTTCCAGGGAACAACTGGACGAGTTTGACAGACGGCGTCTTGCGGTCCTTGGCCCCTTTGCGGACAGGCATGTGTACCCTGCAACAGACGTACAACGGCTTGGCAAACATGCATGGCACGCAGGGGATGGTGACGGCTCTAGGCTCGCGGGGGAACAGGCGAAGTCGGCGACGGCGCAAAGGGCGCGGCCAAGGCCGACCAGGGCCACGCGGGGCGACGGAGGGCGCATCGGCGGTCGTAGCCGGAGGCGGGCGACGGGGCGCAGCCGGCTCGGCTCCAGCGGCCGCGGCGACGGGGCGGGCAGAGGCGGTTGGCGGGGACCGGAGGCGTCGGTGAGGGAGGCCGGAGCTCCGCGGCGCGGCGGGGTCGGCGTGCTGCAGAGGAGAGAGGCAGGCGGGGAGGCGAGCTCGCTGGCGGCGCGAAGCAGGGGCGGCCGCGGCCGACGGGGTCGAGGACGGGCGACCTCGGGGCGGCGGTGCCGGTGGGCGCTGGCGGCGGGGCTCGGGGAGCGACGGGAGGAAGAGGCCGGCGCGGGCGCGGCCGGCGAGGCGCAGGCGGGCGGGGGCCGGAGGGCGGCGGAGCGGCAGAGCGGCGGCGCGGCAGCCGGAGCGGAGGAGGGGAGGGCCAACGGCGGGCGGTGCTGACTGGAACGAGGGGAGGAGGGCGCGGGGCTCGGGGTGCTCGCGGCGGCCGGCGACTTGGGGCCGGAGGAGGGAGAAGGAGGCGAGAGGGTCGGCGGGTGTGGGGACGCCGGCGAGACGGGGATGGTGGCTGCGCGGCGAGGAGACCAGAGGAGAGAGGGGAGAGAGCCGGGGAGAGGGAGGCACGTGAGGGAGGTGGGGAGGAGGCTCGGGCGCGCGGCCGGCTGGGGGAAGGAAGAGGAGGGCGCCGAGGCGAGGGGGGGGAGAAGGGGAGGGGCCGCCGGGGCTGGGAGAGAGAGGGAGGAGGAGAGCGGCGTCGGGAGGGAGAAGGAAGGAGGTGGGCCACGGGGTAGGTGGGGCCCAGGGCGGGTGAGGGAGTGGGGGTCCTGGCTGGGTCGGGTGTGTGAGCTGAGAGAGAGGGGTGGGGCCAGGGTGTCGGTGGAAGGGTGAGAAAGAGGGTTAGGTGGGACTGGGGTGAGAAAAGAGAGAGAGAGGGGATGGGGATTGATGAGGTGGCAGGTGGGTAGGAATAGGGTGAGAGGGTGAGGTGGCGGCCTGCGGTTGGTGGGTAGGATAGATTTGGGTGGGGATAGGATTTAGAGGGGGCTGATTTAAATGTGGGTTTGTTTTGTCTTGTTATTTTAAAACAAAGCCACTTTGCAAACAGTTTTTAGGTAAATAAAATCTCCGATGCGATCGGGGTTTTGTATTTGAAAATAAAGAGGGGTATTTGTACAAAGCAAAACTAGGCTTTTTGACATAGTTCAGACAAACAATGCATGATGATGACGATGCAATGCACAAAAACAACGCGATTTTCTAGTAGTGGTTTTGCGGGATGCCGCAATTCGACACCACTAACAATGGATCTCGCCCTCGAGATCCGCCTCATGGTACCGGAAGGGAGGTCGGTGTACTGCGTCTTCTCGCTTCGTGTAGATCCTCGCGACACCACTAACAAGAGGTCGTTGTCCGTGATCGTCGAGAGAACACTCCGGGAAACAAAAGGTCGAAGTAGAGGTATCCACAAATAAAGCCACCTCTAGCTTCGATGGAAAGAGGGAACCGATGCATTCTCGTCCACTTCAATGTACGCGAGCAAATAGAGTGAGTAGTCGGTATGGGGGCCAATCCATCACGCACCCAAACTATTACCCTGCACAATCAGTAGAAAAGAGTACCACCATTCTCGGAATCAGACTGAAGATCTCGACAAGCGAGGTTCGGAACAACGGAGTGATGCAGACTCTGCATCGGATCTGGCATAGAGGATGTCGTCGCGTCGGAAAACACTGGAAGGCACAAGAAGGAACAAAGAGAAGTCCACCAGACGAAGGATTCCTCGGATAGCATGAAGACCAGATGTAGCAACATCGTTATCAAAGAAGGAAGCGAAACCCTGAAGGTACGACGGAATCCCAACCACGAGAAATCCTGGACTCGAAGAAGAGATAAGAGAGTAGATTCAAAACACGCAGAGGTAAGAGGAGAAATAGCAGAGGGGTGAGGAGTAAAATAGGACCTAACCAGATCTATCCAACCGGTTTTGCAAAATAGTTTTGACACTCTACTTCGGCCGTTAGCTAGGTTATCCTACAGGCTGGACTTGTGGGGTATCACAACTGCTGAGCTCTGATACCACTCTGTAACACCCTCAGAATCGACCCTATGCAAGTTTTAGCGAAACCGGCCAAACCCGCATAGAAACGATTCAAAGGTGCCCACCAGGCACTTTCGTGCGGGTGGAAAACGAAGTAATAATATTACACAATAGTCCTCGATGGGACCCACAGAACAGATATATATATATATAACAGCGACTCAAAGAGTCATGAATACAGATATACGGTACAAAGATCCAAATCACCTTGAGAACGATATAGCGTCCAGCTACGGACAAGATGCAAATGGGGCTAAGAGCCCTGAAGAATAACCAATGGCGTCCATAACCCTGCCCAGGCCAAGCCAGAAGGGTAACCCTGCTAACGACGTCGATCTCAAAACCTGCTAAAACAAAAGGGGTGCCGACAAAGGGCAAAGGAAAAAGAGGAGCGTCAGTACTGAGGCCAGTACACGGCGAGACTAGAATTCGGCGGTCCTCGCCTACGTAGGTATGGTGGACTGAAGCGGCAGCGGCAGCATGCACTAAATAACCTATAGAGACTCGATACAACTGGCGGCTATCAGAGAGGGGTAAGAAAGACCTATTCGGAACCAACCTAATACTACCAACAAACAAACCCATCCTGGCGTTTCCCCCTCGAGACCAAACGAGGAAGTCAACCGAGGAACTCACGCAGTTGGCAGTTTTATTTATTCAGTTATCGTTGCAGTAATTACTAGTCAGGTTTAGATAATCGTCCTGATAAAAGAAGCAGTGGGCCATTTTACTCAATCATTCCGTTGTAGTTGCAACAATTACTAATCAGATACAGATGGCATGAGATAAACCCAAAACCCAGCAGTTGTTGGTACTTTTATTTAGCCATTCCGTTATAGTTGCAATACTTACTAGTCAGGTACAATTGTCGCAAGCGACAACCAAACAAGCAATTGTGGGCAGTTTTAGTTAGCCATTTCGTTATGGTGGAGCTGATTACTAGTCATTATAAAGTCAAATTTATAGCACTACTTTAGTTATGCTTGTCTATGATCGAGATACTGTGCTCCAAGTCATCCATATCCGCGGACACGGCTTTCAGAAAGTTTTAACCCGGCCGGGGTGCACAAATAGCAACACACACTCGATCAACCTCGGAAAAACCAAATCAAAACCCAACGAGGCTTTCACGACAAAGCAATCACAGGATTCAGAAATATTTCAGGGGGCCACCCCATTGAGTAGACCCGCAACAAAGCCAGCTGACTCCGAGACGGACTCAAGGTTTGCGACAATGGCTGTAAACGACTGGGAACCCAAAACTGGGCTTGTCGATACCGCGAAAACATTCCGCTTACCTAAACAGTACAGTGTGCTCCTCGCACAATCGTAAATAAAACAGTAGCATGGCATAAGTACAGGATAGTAAATAAAACCTCAAACTAGTTTGTGGCCCCAAGAAATAAGAATGAATCATGCTCTGGCTTCGGGGGTCCCATAATCCTCCCGGATGTGGATAGCGCGATAAATCAAGGAACAGGTATCAAGTACTCGGGGTCCTACGGGACACAAGTGGGCGTTCGGAAACCAAATATTATCTATCAACCACCGATGCCTCTGCTTACTTACTTTAATTTTAGTTGTTTAAACAGGAATTAAAGTGAATAATAAATAAAGCCAGGGTCATCTCCAACATCAAACATGCGGCAATACTCCAACAACTGTGGTATATGGCGACACTCAACAGCACTTGAGCAAGCGACTACGACGCGCAAGTCCAACTATCTACCAAACAACAGGTAAATAGGATGTGTCCAAGGCATTATATGGTTGCAAGGGATATCACAGGTACGAAAAACTAGAGCATCGCAACACAGATAGCAACAGATCAACAGGAGGGAATAAATACTATAAAATTAAGATAGGTAGAAAGGGGGGATGCTCGCCTGAAAACATTGCCGAAGGTTCATCCAAAGATCGGGACGAAGCTCACATCAACTCAACGGCCTTATCCGCGAAGAACCAAAACACTAGAAGAACACCGGATGCACTATTTAATACAACGGCAGAAGATCGGCATGATGCATGTATGATGTATGGCATGGCAAAGATGCGATGCAATTAGGTCAATATTAAGCGGCACCGGGGGTCCCGACATTATTCAGGTGGTTCAAGTTGTTTAGATACCCCGCATTTTAAATGTTGCATTAGCAAGACAAAAGATGGCACCGATTCGCTACACAAGTTTAAATGAGGCCAATATACGACTGGATTTGCCCGCATATGGGCCCCATATTTAATTATGAGGTGAATCGGCATAAGGCCCCCAAACCACAGACAATATGTATGCAAGATGAATGATTTAATGCAAAAAGTTTTATATTTAGCATTTATAAAGTAGGGGCTCGGGAAAAGGTTCACACATTAGGGTTCGGCGAGCTTGGGTTCCGAGGTTTCGGGGTTCCGGGCTCAGGGTCGGGGTTCGACGGAACGGTCTCGGCGGGAACGTTCTCGGACAACAGAAGTAGATCTTGTCGCATCCGCGGTGGTCGGCCATGTTGTCGGTCTTGTCGTCTCACGCGGAGATCTTGGCGTTCCGGGAGGGAGTACTTGGTCTGGCGTCGGGGCATCGGACTCGCCCTGGTTGCTGTCGTTCTTGTCGTCGATGGCGAACTTGAGTGGATCGGGTACCGGGGTACTCGCATCCGTGAAGTAGATCTTGAGGCGCCCGCTTCACCGGGTCCAGTAGGTGTTCTTGTCTTCCATGTAGATTACCTTCGGGTTCGGGGCTTCGGATCCGCGAAGGGACCTCGACGTTCCGGACTTCGGTGGTCGGTGGAGAACTTGGGTTACCCGTTGGTGCGGTCTCCGAGTGGCACCGATGGTCTTGTGGCTCCGACTTGTTGCAACCATGCGTCTTCCAGGGAACAACTGGACGAGTTTGACAGACGGCGTCTTGCGGTCCTTGGCCCCTTTGCGGACAGGCATGTGTACCCTGCAACAGACGTACAACGGCTTGGCAAACAGGCATGGCACGCAGGGGATGGCGACGGCTCTAGGCTCGCGGGGGAACAGGCGAAGTCGGCGACGGCGCAAAGGGCGTGGCCAAGGCCGGCCAGGGCCACGCGGGGCGACGGAGGGCGCATCGGCGGTCGTAGCCGGAGGCGGGCGACGGGGCGCGGCCGGCTCGGCTCCAGCGGCCGCGGCGACGGGGCGGGCAGAGGCGGTTGGCGGGGACCGGAGGCGTCGGTGAGGGAGGCCGGAGCTCCGCGGCGCGGCGGGGTCGGCGTGCTGCAGAGGAGAGAGGCAGGCGGGGAGGCGAGCTCACTGGCGGCACGAAGCAGGGGCGGGCGCGGCCGACGGGGTCGAGGACGGGCGGCCTCGGGGCGGCGGTGCCGGTGGGCGCTGGCGGCGGGGCTCGGGGAGCGACGGGAGGAAGAGGTCGGCGCGGGCGTGGCCGGCGAGGCACAGGCGGGCGGGGGCCGGAGGGCGGCAGAGCGGCGGCGCGGCAGCCGGAGCGGAGGAGGGGAGGGCCGACGGCGGGCGGTGCTGACGGGAACGAGGGGAGGAGGGCGCGGGGCTCGGGGTGCTCGCGGCGGCCGGCGACTTGGGGCCGGAGGAGGGAGAAGGAGGCGAGAGGGTCGGCGGGTGTGGGGACGCCGGCGAGACGGGGATGGTGGCTGCGTGGCGAGGAGACCAGAGGAGAGAGGGGAGAGAGCCGGGGAGAGGGAGGCGCGTGAGGGAGGTGGGGAGGAGGCTCGGGCGCGCGGACGGCTGGGGGAAGGAAGAGGAGGGCGCCGAGGCGAGGGGGGAGAAGGGGAGGGGCCGCCGGGGCTGGGAGAGAGAGGGAGGAGGAGAGCGGCGTCGGGAGGGAGAAGGAAGGAGGTGGGCCACGTGGTAGGTGGGGCCCAGGGCGGGTGAGGGAGTAGGGGTCCTGGGTGGGTCGGGTGTGTGAGCTGAGAGAGAGGGGTGGGGCCAGGGTGTCGGTGGAAGGGTGAGAAAGAGGGTTAGGTGGGACTGGGGTGAGAAAAGAGAGAGAGAGGGGATGGGGATTGATGAGGTGGCAGGTGGGTAGGAATAGGGTGAGAGTGTGAGGTGGCGGCCTGCGGTTGGTGGGTAGGATAGATTTGGGTGGGGATAGGATTTAGAGGGGGCTGATTTAAATGTGTGTTTGTTTTGTCTTGTCTATTTTAAAACAAAGCCACTTTGCAAACAGTTTTTAGGTAAATAAAATCTCCGATGCGATCGGGGTTTTGTATTTGAAAATAAAGAGGGGTATTTGTACAAAGCAAAACTAGGATTTTGGACATAGTTCAGACAAACAATGCATGATGATGACGATGCAATGCACAAAAACAACGCGATTTTCTAGTAGTGGTTTTGCGGAATGCCACAGCACACTAAGCAATCCCAATTGTTTGGAACAAGACATGCTACAGAAATAATCACTAAGCATAAGGTCAAAACAACACCTAGCATATCATACTAAAGTCTAAGTCACAGTCAATGCAAGCTCCTCTTGCACTTCAAGGAAGAACGTACTACTCCTTTCCAACACCAAGCAAACTTATTTGCAAAACAACACAACGAGAACATGGGTCCAAACTACTCAAGCAAACTAAATAAACTAAGCAAAGCAAACAAAAACTAAGACGCTCCAAGAACAACACAACTGTGCATGAAACAATAAAAACGAAGTGTCTAGAGAGACCTGAGCTTTTTATTAATGAATAAGGGGATGCCTTGGGCATCCCCAAGCTTTGACGCTTGTAACTCTTGGATATTTCTTGTGGTGAAACCTTGGTGGCATCCCCAATCTTGACCTTTTGTCCATTCTTCATCTCATTGCATCATTCTCTCTCTACACCTGAAATTTTTCCTTCATACAAAACTTCACACAATCTTCATTAGAAACATTAGTGTATTCAAAAGATATTAGACCACTGGAAAAGCTTTGAAACAGCAATGCTTTTTACTAAAAACACAAGCAACTATAGTAACTCCTTCAAAAATCTCAATTCACCTAAAGAGAACTCAAAAAGGAATCAATAAGAAGCAAATGCAAATAATGGCAGAAATGTGTCAAAACAGACCAGCAGGTAGAAACCGGATTTTTCGAACATCTTATGTTGCTCAAATAAAAAAGTATTGAACTAACGAAAGTTAGCTAACATACTGCGGGATTTCTTCGTAAAATGTGAGCTCAATCTGAGATACAGAGATTCCTCACGAATTGTTTTGGTGGAGGACAGAAATCTGTTTCGGGACAGCAACTCCCCAAATCTTACTTCCCTCTCATTAGAGGTCATTCTTGGCACAAAAAGAAAAAAAAAGGATAAGGAGAGGTCATTACTGAAGTAATAACTTCCAAGACTCAAGGAAACTCTTGGGTCATCTCCCAACAAGTACTTTTCTTTAATGCCTTTAAGTTAAGCACAAGAAGCAAGAATAATCAAGTATTTTGAAATGAAGAGGCATTAACATCAAATCTTGCTTTCAAAGGAAGAGCAAAAGTCAACCTCTCTCTTCTCATAGGGAAGTGTTCGATATCTTTATTGAATGGAAAATGATATTTGATGGTGCCTTCTTTCATATCAATAATTGCACCAACTGTTCTAAGAAAAGGTCTTCCCAAAGTAATAGGACAAGAAGCATTGTATTCAACATCCAAAACATATATAGAAATCAATAGGGACATAAGCATTGATAACCATGATGAGAACATCATTAATACTCCCCATGAGTTTCTTCTTAGCATTATCATTGAGTGGGACATCTAAATAACAATCTTCCAAAGGTGGAAAATCAAGCATTTCATAAATATTCCTAGGCATAATAGAGACACTAGAACCAATATCACATGAAGCTTTGAGATCAAAGTCATTCACTTGCATATTAATAATGGGTTCCCAACTATCTTCTACTTTCTTTGGAATAGAAGCTTTGTGTTTTAGCTTCTCTTCCTTACTCTTAACAAGAGCATATGTAATGTGTTGGTAAGGGCAACATGCATATCACTAGCATCAGGACTTCTAGCAAGCTTTTGCAAGACCATAATCACTTCAGAAATATTGCAACCATCAATATCATAGTCAAACTTGGCATCCCTAGTAGTAGGTGAAGGGTTTCGCGGCATAGTAAATCAAAATTTTCTACGGATGCGAACAGAGGGAAAGCCAAGATATAATCTAGGAGATGCAAACAACGAGAGAGATTGGATTAGATCTTCATACCCTTGAAGATTCGCACAGCGGAACGTTCGTCGGAACGTGGGTGATGTAGTCATACTCGCTTCTCCTCCTCGCGATCCGATCCGATCTAGCACCACAAGTGGCGGTGCCTCCGTGAGATGCACACGTGCAGCACCTCGACGTCTCCTCCTTCCTCGGACCAGCAAGTATGGTGGAGAGACGAATTGGATCTACAACACGGCGGCGTGGTGTATATGGTGGAGAATTTCTGCACCAGGGCTTCGCCTACAAACAGTCGGGAGGGAGAGAGGAGGGCAGCAGGGCAGCTAGGGTTGGAGGGGAAGGTGTGGGGGGTTGGTGCGCCCCCAACCCTCTATATATATAGGGGGGCGCAGCCCTAGCCCCTCCCCCAAGCCCAAACCGGCGGCCCCAAGGAGGAGGAGTGGGGGGCAAGGAAACCCCCCCTTCTAGAAGCTCTATCTCGAGTTTAAAACTCTCTTGGCCGGCTGGGCCCTATGGGGCCTTGTGCCCCTGGCCCAATGCGGCCAGGGCACTCCCTCATAGGCCCATGCCCCCTCCCGGAAGGTGGGGCCATGTTGGTCCCCTTCCGGAAGGTTCTAGAAGCTTCCAGTACAATACCGATTAACCCAAAACAATTCCAAACTCCAAAAACTGCACTGCCTTATATGAATCTTATTCTCCGGACCACTCCAGAACCTCTCGTGATGTCCCGGATCCCATACGAGGCTCTGAACAAAAACTCATAAACCAATTATCCAATCTATCCTAGCGTCGAGACACATTAAGTGTGTGACCCTACGGGTTCGAGAATATGCAGACATGATCTTCTATCAATAATCAACAGCGGGTTCTGGTAACCCATATTGACTCCCACACATTCATCGATGATCATATCGTATGAACCACGATGCCAGGATTCAATCAATCCCATATATATATTACCTTCGTCTCGCGATATTTTACTTGCCCGAGATTCGATCGTCGGTACCGTCATACCTAGTTCAATCTCGTTCACAGCAAGTACTTTACTCGTTCCGTAATCCGATATCACTTTGTGATTAACTCCTTAACCACATGCTTGCAAGCGGTGTTGATATCGATTACCGAGTGGGCCCAGAGTATATCTCTCCAACTTGGGAGGGACAAATCCCATCTCGATACATACAACCCAACAGATACTTTCCGATCACCTGAGAGACACCTTTATGATCACCCTCTCATAGGATGACGTTTGATGGCCTCAAAGCTTTCTTCCGATACCAGGGAGTTGTATTATCTTATGGTCTAAGGAATACAATATTTGACATAAGAAAAGCTTCGCAAAGACGAACACGATGACACGATCTAATTGCTTCGCTTAGTTTGGTTCTGTCCACCATATCATTCTCCCAATGATATGATCTCATTATTAATCGACAACTCATGTCCATGGCTAGGAAACCTTAACCATCATTAATCAATGAGCTAGTCCATAGAGGCATACTAGGGACACGGTGTTGTTCACAAACCACACAAGTATTAAAGTTTCCGCTTAATACAATTCTAGCATGGAATATAAACATTATCATGAACAAGAATTATAATAATAACATCTTTATTATTGTCTCTAGGGAATAATTCCAACAGTCTCCCACTTGCACTAGAGTCAATAATATAGTTTACATCTGGCAACAATCTCACACCCATGGCACTGAGGTGATGATCATGTTTTACACGTGGAAGAGGTTTAGTCAATGGATCTGCGACATTCAGATCTGTATGTACTTTGTTGATCTTCAGATCTCCATCTGCTATATAATCTCGGATTATATGAAACTTGCGGTTGATATGCTTGGTCTTTGGATGATATCTTGGTTCCTTAGCAACTGCTATGGCGCCAGTGTTGTCACACAATATCTCCAGTGGGTCCAATGCACTTGGAACCACAGCAAGCTCAGTGATGAAGTTCCTGATCCAAACTCCTTCACTTGACGCTTCTGCAGCAGCCATGTATTCCACTTCTACTGTAGATCCTGCGATCACGCTTTGCTTGCAGCTTCTCCAGCTCACAGCTCCTCCATTCAAAATATACACGTATCCTGTCTGAGATTTAGAATCATCCTTGTCGGTGTCGAAACTAGCGTCGACGTAACCTTTTACGACTAGCTGTTCATCACCCCCATAGACTAAGAACATTTCTTTAGTTCTATTTAGGTACTTTAGGATGTTCTTCACGGCTGTCCAGTGTTCCACTCCTGGATCACTTTGATACCTGCTCGTCAAACTAAGAGCATTGGACACATCCGGTCTAGTACACAGCATATCATACATGATGGAACCTATGGCCGAGGCATAAGGCACTTTACTCATAGCTTCCCTATCATTTACCGTAGCTGGACACTGAGCCTTGCTCAATATCTTACCTGACAACATGGGCACTGAACCTTTCTTTGCCTTATCCATTCTGAACCTTTTCAGAACTTTGTCTAGGTATGTACTCTGGCTTAAAGCTATCAGGTGTCTTTGTCTATCTCTATAGATCTTGATGCCCAATATATAAGTAGCTTCACCTAGGTCTTTCATTGAAAAACACTTGTTCAAATAACTCTTCACATCATTAAGCATGTTGATGTCATTTCCAATAATTAATATGTCATCCACATATAGTACCAGAAACATCACCGAGCTCCCACTCACTTTCTTGTAGATGCAAGCTTCGTAGCAATTTGGAACAAATCCAAAGCTCTTGATCACTTGATCAAAACGAAGGTTCCAACTCCGAGATGCTTGCTTCAGTCCATAAATGGAACGCTGAAGTTTGCATACTTTATCAGCATCCTTAGGATCGACAAAACCTTCGGGTTGCATCATATACAACTCTTCATCAATGTTGCCATTGAGGAAAGCAGTCTTGACATCCATCTGCCATATTTCATAATCATGAAACGCAGCAATTGCTAATAAAATCCGAATGGACTTAAACATCGCTACGGGAGACAAAGTCTCATCGTAGTCAACACCTTGAACTTGTCTAAAACCTTTCGCGACAAGCCGTGCTTTATAGACGGTAACATTACCATCCGCGTCCGTTTTCTTCTTGAAGATCCATTTGCACTCAACGGCCTTTCGGTCGCTAGGAGGGTCCACCAAAGTCCATACTTGGTTTTCGCTCATGGATCCCAATTCGGATTTCATGGCTTCTAGCCATTTCTCAGAGTCTGGGCTCATCGTCGCTTCCTCATAGTTCGTAGGTTCACTGTCTTCTACTAACAAGACAGTCAAGAGAGGGTTGCCGTACCACTCAGGAGGAGCACGCGACCTTGTCGACCTGCGACGTTCAGTAGCAGCATCGTCCGAAGCTTCATGATCCTTGTCATTAGCTTCCTCTATCGTTGGTGCAGGCGGCACTGGAACAATTTCAGGTGCTGCGCTACTCTCCAACTCAAGAGAAGGTTCAATAACCTCGTCTAGCTCTACTTTCCTCCCACTCACTTCTTTCGAGAGAAACTCCTTCTCAAGAAAGGAACCGTTCTTTGCAACAAACACTTTGCCTTCGGTTCTGTGATAGAAGGTATACCCAATAGTTTCCTTAGGGTATCCTATGAAGACGCATTTCTCCGCTTTGGGTTCGAGCTTGTCCGGCATCAACTTCTTGACGTAAGCTTCGCATCCCCAAACTTTAAGAAACGACAACTTAGGTTTAGCACCAAACCACAGTTCATACGGTGTCGTCTCAACGGATTTAGATGGTGCCCTATTTAAAGTGAATGCAGCGGTTTCTAATGCATAACCCCAAAATGATAACGTCAAATCAGTAAGAGACATCATCGATCGGACCATATATAATAGGGTTCGATTCCGGCGTTCAGACACACCATTGCGCTGTGGTGTTCCGGGTGGCGTGAGTTGTGAAACGATTCCACTTGCTTTAAGATGCGTGAGAAAATCATAACTCAAATATTCACCTCCACGATCGGATCGTAGAAACTTAATCTTTCTGTTACGATGGTTCTCCACATCATTCTGAAATTCTTTGAACTTTTCAAACATTTCAGATTTATGTTTCATTAAATAGATATACCCATATCTACTTAAGTCATCGGTAAAAGTGAGAAAATAGCGATATCCACCGCGCGTCGAAACACTCATCGGTCCGCATACATCGGTATGTATGATTTCCAACAAGTCCGTTGCTCACTCCATCATACCGAAGAACGGGGTTTTGATCATCTTGCCCATGAGGCATGGTTCGCATGTGTCAAATGATTCAAAATCAAGAGACTCCAAAAGTCCATCAGAATGGAGTTTCTTCATGCGCTTTACACCAATATGACCTAGACGACAGTGCCACAAATAAGTAGTATTATCACTATCTACTTTGCATCTCTTAGCCTCAGTGTTATGGATGTGTGTTTCATCCCTTTCGAGATTTAGAAGAAATAAACCATTCACAAGAGGTGCATGACCATAAAAGATGTTACTCATATAAATAGAAAAACCATTATTATCCGATTTAAATGAATAACCGTCTTGCAATAAACATGATCCAGAAATAATGTTCATGCTCAATGCAGGCACATAATAACATTTATTAAGGTTTAAAACTCCAAAGGTAAAACTAAGGAGAGCGTGCCGACGGCCATCACATCAACTCTTGATCCGTTGCCAACGCGCATCGTCACCTCATCCCTCGCAAGCCGCCGTCTATTCCGTAGCTCCTGTTTCGAGTTACAAATATTAGCAACTGAACCGGTATCAAATACCCAGGCACTACAACGAGGGCTAGTAAGGAAAACATCAATAAAATGTATATCAAATATACCTTTGATGGTGCCATCCTTCTTGTCCGCTAAGTACTTCGGACAGTTGCGCTTCCAGTGACCCTTGTCCTTGCAATAGAAGCACTCAGTGTCCGGCTTAGGACCAGACTTGAGCTTCTTCTCAGCAGGGGCAGTGCGCTTGCTGCCGCCCTTATTGAAGGGCTTCTTTGCACCCTTACCTTTCTTAAAGGTGGGCTTGTTGACCATCAACACATGATTATCCTTTTTGATGTCCACTTCCGCGGCCTTCAGCTTTGCGAAGAGCTCGGTGATCGTATCAGTGGAACGAATCTGATTATGAGTCACTACAAAACTATTGTAGCTGGGAGGGAGTGATTGCAGAACCCTGTCAATCTTGAGCTCCTCTGGAATCGTGCATTCCAGTTGCTCAAGGCGTTGAGTGTAGCCCGTCATCTTAATGGCATGCTCACTAACAGAACTCCCTTCCTCCATATTGCAGTTAAAGAACTTCTCAGAGATCTCATATCTCTCAGAACGGGCCTGAGTCTGAAACATGGTTTTCAGCTCTTCGAGAATCTCAAAGGGCCCGAGATAGTCTTCAAAACGATTTTGAAGTTCCGGTTCCATAGCAAACAACATGGTGCTCTTAATCACACCATAATCATCTTTGCACGACTGATAGACAGTTTTCTCATCAGCCGACGCAGTTGCAGCAGGGGGGTCACCTAACGCTTTCTCAAGGACATAGTCCTTTTGACCGCCAGAGAGAATGATTCTTAGATTGCGGAACCAATTGGTGAAGTTAGCTGCCATGAAAGCGCATCACTTTGTCACTGCTGGATCTGCCCTTGAGAGCCTGTTTTATAGAACGTTGTTTACTGACGGGGAAGTGAGAGAGATACCTCTGCCCCAAACCACTTTGTTCAGTATTTCCCAGGGACCTTTGTCACGCTCCAAGGAGGAGATGGACGAGAAGCTGCGTATTCTTGGCTTCCATGGACACTACCAGGGGGACACGCCCTCATACGACCCCTCTATGCACTACTCATGGGAGTCCTCGAGCTCATACCAAGACAAAGGGGACTCCTTGTCGTACTACGGAGGTGCACCTTCTTGGTCACCATGGAGTTGAGCCCCACTTAGGACAAAAGCCTAAGCTTGGGGGAGGTATAACGACATCAGACTCATCTATATATCATGTTTCGTCGATTCATTGTATATTCATTGTTTTGCTTTCTTTTTGGTTTTTGTTTCTGCTTTCTCAAAACACAAAAATACCAAAAATATTTTTGTTGTTTCTCTTGGTTTGTTTCTTGCCTTTTTAGCATTGGTTTGCCTTAAAGAAAAAAATCCAAAAAGATTTTTGCTTTGTTTGCCTGTTTAAAAAAATCAAAAACACCAAAAATATTTCTTGTTCTTCTTTGGTTTGTGAGTTCTTTGCAGGGTTCAGCCATCCCTAGTGGAGTTTGGTTTCATGTTATTATTCAAGCCACACAAGTGAAGGGCAATAATGAAGATTAAGACAACTTGAGTTGTGGTAAGAGGCTGGTAACAAACTCTATTTTGTTTTCATTTTTGTACATATACTCATTATTGTGAGCATGCTTAGTCTCTTCATGTAAGGTGTATGTTGTTTATGGATGCTTAGTAGTTCTTGCTTTCTTGTGATTAACTCCAGCTTGCTAATAGTTTGTAGCAAGTCATATGAATGTTTGCTTGCATTGTTTTATTCATAACTTGGTATGAAATTGTGGTATCCTCCTCTGAATGTTTCATGTGAATTGACTTGGCACATGCTCACGCATGCAGATGACACAACAATAGTCAGTAATCCTCGATGATTTATTTTGCCTCAGAGTTCTTGTATCATTTTCATGCCATAATTAGTCATGTTTTTTTGCAAGCATGATTATGACAGTTATTGCTCTCTCGTTCGTCGCTCCCTCTCTATTGCTAGCATTCACTTGCACTGAGTATGAGCTCTACTTGTGCATCCTGTTGAAGTGTATAAGTGGATTGCACTAGCCCTTTCCATCAGTTCAGACTTTTGGTTGCGTTGGCTAGTGCATGAAGCTTGACATGGTATCAGAGCCTAAGGTCTTGAGTTCGAGTCCTGGCTTTCGCAATTTATCCTAAAATTGTTGTTGACCCCTCTTTGTCCACGTATAGGCCTCTTGAGTCATACGTGAGTTTCGCGCGCCTTCGCTCTCTCCCGGTTGCACGTGCTGACTTCTCCCCGTCACACGTGAGAGGGGGTGTTGAAGTGTATAAGTGGATTGCACTAGCCCTTTCCATCAGTTCGTACTTTTGGTTGCGTTGGTTAGTGCATGAAGCTTGACATGGTATCAGAGCCTAAGGTCTCGAGTTCGAGTCCTGGCTTTCGAAATTTATCCTAAAATTGCTGTTGACCCCTCTATGTCCACGTATAGGCCTGTTGAGTCATACGTGAGTTTCGCGCGCCGTCGCTCTCTTCCGGTTGCATGTGCTGACTTCTCCCCGTCACACGTGAGGGGGGTGTTGAAGTGTATAAGTGGATTGCACTAGCCCTTTCCATCAGTTCGGACTTTTGGTTGCGTTGGCTAGTGCATGAATCTTGACACATCCAACTCCCCAAAACTATTATTGCCAATAGTGTCCACCATACCTACCTACTAGCATAATTTACTATTCAGTGCATATTCATTATGCCTTGCTTTCTTCCAAATAAAATGTTTGACTATTTTGAGAAAGTTAGTTAGTAAAGCTCTCACGAACTTGATGGCACACTTTATTTATTGCAATTAATAAACCTGAACCATTGTGACTATCCATGAAAGTTATATGCTTGCAAATTATAGGCTGGGAGTTAGCAGAACCGTGCTGTCACGGGGAAGGCTTTCAACACTTATGGATACATATCCAATTGATATCATGCTCTTCTGTTTGCAGATGCCGTTGGTGTGAAATAAAAGGGGAGCTTGTGAGTTCATGGAGTTATATATATTTGTTAAAGAAACGCCTGGGCCGCTAGCCTAAGCCATGCCTAATCATGGTGGAAACTTGCAGCATAACCATAATGATCAATCTGTGAAGCATATTCAATAAAAACCTATGCAAATAGCAAATAAAAAGATCGTTGAGATGCTCATTGTCTGCTTGCCTTGTCATTTTGATTATGGGATAGCTCCTGTATCATGTGCAAGGGGTACCCCGTTGGCGGTTCTCTATGATACGCATGTATTTACGATGACAAGAACTTACAGGTAACTAAAGTTAAATAGCATGAGGAGCGGCCCTCGTACTCAAGGGACATGGGATTTCTAGTTTATGGTCTGTCAAGCATATAACTCATATTGGACCTCACTTTTACCTTAACCATATAAAGATGCCTATGATAGGGGCAATGAGAGCTCAAAGCTAATGAGTACCTTACTTTCAGCATTTGGAAGCCTTTCAAACCTTTGAAAACATTTTCACCTCCTTGTTGAGTCACCACTTATTCTATGAGCACCTTCTTGGGAGCATAGTTGTCATTCTTGTGTTTGTCTCAAAACTTGGTTAATTATGTCATGACTTTGATGCTTGTATCTCTGATATCTTTACTTCTAGTCTTCATGTGAACTTCAGAGGTGCCTTGACATTTATATTGTGCTCTACAAACAAAGGCAAGCGAGATACTACTCTATCATACCTTACTATGAGCATTGCAATGTTGCTTATGTTTATGTTTCATGCTACTTATTATTATTGAGTTGGTTTCCCTTCATAGCTTACATTGACTATTGAGTAGACTTAGTTGCATACTTCTTATTATGAATGGTTTAAGTATATACTCCTGTGTTGAGAATATATACATCATATGAAGCAAATTTGTTCGTGAAAGTTCTTTTATCGCACTCATTTTACATCTGAATTGCTTGAGGACAAGCAAAAGCTAAGCTTCGGGGGAGTTGATACGTCCAAAACGTATCTACTTTCCCGAACAGTTTTGCTATTGTTTCTCCTCTAAACTTGTGTGATTTGGATACAACTAACACGGGCTGACGCTGTTTTCAATAGAATTACCTTGGTGTCTAGTTTTTGTGTAGAAAATCAACTATCAGGAAAAATCCCGGAAAATATGCCAAAAATCCTATTTCACCAGAAGACTCACGGAGCCAGAGTACGAGACAGAGGGGAGCCCTGGGCGGCCCACACCCCCTGTCACACGGGTGGGCCCAGCCCGCGCCCAGAGGGGGTGTGGCCAGCCCAAGCACCCCCTCGGCCTCCCTCTTCGCCTATTAGATGCCTCTTGACCTAAAAACCGAGGAGGGTTCGACGTTTTTACAGAAAGAGTTCCGCTGCGCCGCCACCACCAGAAACCATGATTCGGAACCAGAAACTCTGTTCTGGCACCCTGTCGGGATGGGTAATTTGGAGAGTATCATCTCCATCGTCATCAACAATGCCTCTCCATCAACTATCCATGTTTCCCTCATCCAAGAGTGAGTAATCCCCCGATGTAGGCGATGGGCATGGTAGGGATTGGATGAGTTCTGTCATGTAATCGAATAAGATTGTTAGGGCATGGTGCCTAGTATCTCTATTAGTGCTATTTGACTTTGTTGCAACTTGTTGTGCTTAATGCTTGTCACTAGGGCCCGAGTGCCATGATCTCAGATCTGAACTTATTATTGGATCATTATGATAGTATTGTTTGTGATCTTATCTGCAAGTTGTGTACACATATCATTGTCTGGATCCAAAGGCCCTGAAGTGACATAAATTGGGACAACCTGAGGAGATGGTTGTGATGTGAGGATCACATGTGTTCACGGAGTGTTAATGCTTTGCTCCGGTGCTCTATTAAAAGGAGCACCTTAATTGCCAGTATTTCCCTTGAGGCCCCACTGCAACGGGCTTGCAGGACAAAAGATGTTGTGCAAGTTCTCATTGAGAGCACGCATGACTATATATGGAGCGCATGCCTATGATTCTTTAGTACTTGGATGCTTTATCTTATTTATCTGCAGTTGCCCTAGATCTTGAAGTTACATGTTTAGACTCGTCCATGGAACGCCCGTCCAGCCATCCTTATGCCTATCGCGCTCATATCCTATTGTTTGCTACTACTGTTACTATTGCTCTTGTTTCACTGCTGCTGTTACTTTGCTGTTGCTACTACAAACTGTTGCTACTGATAAAGTTCTGTGAGCAAGAACTATTTCCAGGTGCAGCTGAATTAACAACTCAGTTGTTAAGGCTTTTAAGTATTCTTTGGCTACCCTTGTGTCGAGTCAATAAATTGGGTAATACTACCCTCGAAGACTGTTGCGATCCCCTATACTTGTGGGTCATCAACAACTAACACGGACTGACGCTGTTTTCAGCAGAATTACCTTGGTGTCTAGTTTTTGTGCAGAAAATCAACTATTAGGAAAAATTCCGGAAAATATGCCCAAAATCCTATTTCACTAGAAGAGTCACGGAGCCAGAAGACGAGACGGAGGTGGGCCACGGGGGGCCCACCCCCTGCCGCGCGGGCCAGAACTGGCCGCACCTAGGAGGTGTGTGGCCACCTCGGCACCCTGTCGGCCTCCCTCTTCACCTATAAGTTGCCTTCTGACCTTAAAACTTAGGGGGGTTCGACGTTTTTCCAGAAAGAGTTCCGCTACGCCGCCACCACCAGAAACCGCGATTCGGAACCAGAAACTCCGTTTTGGCACCCTGCCGAGACGGGGAATTTGGAGAGGATCATCGCCATCATCATCAACAACGCATCTCCATCAACCATCCATGAGTGAGTAATCCCCCGCTATAGTCTATGGGGATGGTAGGGATTGGATGAGTTCTATCATGTAATCGAATAAGATTGTTAGGGCATGGTGCCTAATATCTCTATTAGTGCTATTTGACTTTGTTGCAGCTTGTTGTGCTTAATGCTTGTCACTAGGGCCCGAGTGCCATGATCTCAGATATGAACTTATTATTGATTCATGATGATAGTATTGTTTGTGTCTTATCTGCAAGTTGTGTACACATATCATTGTCCGGATCCAAAGGCCCTGAAGTGACAGGAATTGGGACAACCGGAGGGGATGGCTGTGATGTGAGGATCACGTGTGTTCACAGAGTGTTAATGCTTTGCTCCGATGCTCTATTAAAAGGAGTGCCTTAATTTCTAGTATATTCCCTTGAGGCCCCGCTGCAACGGGCTGGCAGGACAAAAGATGTTGTGCAAGTTCTCATTGCGAGCACGCATGACTATATATGGAACACAAGCCTATGATTGTTTAGTACTTGGATGCTTTATCTTATTTATCTGCAATTTCCCTAGATCTTGAAGTTACCTTTTTAGACTTGTCCATGCAACGCCCGTCCATCCATCCCTATGCCTACCACACTCATATCCTACTATTTGCTACTATTGTTACTACTGCCTTTGTTTCACTGCTACTATTATTTTGCTATTGCTACTACAAAACTATTGCCACTAATAAACTAATGTGAGCAAGACTATTTCCAGGTGCAGCTGAATTGACAACTCAGTTGTTAAGGCTTATAAGTATTCTTTGTCTCCCTTTGTGTCGAATAAATAAATTGGGCTATACTACCCTCGAAGACTATTGCGATCCCCTATACTTGTGGTTCATCAGCGTACTCAGCAAGTTCATTAAAAAGGAGTCTTTGATGCACGATGTGGCATCCACAGACCATAGGCCGTAGGCAATGTAGGTTTTTGCAAACATTTCTTCAAATGTTGCTTTTATTCTGAAAAGCTATGTTTGTTAGGCTTCACAGGTTTACCAGAACTTTCATGGAGTTCCTTTCCTGCTGCGTTCATAGCTCCTTCCCGGAACAGCGAGTAACAAGTTAAAGTTCTTACACTCTGCAGAGGTGCGTTACTTTACCCATGAGAGATCTTAGCTTTGTTGCACATCCGAGCGGCAAACCCGTTCATACTTCCTTGGTATGAGGCCTAGACTAAGATCCAAGCCAATCACTGCCCTCTCCGCGACCCCGCATGTCTGCACGATCCTTCAGGGCCGGCTCATGATGGTGCTGATTAGCACTTCGTTGGAAACCCCAAGAGCAAGGTGTGAAGAAGCAAGTAGCAAGTCTTCCCTCAGTAGAGACCGAGGTTATCGAACCAAAAGGAGGAAGGAAACATCACACAGGTGTTGCTAGCAACGCAGAGACCTGCACAACAAAAACTCAAGACTTTGCCCCAATGAATCAGTGAGGTTGTCAAGCTCACCGGTTTGTTGTAATAAAGGATTAAACATATGGTGTGGAAGGCAATGGTTTGCAGCAAGTAAACAAGTAACAGTGGAAGATATATCAATGGTAAAGATTGGACTGGGGTCCATAGTTCACTACAGGTGCTCTCCTTGGATAAACAACATGGCATGAAGGGTAAAAAAATTACAGCAGGGCAATTGACAGGAACTGAGAAAGGCATAACAATGAAATTACTAGTCAGAAAGATCCTATGAGATTCGATTGGTCAATACAACAATATACATAGACCGCCATCCAGCTGCATCTATGACTAGAAGTCCACCTTCAGGTTATCATCCGAACCCCCTCTGGTATTAAGTTGCAAGCAACAGACAACTGCTTTAAGAAAAGTGTGTAAGGTAAACAGTCCACATGTTCCATGAAAAAGAGACCGTTGTTTTCTCCCTAGTGGCAACAACACAACTACAACCGAAGAGATTTCTGTCACTTCCCTTGGAAACTAGAGGCATGAACCCACTAACGAGCATAAATACCCCCTCTTGGGGTCACTAGCAACTACTTGGCCAAGATAGCTTCTAACAACGGAGAGCATGCAAGATCACAAACAACACAGACATGATAGAATCATAAAGAAAAACCATTAATCAAACCAACATAATAATCTCAATATCCATCGGATCCCCGCAAACACAACATGCATGATTACAAATAGATTAGATCTTGATCATGAACGGAGCTCACAAGATCTATACATGAAAGCACAAAGGAGGAGATACAACCATCTAGCTACTACATGGACCCATAGTCCAAGGTGGAACTACTCACGCATCATACCGGAGAGAAGGCCTCCGGGATGATCTCCCCTCCGGCAGGGTGCCGGGAAGACCTTCAGATCCCCCCGATCTAGGGATGATGGTGGCGGCGGCTACAGACGGTTTTGTGTATATTTGATCGGGTACTCAGGGTTTCTGCATCGGGGGCTTCTTATAGGCGAAGGGGGAGACCGAGCCGGTGGCCAGGGCGCCAAACCCTAGCCAGGCGCGGGTGGGGCCCACCCGCGCCTGGTGTGGGTCTGGCCCCTCTGGCCGGCCCCTCCGGTTCCCCTCTGGAATTCTTGTTCCCCACGGAGAGTAACTTTGTCGTTTGTCCCGTCCAATTCCGAGAATATTTCTTTACTAACTTTTCTGAAACCAAAAACAACAGAAAATAGGCATCTGGCACTGTTGCAACTTGTTAGTAGGTTAGTACTAGAAAATATGTAAAAAACACCTCAAAGTGTGGACAAGTAAAGAAAAGTAGATACTAAACAAGCATGGAGCATCAAAAATTATAGATACGTTTCCAACGTATCAGCATCCCCAAGGTTAACTCCTACTCGTCCTCGAGTAGGTAAGTGATAAAAGAATACTTTTTTAGGTGACATGCACCCTCACAATAAAGATCCAACCATTTGCAAGCATTAACAGATGGGATCAAAGAAATCTAAACATGTGCATGAAATATGGAGTTCTAACAATAGGACATAGTAACTATGCATGCAACATGGCAAGCTACAAACAAAGATCAAGAATAATATGCATTGAAAAACGTCTGTTTGTTTCACATGCATAAAACATGGCATAGTGGCAATCAACTTGTACCTCATAGAGTAGCAAATAAATGCATAGGACACCTGCAAAGTTCACAAGGGTGACTAGAAACAAGTAGCACAGGAACAAGTAATATCACAATATGCAACAATCAATAAGGTTTGGAACACTGCACATAGAATGACAACTATGCTCTCTTAATGGTGCCTAAAGGTAGAAGGTGGAGACTCAATAATGGTGGAAGAAAGGCCTTTTTTATAAAGGAAGCAGGGGTTACTAGTTTCAAAAAGAGCTTCCAAAAATTATGGTAGTTGTTAGCTTTCAGCCCTCATTGCCCCTATCATAAGCATCTTGAAGTGGTGAAGGTTAAAGTGGCAAAGCTGGAGTATATCCTTGACGAAGTATAAGTTCGCAATCTCAAGTCCCTTGAATACGAGGGCCAACCTCATGCATACTCAACTTTGGGTCCAGGTAAGTTCTTGTCACTGTAAGTATTTGCATATCATTGAGAACCGCCAACGGGGTACCCCTTGCACATGGTACAGGAGCTTTCCCATAACCAAAATTACAAGGAAAGCAGATAATGAGCAGCTCAGCAATCTTCTTATGTACCATGGGAATATGGTGCTTTTTTCTCTCTTTCCTCTTTTCTCAATGTGTCTCTTTTTTATAAGAAGAATGCTTCATAGATGTAACTATGGTGATGCTGCAAGTTTCCACCATGATTAGGCATGGCTTAGGCTAGCGGCCCAGGCGTTTCTCTAACACAGGATACAAACTCCATGGACTTACAAGTTCCCTCTTTATTTCACACCGGTGACATCCATAGACAAAAGAGCATGATATCAACTGAGTACAACAAGGTACAAGTGCAATGTTGAAAACGTTCCCCGTGACATCACGGTTCTGCTAATTCCAACTTATAAGATCAAGCATATACAACAAAGTTGTCACAGTGGTTCAAGTTTATTAGGGGAAAAGAATAAAGTGTGCCATCAAGTTCGTGAGGGCTTTAATCACTAAGTTTTCACATAATAAAATAGTTTTTAATTGGAAGATAGTTGAAAACAAGAATATACTTGGAATGGTGCAACGCACCATGCATAGGAGTTTATAGTGGACACTTTGGAATAACTTGGTTTCTTGGGAGTTGGAGGCATAAGTAGAACTTACTCATACAAGTGGAGGCTAGCAAAAGACTGGAGCAACCAAATAAGAGAGCAATAATGGCCATAATCAGGCAGTGCAACAAAACATACTAATCAAAGCAAAGAGTGGTACTACAATTCAAGGACTAAATGATCATAGAGGCTAATGGTGACTTGTCATAGTCATAACATGGTGTGAGCATGTTCCAAGTCAACCCAAGCAAAGCATCAAAGGAGAATACCACAATACTATGCTTTTGCATGCTAAAAAACCATAATTTCTTCAAGGCACATGTAACACCCTCAGAATCGACCCTATGCAAGTTTTAGCGAAACCCGCCAAACCCGCATAGAAACGATTCAAAGGTGCCCACCAGGCACTTTCGTGCGGGTGGAAAACGAAGTAATAACATTACACAACAGTCCTCGATGGGACCCACAGAACATATATATATATATAACAGCGACTCAAAGAGTCAAGAATACAGATATACGGTACAAAGATCCAAATCACCTTGAGAACGATATAGCGTCCAGCTACGGACAAGATGCAAATGGGGCTAAGAGCCCTGAAGAATAACCAATGGCGTCCATAACCCTGCCCAGGCCAAGCCGGAAGGGTAACCCTGCTAACGACGTCGATCTCAAAACCTGCTAAAACAAAAGGGGTGCCGACAAAGGGCAAAGGAAAAAGAGGAGCGTCAGTACTGAGGCCAGTACACAGCGAGACTAGAATTCGGCGGTCCTCGCCTACGTAGGTATGGTGGACTGAAGCGGCAGCGGCAGCATGCACTAAATAACCTATAGAGACTCGATACAATTGGCGGCTATCAGATAGGGGTAAGAAAGACCTATTCGGAACCAACCTGATACTACCAACAAACAAACCCATCCTGGCGTTTCCCCCTCGAGACCAAACGAGGAAGTCAACCGAGGAACTCACGCAGTTGGCAGTTTTATTTATTCAGTTATCGTTGCAGCAATTACTAGTCAGGTTTAGATAATCGTCCTGATAAAAGAAGCAGTGGGCCCTTTTAGTCAATCATTCCGTTGTAGTTGCAACAATTACTAATCAGATACAGATGGCATGAGATAAACCCAAAACCCAGCAGTTGTTGGTACTTTTATTTAGCCATTCCGTTATAGTTGCAATACTTACTAGTCAGGTACAATTGTCGCAAGCGACAACCAAACAAGCAATTGTGGGCAGTTTTAGTTAGCCATTTCGTTATGGTGGAGCTGATTACTAGTCATTATAAAGTCAAATTTATAGCACTACTTTAGTTATGCTTGTCTATGATCGAGATACTGTGCTCCAAGTCGTCCATATCCGCGGACACGGCTTTCAGAAAGTTTTAACCCGGCCGGGGTGCACAAATAGCAACACACACTCGATCAACCTCGGAAAAACCAAATCAAAACCCAACGAGGCTTTCACGACAAAGCAATCACAGGATTCAGAAATATTTCAGGGGGCCACCCCATTGAGTAGACCCGCAACGAAGCCAGCTGACTCCGAGACGGACTCAAGGTTTGCGACAATAGCTGTAAACGACTGGGAACCCAAAACTGGGCTTGTCGATACCGCGAAAACATTCCGCTTACCTAAACAGTACAGTGTGATCCTCGCACAATCGTAAATAAAACAGTAGGATGGCATAAGTACAGGATAGTAAATAAAACCTCAAACTAGTTTGTGGCCCCAAGAAATAAGAATGAATCATGCTCTGGCTCAGGGGGGGTCCCATAATCCTCCCGGATGTGGATAGCGCGATAAATCAAGGAACAGGTATCAAGTACTCGGGGTCCTACGGGACACAAGTGGGCGTTCGGAAACCAAATATTATCTATCAACCACCGATGCCTCTGCTTACTTACTTTAATTTTAGTTGTTTAAACAGGAATTAAAGTGAATAATAAATAAAGCCAGGGTCATCTCCAACATCAAACATGCGGCAATACTCCAACAACTGTGGTATATGGCGACACGCAACAGCACTTGAGCAAGCGACTACGACGCGCAAGTCCAACTATCTACGAAACAACAAGTAAATAGGATGTGTCCAAGGCATTATATGGTTGCAAGGGATATCACGGGTACGAAAAACTAGAGCATCGCAACACAGATAGCAACAGATCAACAGGAGGGAATAAATACTATAAAAGTAAGATAGGTAGAAAGGGGGGATGCTCGCCTGAAAACATTGCCGAAGGTTCATCCGAAGATCGGGAGAAGCTCACATCAACTCAACGGCCTTATCCGCGAAAAACCAAAACACTAGAAGAACACCGGATGCACTATTTAATACAACGGCAGAAGATCGGCATGATGCATGTATGATGTATGGCATGGCAAAGATGCGATGCAATTAGGTCAATATTAAGCGGCACCAGGGGTCCCGACATTATTCAGGTGGTTCAAGTTGTTTAGATACCCCACATTTTAAATGTTGCATTAGCAAGACAAAAGATGGCACCGGTTCGCTACACAAGTTTAAATGAGGCCAATATACGACTGGATTTGCCCGCATATGGGCCCCATATTTAATTATGAGGTGAATCGGCATAAGGCCCCCAAACCACAGACAATATGTATGCAAGATGAATGATTTGATGCAACAAGTTTTTATATTTAGCATTTATAAAGTAGGGGCTCGGGAAAAGGTTCACACATTAGGGTTCGGTGAGCTTGGGTTCCGAGGTTTCGGGGTTCCGGGCTCAGGGTCGGGGTTCGACGGAACGGTCTCGGCGGGAACGTTCTCGGACAACAGAAGTAGATCTTGTCGCATCCGCGGTGGTCGGCCATGTTGTCGGTCTTGTCGTCTCACGCGGAGATCTTGGCGTTCCGGGAGGGAGTACTTGGTCTGGCGTCGGGGCATCGAACTCGCCCTGGTTGCTGTCGTTCTTGTCGTCGATGGCGAACTTGAGTGGATCGGCTACCGGGGTACTCGCGTCCGTGAAGTAGATCTTGAGGCGCCCGCTTCACCGGGTCCAGTAGGTGTTCTTGTCTTCCATGTAGATTACCTTCGGGTTCGGGGCTTCGGATCCGCGAAGGGACCTCGACGTTCCGGACTTCGGTGGTCGGTGGAGAACTTGGGTTACCCGTTGGTGCGGTCTCCGAGTGGCACCGATGGTCTTGTGGCTCCGACTTGTTGCAACCATGCGTCTTCCAGGGAACAACTGGACGAGTTTGACAGACGGCGTCTTGCGGTCCTTGGCCCCTTTGCGGATAGGCATGTGTACCCTGCAACAGACGTACAACGGCTTGGCAAACATGCATGGCACGCAGGGGATGGTGACGGCTCTAGGCTCGCGGGGGAACAGGCGAAGTCGGCGACGGCGCAAAGGGCGCGGCCAAGGCCGACCAGGGCCACGCGGGGCGACGGAGGGCGCATCGGCGGTCATAGCCGGAGGCGGGCGATGGGGCGCAGCCGGCTCGGCTCCAGCGGCCGCGGCGACGGGGCGGGCAGAGGCGGTTGGCGGGGACCGGAGGCGTCGGCGAGGGAGGCCGGAGCTCCGCGGCGCGGCGGGGTCGGCGTGCTGCAGAGGAGAGAGGCAGGCGGGGAGGCGAGCTCGCTGGCGGCGCGAAGCAGGGGCGGCCGCGGCCGACGGGGTCGAGGACGGGCGACCTCGGGGCGGCGGTGCCGGTGGGCGCTGGCGGCGGGGCTCGGGGAGCGACAGGAGGAAGAGGCCGGCGCGGGCGCGGCCGGCGAGGCGCAGGCGGGCGGGCGCCGGAGGGCGGCGGAGCGGCAGAGCGGCGGCGCGGCAGCCGGAGCGGAGGAGGGGAGGGCCAACGGCGGGCGGTGCTGACTGGAACGAGGGGAGGAGGGCGCGGGGCTCGGGGTGCTCGCGGCGGCCGGCGACTTGGGGCCGGAGGAGGGAGAAGGAGGCGAGAGGGTCGGCGGGTGTGGGGACGCCGGCGAGACGGGGATGGTGGCTGCGCGGCGAGGAGACCAGAGGAGAGAGGGGAGAGAGCCGGGGAGAGGGAGGCACGTGAGGGAGGTGGGGAGGAGGCTCGGGCGCGCGGCCGGCTGGGGGAAGGAAGAGGAAGGTGCCGAGGCGAGGGGGGGGGGGAGAAGGGGAGGGGCCGCCGGGGCTGGGAGAGAGAGGGAGGAGGAGAGCGGCGTCGGGAGGGAGAAGGAAGGAGGTGGGCCACGGGGTAGGTGGGGCCCAGGGCGGGTGAGGGAGTGGGGGTCCTGGCTGGGTCGGGTGTGTGAGCTGAGAGAGAGGGGTGGGGCCAGGGTGTCGGTGGAAGGGTGAGAAAGAGGGTTAGGTGGGACTGGGGTGAGAAAAGAGAGAGAGAGGGGATGGGGATTGATGAGGTGGCAGGTGGGTAGGAATAGGGTGAGAGGGTGAGGTGGCGGCCTGCGGTTGGTGGGTAGGATAGATTTGGGTGGGGATAGGATTTAGAGGGGGCTGATTTAAATGTGGGTTTGTTTTGTCTTGTTATTTTAAAGCAAAGCCACTTTGCAAACAGTTTTTAGGTAAATAAAATCTCCGATGCGATCGGGGTTTTGTATTTGAAAATAAAGAGGGGTATTTGTACAAAGCAAAACTAGGCTTTTTGACATAGTTCAGACAAACAATGCATGATGATGACGATGCAATGCACAAAAACAACGCGATTTTCTAGTAGTGGTTTTGCGGGATGCCGCAATTCGACACCACTAACAATGGATCTCGCCCTCGAGATCCGCCTCATGGTACCGGAAGGGAGGTCGGTGTACTGCGTCTTCTCGCTTCGTGTAGATCCTCGCGACACCACTAACAAGAGGTCGTTGTCCGTGATCGTCGAGAGAACACTCCGGGAAACAAAAGGTCGAAGTAGAGGTATCCACAAATAAAGCCACCTCTAGCTTCGATGGAAAGAGGGAACCGATGCATTCTCGTCCACTTCAATGTACGCGAGCAAATAGAGTGAGTAGTCGGTATGGGGGCCAATCCATCACGCACCCAAACTATTACCCTGCACAATCAGTAGAAAAGAGTACCACCATTCTCGGAATCAGACTGAAGATCTCGACAAGCGAGGTTCGGAACAACGGAGTGATGCAGACTCTGCATCGGATCTGGCATAGAGGATGTCGTCGCGTCGGAAAACACTGGAAGGCACAAGAAGGAACAAAGAGAAGTCCACCAGACGAAGGATTCCTCGGATAGCATGAAGACCAGATGTAGCAACATCGTTATCAAAGAAGGAAGCGAAACCCTGAAGGTACGACGGAATCCCAACCACGAGAAATCCTGGACTCGAAGAAGAGATAAGAGAGTAGATTCAAAACACGCAGAGGTAAGAGGAGAAATAGCAGAGGGGTGAGGAGTAAAATAAGACCTAACCAGATCTATCCAACCGGTTTTGCAAAATAGTTTTGACACTCTACTTCGGCCGTTAGCTAGGTTATCCTACAGGCTGGACTTGTGGGGTATCACAACTGCTGAGCTCTGATACCACTCTGTAACACCCTCAGAATGGACCCTATGCAAGTTTTAGCGAAACCGGCCAAACCCGCATAGAAACGATTCAAAGGTGCCCACCAGGCACTTTCGTGCGGGTGGAAAACGAAGTAATAATCTTACACAATAGTCCTCGATGGGACCCACAGAACAGATATATATATAACAGCGACTCAAAGAGTCAAGAATACAGATATACGGTACAAAGATCCAAATCACCTTGAGAACGATATAGCGTCCAGCTACGGACAAGATGCAAATGGGGCTAAGAGCCCTGAAGAATAACCAATGGCGTCCATAACCCTGCCCAGGCCAAGCCGGAAGGGTAACCCTGCTAACGACGTCGATCTCAAAACCTGCTAAAACAAAAGGGGTGCCGACAAAGGGCAAAGGAAAAAGAGGAGCGTCAGTACTGAGGCCAGTACACGGCGAGACTAGAATTCGGCGGTCCTCGCCTACGTAGGTATGGTGGACTGAAGCGGCACCGATAGCATGCACTAAATAACCTATAGAGACTCGATACAACTGGCGGCTATCAGAGAGGGGTAAGAAAGACCTATTCGGAACCAACCTAATACTACCAACAAACAAACCCATCCTGGCGTTTGCCCCTCGAGACCAAACGAGGAAGTCAACCGAGGAACTCACGCAGTTGGCAGTTTTATTTATTCAGTTATCGTTGCAGTAATTACTAGTCAGGTTTAGATAATCGTCCTGATAAAAGAAGCAGTGGGCCCTTTTACTCAATCATTCCGTTGTAGTTGCAACAATTACTAATCATATACAGATGGCATGAGATAAACCCAAAACCCAGCAGTTGTTGGTACTTTTATTTAGCCATTCCGTTATAGTTGCAATACTTACTAGTCAGGTACAATTGTCGCAAGCGACAACCAAACAAGCAATTGTGGGCAGTTTTAGTTAGCCATTTCGTTATGGTGGAGCTGATTACTAGTCATTATAAAGTCAAATTTATAGCACTACTTTAGTTATGCTTGTCTATGATCGAGATACTGTGCTCCAAGTCATCCATATCCGCGGACACGGCTTTCAGAAAGTTTTAACCCGGCCGGGGTGCACAAATAGCAACACACACTCGATCAACCTCGGAAAAACCAAATCAAAACCCAACGAGGCTTTCACGACAAAGCAATCACAGGATTCAGAAATATTTCAGGGGGCCACCCCATTGAGTAGACCCGCAACAAAGCCAGCTGACTCCGAGACGGACTCAAGGTTTGCGACAATGGCTGTAAACGACTGGGAACCCAAAACTGGGCTTGTCAATACCGCGAAAACATTCCGCTTACCTAAACAGTACAGTGTGCTCCTCGCACAATCGTAAATAAAACAGTAGCATGGCATAAGTACAGGATAGTAAATAAAACCTCAAACTAGTTTGTGGCCCCAAGAAATAAGAATGAATCATGCTCTGGCTTCGGGGGTCCCATAATCCTCCCGGATGTGGATAGCGCGATAAATCAAGGAACAGGTATCAAGTACTCGGGGTCCTACGGGACACAAGTGGGCGTTCGGAAACCAAATATTATCTATCAACCACCGATGCCTCTGCTTACTTACTTTAATTTTAGTTGTTTAAACAGAAATTAAAGTGAATAATAAATAAAGCCAGGGTCATCTCCAACATCAAACATGCGGCAATACTCCAACAACTGTGGTATATGGCGACACTCAACAGCACTTGAGCAAGCGACTACGACGCGCAAGTCCAACTATCTACCAAACAACAGGTAAATAGGATGTGTCCAAGGCATTATATGGTTGCAAGGGATATCACGGGTACGAAAAACTAGAGCATCGCAACACAGATAGCAACAGATCAACAAGAGGGAATAAATACTATAAAATTAAGATAGGTAGAAAGGGGGGGATGCTCGCCTGAAAACATTGCCGAAGGTTCATCCAAAGATCGGGACGAAGCTCACATCAACTCAACGGCCTTATCCGCGAAGAACCAAAACACTAGAAGAACACCGGATGCACTATTTAATACAACGGCAGAAGATCGGCATGATGCATGTATGATGTATGGCATGGCAAAGATGCGATGCAATTAGGTCAATATTAAGCGGCACCGGGGGTCCCGACATTATTCAGGTGGTTCAAGTTGTTTAGATACCCCGCATTTTAAATGTTGCATTAGCAAGACAAAAGATGGCACCGGTTCGCTACACAAGTTTAAATGAGGCCAATATACGACTGGATTTGCCCGCATATGGGCCCCATATTTAATTATGAGGTGAATCGGCATAAGGCCCCCAAACCACAGACAATATGTATGCAAGATGAATGATTTAATGCAAAAAGTTTTATATTTAGCATTTATAAAGTAGGGGCTCGGGAAAAGGTTCACACATTAGGGTTCGGCGAGCTTGGGTTCCGAGGTTTCGGGGTTCCGGGCTCAGGGTCGGGGTTCGACGGAACGGTCTCGGCGGGAACGTTCTCGGACAACAGAAGTAGATCTTGTCGCATCCGCGGTGGTCGGCCATGTTGTCGGTCTTGTCGTCTCACGCGGAGATCTTGGCGTTCCGGGAGGGAGTACTTGGTCTGGCGTCGGGGCATCGGACTCGCCCTGGTTGCTGTCGTTCTTGTCGTCGATGGCGAACTTGAGTGGATCGGGTACCGGGGTACTCGCATCCGTGAAGTAGATCTTGAGGCGCCCGCTTCACCGGGTCCAGTAGGTGTTCTTGTCTTCCATGTAGATTACCTTCGGGTTCGGGGCTTCGGATCCACGAAGGGACCTCGACGTTCCGGACTTCGGTGGTCGGTGGAGAACTTGGGTTACCCGTTGGTGCGGTCTCCGAGTGGCACCGATGGTCTTGTGGCTCCGACTTGTTGCAACCATGCGTCTTCCAGGGAACAACTGGACGAGTTTGACAGACGGCGTCTTGCGGTCCTTGGCCCCTTTGCGGACAGGCATGTGTACCCTGCAACAGACGTACAACGGCTTGGCAAACAGGCATGGCACGCAGGGGATGGCGACGGCTCTAGGCTCGCGGGGGAACAGGCGAAGTCGGCGACGGCGCAAAGGGCGTGGCCAAGGCCGGCCAGGGCCACGCGGGGCGACGGAGGGCGCATCGGCGGTCGTAGCCGGAGGCGGGCGACGGGGCGTGGCCGGCTCGGCTCCAGCGGCCGCGGCGACGGGGCGGGCAGAGGCGGTTGGCGGGGACCGGAGGCGTCGGTGAGGGAGGCCGGAGCTCCGCGGCGCGGCGGGGTCGGCGTGCTGCAGAGGAGAGAGGCAGGCGGGGAGGCGAGCTCGCTGGCGGCACGAAGCAGGGGCGGGCGCGGCCGACGGGGTCGAGGACGGGCGGCCTCGGGGCGGCGGTGCCGGTGGGCGCTGGCGGCGGGGCTCGGGGAGCGACGGGAGGAAGAGGTCGGCGCGGGCGCGGCCGGCGAGGCACAGGCGGGCGGGGGCCGGAGGGCGGCAGAGCGGCGGCGCGGCAGCCGGAGCGGAGGAGGGGAGGGCCGACGGCGGGCGGTGCTGACGGGAACGAGGGGAGGAGGGCGCGGGGCTCGGGGTGCTCGCAGCGGCCGGCGACTTGGGGCCGGAGGAGGGAGAAGGAGGCGAGAGGGTCGGCGGGTGTGGGGACGCCGGCGAGACGGGGATGGTGGCTGCGTGGCGAGGAGACCAGAGGAGAGAGGGGAGAGAGCCGGGGAGAGGGAGGCGCGTGAGGGAGGTGGGGAGGAGGCTCGGGCGCGCGGACGGCTGGGGGAAGGAAGAGGAGGGCGCCGAGGCGAGGGGGGAGAAGGGGAGGGGCCGCCGGGGCTGGGAGAGAGAGGGAGGAGGAGAGCGGCGTCGGGAGGGAGAAGGAAGGAGGTGGGCCACGTGGTAGGTGGGGCCCAGGGCGGGTGAGGGAGTGGGGGTCCTGGGTGGGTCGGGTGTGTGAGCTGAGAGAGAGGGGTGGGGCCAGGGTGTCGGTGGAAGGGTGAGAAAGAGGGTTAGGTGGGACTGGGGTGAGAAAAGAGAGAGAGAGGGGATGGGGATTGATGAGGTGGCAGGTGGGTAGGAATAGGGTGAGAGGGTGAGGTGGCGGCCTGCGGTTGGTGGGTAGGATAGATTTGGGTGGGGATAGGATTTAGAGGGGGCTGATTTAAATGTGTGTTTGTTTTGTCTTGTCTATTTTAAAACAAAGCCACTTTGCAAACAGTTTTTAGGTAAATAAAATCTCCGATACGATCGGGGTTTTGTATTTGAAAATAAAGAGGGGTATTTGTACAAAGCAAAACTAGGATTTTGGACATAGTTCAGACAAACAATGCATGATGATGACGATGCAATGCACAAAAACAACGCGATTTTCTAGTAGTGGTTTTGCGGAATGCCACAGCACACTAAGCAATCCCAATTGTTTGGAACAAGACATGCTACAGAAATAATCACTAAGCATAAGGTCAAAACAACACCTAGCATATCATACTAAAGTCTAAGTCGCAGTCAATGCAAGCTCCTCTTGCACTTCAAGGAAGAACTTACTACTCCTTTCCAACACCAAGCAAACTTATTTGCAAAACAACACAACGAGAACATGGGTCCAAACTACTCAAGCAAACTAAATAAACTAAGCAAAGCAAACAAAAACTAAGACGCTCCAAGAACAACACAACTGTGCATGAAACAATAAAAACGAAGTGTCTAGAGAGACCTGAGCTTTTTATTGATGAATAAGGGGATGCCTTGGGCATCCCCAAGCTTTGACGCTTGTAACTCTTGGATATTTCTTGTGGTGAAACCTTGGTGGCATCCCCAATCTTGACCTTTTGTCCATTCTTCATCTCATTGCATCATTCTCTCTCTACACCTGAAATTTTTCCTTCATACAAAACTTCACACAATCTTCATTAGAAACATTAGTGTATTCAAAAGATATTAGACCACTGGAAAAGCTTTGAAACAGCAATGATTTTTACTAAAAACACAAGCAACTATAGTAACTCCTTCAAAAATCTCAATTCACCTAAAGAGAACTCAAAAAGGAATCAATAAGAAGCAAATGCAAATAATGGCAGAAATGTGTCAAAACAGACCAGCAGGTAGAAACCGGATTTTTCGAACATCTTATGTTGCTCAAATAAAAAAGTATTGAACTAACGAAAGTTAGCTAACATACTGGGGGATTTCTTCGTAAAATGTGAGCTCAATCTGAGTTACAGAGATTCCTCACGAATTGTTTTGGTGGAGGACAGAAATCTGTTTCGGGACAGCAACTCCCCAAATCTTACTTCCCTCTCATTAGAGGTCATTCTTGGCACAAAAAGAAAAAAAAAGGATAAGGAGAGGTCATTACTGAAGTAATAACTTCCAAGACTCAAGGAAACTCTTGGGTCATCTCCCAACAAGTACTTTTCTTTAATGCCTTTAAGTTAAGCACAAGAAGCAAGAATAATCAAGTATTTTGAAATGAAGAGGCATTAACATCAAATCTTGCTTTCAAAGGAAGAGCAAAAGTCAACCTCTCTCTTCTCATAGGGAAGTGTTCGATATCTTTATTGAATGGAAAATGATATTTGATGGTGCCTTCTTTCATATCAATAATTGCACCAACTGTTCTAAGAAAAGGTCTTCCCAAAGTAATAGGACAAGAAGCATTGTATTCAACATCCAAAACATATATAGAAATCAATAGGGACATAAGCATTGATAACCATGATGAGAACATCATTAATACTCCCCATGAGTTTCTTCTTAGCATTATCATTGAGTGGGACATCTAAATAACAATCTTCCAAAGGTGGAAAATCAAGCATTTCATAAATCTTCCTAGGCATAATAGAGACACTAGAACCAATATCACATGAAGCTTTGAGATCAAAGTCATTCACTTGCATATTAATAATGGGTTCCCAACTATCTTCTACTTTCTTTGGAATAGAAGCTTTGTGTTTTAGCTTCTCTTCCTTACTCTTAACAAGAGCATATGTAATGTGTTGGTAAGGGCAACATGCATATCACTAGCATCAGGACTTCTAGCAAGCTTTTGCAAGACCATAATCACTTCAGAAATATTGCAACCATCAATATCATAGTCAAACTTGGCATCCCTAGTAGTAGGTGAAGGGTTTCGCGGCATAGTAAATCAAAATTTTCTACGGATGCGAACAGAGGGAAAGCCAAGATATAATCTAGGATTTGCAAACAACGAGAGAGATTGGATTAGATCTTCATACCCTTGAAGATTCGCACAGCGGAACGTTCGTCGGAACGTGGGTGATGTAGTCGTACTCGCTTCTCCTCCTCGCGATCCGATCCGATCTAGCACCACAAGTGGCGGTGCCTCCGTGAGATGCACACGTGCAGCACCTCGACGTCTCCTCCTTCCTCGGACCAGCAAGTATGGTGGAGAGACGAATTGGATCTACAACACGGCGGCGTGGTGTATATGGTGGAGAATTTCTGCACCAGGGCTTCGCCTACAAACAGTCGGGAGGGAGAGAGGAGGGCAGCAGGGCAGCTAGGGTTGGAGGGGAAGGTGTGGGGGGTTGGTGCGCCCCCAACCCTCTATATATAAAGGGGGGCGCAGCCCTAGCCCCTCCCCCAAGCCCAAACCGGCGGCCCCAAGGAGGAGGAGTGGGGGGCAAGGAAACCCCCCCTTCTAGAAGCTCTATCTCGAGTTTAAAACTCTCTTGGCCGGCTGGGCCCTATGGGGCCTTGTGCCCCTGGCCCAATGCGTCCAGGGCACTCCCTCATAGGCCCATTCCCCCTCCCGGAAGGTGGGGCCATGTTGGTCCCCTTCCGGAAGGTTCTAGAAGCTTCCAGTACAATACCGATTAACCCAAAACAATTCCAAACTCCAAAAACTGCACTGCCTTATATGAATCTTATTCTCCGGACCACTCCAGAACCTCTCGTGATGTCCCGGATCCCATACGAGGCTCCGAACAAAAACTCATAAACCAATTATCCAATCTATCCTAGCGTCGAGACACATTAAGTGTGTGACCCTGCGGGTTCGAGAATATGCAGACATGATCTTCTATCAATAATCAACAGCGGGTTCTGGTAACCCATATTGACTCCCACACATTCATCGATGATCATATCGTATGAACCACGATGACAGGATTCAATCAATCCCATATATATATTACCTTCGTCTCGCGATATTTTACTTGCCCGAGATTCGATCGTCGGTACCGTCATACCTAGTTCAATCTCGTTCACAGCAAGTACTTTACTCGTTCCGTAATCCGATATCACTTTGTGATTAACTCCTTAACCACATGCTTGCAAGCGGTGTTGATATCGATTACCGAGTGGGCCCAGAGTATATCTCTCCAACTTGGGAGGGACAAATCCCATCTCGATACATACAACCCAACAGATACTTTCCGATCACCTGAGAGACACCTTTATGATCACCCTCTCATAGGATGACGTTTGATGGCCTCAAAGCTTTCTTCCGATACCAGGGAGTTGTATTATCTTATGGTCTAAGGAATACAATATTTGACATAAGAAAAGCTTCGCAAAGACGAACACGATGACACGATCTAATTGCTTCGCTTAGTTTGGTTCTGTCCACCATATCATTCTCCCAATGATATGATCTCATTATTAATCGACAACTCATGTCCATGGCTAGGAAACCTTAACCATCATTAATCAATGAGCTAGTCCATAGAGGCATACTAGGGACACGGTGTTGTTCACAAACCACACAAGTATTAAAGTTTCCGCTTAATACAATTCTAGCATGGAATATAAACATTATCATGAACAAGAATTATAATAATAACATCTTTATTATTGTCTCTAGGGAATAATTCCAACAGTCTCCCACTTGCACTAGAGTCAATAATATAGTTTACATCTGGCAACAATCTCACACCCATGGCACTGAGGTGATGATCATGTTTTACACGTGGAAGAGGTTTAGTCAATGGATCTGCGACATTCAGATCTGTATGTACTTTGTTGATCTTCAGATCTCCATCTGCTATATAATCTCGGATTATATGAAACTTGCGGTTGATATGCTTGGTCTTTGGATGATATCTTGGTTCCTTAGCAACTGCTATGGCGCCAGTGTTGTCACACAATATCTCCAGTGGGTCCAATGCACTTGGAACCACGGCAAGCTCAGTGATGAAGTTCCTGATCCAAACTCCTTCACTTGACGCTTCTGCAGCAGCCATGTATTCCACTTCTACTGTAGATCCTGCGATCACGCTTTGCTTGCAGCTTCTCCAGCTCACAGCTCCTCCATTCAAAATATACACGTATCCTGTCTGAGATTTAGAATCATCCTTGTCGGTGTCGAAACTAGCGTCGACGTAACCTTTTACGACTAGCTGTTCATCACCCCCATAGACTAAGAACATTTCTTTAGTTCTATTTAGGTACTTTAGGATGTTCTTCACGGCTGTCCAGTGTTCCACTCCTGGATCACTTTGATACCTGCTCGTCAAACTAAGAGCATTGGACACATCCGGTCTAGTACACAGCATATCATACATGATGGAACCTATGGCCGAGGCATAAGGCACTTTACTCATAGCTTCCCTATCATTTACCGTAGCTGGACACTGAGCCTTGCTCAATATCTTACCTGACAACATGGGCACTGAACCTTTCTTTGCCTTATCCATTCTGAACCTTTTCAGAACTTTGTCTAGGTATGTACTCTGGCTTAAAGCTATCAGGTGTCTTTGTCTATCTCTATAGATCTTGATGCCCAATATATAAGTAGCTTCACCTAGGTCTTTCATTGAAAAACACTTGTTCAAATAACTCTTCACATCATTAAGCATGTTGATGTCATTTCCAATAATTAATATGTCATCCACATATAGTACCAGAAACGTCACCGAGCTCCCACTCACTTTCTTGTAGATGCAAGCTTCGTAGCAATTTGGAACAAATCCAAAGCTCTTGATCACTTGATCAAAACGAAGGTTCCAACTCCGAGATGCTTGCTTCAGTCCATAAATGGAACGCTGAAGTTTGCATACTTTATCAGCATCCTTAGGATCGACAAAACCTTCGGGTTGCATCATATACAACTCTTCATCAATGTTGCCATTGAGGAAAGCAGTCTTGACATCCATCTGCCATATTTCATAATCATGAAACGCAGCAATTGCTAATAAAATCCGAATGGACTTAAACATCACTACGGGAGACAAAGTCTCATCGTAGTCAACACCTTGAACTTGTCTAAAACCTTTCGCGACAAGCCGTGCTTTATAGACGGTAACATTACCATCCGCGTCCGTTTTCTTCTTGAAGATCCATTTGCACTCAACGGCCTTTCGGTCGCTAGGAGGGTCCACCAAAGTCCATACTTGGTTTTCGCTCATGGATCCCAATTCGGATTTTATGGCTTCTAGCCATTTCTCAGAGTCTGGGCTCATCGTCGCTTCCTCATAGTTCGTAGGTTCACTGTCTTCTACTAACAAGACAGTCAAGAGAGGGTTGCCGTACCACTCAGGAGGAGCACGCGACCTTGTCGACCTGCGACGTTCAGTAGCAGCATCGTCCGAAGCTTCATGATCCTTGTCATTAGCTTCCTCTATCGTTGGTGCAGGCGGCACTGGAACAATTTCAGGTGCTGCGCTACTCTCCAACTCAAGAGAAGGTTCAATAACCTCGTCTAGCTCTACTTTCCTCCCACTCACTTCTTTCAAGAGAAACTCCTTCTCAAGAAAGGAACCGTTCTTTGCAACAAACACTTTGCCTTCGGTTCTGTGATAGAAGGTATACCCAATAGTTTCCTTAGGGTATCCTATGAAGACGCATTTCTCCGCTTTGGGTTCGAGCTTGTCCGGCATCAACTTCTTGACGTAAGCTTCGCATCCCCAAACTTTAAGAAACGACAACTTAGGTTTAGCACCAAACCACAGTTCATACGGTGTCGTCTCAACGGATTTAGATGGTGCCCTATTTAAAGTGAATGCAGCGGTTTCTAATGCATAACCCCAAAATGATAACGTCAAATCAGTAAGAGACATCATCGATCGGACCATATATAATAGGGTTCGATTCCGGCGTTCAGACACACCATTGCGCTGTGGTGTTCCGGGTGGCGTGAGTTGTGAAACGATTCCACTTGCTTTAAGATGCGTGAGAAAATCATAACTCAAATATTCACCTCCACGATCGGATCGTAGAAACTTAATCTTTCTGTTACGATGGTTCTCCACATCATTCTGAAATTCTTTGAACTTTTCAAACATTTCAGATTTATGTTTCATTAAATAGATATACCCATATCTACTTAAGTCATCGGTAAAAGTGAGAAAATAGCGATATCCACCGCGCGTCGAAACACTCATCGGTCCGCATACATCGGTATGTATGATTTCCAACAAGTCCGTTGCTCACTCCATCATACCGAAGAACGGGGTTTTGATCATCTTGCCCATGAGGCATGGTTCGCATGTGTCAAATGATTCAAAATCAAGAGACTCCAAAAGTCCATCAGAATGGAGTTTCTTCATGCGCTTTACACCAATATGACCTAGACGACAGTGCCACAAATAAGTAGTATTATCACTATCTACTTTGCATCTCTTAGCCTCAGTGTTATGGATGTGTGTTTCATCCCTTTCGAGATTTAGAAGAAATAAACCATTCACAAGAGGTGCATGACCATAAAAGATGTTACTCATATAAATAGAACAACCATTATTATCCGATTTAAATGAATAACCGTCTTGCAATAAACACGATCCAGAAATAATGTTCATGCTCAATGCAGGCACATAATAACATTTATTAAGGTTTAAAACTCCAAAGGTAAAACTAAGGAGAGCGTGCCGACGGCCATCACATCAACTCTTGATCCGTTGCCAACGCGCATCGTCACCTCATCCCTCGCAAGCCGCCGTCTATTCCGTAGCTCCTGTTTCGAGTTACAAATATTAGCAACTGAACCGGTATCAAATACCCAGGCACTACAACGAGGGCTAGTAAGGAAAACATCAATAAAATGTATATCAAATATACCTTTGATGGTGCCATCCTTCTTGTCCGCTAAGTACTTCGGACAGTTGCGCTTCCAGTGACCCTTGTCCTTGCAATAGAAGCACTCAGTGTCCGGCTTAGGACCAGACTTGAGCTTCTTCTCAGCAGGGGCAGTGCGCTTGCCGCCGCCCTTCTTGAAGGGCTTCTTTGCACCCTTACCTTTCTTGAAGGTGGGCTTGTTGACCATCAACACATGATTATCCTTTTTGATGTCCACTTCCGCGGCCTTCAGCTTTGCGAAGAGCTCGGTGATCGTATCAGTGGAACGAATCTGATTATGAGTCACTACAAAACTATTGTAGCTGGGAGGGAGTGATTGCAGAACCCTGTCAATCTTGAGCTCCTCTGGAATCGTGCATTCCAGTTGCTCAAGGCGTTGAGTGTAGCCCGTCATCTTAATGGCATGCTCACTAACAGAACTCCCTTCCTCCATATTGCAGTTAAAGAACTTCTCAGAGATCTCATATCTCTCAGAACGGGCCTGAGTCTGAAACATGGTTTTCAGCTCTTCGAGAATCTCAAAGGGCCCGGGATAGTCTTCAAAACGATTTTGAAGTTCCGGTTCCATAGCAAACAACATGGTGCTCTTCATCACACCATAATCATCTTTGCACGACTGATAGACAGTTTTCTCATCAGCCGGCGCAGTTGCAGCAGGGGGGTCACCTAACGCTTTCTCAAGGACATAGTCCTTTTGACCGCCAGAGAGAATGATTCTTAGATTGCGGAACCAATTGGTGAAGTTAGACCCATTGTTTCTAAGCTTTTCCTTCTCAGTGAAAACGTTGAAGTTGAAGTTGGACTTAGCCATGTGATCTACAGTATTTGCAAGTACAAATTAGACTATGTTCATGATAACTAGTTCAACTTAATCAAATTACTAGATGAACTCCCACTAAATTCAACATCCCTCAAGTTGTTTAGTGAACACGATCCAAATTCACCACACCTAATCCGATCTTCACGAGAAGAGATGTGGTTTCAATGGTGGACAACGAAGTGTCGATCATATCATTCATATGACTCATGCTTAACCTTTCGGTTCATGTGTTCCGAGGCCGTGTCTGTACATGCTAGGCTCGTCAAGTTAGACCCAAGTATTTCCGCGTGTGCAAAACTGGCTTGCACCCGTTGTATGTGAGCGTAGAGTCTATAGCACCCGATCATCACGTGATGCTTGGACACGACGAACTTTCGCAACGGTGCATAATCGGGGAGAACACAGTTTTATCTTGATCTTTAAGTGAGGAATCATCTTATAATGCTACCGTCGCGATCTAAGCATAATAAGATACATAAAAGGATGAACATCACATGCATATAACTTTATGTGACATGGTATAGCCAATCTTCGCGCAATGATCTCCATCTTGTGCGTGCCGGCATGATCTCCATCACTCCACCATGATTGCCTCCACCACGAATAGCAACTATAACTATTGCTAACTACTTATCGATAAAGTGAAACTATTACATGGCGTATAAGAAGTTGACACACAGGTCATACACAATTATAAATACAACCATATGGCTCCTGCCGGTTGCGTACTCATCGACATGCAAGTCGTTAAACATTACAAAACATGATCATCGCATACATTATACATATCACATCTTGGGCCATACCATATCACATTAAACACTCCCTGCAAAAACAAGTTAGACGCCTCTACTTTGTTGTTGCATGTTTTACGTGGCTTATGGGAGTAGATGCTGAGAACGATTCTTATCTACGGAAAGCCACAACGGTGATATTATGGTTGCCAAACTCCGGTGTTAATCCCATGACAACTATGGTGAGAGAAACTGACATCCACCAGCCGCATGTGTGGAACAAGCCACACGTCAAGTGCGGAGCCGGTCTCGCGAACGACGTCGCGTAAGGTTGGCCTGGACTGCTTCAATCTCACTATCCCGCGTCATAAGAAGAACACAAACAAGAGGCTTGCAACAGAAAACATCAACGCCCGCAACAACCATGTTGCGTTCTACTCGTGAAACACGTCTACGCATAGATCTAGCTCTGATACCACTGAAGGGTTTTGCGGCATAGTAAATCATAATTTTCTACGGATGCGAACAGAGGGAAAGCCAAGATCTAATCTAGGAGATGCAAACAACGAGAGAGATTGGATTAGATCTTCATACCCTTGAAGATTCGCACAGCGGAACGTTCGTCGGAACGTGGGTGATGTAGTCGTACTCGCTTCTCCTCCTCGCGATCCGATCCGATCTAACACCACAAGTGGCGGTGCCTCCGTGAGATGCACACGTGCAGCACCTCGACGTCTCCTCCTTCCTCGGACCAGCAAGTATGGTGGAGAGACGAATTGGATCTACAACACGACGGCGTGGTGTATATGGTGGAGAATTTCTGCAGCAGGGCTTCGCCTACAAACAGTCGGGAGGGAGAGAGGAGGGCAGCAGGGTATCTAGGGTTGGAGGGGAAGGTGTGGGGGGTTGGTGCGCCCCCAGCCCTCTATATATATAGGGGGAGCATCCCTAGCCCCTCCCCCAAGCCCAAACCGGCGGCCCCAAGGAGGAGGAGTGGGGGGCAAGGAAACCCCCCCTTCTAGAAGCTCTATCTCGAGTTTAAAACTCTCTTGGCCGGCTGGGCCCTATGGGGCCTTGTGCCCCTGGACCAATGCGGCCAGGGCACTCTCTCATAGGCCCATGCCCCCTCCCGGAAGGTGGGGCCACGTTGGTCCCCTTCCGGAAGGTTCTAGAAGCTTCCGATACAATACCGATTAACCTAGAACAATTCCGAACTCCAAAAACTGCACTGCCTTATATGAATCTTATTCTCTGGACCACTCCGGAACCTCTCGTGATGTCCCGGATCCCATCCGAGACTCCGAACAAAAAATCATAAACCAATTATCTAATCTATCCTAGCGTCAAGACACGTTAAGTGTGTGACCCTGCGGGTTCGAGAATATGCAGACATGATCTTCTATCAATAATCAACAGCGGGGTCTGGTAACCCATATTGACTCCCGCACATTCATCGATGATCATATCGGATGAACCACGATGCCAGGATTCAATCAATCCCATATATATATTCCCTTCATCTCGCGATATTTTACTTGCCCGAGATTCGATCGTTGGTACCATCATACCTAGTTCAATCTCGTTCACAGCAAGTACTTTACTCGTTCCGTAATCCGATATCACTTTGTGATTAACTCCTTAACCACATGCTTGCAAGCGGTGTTGATATGATTACAGAGTGGGCCCGAAGTATATCACTCCAACTTGGGAGGGACAAATCCCATCTCGATACATATAACCCAACAGATATTTTCCGATCACCTGAGAGACACCTTTATGATCACCCTCTCATAGGATGACGTTTGATGACCTCAAAGCTTTATTCCGATACCAGGGAGTTTTATTATCTTATGGTCTAAGGAATACAATATTTGACATAAGAAAAGCTTCGCAAAGACGAACACGATGACACAATCTAATTGCTTCGCTTAGTTTGGGTTTGTCCACCATATCATTCTCCCAATGATATGATCTCATTATTAATCGACAACTCATGTCCATGGCTAGGAAACCTTAACCATCATTAATCAATGAGCTAGTCCATAGAGGCATACTAGGGACACGGTGTTGTTCACAAACCACACAAGTATTAAATTTTCCGCTTAATACAATTCTAGCATGGAATATAAACATTATCATGAACAAGAATTATAATAATAACATCTTTATTATTGCCTCTAGGGCATAATTCCAACAGTAGGCTCGGTAGGAGTAGGAATAGGGGCTATGTCAACACCCGGATTTTTAATCCCAGATGCCTGTTATGCCATACATCGCAATCCCAGGATTACCATTTTTGCGAGACATAACAAAATTGGATACCATAGTACATCATCCATTACAAACGGTACATAAGTTCTTACACAAATAGGGATCTCATGATCTGGTTCTTAATACAACATCAAGCAGCGGAATATGTAATAATAACGGTAGCATAGGCGAAGCTCCATCTTCGGGGTCACAGGCAATGATGACGATGGGAGATGATCCTAGTTGTCGTAACCTTCCTGGGGTCCATCCTCCAGGTACTCCTCTTCATAGTATGGCCATGGGAATAGCCCGGGACAAAGCCATGAGTACTCTTTAAGTACTCGCAAACTAATACTAACAAGGGAAAGGGGTTTTTGATAACAGGACACTAGGCTCTAGGGTTTGTTTTGCAAAAGCCAGATTTATCAATACTCAGTTAGGAGCAACAATTGCTAGTTAAAGTTTTATAACACCTAAATGGGATATTTTATTTCATGTCACAACCCTGTTGTGGTCAAGTCAAAGTCTCAATTCATTTCACCAGTCATTTTGAAAAGTCTGACGGGGAAACAGTATGGCCACTCCAACTGTCCATAACCGCGGACGCGGCTATTCAAATAGTTTGACACTCTGGAGAGATTGTACAATTTGACCACAACATTCGATACATCCGTCAGGAACAAATCCTGAATTCACCATACTCAGTATGCGGATAATCAATCCTAACCTTTCAATTACACGCCCTAGTATAAGCACCTCTCCTGTGAGTTTGGCCTCCCAACCATGACCAACTGTCATCTTGGGTACTGCACAGGTGGAAAATCTTCACAAGGTAGCCTCATCTCAGACCTTGTCCATGAGGGAATTAATACTAAGGTATATAAGTTTACAGTCAAGCCCTACCCAATCTTCGGGTATTGTGGTTGTACGATAAAATTGGAATGGTATCGCCAGACAACCATCAGTTTTATAAAGGGCTAATGCTCATGCCTCAACATTTTCATCACCAAAATCATTCGGTGTTCGAAAACACATGTCCAAAACATTTCAATAGAATGATCCATCATTCCAAGGTTTTCATAACCATTTTTCCACCAAGTATTCCCATCTAAAGTTGATCAAGTTTTATGCTTAGCACTAGCATCTACAAGTGGGGGTAAGTACTAATGAGGGGTGGTAAACTAGTGGAGTTTCAACTAATCTCAATCTCATGCCTTGGGATGACATCAAGATTATCTAGTTTAGGCCAACTTTTATGCTCTTTATGCAACCTTCACATATCTTTCTAGTATCTACCATTCACTTAGGTAAAATCTAAGTACTAGCTTTGATAAAGAAATAAAGTAATCAAGCTTGTAAGTAAAACTAGGATTGGTTTATCAAGTGGATATGATCACATATGCTTAAGGCATATGGTGGGCATAGTAACAGGTAGTGGTTTGTGGCATCAGTAGGGTATCTTGCAAGGGTTAGCTTGCGTTGGTTCACTTAGTTAATAAATCTTGCTAAATTGCAAGTGTTAGCTTGCATAGTTACTAGCTTGCCTTGTGCAGAGCAGTGGTTGAAGTTCTCCTCGGCTTCTTCTTCGTAGAATCCTCCTTCCTCCTTGTATCCTTGGTCGGTACTAGCGTCTATAAATAAATACGAGGTACACAATCACCAAACAATACTTAACTACTTGCAATCTTCACACATAAGGGTCCTATAGATGATCTAGCATCATCACTAACATTACAAGATTTGGGTTGGCTTTAATTCTTTTTATTTTTAGAAAAGTAATTTCTACTCATTGAAAAACTACTTAAAATTTAATATTCTCCAACCAAACATGGGATCATGTTGACACATGTCATCCCCACATATTTTAGTTCATGGGAATGTGATTTAAAGTGGTGTCACAATTTAATAAGGTTTTACCCTTTTATTTTAATTAATTAGAATGGCTAGAAATGCCTATGTAGTATTCTTTTATTACTTGAACAATATTTCTGTAAGTAACCCTATATATTTTTATATATTCTAAAAGGTATGGTTAAATGTGATTTTTGAGAGTTGGAATCAACTCAAAATCTATTACGGTTTAACTTTGAAAAATGTTTGAATGCAGAAAAGCTTCTGCCTTGTTATTTTTACCAAGGATGATCAACAGATCCAAATGACTTGAACCCAACGGGCTTGGATTCAGCATTCACAGACCTTTCCAACAAAATTGGTTTCATTCAAATTGGTGCACAGAATCGACCTGGTTGATTTTTAAAAACAAAAAGGTTTAATTTGAATAACTGGGCTGCGCGGGAAAAGTTACTGGGCCAGCCTGCTAAGCGCAGCGCTCCCGCGGGCTGTTGAAGTGGGTGTCCCCACTCGTCAGTGACACAAGGGGGTGCGAAGCGGTATGGGGCACTGTGGGTCATTCGATCTGATTCTAATCCAACGGCTGGGAGTCATCGTCGACGTCGAGCAACGCCGGCGAGACAGAAACCTAGCGCGGCAGGTGGGGGTCGCTGGGGGCTCACCGGGGTGCTGGCGAGGGTCGGAGAGGCGGGCGAATGATGAAGTCGACGACGGCGAATCTCCTGGTACCGGTGGCTTCTCCTGGGGCGGCTCCAATCGTTGGCTCCCTTCTTCTCCAGAGGCGGCGGGCTCCGGTGAAATTCTAACGAGGTGGTGCTCGCCTTGCTCCGGGAACGGTGTGGCACGATCAGTGAGGAAAGGGTAGTAGAATGGTGTGAAGAATTCGACTGGGGGTGGCCTCTATTTATAGTCGATCGAGGGGACCGACTGGGCGCATGGTGAGCTCGTCGGGGGCGGTGGTACAGACGGATATCGGCATGGGCGAAGGTAGGGGACAGTGTGGTGCTCCCTGGCGATGCTCAAAGACATGGTTTCGAGGCGTGGGGCGGTGCGGCTTGGTCGAAACGCGGAGGTGCTCTACGCGTGCCCGAAGGAGATTTTAATGGCGCACAGCGCGCGTGGTCCGCGCGGCGGTGAACGACCGTGTCTGCGGGGTTGCTGGGACGGTGGTGATCAAGTATGCACGCGGCCAGGGCGGCGCGCGGTCTGTGGGCGTCGATCGAGCGTGGCGCACGGGGCGTGCTCTCGGCATGGTTGCTGGCGAGGTTGGCATGGTTCTTGCGCGTGGTCTAGTGGCTGGCAACGTTCGAGCGGTGGACAGGGAGTGGCGGTGGGGTGTTGGCTTGCTCCCAGACATGCTGGCTAGGCTTGTTTCTCCTCCTAGCTTGTTGTCTCCACTGGGGTGGCATGGTTAGCTTCGGCTGTTCACCATTGATGACAATGCCAAGCTTACAGTGGTGCTAGTGCTTAGTTTAGCTTGCTAGATGATCTACTGAGATGGTTGTGAGATAAAGAGGGAACAAGTTAGGCTCCAATCACTGCTCACTATAGTGTTTAGATTTTGTTTGATTTGTGTCTGCAACCTGTTTGATGAAATGGCCGCAAGAACTCATGGGTGGGGTAATTTTGCTCATGTTGTTTCAATTGTCGATATAGATAGGATATAACTTTGCCTTCTTGCATTAGCACACATCCGAGACCGATCTTGGATGCATCACAATACACATCGAAGGGCTTCGTGATATCCGGCATGATCAAGATTGGGGATGAAATCAATCTCCTCTTGAGTTCTTGAAAACTCGCTTCACATTTGTCGGTCCATTCAAACTTCTTGTCCTTCTTCAGCAATTGAGTCATGGGTCTGGAGATACTAGAAAATCCTTCTACGAATTTGCGGTAATATCCCACCAATCCGAGAAATCAACGAACTTGGGTTTGAGTGGTCGGGGCTTGCCAATCTTCTACATCCTTCACTTTGGCAGGGTCAACGGCAATTCCTCCGGCTGATACAATGTGACCGAGGAATCCTACCTCCTATAACCAGAATTCACATTTGCTAAACTTGGCATACAACTTATGCTCTCTAAGGGTTCCAAGAATGGTCCTTAGGTGTAGATCATGTTCTTCTTCTGATTTGGAATAAATCAGAATGTCATCGATGAAAACAACGACAAACTTATCCAAGAAGTCCATAAAAATCTTATTCATGAGGTTCATGAAATAAGCGGGGGCATTGGTTAATCCAAAAGACATGACTGTATACTCGTATAATCCATATCTGGTGGTAAAGGCAGTCTTTGGAATATCCTCTGCATGAATCTTGAGTTGATGATAACCAGTTCTAAGATCAATCTTAGAAAATACTTTGGCACAGGTCAACTGATCAAACAAATCTTCTATCTTGGGCAAGGGGTACTTGTTCTTGATGGTGACATCATTCAACTTCCGATAATCCGTACACAAACGATTACCTCCATCCTTCTTGTCCACAAACAAGACAGGTGATCTCCATGGTGATGCACTTGGTTGAATCAATCCGATTTCCAGCATCGCATCTAGTTGCTTCTTCAGTTCTTCTAACTCCGATGGGTTCATACTATAGGGTCTCTGGGCTATAGGTCCTATTCCGGGGATTAGTTCGATGATAAACTCGATATCCCGATCTGGGGGCATACCGGGCAAAACATCTGGGAATACGTCAGGGTATTCACAGACTATCCGGACTTGGTCAATGGTAGGTTGGGCTATACTCTTGTTGCATTTGAATTGACGAGGTAAGGTTTCAGATATATGCTCGACTGATATTCCGGCTGTACTGGTCATGGTGATGGCTTTCTTGGCACAGTCAATCAATCCTTTATGTTTGGACATCCAATCCATTCCTAGTACTACTTCCAAACCTTTAGTTCCGAGTACTATCAGATTAGCACAAAAATCTATGCCATGGATTCGGATAGGGACGGCTTTGCAAATTTGCCTAGCCTTGGTGGTCGATCCGGGAATTTGCACAATCATTACATGCTTCGATTTGGTTGGTTGAATTTTACTAGTGCATGCAAATTCTTCGGTGACAAATGAATGCGATGCACCAGAATCAAACAACACTCTTGCAAGTACTAAATTAACAGAAAACATACCCAGCATGACGTCTGGCGCTTCCTGAGCTTCTTCAGCATGCATGACAAAAAGACGGCCATTGCGGTTGAGTGAATTCCCTGGGGCAAACCTTCTTCCGGGCTGAACACGACGCTACTGCTGAGCTGGGACATTGGCATTGGGTGTTGTAGCATTCTTCTTGTTGGGACACTCGTTGGAATAGTGGCCTTTATTTCCATAGTCATAACAACTCACTTGCGACTTGTCCTTGGCTATGACAGGCACAACATTGCTTCCAGTCCTCGGGGCAGTGTTGGTGTTGATGGCAGCATTGTTGGTGTTGAACTTGGGTGGGGCACGGGTGAAATTGCTAGAGTTGCCGGGGTTGTTGTGATTTCCTCCGGGTCTAGGGTTTCCATGGTTGGGATAGGTGGGACGGGTCATTGGGGGTATGTTAGTTCTTGGGGCAAATCCTGGAGATGGGTTGGGGCGATACTTTGGGGTCTGATGGGTTCCTGGCTGATGCATCATACGACGCTTGCTGTTCTCATTGGCTTGGTTGATCTTTCCTTCCATCTGAATGGCAGAGTCGACAAGGGCTTCAATATCCGCAAAGGGGATATTGACTAACACTTTCTGCATCTCGTCATGCAGACCATTCAGGAATCTTTCTTTCTTCTTGGTTTCGGTGTCGATCTCATCCGGGGCATACCTAGATAAGGACAAAAATTTGTCCCGGTATTCCACTACAGTCATCCTTCCTTGCTTCAGCTCTCTGAACTCGTCTCTCATTCTCTTGATCAAACCCGGTGTTACATGGGTTCTGCTGAACTTGACCTTGAATTCCTCCCAGGTCATCATCTGGCCTCCGGTCATTGCACGAACACTGTTCCACCATGCCCTAGCATCTCCGGCTAGATAGTGGGTGGCGAACAGAACTTTCTCGTTAGCTTCCACTCCGGCGACTTCTAGGTTGTTTTCCATGGTTTGCGGCCAATCATCGGCGTCTAGAGGCTCTTCTGACTTAGTTAAAACAGGTGGGTTGGTATTCTGGAAATTCTTGAGCTTAGATCCATGGTTATCTTGATTTCCGTGGCCTTGGTTGTTGTGGGCCATCTGGGCTATCTGTTGCAGAGTGGCTAGGTTGTCTTGACGTTCCGCTCTTTCAGCTTCGCGGTCAGAGGTCAACATTTGCAGGATCTGCAACATCGGGTCCTGGGATGAACCACTTCCTCCGCGTGGCATCTGAAGATTGAGATAGATCATGAGACAAGAGGGAAATTTCTAAGGTTCTGGGACTTTGAAAAGTTTTTAAAGTTTGACACAGTTTTTTCCAACACTTGCTCTTCATTCATTCATTCACACGATCTAACACAAACCACAACAAGGAAAAACAGATGGTTTTAAGAACCATTCCGGAATCTACGATACAGTGGGACCAACTACTACTCACTACGCTAGTGCTCAAGTTCTACTACTCCTTGAAATCTGTGGCTTCATCATCTTCATCATCATCGATGAAGGCGAAATCATCCTCATCGGTGAAGAAGTCCATGGCCTGATCCTCCAGAAAATCATCATCATCGCTGAGATAGGAGTAAGGGTCTCCACGAAGATCCTATCCTGCATTCTCCCTTTCCTCCAACTGCATGTCTCTTTCGTGGATGGTCTCTTCCAAAGATGAGATGCGGTGGCGGAGACGGGCAATAATGCGCTCCTTCTTGTCGAGCTGACGGCAACGAGACTTGCGATCCTTTGCTAGCATGGCGATGGTCTGGTCCTTCGTCTTGATGATGGCAGACTTGTGGTTGGAGTAGTCACGGCAGTTGTCTAACTCCTGCTGACGATCATACATCATGAAGCTAAGGTGGTCCAATTGAGTCTTCAGCTCGGAGTGGTATGGGGCTTCCAGTGGTTGTCCATTTGCATCACGCCTTGAGCAAAACTCAAAGAGAGTACCCTTGGTCTGATTGATGCTCTGCCTACACAGACGGGAAAGAGCTTCCTGCATGGCCCTGGCAAGTCCATCGAGCCAGTTGTTCTCTCTTAAGGTAAACTGAATTCCTTCCGCAGTGGGAGGTTCAATCTTTCCTCTGAGACTTGCAACAATTAGCCACTACAGATCTTCTCCTCCTTGATCATTGAGCTGAGCTCTGAAGAACTTGGGGTGCGGACGCTCCAGAAGTTCCGAAAGCTGGTCCAAATCCCTCTCAAAGATAAGGTCTCCTCCATTCCCCAACTGATAAAACTTGTTGTACTTCACGTCCATCTATAAGAATAGAGGATGAGTAGGTTAGCAGAGTGATCCAGTGTGTCAAAATTTTATGTATTTTGCAAGAGTTTTTGAGGAACATGAATTTTTATGAAAGAATCAAAGAGATAAGAATGAGAATAAGTTTTTGTAAATATTTGTTTTCTTGGGTTTTGAAACTAAGTTTTTGGTTCAAACGTCTAGTCTAACTAGGGTCTCCTATGGTCAGGATGGCTCTGATACCAACTTGTCAACACCCGGATTTTTAATCCCAGATGCCTGTTATGCCATACATCGCAATCCCTGGATTACCATTTTTGCGAGACATAACAGAATTGGATACCATAGTACATCATCCATTACAAACGGTACATAAGTTCTTACTCAAATAGGGATCTCATGATCCAGTTCTTAATACAACATCAAGCAGCGGAATACGTAATAATAACGGTAGCGTAGGCGAAGCTCCATCTTCGGGGTCACAGGCAATGCTGACGATGGTAGATGATCCTAGTTGTCGTAACCTTCCTGGGGTCCATCCTCCAGGTACTCCTCTTCATAGTCTGGCCATGGGAATAGCCAGGGACAAAGCCATGAGTACTCTTTAAGTACTCGCAAACTAATACTAACAAGGGAAAGGGGTTTTTGATAATAGGACACTAGGCTCTAGGGTTTGTTTTGCAAAAGCCAGATTTATCACTACTCAGTTAGGAGCAACAAGTGCTAGTTAAAGTTTTATAACATCTAATTGGGATCTTGTATTTCATGTCACAACCCTGTTGTGGTCAAGTCAAATCTCAATTCATTTCACCAGTCATTTTGAAAAGTCTGACGGGGGAACAGTATGGCCACTCCAACTTTCCACAACCGTGGACGCGGCTATTCGAATAGTTTGACACTCTGCAGAGATTGTACACTTTCACCACAACATTCGATACATCCTTCGGGAACAAATCCTGAATTCACCATACTCAGTATGCGGATAATCAATCCTAACCTTTCAATTACACGCCCTAGTATAAGCACCTCTCCTGTGAGTTTGGCCTCCCAACCATGACCAACTGTCATGTTGGGTACTGCACAGGTGGATAATCTTCACAACGTAGCCTCAGCTTAGACCTTGGCCGTGAGGGAACTAATACTAAGGTATATAAGTTTCTAGTCAAGCCCTACCCAATCTTCGGGTATTGTGGTTGTACGATAAAATTGGAATGGTATCGCATCCAGACAACCATCAGTTTTATAAAGGGCTAAGGCTCATGCCTCAACATTTTCATCACCAAAATCATTCGGTGTTCGGAAACACATGTCCAAAACATTTCAATAGAATGATCCATCATTCCAAGGTTTTCATAACCATTTTTCCACCAAGTATTCCCATCTAAAGTTGATCAAGTTTTATGCTTAGCACTAGCATCTACAAGTGGGGGTAAGTACTAATGAGGGGTGGTAAACTAGTGGAGTTTCAACTAAGCTCAATCTCATTCCTTGGGATGACATCAAGATTATCTAGTTTAGGCCAACTTTTATGCTCTTTATGCAACCTTCACATATCTTTCTAGTATCTACCATTCACTTAGGTAAAATCTAAGTACTAGCTTTGATAAAGAAATAAAGTAATCAAGCTTGTAAGTAAATGTGGCATCCCGCAAAAACCACTACTAGAAAATCGCGTTGAATTTGTGCATTGCATCGTCATCATCATGCATTGTTTGCATAAAACTATGTTCGCAAGCCCGTTTTGTTTTTTCTAAAACGCCCCCTCTTGATTCAAACATCAAAATCCGGGTCGCCGGAATATTTTGTTTTGCCCGACATCGGTTTGCATAAGCTTTGTTTGAAATAAATAAAACTTATTTTTATTTTAGTGGGGCAGTCGAACGGGCCGAGTAGACCCGAACGACCACCCCTGTTTTTAAATCGGTCCACCCCAACCAGCCCCTCTAAAACCTACAGCTACCTAAAACTCTACCCCAACCCAGCCTCCACATCACCCTGGCCACTCCCCTCGCGCCACCTCACCTTCCCTCACCCCTCCCACCACTCAGAACCGGCCACGTGGCCCAGCCAACCCCCCCCCTCTCTCTCTCTCTCCCCCACTCTTTTCACCCCACCCACACACACACAGCCACCAACACACCCACCCCTGGTCACAGCCGGCCAGCGCCACCGCTCTCCTCCTCCCTCTCTCCTCCGTCGCCGGCGAGCCGCCGGAGCGCCGCCCAGCTCGCGCGCTCGCCTCCCTGCACCGCCCCGAGTCCCTCCCGCGTCGTCCTCTCTCTCCGTCGCGCCACACCCCACCTGCTCGCCCTCGCTCCGGCCTCCACCTCGCAGCGCAGCACCGCCGTCCCCTTCAAGCCCGTCCGCCGCCGGCCCGGCTCGCCTCCCCCGGCCGCCTCGCTCTCCGTCGCGCTCGCCCCGAGACGCTCCGGCCGCGTCTGCCTCCCTCGCCGGCCACCGCATCCTCCCTTCCTCTCCCTCCGCGCGCGCGCGCTCTGCCGCCGCCGGCCAGCGCCTCCGCGGTCCCTCCACCCCCGACCTCGAGCCCTCCCCGGCCCCGACCTCGCCGTCACTCGCTCCCTCCGCCGCCGCCTTCGCCCTCGCTCCCTCCGGCGACGTCCCGCCCCGCTCGTCCCGCGCGCCTCCTGCCACCACCCCTCCGTCTCGCCTCCCCGTGGCCGCGGCCTGGCGCGCCGGACCCGTCTGCAGGCCTCTGTCGCCGCCCTCCGACGGCCTCTCCCGGAACCTCCCAGTCAAGCTCGCCGGGCCTGCCGCTCGCCACCCTCTCGGCCACCTCCTGTCGTCCTTGCAGCCTTGCGGGACCCCGTCCCCAACCTCAGCGACCGGCATGCCCATACATTGTAGCAATGTCACTGCGTCGTGGAAAAGGCCTTCGAGGCTCAAGATCCGCGCCATCCCCGCTCGTGGTGAAGATGTACCTGCAACCGAGGCCAAAAAACCCAAGTACTCCATCCTGGAGCCCGGAGGCGATGGTGCCGATACAACAAGTACCCCCTCACGGACGCCAAGACCTCCGATCCAATGCCTTGGAGCCAGACCCGAAGATCCCCTCGGCACACCAAGTTCTCCGTCCCGGAGTCGGATCCGAAGACCCCGGACCCGAACCCGAGTTCTTCGACGCAACGACAAGATCTCCTTCATGGAAAAACGAAGCCGAACCGGAGACCTCCGTCATGGATCGTCGAGCACTTCTACACGGACCCACGGGATGACATGTTCTTCGTCCAAGGGCGACAAGGTTCTCTTCACGGATTTCGAGACCCTGACATCGAAACGACAAGATCATCGGCATAGAACCCGAAGGCCACATGGGCGACAAGTACTTCCTCGAGGACGCCGAGAACCCGGATGCGACAAGCTCTACCCGTTACCGAGAACGTTCCCGCGAGACCGCTTCCGTCGAACCCCGAACCCCAGATCTGTCGAACCCTGGACCCGAGACCGGACCCTGAACCCCGAACCCCCGGATTCCCCAAGTTCGTCGAGACCCCTTAATGTGTGACCCTTTTTCCTCGATACACTATTTTTATAAATGATATCAACTTGTCGCATATTGATTGATCATGCATGCATACTTGTCATGTGGTTTGGGGGCCTTATGCCAATTCATCTAATAATTAATATGGGGCCCATATGCGGGCAAATCTAGCCTTATATTGGCCTCATTTAAACTTGTGTAGCGAACCGGTGCTATCTTCTGCCTTATTAAAACAACATTTAAATTGCGGGGTTCCAAATAACTTGAACCGTTTAATTAAATGTCGGGACCCCGGTTCCGCTTAATATGACCTAATTGCATCGCACCTTGCCATGTCATACATCATACATGCATCATGCCGATCTTTTGCCGTAGTATTAAATATTGCATCCGGTGTTTCTTCTAGTGTTTTGCTTCTTCGCGGATAAGGCCGTTGAGTTGATGTGAGCTTTGACCCGAACTTCGGTTGAACCTTCGACAATGTTTTCAGGCGAGCATCTCCCCCTTTCTACCTATCTTACTTTTATAGTATTTACTTCCCTCCTGTTGATCTGTTGCTATCTGTGTCGCGATGCTTTAGTTTCCATACCTGTGATATCCCTTGCAGCCTTATATTGCCTTGGACACATCCTATTACCTGTTGCTTGATAGATAGTTGGACTTGCGCGTCGTAGTCGCTTGCTCAAGTGCTGTTGTGTGTCGTCATATGCCACAGTTGTTGATGTTTTGCCGCATGTTCGTTGTTGGAGATGATCATAGTTTTACTTATTGTTCACTTTAATTCCTGTTTAACAACTAAAATTGAAGTAAGCAGAGGCATCGGTGGGTGATAGATAACATTTGGTTTCCGAACGCCCACTTGTGTCCCGTAGGACCCCGAGTACTTGATACCTGTTCCTTGATTTATCGCGCTATCCACATATGGGGAGTATGGGCCCCCCTTAGCCAGAGCTTGATTCCGTCTTATTTCTTGGGGCCACAAACTAGTTTGAGGTTTTATTTACGATCCTGTACTTATGCCATGTTTTACTGCTTTATTTACGATTGTGCGACAGATAGCACCTGTACTGTTTAGGATCGGGACACGATTCCGCGGTGTCGACAATCCCTGTTTGGGGTTCCCAGTCGTTCACAGCCGTATACCCAGACCTTGAGTCCGTCTCGGAGCTAGCTTACTTCGTTGCGGGTAGCTTAATGGGGTGGCCCCCTGAAATATTTCTGAATCTTGTGATTGCTCTGTCGTGAAGACCTCGTTGGGTTTTGATTTGGTTCTTCCGAGGTTGATCGTGTGTGTGTTGCTATTTGTGCACCCCGGCCGGGTTAAAACTTTCTGAAAGCCGTGTCCGCGGTTATGGACGACTTGGAGCACAGTATCTCGACCATAGACAAGCATAACTAAAGTTTATTGCTATAAATTTGACTTTATAATGACTAGTAATCAGCTTCACTATAACGGAATGGCTAAATAATACTGCCCACAATTGCTTGATTGGATTGTCGCTTGCGCCCATTGTATCTGACTAGTAAGTATTGCAACTACAACGAATTGGCTGAATAAAAGTACCAACAACTGCTGGGTTTAAGGGTTATCTCATGCTATTCATATCTGATTAGTAAGTGCTGCCACTATAACGGAATGGTTAACTAAAAGTTCCCACTGCTTACTTTATCAGGACGATTATCTAAACCTGACTAGTAAAGTGCCGCAACTATAACTGAATAAATAAAACTGCCAACTGTGTGAGTTCCTCGGTTGACTTCCTCGTTTGGTCTCGAGGGGAAACACCAGGATGGGTTTGTTTGGTGAAAGCTTCAGGTTGGATCCGGTTAGGTCATTCTTATCCCTCTCTGATATCCGCCAGTTGTATCGGGTCTCTATAGGTTGTTTCGTGCATGCTGCCGCTGCCACTCAGTCCACCATACCTATGTAGGCGAGGACCGCCGAATTCTAGCCTCGCCGTGTACTGGCCTCAGTACTGACGCTCCTCTTTTTCCTTTGCCCTTTGTCGGCACCCCTTTTGTTTAAGCAGGTTTTGAGATCGACGTCGTTAGCAGGGTTACCCTTCCGGCTTGGCCTGGGCAGGGTTATGGACGCCATTGGTTATTCTTCAGGGCTCTTAGCCCCATTTGCATCTTGTCCGTAGTTGGACGCTCTATCGTTTTCAAGGTGATTTGGATCTTGTATATTATATCTGTATTCTTGACTCTTTGAGTCGCTGTTGTATATATTTGTTCTGTGGGTCCCATCGAGGACTGTTGTGTAATGTTATTACTTCGTTTTCCACCCGCACGAAAGTGCCTGGTGGGCACCTTTGAATCGTTTCTATGCGGGTTGGCGAATTTTGCTAAAACTTGCATAGGGTCGATTCTGAGGGTGTTACAGAGTGGTATCAGAGCTCAGCAGTTGCGATACCCCACAAGTCCAGCCTGTAGGATAACCTAGCTAACGGCCGAAGTAGAGTGTCAAAACTATTTTGAAAAATCGGTTGGATAGTTCTGGTTAGGTCTGATTTTACTCCTTACCCTCTGCTGTTCTCCTCTTACCTCTACGTGTTTTGAATCCGCTCTCTTCTCTCTCTTCGAGTCCAGGATTTCTCGTGGTTGGGTTCCGTCGTACCTTTAGGTTTTCGCTTCCTTCTTTGATCACGGTGTTCTACCATCCGGTCTTCATGCTGCCTGAGTGACCCTTCGTCTGTGGTACCATTCTTTGTTCCTTGTTTGTGCCTTCCGGTGTTATCCGACGCGACGACATCATCCTCTACGCCAGATCCGGTGCAGAGTCTGCATCACCCCTTTGTTTCCGAACCTCGCTTGTCGAGATCTTTAGTCTGATTCCGTGAGTTGGTTGCATAATCCGCCTATTCGTGTGCAGAGTAATGGTTTGGGTGCGCGATGGACTGATCACCATCCGACTACTCTTATCATTCGCTCTTGTACATCGAATCAGTGGATCCAGCAGTTTTACTCCGTCCACGGAAGTTAGAGGTGGCTTTATTTGTTGATACCTCTACCTTCGACCTTTTGTCCCCGGAGTGTTCTCTCGACGATCACGGACAACGACCCTTGTTAGTGGTGTCGCGAGGATCTACACGAAGCGAGAAGATGCGGATCGCCGACCGTCCTTCCGGTACCATGAGGCGGATCTCGAGGGCGAGATCCATTGTTAGTGGTGTCGAATTGTGGCATCCCGCAAAAACCACTACTAGAAAATCGCGTTGAATTTGTGCATTGCATCGTCATCATCATGCATTGTTTGCATAAAACTATGTTCGCAAGCCCGTTTTGTTTTTTCTAAAACGCCCCCTCTTGATTCAAACATCAAAATCCGGGTCGCCGGAATATTTTGTTTTGCCCGACATCGGTTTGCAAAAGCTTTGTTTGAAATAAACAAAACTTATTTTTATTTTAGTGGGGCAGTCGAACGGGCCGAGTAGACCCGAACGACCACCCCTGTTTTTAAATTGGTCCACCCCAACCAGCCCCTCTAAAACCTACAGCTACCTAAAACTCTACCCCAAACCAGCCTCCACATCACCCTGGCCACTCCCCTAGCGCAACCTCACCTTCCCTCACCCCTCCCACCACTCAGAACCGGCCACGTGGCCCAGCCAACCCCCCCTCTCTCTCTCTCTCTCCCCCACTCTTTTCACCCCACCCACACACACACAGCCACCAACACACCCACCCCTGGTCACAGCCGGCCAGCGCCACCGCTCTCCTCCTCCCTCTCTCCTCCGTCGCCGGCGAGCCGCCGGAGCGCCGCCCAGCTCGCGCGCTCGCCTCCCTGCATCGCCCCGAGTCCCTCCCGCGTCGTCCTCTCTCTCCGTCGCGCCTCACCCCACCTGCTCGCCCTCGCTCCGGCCTCCACCTCGCAGCGCAGCACCGCCGTCCCCTTCAAGCCCGTCCGCCGCCGGCCCGGCTCGCCTCCCCCGGCCGCCTCGCTCTCCGTCGCGCTCGCCCCGAGCCGCTCCGGCCGCGTCTGCCTCCCTCGCCGGCCACCGCATCCTCCCTTCCTCTCCCTCCGCGCGCGCGCGCTCTGCCGCCGCCGGCCAGCGCCTCCGCGGTCCCTCCACCCCCGACCTCGAGCCCTCCCCGGCCCCGACCTCGCCGTCACTCGCTCCCTCCGCCGCCGCCTTCGCCCTCGCTCCCTCCGGCGACGTCCCGCCCCGCTCGTCCCGCGCGCCTCCTGCCACCACCCCTCCGTCTCGCCTCCCCGTGGCCGCGGCCTGGCGCGCCGGACCCGTCTGCAGGCCTCTGTCGCCGCCCTCCGACGGCCTCTCCCGGCACCTCCCAGTCAAGCTCGCCGGGCCTGCCGCTCGCCACCCTCTCGGCCGCCTCCTGTCGTCCTTGCAGCCTTGCGGGACCCCGTCCCCAACCTCAGCGACCGGCATGCCCATACATTGTAGCAATGTCACTGCGTCGTGGACAAGGCCTTCGAGGCTCAAGATCCGCGCCATCCCCGCTCGTGGTGAAGATGTACCTGCAACCGAGGCCAAAAAACCAAAGTACTCCATCCTGGAGCCCGGAGGCGATGGTGCCGATACAACAAGTACCCCCTCACGGACGCCAAGACCTCCGATCCAATGCCTTGGAGCCAGACCCGAAGATCCCCTCGGCACACCAAGTTCTCCGTCCCGGAGTCGGATCCGAAGACCCCGGACCCGAACCCGAGTTCTTCGACGCAACGACAAGATCTCCTTCATGGAAAAACGAAGCCGAACCGGAGACCTCCGTCATGGATCGTCGAGCACTTCTACACGGACCCACGGGATGACATGTTCTTCGTCCAAGGGCGACAAGGTTCTCTTCACGGATTTCGAGACCCTGACATTGAAACGACAAGATCATCGGCATAGAACCCGAAGGCCACATGGGCGACAAGTACTTCCTCGAGGACGCCGAGCACCCGGATGCGACAAGCTCTACCCGTTACCGAGAACGTTCCCGCGAGACCGCTTCCGTCGAACCCCGAACCCCAGATCCGTCGAACCCTGGACCCGAGACCGGACCCCGAACCCCGAACCCCCGGATTCCCCAAGTTCGTCGAGACCCCTTAATGTGTGACCCTTTTTCCTCGATACCCTATTTTTATAAATGATATCAACTTGTCGCATATTGATTGATCATGCATGCATACTTGTCATGTGGTTTGGGGGCCTTATGCCAATTCATCTAATAATTAATATGGCGCCCATATGCGGGCAAATCTAGCCTTATATTGGCCTCATTTAAACTTGTGTAGCGAACCGGTGCTATCTTCTGCCTTGTTAAAACAACATTTAAATTGCGGGGTTCCAAATAACTTGAACCGTTTAATTAAATGTCGGGACCCCGGTTCCGCTTAATATGACCTAATTGCATCGCACCTTGCCATGTCATACATCATACATGCATCATGCCGATCTTTTGCCGTAGTATTAAATATTGCATCCGGTGTTTCTTCTAGTGTTTTGCTTCTTCGCGGATAAGGCCGTTGAGTTGATGTGAGCTTCGACCCGAACTTAGGTTGAACCTTCGACAATGTTTTCAGGCGAGCATCTCCCCCTTTCTACCTATCTTACTTTTATAGTATTTACTTCCCTCCTGTTGATCTGTTGCTATCTGTGTCGCGATGCTTTAGTTTCCGTACCTGTGATATCCCTTGCAGCCTTATATTGCCTTGGACACATCCTATTACCTGTTGCTTGATAGATAGTTGGACTTGCGCGTCGTAGTCGCTTGCTCAAGTGCTGTTGTGTGTCGTCATATGCCACAGTTATTGATGTTTTGCCGCATGTTCGTTGTTGGAGATGATCATAGTTTTACTTATTGTTCACTTTAATACCTGTTTAACAACTAAAATTGAAGTAAGCAGAGGCATCGGTGGGTGATAGATAACATTTGGTTTCCGAACGCCCACTTGTGTCCCGTAGGACCCCGAGTACTTGATACCTGTTCCTTGATTTATCGCGCTATCCACATATGGGGAGTATGGGCCCCCCTTAGCCAGAGCTTGATTCCGTCTTATTTCTTGGGGCCACAAACTAGTTTGAGGTTTTATTTACGATCCTGTACTTATGCCATGTTTTACTGCTTTATTTACGATTGTGCGACAGATAGCACCTGTACTGTTTAGGATCGGGACACGATTCCGCGGTGTCGACAAGCCCTGTTTGGGGTTCCCAGTCGTTCACAGCCGTATACCCAGACCTTGAGTCCGTCTCGGAGCTAGCTTACTTCGTTGCGGGTAGCTTAATGGGGTGGCCCCCTGAAATATTTCTGAATCTTGTGATTGCTCTGTCGTGAAGACCTCGTTGGGTTTTGATTTGGTTCTTCCGAGGTTGATCGTGTGTGTGTTGCTATTTGTGCACCCCGGCCGGGTTAAAACTTTCTGAAAGCCGTGTCCGCGGTTATGGACGACTTGGAGCACAGTATCTCGACCATAGACAAGCATAACTAAAGTTTATTGCTATAAATTTGACTTTATAATGACTAGTAATCAGCTTCACTATAACGGAATGGCTAAATAATACTGCCCACAATTGCTTGATTGGATTGTCGCTTGCGCCCATTGTATCTGACTAGTAAGTATTGCAACTACAACGAATTGGCTGAATAAAAGTACCAACAACTGCTGGGTTTAAGGGTTATCTCATGATATTCATATCTGATTAGTAAGTGCTGCCACTATAACGGAATGGTTAACTAAAAGTTCCCACTGCTTACTTTATCAGGACGATTATCTAAACCTGACTAGTAAAGTGCCGCAACTATAACTGAATAAATAAAACTGCCAACTGTGTGAGTTCCTCGGTTGACTTCCTCGTTTGGTCTCGAGGGGAAACACCAGGATGGGTTTGTTTGGTGAAAGCTCCAGGTTGGATCCGGTTAGGTCATTCTTATCCCTCTCTGATATCCGCCAGTTGTATCGGGTCTCTATAGGTTGTTTCGTGCATGCTGCCGCTGCCGCTCAGTCCACCATACCTATGTAGGCGAGGACCACCAAATTCTAGCCTCGCCGTGTACTGGCCTCAGTACTGACGCTCCTCTTTTTCCTTTGCCCTTTGTCGGCACCCCTTTTGTTTAAGCAGGTTTTGAGATCGACGTCGTTAGCAGGGTTACCCTTCCGGCTTGGCCTGGGCAGGGTTATGGACGCCATTGGTTATTCTTCAGGGCTCTTAGCCCCATTTGCATCTTGTCCGTAGCTGGACGCTCTATCGTTTTCAAGGTGATTTGGATCTTGTATATTATATCTGTATTCTTGACTCTTTGAGTCGCTGTTGTATATATCTGTTCTGTGGGTCCCATCGAGGACTGTTGTGTAATGTTATTACTTCGTTTTCCACCCGCACGAAAGTGCCTGGTGGGCACCTTTGAATCGTTTCTATGCGGGTTGGCGAATTTTGCTAAAACTTGCATAGGGTCGATTCTGAGGGTGTTACAGTAAAACTAGGATTGGTTTATCAAGTGGATATGATCACATATGCTTAAGGCATATGGTGGGCATAGTAACAGGTAGTGGTTTGTGGCATCAGTAGGTTATCTTGCAAGGGTTAGCTTGCATTGGTTCACTTAGTTAATAAAGCTTGATAAATTTCAAGTGTTAGCTTGCAAGGTTACTAGCTTGCCTTGTGCAGAGCAGTGGTTGAAGTTCTCCTCGGCTTCTTCTTCGTAGAATCCTCCTTCCTCCTCGTATCCTTGGTCGGTACTAGCGTCTATAAATAAATACGAGGTACACAATCACCAAACAATACTTAACTACTTGCAATCATCACACACATGGGTCCTATAGATGATCTAGCATCATCACTAACATTACAAGATTTGGGTTGGGTTTAATTCTTTTTATTTTTAGAAAAGTAATTTCTACTCATTGAAAAACTACTTAAAATTTAATATTCTCCAAACCAAACATGGGATCATGTTGACACATGTCATCACCACATATTTTAGTTCATGGGAATGTGATTTAAAGTGGTGTCACAATTTAATAAGGTTTTACCCTTTTATTTTAATTAATTAGAATGGCTAGAAATGCCTATGTAGTATTCTTTTATTACTTGAACAATATTTCTATAAGTAACCCTATATATTTTTATATATTCTGAAAGGTATGGTTAAATGTGATTTTTGAGAGTTGGAATCAACTCAAAAGCTATTATGGTTTAACTTTGAAAAATGTTTGAATGCAGAAAAGCTTCTGCCTTGTTATTTTTACCAAGGATTATATACAGATCCAAATGACTTGAACGCAACGGGCTTGGATTCAGCATTCACAGACCTTTCCAACAAAATTGGTTTCATTCAAATTGGTGCACAGAATCGACCTTGGTTGATTTTTGAAACTGGGTACAGAAGTGTGTTTGAATTAAAAAGAAAAAGGTTTAATTTGAATAAATGGGCTGCGCGGGAAAAGTTACTGGGCCGGCCTGCTAAGCGCAGCGCTCCCGCGGGCTGTTTAAGTGGGTGTCCCCACTCGTCAGTGACACAGGGGGGTGCGAAGCGGTATGGGGCACTGTGGGTCGTTCGATATTATTCTAATCCAACGGCTGGGAGTCATCGGCGACGTTGAGCAATGCCGGCGAGACAGAAACCTAGCGCGGCAGGTGGGGGTCGCTGGGGGCTCACCGGGGTGCTGGCGAGGGTCGGCGAGGCGGGCGAACGACGAACTCGACGATGGCGAATCTCCTGGTACCGGTGGCTTCTCCTGGGGCGGCTCCAATCACTGGCTCCCTTCTTCTCCAGAGGCGGCAGGCTTCGGTGAAATTCCGACGAGGTGGTGCTCGACTTGCTCCGGGAACAGTGTGGCACGATCAGTGAGGAGAGGGGAGTAGAATGGTGTGAAGAATTCGACTGGGGGTGGCCTCTATTTATATTCGAGCGAGGGGACCGACGGGGCGCTTGGTGAGCTTGTCGGGGGCGGTGGTACAGACGGCTATCGGCATGGGCGAAGGTAGGGTACGGTGCGGTGCTCCCTGGCGATGCTCAACGACATGGTTTCGAGGCGTGGGGCGGTGCGGCTTGGTCGGAACGCGGAGGTGCTCTGCGCGTGCCCGGCGGAGATTTTAATGGCGCACAGCGCGGGTGGTCCACGCGGCGGTGAACGAGCGTGTCTGCGGGGTTGCTGGGACGGTGGTGATCAAGTATGCACGCGGCAAGGGTGGCGCGCGGTCTGTGGGCGTCGGTCGAGCGTAGCGCACGGGGCGTGCTCTCGGCATGGTTGCTGGCGAGGTTGGCATGGTTCTTGCGCGTGGTCCAGTGGCTGGCAACGTTCGAGCGGTGGACAGGGAGTGGCGGTGGGATGTTGGCTTGCTCCCAGACATGCTGGCTAGGCTTGTTTCTCCTCCTAGCTTGCTGTCTCCACTCGGGTGGCATGGTTAGCTTCGACTGTTCACCATTGATGACAATGCCAAGCTTACAGTGGTTCTAGTGCTTAGTTTAGCTTGCTAGATGATCTACTGAGATGGTTGTGAGCTAAAGAGGGAACAAGTTAGGCTCCAATCATTGCTCACTATAGTGTTTAGATTTTGTTTGATTTGTGTCTGCAACCTGTTTGATGAAATGGCCGCAAGAACTCAATTTTTGAATTTTGAAAAGATTTTTAGTGGGTGTGCTAGGTTGGTGTTGGTGAGTCTGCAGATGCATGGGTTTTGAAAGTTGAGCTTGTTTGAGTGGTTTTTGAAAAAGTGGGATCTTCCCATATGATATAGATTCAGTTTTGAATTGTCATTTAAACTATGCATTTGAAAGTTTCTGGATGATCACAAAGTGGGCCTTGATACTTTGTTATGAGTATATTCAAGGGGTGCAAAGATCTAGAAAAGTTTCTGTTAGTTTTTGAAAGTTTGAGACAGCCAAAGTAGGCATGGGAGTTAAATTGGTCAAAATGACCATTCCCTTAATATATTTGTTTTGATTTACTTGGCTTTATGAAAAGTGTGGGAATTGTTTTAGATGATGTTTATTTCACCTAAGAAACATTTTACAAGCAATGAAACAATCAAACAAGGTGGTTCCAAAGAATTTCAAAATCCATGCATACACATATGCATGCCTTCATAGTTTTATTTAGCAAAGTTTTTGTTAACCCTAAATGTTGATGACTAGTGTTTGATGATCCAAGCTTAGAATTTTTGGGATGTTACAGGCTACTTGTGGTTTAGTGGTGATAGTGCACACACTATTGTTTCGATCAATTTCAGCTTCCCTTTCCCACTTAGCATGAAGTTGAGCTAACAGCCTAACATTTTCATCTATAGTAAATTGTATGGCATGAGAAGTAGCAAAGGTGTTTTCCATAGTTTCAGGTTTAACAGCCATTTTATTAACCAAGGAAGAGTGAGCTTCAGACAAAGAGGATATATTTTTCTCAACAGTTAAAAGCTTTTCCTCTATAGTCTTATTGAAATTGGTTTGTTTACTAATAAAGTCCTTGAGCATGACTTCAAGTTCAGAGGGGGCACTTCTAGCATTATTGTAAGAGCTTCCATAGGAATTGCCATTATTAGGAGGATAAGGCCTATAATTGTTGTTGCTCCCAAAATTATTACTATAGGCATTGTTGTTGAAATTGTTGTTTCTAATGAAGTTCACATCAAATTGCTCTTATTGAGCAACCAAAGAGGCTAAGGGAACACTATTAGGATCTAAAGGAGCTTTCTCATTAACAAGCATAGCCATAATAACATCAATATTTTCACTCAAAGACGAAGTTTCCTCAACAGAATTTACCTTCTTACCATGTGGAGCTCTCTCAACATGCTATTCAGAGTAGTTAACCATCATATTATCAAGGAGCCTTATTGCAGCACCCAAAGTGAGGCCCATAAAGGTACCTCCAGCAGCTGATCCAACAGATTTCTTGAGGAGAAGTTCAAACCTACATAAAAAGTCTCGATAATCATCCAAGCAGTGAGTCCATGAGTAGGGAAATTTTTAACCAAAGATTTCATTCTTTCCCAAGCTGGAGCAACATGTTCACTATCAAGTTGTTTAAATTTCATAATGCCACTTCTCATAGATATAATCTTAGCAGGAGGATAATAATTTCCAATAAAAGCATCTTTGCACTTAGTCCAAGAATCAATACTATTTTTAGGCAAAGAAAGCAACCATTCTTTAGCATTTCCCCTCAAGGAGAAAGGAAAAAAGCTTGAGCTTAATAATGTGACCATCTACATCCTTATACTTTTGCATCTCACAAAGTTCAACAAAGCTATTGAGATGGGCAGCAAGATCATCAGAACCAGCACCAGAAAATTGCTCTCTCATCACAAGATTCAACAAAGCAGGCTTAATTTCATAAATGGTAGCATCAAGAGCAGGTGGAGCAATAGGTGTGCTAAGGAAATCATGTTGTTGGTGCTAGTAAAGTCACACAACTTGGTGTTCTCAGAAGAGTTCATTTTGGCAAAGGTGGGCAAGCTAAAAACAGCAGCAACAGCTAGAGCAGGAACTAATTTTTTGTGTTTTTGAATAAAGCAAGCAAACCAAACTAGACTATATTTTGGGTTTTTTTAAAAGAGGCAAACAAAACCAAGCAAAAGAAACAAAGCAAACTAAAAACAAAGTAAAGAGAAAGGAAGTGAAGGACTCCCCTTGTGAATACGTCTTTGGCCTCCCCGGCAACGGCGCCAGAAAACTTGTTGATGGTGCTGATTAGCACTTCGTTGGAAACCCCAAGAGCAAGGTGTGAAGCAGCAAGCAGCAAGTCTTCCCTCAGTGGAGACCGAGGTTATCGAACCCGAAGGAGGAAGGAAACGTCATACAGGTGTTGCTAGCAATGCGGGGACCTACACAACACAAACTCAAGACTTTGCCCCAACGAATCAGTGAGGTTGTCAAGCTCATCGGTTTGCTGTAACAAAGAATTAAACGTATGGTGTGGAAGGCAATGGTTTGCAGCAAGTAAACAAGTAACAGTGGAAGATGTATCAATGGTAAAGATTGGACCATGGTCCATAGTTCACTAGAGGTGCTCTCCTTGGATAAACAACATGGCATGAAGGGTAAACAAATTACAGCAGGGCAATTGACAGGAACTGGGCAAGGCATAACAATGCAATTACTAGTCAGAAATATCCTATGAGATTCGATTGGGAAATACAACAATATACATAGACCGCCATCCAGCTGCATCTATGACTAGAAGTTCACGTTCAGGTTATCATCTGAACCCCCTCCAGTATTAAGTTGCAAGCAACAGACAACTGCTTTAAGAAAAGTGTGTAAGGTAAACAGTCCACATGTTCCATGAAAAAGTGACCGTTGTTTTCTCCCTAGTGGCAACAGCACATCTACAACCGAAGAGATTTCTGTCACTTTCCTTGGAAACTAGAGGCATGAACCCACTATCGAGCATAAATACCTCCTCTTGGAGTCACTAGCAACTACTTGGCCAAGATAGCTCCTAACAACGGAGAGCATGCAAGATCACAAACAACACAGACATGATAGAATCATAAAGACAAAACCATTAATCAAACCAACATAATAATCTCAATATCCATCGGATCCCCGCAAACACAACATGTATGATTACAAATATATTAGATCTTGATCATGAACGGAGCTCACAAGATCTATACATGAAAGCACAAAGGAGGAGATACAACCATCTAGCTACTACATGGACCCATAGTCCAAGGTGGAACTACTCACGCATCGTACCGGAGAGAAGGCCTCCGGGATGATCTCCCCTCCGGCAGGGTGCCGGGAAGAACTTCAGATCCCCCTGATCTAGGGACGATGGTGGCGGCGACTACAGACGGTTTCGTGGATATTTGATCGGGTACTCAGGGTTTCTGCATCGGTGGCTTCTTACAGGCGAAGGGGGAGACCTAGGCGGCGGCCAGTGGCGCCAAACCCTAGCCAGTCGCGGGATGGGGCCCACCCGTGCCTGGGGTGGGTCTGGACCCTCTGGCTGGCCCCTCCGGCTCCCCTCTGTACTTCTTGTTCCCCACGGAAATTAATTGACTTGTCATTTGTCCCATCCAATTCTGAGAATATTTCTTTACTAACTTTTCTAAAACCAAAAACAGCAGAAAACAGGCATCTGGCACTATTGCAACTTGTTAGTAGGTTAGTACCAGAAAACATGTAAAAAGCACCTCAAAGTGTGGACAAGTAAAGCAAAGTAGATACTAAACAAGCATGGAGCATCAAAAATATAGATACGTTTCCAACCTATCAGCTCACCTCCATTAAGCCCCCTTTTGGGCAGGCTATAACCCTGATGAGTTCCCAAAGACTCTATGAGATGGTGATGCCCCTTGCAAGTACCATATAGGTCCGTCTATACCTCCGGCAGCCACAAATAGATAATCTAGACACCAAAAGCATGGGTCCTAAGGGTGCCCACCCATATGTTGGATCCGCACAAGGAATCACAATGTCATGTTAAGGTCATCTTGCCTACATGCGAAAGGAAAAGGATACATTTGACTTCTCCGTCCCATTCCAAATCTCATGGTTAATGCGTGATATACGACATAAGAATAACTGGCGACATTGGTTGTTAAGTCCTACATAATATGTTCCTTTACCACCAGAACTTTCATAGTAGGTTATTACCTCATGGTAAATAACCTATAATCATATTATTATGAAAATAGAGTTTTATGATTTTTTTTTGAAATGCAGGTGATGACAACACTAGATTTGCAAAATAATTTACAAAAAATAATCAAAGGACATGAGCAAGTGTGAACTTGCCTATTGTGATTGCAACATTATGCACTCACAGTCTTCGAGATAATAAAAGATCCAAAACATCATCATTGGTCCGGTAAGGACTAATGTTTAAAGAAACAATATGCTATTATGCATAAGTAATGCTATGCATTTTATAAAACTCCAGAAGTGAAATCCCATTAGTCTAAGTGAGTTGAATTTAGGTGATTCCTTTAGGAGTTTGTTTATCTTTAAATTTAACTTCACAAGCAAATGTATTTATAAGGTACTTAAGTCTTAACACACAAAATATAACCGCGAAGCTTAAAGCAATTTAAGATTGAGGTTAACTGCCATCTGGTGACTATGATAAAAGTCCTTGGATTGAGTTGTTAAGAGTTAAGGCATAGATAGTTGTTGTTTTGAAGTGGAAAAAAGAATAAAATTTGAAGAAACTAGTGTTTAGGTTAGGTTAATCAATCCGGAAGGTTACTAAGGTTTACATTAGGGTTTTTTAACGGTTACAAATGATGTTGAGTTGTTATAATTCAATTGGTTATATAAGTGAGCAAAGTTAACTATAAAAACATGAATAAACTTCAAATAAGATGTTATGATTGTTTAGACCAAAGTAAACTATAAAATTAGAATGGAATCTTAAGGTGTAGTGAGTTTAGAACATTATCAAGTTTTAGGGTTTTGACAGGTATAATTATGGATGTGGAATCATTCACTTTCAATTTAAGTGAAAGATGAGTTTAATAACATGCAAATTATTAATAGGAACATAATTAGATGATCTTAGTAATTTGTTAGGAATTGATGTCATGTTACTAATGATTAAGAGATAAATATCATTCACTATATTATATAAGAGTGATGCACAATATTTATTTAAAAGGTTTTAATTTGAATTTAAGATTTTAAAAGGGTATTTAAAGTTAATAGTTTTACTTATGCTTGATGATGAATTCAAGTTATGGTTTTGGAATTAGTGTTTAGATATAAAGGATTTAAGGTTTATATATAAATGGTGATTTTTTCTTACTTAAGAAATGTTATTAAAGAATTTACAAAATAGTTAATAGATAAGGATTTATTACTTTAAAATCTTAAAAGCAATTCTAATGGTATATTTAATTTTTTTCTAGTATAATATGTTTATTCAAGATCTAAAAAATGATTTTTATTTATTTTTAAATATTATTCTTATGTTTATAAAATTCCATAAAGTATTAAATGTCTTTGAATATTTGTTTCAAGTTTTATTTGTAAAAATTTTGAGTTAATATTTTTATAAAATGGTAGATTTTTTTATACACAAAATGATTTTTATTAGTATTTTAGGACAATTTCTTATATTGTTATAATTTTGAGAACTTTAGTGGCTTTAATATTTAGTGATATTTTATTTAACTCAAACAAGTAGTTTTATACTTTTTAAAGATAGATCTCATTTTGATGATTATTTAGATATATTATATATTTTTTTTGGTTTTTTCATATTTTTCTAGAGTTAAAAGTATTTCTAAGGTGTTTTGATAATTTTTGTCATTTCAATTTATTTCGTGTCCTTTTTTTACTTAAAACCCAAAGTCTAACCCATAGTCTAACCACCGGTTTGGGTCCGATCCAATGATCCGGTTCAAACGCTCCCGACCCCTATCATCTCTTCCCTAGAGCCCCATCTTGCTTCTCCCTCATAATGCCCATGGTGTTGCCGCTGCACGGCTCAATTCTGGCAGTCTCGACCGTCATAACTACTACAATGGTGTTTATTAGAGTGGTTTTGGACGATGATTCACGGGATACGGCTTGATTTGAAAACCGTCTCTTCCCTAGGCCGCCCCTTCCTCGCTGGGTGCCAGGGTTCCGGACATCTTTACCTCACCACTCCGGTGGTCTGTTGATGCCCGCTAGAAGGTGGAGTATGGCTAGGCTTGGCATGGTGACGTCGTGTTTATTGCTTCTGGTCGCGACTAGGCGCAGGTGCAGCACCCCATGCCTCTGTGCCGTTGTGTCGTGGCATGCATCGCTCACTGCTTCTCCGTCGTATTCTACTTCCTCTCCAGCAAGCTGTGGCTTTCCAAAGGTAGGTGTTTCTCTCTCTGCCTCTCTTCTCTCCACTCTACTATCTTAATTCTCTGATGCTCATAACTTATCCGATCTACTAGGTTGAGCATGATGTTATCATGTTCTTGGTTCCTTCATGACCCTTACTTGTTCCCATTGCTATTGTTAGATTTATGGTACTGATAAATAATTATAAGTGCTTGCTAGTGTAATAATTTCATTACTTGTTCCTCTGACCGATTGAGATTCAGCAAGCAATCTTCTACTCTCAATACTAAACATGTTGGTATAGTAAGTGATGGTTTTGTTTAGATTATTCATCCTAATTATTTCTTTTGAACATAATTGCTCAAATGGCTAATTTACCTAGTTTTGTTCTGATTGCTGTTGATGCAGCTGTAATTAGAGTTATTGAATCAATTTTTAATAGAATACTGCTATAAGCCATTGGGCTACTATGGAATAAATTCAGTATACTAAATTCTGTAACTATATATTTGGACAGTTCACTATTTTGTTGATTCAAAAGAATTGTCCTAGTGCTCAGCTGCAATGTTAACTTAATGGCTTGGATAGATGTAACATTCCTATGAATATGGTCAATGAATCTAATTTATCATTTTGATTCCTGGGTTTCTACTAGGAAAATGATATGAACATATATACTGCTTACTAGCAGATGATTAGGAAAACTGTAATGATTACTTATATTATTGCTCATGTATCCTGCTATGACCTTGCTTAGCAATCCTGTTACTATTGTCAGTAGTACAGTAGATTTTACTGCATTTTGGGTTGCTATTGTGATGCCTCCCACTGGAAGGGAACACATTGGTGATCTAAGGTATGATTTATAACATGTGATAGGAGTTCAATTGCTGGATATAGTATGATTTCTAGCTATTTAGCTAGAGAAATGATTCTAAGTGGTTACCCACTTTGTGAACAATAAATTAATGATGCGGCTTAAATATATGGCATTCCATCCCTTGGTATACTAAACTTTTGTTTCAATGACATATTTAGATAACTTGACCTGTATTTGGATTGACTAGTTGAGATTTACCACTTAAATGCCAATAATGCATGGTCTGAGGCTAAATAACTCAGGGATGATATTTACATGATTTTATATGTGAATCTGAGAGTTTTCACTTTCCTAAACCACCTCCTAGATACATGGTTAAGATCAGATGCTATGGTTGATTTTTTGGTGGAGGAAATTCTTGACCCAACCAATGATGCAAAGGCCGAGGAAAAATATTTGTAGAGAAAATGGATATTGCTTGTGCTTGAATAGATGGATTCTGAAGTGTGCCTATGCTACTGTGGAACCTCTTGAGAGTGTGCACAGTGTCATAGATCATCTACATGATCTACTACTCTTGTACTTGACAAAGATTTGCTTAACCTTCTGTCCAAGAATGCCTAGACTGAGTATGAACTATTTTCAGAATAAGACCTGATAATGCGATTCGATGTAATAGTTCTATGATGATATTAGTGTAGCACTTCTACACTACACTGAGAGATCTCCTTTCCATGTCATTTTCTTGAAGAAAAATTTATAAGAATTTATCCTACAAGAAGTGCTTAGTAAAACCACATGTTGTTGTGCAGCTGATATTGTTGCTAGCTTGTCCTGGTGTTGTCCTTATGCAGCTGCTGTCAACTGTCGGCTTGACCTACTCCCTAGTGGTGATCTTGATCTGCTGTGATTCCATCTCCTTGCTTTGCATGCTTCACTGAATCTTGGTGAACCTCCTGATACTTGTGTATGGCCAGATCTTCTTCCTGCTGGTAAGCTTCCTTTCTCATGCTTCCTCTCCATGCTCCCATTTATTCTTTCACTAGATTGTGGAGGCTATGATGTATGATGATTGTTAGGATCAGTGTGATGTAATGATAAACAAATAAGAACAGGGATGTTCTTATTTGGTGGAAATTTGGTTTCTTGTGGTTTGTGTGTTCTTGAGAGATCACTGATCAAAACAAATGGTGTCCTTGGTGGTGTTCTTGGGCTAATAAAAAATATGTTGGTCTGGTTCTGTGTGTGGAGAGAGTATATGGTAGCAGCTCTGCAATGACTGATGCTCTTTCTCTACTTGTTGTTTCCTTGTGGTGTTGACAGCACACTAGTGCATGCTGGTGAGTAAGAAATCTGCTTGACTGTTGTGAGTTGAGGATCAGATCAAGTAAAAGCTTGATATTTCCTTATGTTTTACCTCTTTACCTTATTATCTGGCTTTTGTGAAACTTGCCCCATAAGGCCTATGATGGTGATCTAAGGCCCATTCTTATGATAAGAACGGATTACTACTTTGACCCTTTTGAATCACTCTATGATGATATTGGCAGTAGCACTTATCTGCCTAACCTGAGAGTTCATTTTCCCAACATTCTTTCCTTTGGCTTTTATCTTCTACTAGCTTTTCTTGTTTGCTTATATCTTTTGCAGAGATCCAATAAATAATAAAAGATCAGGAAGATGAACAAATCTCCTTAAATTTTAGTATAGGATTTCATTTATTCTTATGTAAATTTATATTCATATACTTGTAATTTCCTTTTCAGTTTCAACATTTGTAAAAAAACAATAATGTTTGTATTATTGTTTTAAAGTTATTCTTTTGTGATTATTCGTGGAAATTTTAAAGATATTGTAATATTATTTATATGATAATAAAGTAAATGTTTTCTCCACTATTGTAAATTGGACCTTATAAATATTTATATCTTATTACTAATTCAATTCTTATTTATTATTGTAATTATTTTTCCTTTTGTTTTTAAATTTCAATTATCTTTTCTATTTGAATAACTGTAAATATTGTATATTATTCATAAATAAGAGTTCACCTCTTATTTCCTATTACAATTTAATTTCCAAGTATTATTCCATTTGAAATTCTTTTAGAATTCAAATTTATCAATTGAATATTCAAATTTGAATTACCTTCCGCTTAAACACAAAAGTATAGTAGAGGTCATGTCAAAATCCATCACACCTGCTCTAATGTTTCCATCAGAACAAGAGAGATCTCGATCCCTCTATAGCTTCTTTAGTTTTGCGCAAAAATTCCCTGAATTTTCTTATGCATGAATGCAATGCATAAACATGTGTCCTGTATATTTTGAGGTGCTAATCCTGGGATGTTACACTGCGCCTCCTAGGGCTACAGAGACTGCCGGCCGAAGCCGTTCGCCGCCGCCAGATCGTCGGATACCTCTCTGCCATCTCTTCCCGTCGAGTTCTTCTTTATCGTCGCCCGAGTGGGGCTTGTGGGTGGGGATTGAGAGTGTGAGAGAGTATGCTCTGAACCGGCGAGGGGTACCAGCATTTATAGCTGAAAGACAAAAGGGCGTCGAAGGCGGGAGGGGTGTAGCGGCATGGATAGGAAAAGGTGACACGGCGGGAAGATGAGCCGGTGGTGGCGCGCCATTACGGTGACACGTGGCCGACGCTATGGGCAGTCGGTCATTGACCGGCCGTCCGTCTCGGGAGCCGAGGCGATGGGATGAGGACGACTCAGCTTCACACGTTGACAGGACGGGGCCATGGGCGGGTTTTTTTACGCCGATTCTGCTGCGTCCGTCGTTCCCAAGCAGTTCCCAGCGCCCGAGTTCGGCCTAGGAACGCCGGACAAAAGTTGGGCCAAATCCGACGTTATTCGGTGTCGTTCGAACGCGGTTGGGCGAATTTTCGCTGTCCGGATGGAAAAATGGGCATGAGAATGCCCTCCTAGGAACGCTGGTGGAGACGCTCTAAGGCTTCACCGGGAGCGCTATTTAGTACGTGTTTGGTTGCTCATTTCCCCATTTCTCGCATGGGGTAGGAAGAAATAAGAACGTTTGGTTTGCCGTGCATGGATAAATCTTTGCACCACATGAGTTTTAAAGCGTTCCTTAGCCTGACCCTAGAGGACCGTGCAAATCGGGCATTTCCACGGAGCCAAGTTCTTCTCGCACTCGTGAGGACCAAGATGTACGCGCGCGTGCAAGGGAGAGATGGTGGGAGCTCGCAAAATCCGGCGGGAGAAATTGGGGTTACCGCCCGCCAACTCGAGGTGGCTATTTACACCGTCCCTCCACTGGATTCAAAATCACCGCCACCATTTTCCCCAATTTCGAGCTCTCCCTCCAAATTATCTTCCTCATCGAGGAGCAGGTAAGCGGCACCTCCTACTACGGTGGGTATAGCTCATCTCTAGCAAGACTTTGTCCACGGCTACCTCCGACATTTCTTCCTCGTTGGTCGATGTTGAGATCGTGGTAAGAAACACCTAACCCTAACTCTTGCAACTTAGATCTGTTGCCATGTTCTAGCTCACAGTTCATATGTTTGCTTGTTCTTGCTTCTAGTAGACCGTGGTCCATTTTTGCAGTTAGTATTCATGTTATACTGTTAGGATTGGCATGTGTTGTAGGTAGGATTAGTGTTACAAGTATAGTTCTTCCCCTAGAACTGAATACATTATGTATCTCTGGTGCCTTTGGAGAAGGTTGCGTACCCTAATCTGTCTGCAACCTACGTGAGACCTCTGCATTATGTGTCGATGCCTGATGTGGTGACTAGGAGGAAGTTGGCCATGTCATGGCCAATATCTCTGTCCACCTTCATCCTCAATCGGGTCTGCCAGTTGATTGAGAAAGGGGTTTCAGTTGTTCGGGGATTCAGAGAGGTGGACATGTGATTGATTGTAGAGGATGTCCTCAAGTTTTGTGGCCGGACAGTCACTTCGAACCAGGTGTACAACCACATGAGTCACTAGAGAGTTAGGTGGATTCGGGTACTAAGAATCAAGAGGCTTGAGAATGTGCACTGGGTTGAGAAGAAATCTGCTATCATGATGGACGATGATGATTACTATGCACATCAAGGTTCGATATACTTGCACTTGCATCAGTAGTTGTAAAATCCACATATGAACTACATGTCTTGAACTAAATGTGATTCTCATGTAGGCTCAGCCGAAGGACACCGAGTTGATCAACAAGCCCATTGAAAACTATGCTCACATGAAGGTGATCTACATCCTTGCATTCCCATTGCGCCCGTGTCTATGACTGTGATACACCATGCTCTTAGACACCTGATGGAGCACAGTGGACAGGCGACCAGGTATCTTTCTATGACCCTGAGCGCAGGATGAGCTGATTCACGGCCTTCCTGAACAAGCACTACCTTTGAGCAGTGGACTGAGTTGTTCAAGGAGGTGCTGGTAGCAGTGTTGATGACGATGACTGTGATGTGTATTTTTAGGTAGCTAGGCTAATGAAATTTGGTTGCGGTGACCCCGAAACATTGGTCTATACATTTTGGGAGGTGGTTGTCAGTTATAACCTCTCTGTATGTGATGAACTTGTGCTGCATCACTAGCAGTTGTTCGTGAACTCGTGCTGCAGTACATCCGCTATGACTGATTATGTCGATTCAGTCTTAATATAATCTAGTAGTTATCTGAGTTGCAATATTCCTAATTTTGGTAAGCTCACCTCACCAGAGAGGAGGTAAGGCTATCATGGACAATCCAACTAGCCAAACAAGTATCAATTTGCTGAAAACTAAGAATGCATGGAACGAAACAACTGGGACTTGGCTTCCAAACCCCTAGGAAAATGAGAATACATGGAATGGAACGAATGCCTCTTTTGGCAAGAGAGGTTGCATTTCCGCGCGTAGCTTCCGTGGAGCCATGATCTCCCTCTAGGTGCGACTACAATCCAAGGGCAACCAAACATGCCCTTGGTAGCGCGCGGTAACCAGCAAAAAGTACCGTGTCACCATACGTGTTAAAATAGCATGTGGAAACACATGTTTTCACATATCTACACCAAACAAAGATCAAACAAACTAGGAAAATATAATAAAAATATACTAGATATATTTTACATAAAATAGAGTTCAACATATGGTGCAAATATTTTACACAGTGCATAAACTTAAACCCTAAATATTTTACATAGTGGTGGCATGCGACGAGTAGGGCGAGGGTCCCCTACTTGTATAGTTGTAGCAACAGTTACGGTTGGTTTGTTGTTGTTTTGGGACCTATGCCCGTATTCTGGAGTATGTGGCATCGGCGCTTCTGAGAGAGTCTGGCAACCTAGGGTGGTGTTCTTCCTCCGCGCGATGCTCCTCTGGTTGGAGACGAGGGCAAGGATGGGCTGCACCGTCGGCATCTCCGTTATCAATAAGGCTCTTGTTGTTCTGTACCAGATCTTAGAGATTTGGCCCAGCATCTTTAGTTGTTTTTAGGTCTCCATGGTGGAGGAAGGTAGATGGCAAAAGGGGCATTGGATCCTGCGTTTGGGAGCTCATCGACGGCGGCGCATGGTCGGCCTCGGGCAGCTATTCCGTCGATCTTCATGGACAATGGGCAACTGTTTCGAGTTAGCCATTTTCAATTCCACTTCAACCGCTAGGCCAGAGCCCCATTAGGAGGCCCTCCTACAGCTTCAGCGCGACGCTCCACATCAACTCTGTCCCAAGTGGTTTCGTTCCCGACAGATAAAATGGTCGCGCTTCGCAGCTGAGATCTGAGCTTGGCGGAAACAGACCCGATGGAGTTTTTGTATATCTAGGGTGCAATTTGTATTTTTGGAGAAATTTTTTGTAATTTCATTTTGTTGTGAGGTCCTCCTTGTAAGATGTAATCCCACCGAATTAATTTAATCAATGTCTCCAGGTCCTTTGAGACCCTTCCTTGTTAAAAAAAGTGGTTTTATTTTATACTTTATTTTGATGGAAAACATTCACCACAGGATCGTAAAGCATGGCAAATTGTCTTTTGCAAAACAAGTTCTTCCAATAGATGTCAAAAGATTCACAGGTCGTACCCCGTGCCCGCTTGTTGTCCCTGTCATGTGACTCATGAAAGGGAGTTGTAGCTACCTTTGATTGGGGGATCATATTAGAATTTAAACTTAAATGACACGTTGAAGCGGTGCTGGCGGCAAATGTCTTGTACTCTTGTTAAAGCATGGCTAACGCTAGCTCCACCGTACAGTCCCATTTAGGTCCACGTTACAGTCGAGCTGACGTGGAGGAGACAAGGGGACAATACTTGTTTGCATGGTCTCGATGTATATTTTTCCTAGCTTCCCGTAACAAAATGTCCGCCGATACAGTTCATACACCCTCATATGGTTGTACACCACCCATAGGATGATCATGGCCATGTACCACTTTTCTAATAACAAGATCCAAGTTCAGTTGTGCACTTCCATTCCTATCCGTGAGAGGAGGAAACGGCTGAGGTGATGGCTTCGCATGCACTACTGAGAGGAGGGCCTGCCTATACAACAATGTTAGTGGTACTACTTACCTATCTTAGTTGTATGACGGTGCAGATGATCTTTTTGAATAAGAAGTTGTATATTTTTGGAGGTGGTGAAACATCTCCTTCATTAGCTAGGATTGATGAAACTGTGGTCGGAGGTGGTACATAGTAACCCTTCCAATGATGAACTGCTTATGATGAACTGTTTGTGTGTTATCTTCTTGTGCTAAACTACTTGTGTGTCATCTGATTTGACGAACTGCTTTTCTGTCATGTGAATTGTGATGAACTGTTTGTGCTTATTCTCACCACTCCAATATGAGAGGTTACCATAGCGACTGCATAGGTTGTAACCAAACAGATGTGTCTGTGTACTCAGTGGGCCGATACAGGAAACCAAACACATGGGTCGTTGTTCTCCACTCATGCAAACAAAAAATATATGCAACCTACCAAACTGGCTACACAAGCTGGCCTAGAGGTTGTTTCGCTGTCCTAGAGATTGTTTCTGCCCGGCACTACCGGGCCAGGCCAAGAAAGGCCATCAACTTTATTATAGTTTTGCCGAAGAAGCAACCCCCTTTTCACCTTAAATTGGTCCAAATACGCAGAATTTTTGACTTTTTATGAAGGACTTGATCTAGTAACCGGTGGTCTATGGCTGACCGATATTGCGCACCATCATTTAGCTATTGCTATTTTTTTCCTAATCGCGGGTCATATGTATAGGACCAACTGGAGCTAAAAATAAAAATACGAAAACGGTTGCAACTACAATAGTGAAAATAACAAAAAAGACGAGTTCCTGCCTTTTGGGGAAGAGGCTGAGGAGTAGGTGGTCTTATTGACATAAGAGATGTTATCTATACACTAGTAGAAAAGGGAGCTTCGGTTCGGTACCGAGTCCAACACTAGTCCCGGTTTGTTATGGGCCGAGACTAGTTCTCGCACTAGCCTCGGTTCGTACCTTTTTCAGCGGAGCCCGAGGAAGCTCTAGACTTGGGTCGTTCCGGACCTTTAGTCCCGGTTCGTGATACGGTCCGGGACTAATGGGGGTGCGTGCACGGGCAACACCCTTTAGTCCCGGTTGCAATACCCTCTAGTCCTGGCCCGAGACATAAACTGGGACTAAACAAATCTGGCAAGTTTTGTTTGGCGGGTTCTGCCACGGTAGGAAAATGGGCAAAAATCCTGCCGTGGCAGGACATTTTTGTCCAACCCCCACTGAGATCGCCTTTTCTAGTTTCAAAAGTATGCCACAAAATTATAAAAATTATAAAAAAAATCTTTCAAACTGTAGTTATATTAAGTGATTTAGTTGTTATAAAAATTAACAAACATGAATTTCGACATATTTTGTCAAATTTGTCATGAAAACTTCAAATGGCTATAACTTTTGCATACAATGTCGAAAAAAACGTACGACCTATCAAAATGTGCGGAAAAAAATTTGAGTTTGATTTCGAATGCCTTAGGCCATTTGTGATTTTTTAGATTTTTAAAATTCTAAAAGGAAGAAAAGTTATTTAAAAAATTATTTTATGCCAAATTTGGATTCCTCACATTTTTCTGATAATAATGGTTATATTATTTATCAAATTTTGATTTACAGATTTAAAGATATTATTTATATTTATGCCATATTAAATGAATAAATGATATCGTATGTTTAGTCCCGATTTTTTTAAAATCTAAAAGAATCTTGGTTTTAGTCCCGCTGCGGAAATAGCCATGTGGTGGCCTCGAGTCCTAGGTTGTAGCAAACCGGGACTAGAGGTAGGGTCCTTTAGTTCCGATTTTGCAGTCCTGGGTGCAAAACCCGGACTAAAGGCCCTTACAACCCGGGACTATATGCGTTTTTCCCCTAGTGATAGTCTATCTCTTAATATATATGGAAAGTCAAGAAATTATCATCGAAACATCGAGAAATTGTGCATATAGAAAACTCTAAAGAAAAAAAGGAGATAAATGAATTTGAAAAGGAAGAAGGATTTAACTCCCTTCCATTGTCTTGGGTTGAAGATCAAGTGTTAACTTCTCCCTCATCATCTAAGGTTGGGTTGTGGATAAAACCTTCACTTTACTTCACTCCCACCTAGTGATATTGATCTTACCTCGAGTAGTTATTCGTTTAGGTCTCGATTACCAATTGATACTAGTGTTTATCTAGTCCAACTTGAGTGAAGGAAGAGGTTCACTACTGACTGAACTGAAATACGCCTATTTCAGAACCAATGTTCTATTTTTTTTCTTTGTCAGCTAGCATAATTTGGATTTCGAGTCCAATGCCCTAAAGCTTTCTTGCTCTTCCTCCGGGCGGTTTATTTAGTACCAAATATACGTATTTTGAATTATTTCTAGTTAGGACCGTTCAAAGGCACGAGAAATAAGAAAAACAGAAAAGCTTCTCAAACCCGCCTCTATTTTGTTCCTGCTCTAGGCTTATCCTCCGTCAGTGCTCCCTGTGCTTCTGATTATGGAGTTGTATGACCTTTCTTGTCAACGAGCTACCAAATGCGCCCTTTCTTTCTAGGAAGCACTAGCCACCGGTCGAGAAAAGTGAATCTCACATCAGATAATTATTGCACTACAGGAATGGACAGATGCGCCGACGGCCGCCGGCTACGCCGACGGCCAAACGTCGGGGCCGTCGGCGTAGCACCGCACCGGGCCAGCCCAACTGGCCAGCCCTCGGCGTAGCCAAGCCGTCGGCGTAGCATACACTACACCGACGGTTACCCTCGGCGTAGCGGCGGCCCTCAGCGTAGCTAGCGGACGCGTGGCAGATGCCGGCAGCACGGACGACGCGCTAACGGTGCCGTCGGTTAGGCCGACGGCGACCCTCGGCATAGCATACGCCGACGGCCACCCTCGGCGTACCAGAAACGTACGCCGACGGTCACCCTCGGCGTAGCCTTCTCTATTTTTCATATATTTTGTATTTGCATCAATTATTTATATATTTTTTTATTAATTGGATAATTTTGTACCCTCTCAATAGCACTCTACACGTCCACATGAAATGTCGTTGCGAATCTTCTCACACCCCGAGAAATTTCTATATGTTTGTAAGTGTTATTATCGCATGTGGTTCTCAATAGCACTCACCACGACCACATGAAGTGCTTGACTGTGTCCCCCCTCGCATGCATGCGCTCTAACCTAGAGGCGAAGGTTCCGGACCCGTATGAGGGTGGAATCTCCCCGTCGAGGTGAAACCGGGTAGGATAGTGCCCCAACTTGTGAGCCAACATGGTTTGACATCACCCTATGACCTAAACAAACACAAAACAAGAGAGAGCTACACCGGGCTACCCCTGTCAGAGGAACGTCTAGGGGGGTAGACGATCAGAGTGTGCACAGAGATCAGAGTTTCGCCGGAGGAAGACCACGAGAACATCGGAATAAGATGAAAACTTGCATGTGCCCCTAGCATATGTGTGTGTGGGTGTGGTTAGAGGTTGGTATATATAGGTGCTTGCATGTGTCCCCCCTCGCATGCATGCGCTCTAACCTAGAGGCGAAGGTTCCGGACCCGTATGAGGGTGGAATCTCCCCGTCGAGGTGAAACCGGGTAGGATAGTGCCCCAACTTGTGAGCCAACATGGTTTGACATCACCCTATGACCTAAACAAACACAAAACAAGAGAGAGCTACGCCGGGCTACCCCTGTCAGAGGAACGTCTAGGGGGTAGACGATCCGAGTGTGCACAGAGATCAGGGTTCGCCGGAGGAAGACCACGAGAACATCGGAATGAGATGAAAACTTGCATGTGCCCCTAGCATATGTGTGTGTGGGTGTGGTTAGAGGTTGGTATATATAGGTGCTTGCATGTGTCCCCCCTCGCATGCATGCTCTCTAACCTAGAGGCGAAGGTTCCGGACCCGTATGAGGGTGGAATCTCCCCGTCGAGGTGAAACCGGGTAGGATAGTGCCCCAACTTGTGAGCCAACATGGTTTGACATCACCCTATGACCTAAACAAACACAAAACAAGAGAGAGCTACGCCGGGCTACCCCTGTCAGAGGAACGTCTAGGGGGGTAGACGATCCGAGTGTGCACAGAGATCAGGGTTTCGCCGGAGGAAGACCACGAGAACATCGGAATGAGATGAAAACTTGCATGTGCCCCTAGCATATGTGTGTGTGGGTGTGGTTAGAGCTTGGTATATATAGGTGCTTGCATGTGTCCCCCCTCGCATGCATGCGCTCTAACCTAGAGGCGAAGGTTCCGGACCCGTATGAGGGTGGAATCTCCCCGTCGAGGTGAAACCGGGTAGGATAGTGCCCCAACTTGTGAGCCAACATGGTTTGACATCACCCTATGACCTAAACAAACACAAAACAAGAGAGAGCTACGCCGGGCTACCCCTGTCAGAGGAACGTCTAGGGGGGTAGACGATCCGAGTGTGCACAGAGATCAGGGTTTCGCCGGAGGAAGACCACGAGAACATCGGAATGAGATGAAAACTTGCATGTGCCCCTAGCATATGTGTGTGTGGGTGTGGTTAGAGGTTGGTATATATAGGTGCTTGCATGTGTCCCCCCTCGCATGCATGCGCTCTAACCTAGAGGCGAAGGTTCCCGACCCGTATGAGGGTGGAATCTCCCCGTCGAGGTGAAACCGGGTAGGATAGTGCCCCAACTTGTGAGCCAACATGGTTTGACATCACCCTATGACCTAAACAAACACAAAACAAGAGAGAGCTACGCCGGGCTACCCATGTCAGAGGAACGTCTAGGGGGTAGACGATCCGAGTGTGCACAGAGATCAGGGTTCGCCGGAGGAAGACCACGAGAACATCGGAATGAGATGAAAACTTGCATGTGCCCCTAGCATATGTGTGTGTGGGTGTGGTTAGAGGTTGGTATATATAGGTGCTTGCATGTGTCCCCCCTCGCATGCATGCGCTCTAACCTAGAGGCGAAGGTTCCGGACCCGTATGAGGGTGGAATCTCCCCGTCGAGGTGAAACCGGGTAGGATAGTGCCCCAACTTGTGAGCCAACATGGTTTGACATCACCCTATGACCTAAACAAACACAAAACAAGAGAGAGCTACGCCGGGCTACCCCTGTCAGAGGAACGTCTAGGGGGGTAGACGATCCGAGTGTGCACAGAGATCAGGGTTTCGCCGGAGGAAGACCACGAGAACATCGGAATGAGATGAAAACTTGCATGTGCCCCTAGCATATGTGTGTGTGGGTGTGGTTAGAGCTTGGTATATATAGGTGCTTGCATGTGTCCCCCCTCGCATGCATGCGCTCTAACCTAGAGGCGAAGGTTCCGGACCCGTATGAGGGTGGAATCTCCCCGTCGAGGTGAAACCGGGTAGGATAGTGCCCCAACTTGTGAGCCAACATGGTTTGACATCACCCTATGACCTAAACAAACACAAAACAAGAGAGAGCTACGCCAGGCTACCCCTGTCAGAGGAACGTCTAGGGGGGTAGACGATCCTAGTGTGCACAGAGATCAGGGTTTCGCCGGAGGAAGACCACGAGAACATCGGAATGAGATGAAAACTTGCATGTGCCCCTAGCATATGTGTGTGTGGGTGTGGTGAGAGGTTGGTATATATAGGTGCTTGCATGTGTCCCCCCTCGCATGCATGCGCTCTAACCTAGAGGCGAAGGTTCCCGACCCGTATGAGGGTGGAATCTCCCCGTCGAGGTGAAACCGGGTAGGATAGTGCCCCAACTTGTGAGCCAACATGGTTTGACATCACCCTATGACCTAAACAAACACAAAACAAGAGAGAGCTACGCCGGGCTACCCCTGTCAGAGGAATGTCTAGGGGGGTAGACGATCCGAGTGTGCACAGAGATCAGGGTTTCGCCGGAGGAAGACCACGAGAACATCGGAATGAGATGAAAACTTGAATGTGCCCCTAGCATATGTGTGTGTGGGTGTGGTTAGAGCTTGGTATATATAGGTGCTTGCATGTGTCCCCCCTCGCATGCATGCGCTCTAACCTAGAGGCGAAGGTTCCGGACCCGTATGAGGGTGGAATCTCCCCGTCGAGGTGAAACCGGGTAGGATAGTGCCCCAACTTGTGAACCAACATGGTTTGACATCACCCTATGACCTAAACAAACACAAAACAAGAGAGAGCTACGCCGGGCTACCCCTGTCAGAGGAACGTCTAGGGGGGTAGACGATCCGAGTGTGCACAGAGATCAGGGTTTCGCCGGAGGAAGACCACGAGAATATCGGAATGAGATGAAAACTTGCATGTGCCCCTAGCATATGTGTGTGTGGGTGTGGTTAGAGGTTGGTATATATAGGTGCTTGCATGTGTCCCCCCTCGCATGCATGCGCTCTAACCTAGAGGCGAAGGTTCCGGACCCGTATGAGGGTGGAATCTCCCCGTCGAGGTGAAACCGGGTAGGATAGTGCCCCAACTTGTGAGCAAACATGGTTTGACATCACCCTATGACCTAAACAAACACAAAACAAGAGAGAGCTACGCCGGGCTACCCCTGTCAGAGGAACGTCTAGGGGGGTAGACGATCCGAGTGTGCACAGAGATCAGGGTTTCGCCGGAGGAAGACCACGAGAACATCGGAATGAGATGAAAACTTGCATGTGCCCCTAGCATATGTGTGTGTGGGTGTGGTTAGAGCTTGGTATATATAGGTGCTTGCATGTGTCCCCCCTCGCATGCATGCGCTCTAACCTAGAGGCGAAGGTTCCCGACCCGTATGAGGGTGGAATCTCCCCGTCGAGGTGAAACCGGGTAGGATAGTGCCCCAACTTGTGAGCCAACATGGTTTGACATCACCCTATGACCTAAACAAACACAAAACAAGAGAGAGCTACGCCGGGCTACCCCTGTCAGAGGAACGTCTAGGGGGGTAGACGATCCGAGTGTGCACAGAGATTAGGGTTTCGCCGGAGGAAGACCACGAGAACATCGGAATGAGATGAAAACTTGCATGTGCCCCTAGCATATGTGTGTGTGGGCGTGGTTATAGGTTGGTATATATAGGTGCTTGCATGTCTCCCCCCTCGCATGCATGCGCTCTAACCTAGAGGCGAAGGTTCCCGACCCGTATGAGGGTGGAATCTCCCCGTCGAGGTGAAACCGGGTAGGATAGTGCCCCAACTTGTGAGCCAACATGGTTTGACATCACCCTATGACCTAAACAAACACAAAACAAGAGAGAGCTACGCCGGGCTACCCCTGTCAGAGGAACGTCTAGGGGGGTAGACGATCCGAGTGTGCACAGAGATCAGGGTTTCGCCGGAGGAAGACCACGAGAACATCGGAATGAGATGAAAATTTGCATGTGCCCCTAGCATATGTGTGTGTGGGTGTGGTTAGATCTTGGTATATATAGGTGCTTGCATGTGTCCCCCCTCGCATGCATGCGCTCTAACCTAGAGGCGAAGGTTCCCGACCCGTATGAGGGTGGAATCTCCCCGTCGAGGTGAAACCGGGTAGGATAGTGCCCCAACTTGTGAGCCAACATGGTTTGACATCACCCTATGACCTAAACAAACACAAAACAAGAGAGAGCTACGCCGGGCTACCCCTGTCAGAGGAATGTCTAGGGGGGTAGACGATCCGAGTGTGCACAGAGATCAGGGTTTCGCCGGAGGAAGACCACGAGAACATCGGAATGAGATGAAAACTTGCATGTGCCCCTAGCATATGTGTGTGTGGGTGTGGTTAGAGGTTGGTATATATAGGTGCTTGCATGTGTCCCCCCTCGCATGCATGCGCTCTAACCTAGAGGCGAAGGTTCCGGACCCGTATGAGGGTGGAATCTCCCCGTCGAGGTGAAACCGGGTAGGATAGTGCCCCAACTTGTGAGCCAACATGGTTTGACATCACCCTATGACCTAAACAAACACAAAACAAGAGAGAGCTACGCCGGGCTACCCCTGTCAGAGGAACGTCTAGGGGGGTAGACGATCCGAGTGTGCACAGAGATCAGGGTTTCGCCGGAGGAAGACCACGAGAACATCGGAATGAGATGAAAACTTGCATGTGCCCCTAGCATATGTGTGGGTGGGTGTGGTTAGAGGTTGGTATATATAGGTGCTTGCATGTGTCCCCCCTCGCATGCATGCGCTCTAACCTAGAGGCGAAGGTTCCGGACCCGTATGAGGGTGGAATCTCCCCGTCGAGGTGAAACCGGGTAGGATAGTGCCCCAACTTGTGAGCAAACATGGTTTGACATCACCCTATGACCTAAACAAACACAAAACAAGAGAGAGCTACGCCGGGCTACCCCTGTCAGAGGAACGTCTAGGGGGGTAGACGATCCGAGTGTGCACACAGATCAGGGTTTCGCCGGAGGAAGACCACGAGAACATCGGAATGAGATGAAAACTTGCATGTGCCCCTAGCATATGTGTGTGTGGGTGTGGTTAGAGGTTGGTATATATAGGTGCTTGCATGTGTCCCCCCTCGCATGCATGCGCTCTAACCTAGAGGTGAAGGTTCCGGACCCGTATGAGGGTGGAATCTCCCCGTCGAGGTGAAACCGGGTAGGATAGTGCCCCAACTTATGAGCCAACATGGTTTGACATCACCCTATGACCTAAACAAACACAAAACAAGAGAGAGCTACGTCGGGCTACCACTGTCAGAGGAACGTCTAGGGGGGTAGACGATCCGAGTGTGCACAGAGATCAGGGTTTCGCCGGACCCGTATTAGGGGGGAATCTCCCCGTTTAGGTGAATCGGAATCAGATGAAAACTTGCATGTTTCTTCTATAATAATAGACATCAAATAATATATTTTCATTTGTTATATCAGTAGACACCAAATATTTTTTTTTTATTTATAACTAAAAAAAAAAAAACCTTGCTACGCCGACGGCTGCCCTCGGCGTACGCCTGGCCGTCGGCGTAGCGTTATCCCTTCCCCTAACCCGCGGCCCACCCCGGGCCACCCACTCACTCACACACCCTCCCCCTACCCCGCGCCCCTGACCCCGACCCCGACCCTGCACCGCCAACCGCCGCCGCCTCCAGCCGCCGCCAACCGCCGCCTCCCTCCCCGACCCTCCCTCCCTCCTCCCTCCCTCCTCCATGCCGCCAACCGCCTCCTCCCTCCTCCCTCCTCCCTCCTCCCTCCCTCCTCCCTCCCCGAGCCTCCCTGCCTCCTCCCTGCCTCCCTCCCTCCTCCCTTCCTCCTCCCCGACCCTTCCTCCCTCCTCCCTCCCTCCTCCCTGCCGCCAACCGCCTCCTCCCTTCCTCCCTCCTCCCTCCCTCCTCCCTCCCCGAGCCTCCCCGCCTCCTCCCTGCCTCCCTCCCTCCTCCCTTCCTCCTCCCCGACCCTCCCTCCCTCCTCCCTCCCTCCTCCCTGCCTCCCTCCCTCCTCCCTTCCTCCTCCCCGAGCCTCCCTGCCTCCCTCCCTCCTCCCCGAGCTTGGCCCCCTCCTTCCCGAGCTCGGCCCCCTCCTCCCCGAGCTCGGCCCCCTCCTCCCCAAGCTCGGCCCCCTCTGCAGGTACCTCCTCCACTCCCCTGTAGAAGCAAATATTGTTGTTAGAGTTAATTTTGTTAGATGAAATCTTGTTGTTAATCTTGTTAGAATTTATTAGTTGCATCTATTAGTAGTTTATATCATTTGTTAAGTGATATGCATGCACGAGTTGCTAGGATTAGGCCGTTGGTTAGTGGCAAGCTAGCTTGGTCATATGGCCGTTGAAGAGAGAAGCCACACTAGGGCCGTGAGTGCGTTGCATGCTTACAAAAGTGTTCTTTTTATGTCAATGTACAGACTTTGTAGTGTTTCGGGAGTGACCATCCTTGGCGGACTGACTGTCGTTGCGGGAGATGGTGTAGGTGACACCTCGATCCCGTCTCCGAGTTCCGTCACCGACCTCGACATTCGGTTGATCGACTACTTCCTCTACCGCCGAGGGTGAGAATCTGTTCGCCTCTCTTGTACCTAGGTTTTATTTTTGTGTCTAGATCACCAAGTCTGTCGCGTCACCTAGGCGTCATCCCGACCGTAAGCGTTACGCGACTTAATATGCATTAGTGGTCTCGCATATTTTGGACCGTAACGCTTATGGCTTTTATCGGGCAGTCGGCGGATTCGTAGTTGGGTTTGGTTCTCCCTGGCTCTACCTCGATTCGAGACAGGATTTCGGTGGCGCCTCCTCGTTGTTCTCCGGATGCACATCCTCTTGGCTTTTTGTCGAGACGTGTATCGGGAGAGCAGCGGGGAGGTGCTGCCGAAATTCTGCTTGGATCGGGGTAGAACCAGGGAGAACTTACCCAATCTACGGATCCGGCGGCTGGTTAGGACCCTCTTTTCCTATTGGACATGTAGGTTGATGAATGCGTAAAAATATGAAGCATTTAATCTCCTGTTTGATATAAAATGTTATATTTGCTGTTTGTCTCCCAACAAAGCAGAAGAGGATGGCTGATAATGGGTGGATGTACAGTGGCCGTATTAGTGCGACTAATAAAACAGACGATTGGGTACGGAACACTCATTTGTTAGTGAATGAGTTAGCGCGTGGTTCGAAGGCAATTGTTCGGGCACTTTGTCCCTGCGCTCATTGCACTAAGCGTCATAGTTAGGGAAAGGATGACATGTACAAACACCTTCTGCAATATGGGTACATGTCTAACTATGTCACGCAAGTCGACTTTGCTCGGTACGAACGTGACAGAGGTGAGGTGATGCGTCAGCGGCTCAATGGCAATGAGCACGATGGGATTAGAAACATGCTAGATGATCTTATCGATGCCGACCAGCCGAATTCGCCACCTCCACGGGAGGAATCACCAGAACCGGAGGAACCGCTAGAACCGGAGGAACCGGAGCCAACCGCGAAGGCCTTCCTTGATATGATGGCCGCGTCTAAGAGGCCTCTGTACGAGGGTGCAAAGATTTCTCAGCTCGATGCCATCTCTCAGTGTCTAGCCGACAAGTGCCAGTACTCCGCCACCCGTTCTCACTTTGAAGCTAATCTGAGAACATGTGGTAACATGTTGCCCGAAGGGCATTGTCTGCCCAAAACCTTTCACGAAACGAAGAAACTCATGAAGGAGCTTAACATGGATTATGAAAAGATAGATTGTTGTCCAAAAGGCTGCCTTTTGTTTTGGAAACAGTTTGAGGGTGACAAGTACTGCTCCATTTGTAAGGCCTCTAGATATGAAGAGATAAAGGGGAAGGATGGTCAGGTGAGGCAGTCGAAGGTCGCTAAGAAGATACTTCGGTATCTCCCATTCATAAAAAGAATCCAGCGGCTTTACTTGAGCGAGGAGACTGCCAAACAGATGATGTGGCACAAGAAGGGGAAAAGATACGAGGACGGGCACGGACGGAAGAAGATGGGACATCCATCTGATGGTAAGGCATGGAAGAACTTCGATGACAAATACCCCCGGTGGGCAGAAGAGGCTCGGAATGTTAGAATTGCGATAGCAACAGATGGCTTCAACCCATATGGTATGTCGACGGCCTCGTACAGCTGCTGGTCGGTGTATGTTATTCCGCTCAATCTCCCTCCCGGAGTATTAATGCAACGGAAGACCATGTTTTTGTCGCTGATAATTCCAGGACCTGAGTATCCGGGGAAGAACTTGAGTGTCTACATGCAGCCGATTGTGGATGATTTGAACCACTCTTGGATACACGGGACGTTGACATACGACCGAGCATCAAAGAGAAACTTTTTGATGAAAGTTTGGTTACAATATACTATGCATGACATGCCCGGGTACGCCCTAACGTGCGGATGGTGTACAGCTGGTAAGTGGCCATGCCCAGTGTGCAGGCACCGACTTGAGTTCTTTTGGCTAAAGTCGGGTCGCAAATATGTTGCGTTTGACACGAATCGACAGTACCTCAAAAGAAATCATTCGTTCAGAGAAGATAGAAAGAACTTCAAGAAGGGCAAAGTTGTGCATGAAGTAAAAGAGGTACCAAAGTTCGAGGGTGCAGTTGTTGATGCCGAGATACGTGCTCTCGTGCCCGCGGCGCCGGGAACTGGCCATCAATTTGCGGGATATGGTGTAACGCATAATTGGACTCACGTGGCAGCCTTAACGGATCTCGTGTATTACAAGGACCTCGAACTTCCCCATAACATCGATGTGATGCACACCGAAAAGAATGTCGGGGAGTCCCTTTTTCACACAGTCCTAAACATTCCTGGGAAGTCAAAGGATAATGTCAAGGCTAGAGTTGATGTTGAGAAGCTTTGTGATAGGAAGAGATTACACATGCAGCCTCCTACTGTCCGTCGAAAGAATTGGTTCAAGCCGCATGCCTACTACTGCCTTGATAATGTCCAAAAGAAGGAGTCATTTAGGTGTCTCAAATACGTCGTGATGTTCCCTGACGGTTATTGTTCGAATATAAGTAAGGGAGTCAATCTTTTGACGGGACAAGTCAATGGGCTCAAGAGTCACGACTATCATATATGGATTGAGCGGCTCATGCCGGTGATGGTTCGAGGGTATCTCCCCGAAAAAGTATGGCGAGTGCTTGCGGAGTTGAGCCATTTCTTCCGCACCCTCTGTGCTAAGCAGATATGTCCTCTGGTGATTGAGAAGCAGCAAGTTCAGGTGCCGGAGTTGCTATGCAATTTGGAGATGATCTTTCCGCCAGGCTTCTTTACTCCGATGGCACATCTCATTGTGCACCTCGCGAACGAGGCACTATTGGGGGGGCCGGTGCAATTTCGTTGGCAATTTTGTATTGAGAGAGAGTTTAAGTATATTCGAAAGATAACTGGAAACAAAGCCAAGATTGAAGCATGCATAGCTGAAGCAACATGCCTTCGGGAGATGGCAGACGCCGCGACAACCTACTGGCCCGATGATGTTCCCACTATGCATAACCCGGTCTCTCGTTACAATGTCGACCTGCCCAAGAATGACCCCAATCTCGAACTATTCCAATTTCCCGGTGGCAAGGCCGGTAAAGGACTAAAATATAGGTTGCCGAAGGAAGAGAAGGATTGCATAATGCTCTATGTGCTTATGAACATGAAGGAAGTGGTCGATTTCATTAGGTAAAATGGTGAACACCCTATTTCTCTATGCAGCTAGTAACTCGGTCTCCGTCTAATGCTTATTTTCTCCTTCTTAGCGATTTCACGGATGAACAGTGGCCGGGACCGACTGATCCCTCTCCCATGGAGTTGGACACTCTACTGAAAGAGGGTGCTCCCGGAAATAAAAAAAACTTTGTGTCCTGGTTTATGGAAAAAGTAATTTCTAACCTGTCCCTCTTACCTTGCAATATGTGACTTGTCGCTCTTATTCCACGTAACTACTGAACGCAACAAATTCCTCTTGTACCTGTAGGGAGCTGATCCCAACGTTGAGATGTCAGATGAGCTGAAATGTGTTTCCCAAGGTTGTAACAGTGTCGTCATGAAGTATGAGAAGTATGATGTGAATGGGTTTCGCTTCCATACAGAGACGCACTAGAAAGGGCGACCGAATGCAAAAACGGTAAATACTGGGGTGTTCACCAAAGGAGCCGATTCCCTTGATTACTACGGAAGGTTAGAGAATGTATACGAGCTGACCTTCAATCGTACGAATGTCGAACTCAATCTTGTTGTGTTCAAGTGCCACTGGTTTGACCCAAGGGGTGGACTGAGAAGTACCCCTTCCATTGGGTTAGTTGAAGTTAGGCCTTCAACCACCTATAGCGGAGCCGACGTCTTTGTTGTTGCTCACCAAGCCAACCAAGTTTATTATTTGCCCTACCCATGCCAGAAAGCGGAACTCCAGGGCTGGGAAGTCGTGTTCCAGGTATCGCCACCTGGTAACCTACCGATTCCCTCCGAGGACGATTACAACAACATTAACCCTTTAACGTACGAGGGAATTTTCTATCAAGAGCAAGAGGACTTCGGACACTTTGATTTAGAACCGGTTGATCTTGAGGATCTTGGGAATGATGTAGAAACTCGGGGTGAGTCAGTGGTGAATCTACATGACATAAGTATGCTCGAGAAGCTCCATACCGAGAATGACAACGATGATGAGCCTACACCCTTTGATGAGAATCCAGATTTCTACTCAAAAGATAGTGATAGTGAGAATGAGAATGCGAATGAGAATGAGAATGAAAATGATAGTGAGTATTTATTTTTTAATGCATTTTATTTTGTCTTTGTGCTTAACTGTTTTCTTAATTGCATTATGCCTTTATTCTTTGTGTATACATTTTATTATGTCTTTGTGCTTAACTGTTTTCTCTTACTTAATGCAGGTGATTGAACAATATGAGCAGCGGCAAGGCAACCAATTCGTCCTTGCTTAATGCGCTGAAGCAGCGCAAGAAAAGTGCTACACAGAGTGGGAGACAGCCAAATCCCAATCCGCGTTACCCCGATCTTGCTCCTGCTGGCGGAGGACGGGGTCGAGGCTGAGGTCGAGGAGGACGAGGACGAGGTGCCACGGGAGGAGGCGTGGACTTTGACCCACCACCCTCTGCTTCTGGCGACGTGGCTCCTGAGTTGTTCCTGACAGAGCAGCCTTTCAGGGCCGAGAGGGAGGCAGAGTCCGAGAGGGAGGCAGAGTCGGAGAGGGAGGCGAGGACCGAGAGGGAGGCGGGGACCGATACGGAGGCAGACACTAGCCGCGAGTTGGTGGGGCCGAAGAAATTGCGGAATCGTGGGGAATCGGGAGTCCTGTTGGAGATATGCCCTAGAGGCAATAATAAATGTAGTTATTATTATATCTTTGTGTTTATGATAAATGTTTACATTCATGCTATAATAGTATTAACAAGGAAACATTGATACTTGTGTGAATTTGTAAACTTAATTTGAAAGTCCCTAGTATAGCCTCTATACTTCACTAGCTTGTTGGTTGATAGATGATTGTGGTTTCCCTATCATGAACATTGAGATGTTATCAACAACAAGATCATATCGTTAGGAGAATGATATGGTGGACATACTCCTATAGATAAGCGTAGCATAAAGATCAAGTCATTTCATTAGTTCAATTGCTATATGCTTTCTGATACATAGTAACCTAATTCCTTCGACCATGAGATCATGCATATCACCTTTACCGGATGGATGCTTTGATGACATCAAACACCACACCGTAACTGGGTGGTTATAAAAGTGGCATTGAGTGTTCGGAAAGTATTGGTTGAGACACATGGATCAAGAGTGGGATTTGTCCATCCACATGACGGATAGATATACTCTGGGCCCTCTCGGTGGAATGTCATCCAATTAGCTTGCAAGCATGTGACTTGGTCACAAGGGATCACATATCACGGGAACGAGAAAAGAGTACTTGTCAGTAACGAGGTTGAACTAGGTATGCAGAGATACCGACGATCATAACCTCGGATAAGTAACATATCGTGAGACAAAGGGAAATTGGTATCGTATGTAAGTGGTTCATTCGATCGCAAAGTAATCGTAGAAATATGTGGGAGCCATATGAATTTCCAGATTCCTCTATTGGTTATTGTTCGGAGAAGTGTCTCGATCATGTCCGCATAATTCACGAACCGTAGGGAGACACACTTAAGGATTCGACGTTGTTTGAGTAGTTATGGTATTATGAGAAAGAGACCGAATGTTGTTCGGAGTCTCGGATGGGATCCGGGATATCACGAGGTGATCCGGAATGGTCCGGAGAATAAGATTCATATAAGGAAAGTCCCGTTTCGGAGTTCGGGAATGATTCCGGTGTTTTCATCGGGAATGTTCTAGAAGGTTCCGGATTGTCCGGCACTCCGGGGGGGAAGGGGTACATGAATGTGTCATTACATATTGGAATGATTGCATCATGTACTAAGTGTTCTTGCTGTCCCAAATAAAGGATTAAATTGAATCCCAAAACAGAAAAGTCAAATGTCCAGTTTGAAAGTCAAACTGCCAAAACAAGAAACTGTGGGAAACAAGCAAGAGGAGTTGGAACCAACCTGGAGGAGGAGTTGGACTCCTCCAGGCCGGCGCCCAGCCCAAGGCCGAGTTGGGGAGGGACTCCCTCCCTCCCCTGGCGCGCCAAGACCCCCCTCCCATAAAAGGAGGGGCAGGGCTCCTCCTAGAGACACACAACTTTCACCTCTAGATCTCCGGTTTAGAGCCGTTTTGGATTAGAGCTTCTAATTGCTTTAGCCAACGGTTTAGAGCCTTCTAATTGGTTTAGAGCCTTCTAATTGGTGTGTCTAATTACTAGACCACTAATAGCCTCTCTCATAAGCTCCACCATACTCGCACCGGCTTAAGGCGAAGCCCTGCGGGATTTCCCCTCTACTTCCGGTACCACGCCGTTGTGCTGCCGGAATCGCGAGGAGAGTGCTACAACCTCTGCTGCCTGCTGGAACAAGGGAGAGGAAGGTCTTCGTCGAGTACCGAACGTGTGACCGACTGCGGGAGCGCTACCGGAACGTGGCGCCGGAAGGATCGTCTACACGATCTTGAGATCGGAAAGAGTACGACTACATCACCCACGAGAATCCGCTCTCGTTAAACGCTTTGGAATCTTCGAGGGTAAGTTATACCATCGACTCGTTGCTACAATCTAGTAGATAGATCTTGGCTTGTTTGTTTGTATGCGATAGAAAATTTTTGTTTTCCATGCTACGAACCCCTACAGTGGTATCAGAGCCGTGTCTATATGTAGATCTGTTGCACGAATAGAACACAATGGTCATTGTGGGCGTTGATGCTTTTATTGTCGATTGCTTCTTGTGTACTTTGCATCTTGCGGTATGTTGGGATGAAGCGGCCCGGGCTAACCTTACATGACATCGTTCATGAGACTTGCTCCACGCTTGACATGCAACTTGTATTGCATAAGTGGCTTTGCGGGTGCCTGTTTCTCCTAGCATAGTAAAGATCCAATACACAACGGGTGATTAACAATACTTGTGTCAACGTTGTGGTTCATGTTCGTAAATTAGAACGACACTTATTGAAAGCCCCAAACCACGTAAAATATGCAAAGAAAGTAGAGGCGTCTAACTTTGTTTTGCAGGGGTGTGCAGTGATGTGATATGGCCATGATTGTGATTATATTTGATGTATGCAATGTTCCTTATTGTAAGTCGGCAACCGGCAGGAGCCATATGGTTGTTTTTAATTTATGTTAAGACCCGCGTGTCTATTCAAAGTAGTTGTAATAGTTGAAGCCGGTGGACGACAACCATGGAGAGGCGTCATTGACCTTGATGCAATGCCGGTTATGATGGAGATCATGTTCGTGCTTGAAGATGGAGATCAAAGCACAAAGAAGAAAGGCCATATCATATCACATATATATATTGAATTGCATGTGATGTTAATCCTTTATGCATCTTGTATTGCTTAGTAGACGACGGTAGCATTATAAGATGATCCCTCATGCACATGAATTTCAAGTCATAAAGTGTTCACCCTTAGTTAGCACCGTTGCTAAAGCTTGTTGTTTCGAAGCACCACGTGATGATCGGGTGTGTTAGATTCCGCAAGTGTATACAACGTGAGCAAGCCAGATTTGCTCATGCGGAAACTAAGGTTTGATCTTGATGAGCCTAGCATGTACAGACATGGTCTCGGAACACGGATCACCGAAAGGTAAAGCATGAATCATATAGTAGATATGATGAACATGACGATTGTTCGCCATTGAAACTATATCAACTCTCGTGATGATCGGTGTTGATGTAGTGGATTTGGTTCGTGTGATCACTAAAACAATGTGAGGGATGTTGTTTTGAGTGGGAGTTCACCTAGTTTAATTACATTAATTAATTTGAACTCAATTTATCATAAACTTAGTCTAAACAATTGCAAATATGTTGTAGATCAATGGCAGCCCCTACCATCAATTTTAATGCGTTCCTAGAGAAAGAAAAGTTGAAAAACAATGGAAGCAACTTCGCGGATTGGTTCCGCAATTTGAGGATTGTCCTCACAGCTGGTAATTTGACCTATGTGCTGGATGCACCGCTAGGTGACCCACCTGCAGTTGATGCTCCCGATGAAGTAAAGAATGTTTACCTCGCTCGGAAGAATCAGTACTCCATAGTTCAGTGTGCTATCTTGTATGGTTTGGAATCGGAGATTCAGAAAAGGTTTGAGGATTCAGACCCATATGATATTGTCGAGGATCTCAAATTGATTTTTGAGACTCATGCGGCAATTGAAAGCTATGAAGCTTCTGAAAAGTTCTTTAACTGCAAGATGGAAGAAGGCAGCTCCGTCAGTGAGCATGTGCTTAAGATGTCAGGGCACGCAAACAAACTTCAAAGCTTGGGTATAGTGATTCCTAATGCTTTGGGGATTTACCGTGTCCTCCAATCACTACCACCAAGTTACAAGAACTTTGTGATGAACTACAACATGCAGAACATGAACAAGACGTTGCCAGAACTCTTTGCCATGTTGAAATCTGCAGAAGTGGAGATCAAGAAAGAGCACCAAGTGTTGTTGGTCAATAAGACCACCAAATTCAAGAAAGGCAAGTCTAAGCAAAAGGGACACTTCAAGAAGGGTGGTAAGAAAGCTACCACGCTGACGAAGAAGACCAGGGCTGGACCTAAGCCTGATACTGAGTGCTTTTACTGCAAGGGAGAAGGTCACTGGAAGCGGAATTGCCCAAAGTACTTGGCGGATTTGAAGAACGGCAACATCAAGAAGAAAGGTATATCTGATATACATGTTATTGATGTGTATCTCACTAGTACTCGTAGTAGTGCCTGGGTATTTGATACTGGTTCGGTTGCTCATATCTGTAACTCGAAACAGGTGCTGCAGAATAAACGGAAACTAGCGAAGAACGAGGTGACGATGCGCGTGGGAAACGGATCAAAGGTTGATGTGATCGCGGTCGGCACGCTACCCCTTCATCTACCATCGGGATTAGTTTTATACTTAAATAATTGTTATTTGGTGCCTGCGTTGAGCATGAACATTATATCGGGATCTTGTTTATTGCGAGACGGTTACTTGTTTAAATCCGAGAATAATGGTTGTTCTATTTATATGAGTAATATGTTTTATGCACATGCACCTTTGATAGATGGTCTATTCTTATTGAATCTCGATAGTAGAAATACACATATCAACAACATTGAGGCTAAACGATTGAAATCAAGCGATAATTCGACCTATATGTGGCACTGTCGTCTTGGTCACATCGGAGTGAAACGTATGAAGAAACTCCATTCCGATGGACTTCTTGAATCACTTGATTTTGAATCACTTGAAAGATGCGAAGCATGTCTGATGGGAAAAATGACTAAGACTCCATTTTCTGGTATGATGGAGCGATCTACAGACTTATTGGAAATCATACATACCGATGTGTGTGGTCCAATGAGTGTAGCATCGCGCAGTGGTTATCGTTATGTTCTTACCTTCACGGATGACTTGAGTAGATATGGGTATATCTATTTCATGAAACATAAGTCCGAAACTTTCGAGAAGTTTAAGGAGTTTCAAAGTGAGGTAGAGAATCAACGTAACAAGAAGATTAAATTTCTACGTTCTGATCGTGGAGGTGAATATCTAAGTTACGAGTTTGGCGAGCATTTGAAGAAATGCGGAATACTTTCACAATTGACACCGCCGGGAACACCACAGCGTAATGGTGTGTCCGAACGTCGTAATCGAACTCTCTTAGATATGGTTCGTTCTATGATGTCACTTACAGATTTACCGCTATCATTTTGGGGTTATGCATTAGAAACAGCCGCATTCACTTTAAATAGGGCACCATCTAAATCCGTTGAAACGACACCGTATGAATTATGGTTTGGGAAGAAACCTAAATTGTCGTTCCTTAAAGTTTGGGGATGCGAAGCCTATGTAAAGAAGTTACAGCCGGACAAGCTTGAACCCGAAGCGGAAAAATGCGTCTTCATAGGATACCCGAAGGAAACTATTGGGTATACCTTCTATCATAGATCCGAAGGCAAAATCTTCGTTGCCAAGAATGGATCCTTTCTAGAGAAGGAATTTCTCTCGAAAGAATTGACTGGAAGGAAAGTAGAACTTGACGAGGTTGTCGAACCTTCTCTCGATATTGCGAGTAGCGCAGCACCGGAAGAAGTTCCTGTGGTGCCTGCACCAATAAGAGAGGAAGCTAATGATGGTGATCATGAAACTTCGGTTGAAGTTGCTACAGAGCCTCGGAGGTCAACGAGAACTCGTACCACTCCAGATTGGTATGATTCCGTTATGAATGTCATGGTGGTGGACAACACCGATGACCCCGAGACATATGAGGAAGCGATGATGAGCCCAGATTCCAATAAATGGCAAGAAGCCATGAAATCCGAGATTGGATCCATGTACGAAAACCAAGTATGGACTTTGGTGGACTTACCGGATGGCCGAAAGGCTGTCGAGAACAAATGGATTTTCAAGAAGAAAACAGATGCTGATGGTAATGTTACTGTCTATAAAGCTCGACTTGTCGCAAAAGGGTTTCGACAAATTCAAGGAGTTGACTACGATGAGACTTTCTCACCGGTAGCGAAGCTAAAGTCTGTGAGGATTATGTTAGCAATCGCTGCATATTATGATTATGAGATATGGCAGATGGATGTCAAAACAGCATTCCTCAATGGAGACATTGATGAAGAGTTGTATATGATGCAACCCAAAGGTTTTTTCGATCCTAAAGATGCTAACAAGGTATGCAAACTTCAACGGTCCATCTATGGATTGAAGCAAGCATCCCGAAGTTGGAATCAACGTTTTGATAAGGTAATCAAAAGTTTTGGTTTTATACAAACTTATGGAGAAGCTTGTATTTACAAGAAAGTGAGTGGGAGCTCTGTAGCATTCTTAATACTATATGTGGATGACATATTATTGATTGGGAATGATGTAGACCTTCTTAATAGTGTCAAGGAATATTTGAATAATAGTTTTTCAATGAAGGATCTTGGCGAAGCAGCTTACATATTAGGCATAAAGATTTATAGAGATAGATCGAAACGCCAAATATCATTTTCACAGAGTACATATTTGGACAAAGTTCTAAAGAGATTTGGAATGGAAGAAAGCAAGAAAGGGTTCTTGCCCATGTTGCCCAATACGACCTTGAGTAAAACTCAAAGTCCGACATCGGCAGAAGATAGAGAAAGGATGAGTAAGACTCCCTATGCCTCAGCCATAGGATCTCTAATGTATGCCATGCTATGTACTAGACCCGACATTGCATATGTTGTTAGTTTAACTAGCAGATATCAAAGTGATCCAGGAGTGGATCATTGGACAGCGGTCAAAAACATCCTTAAGTACTTGAGAAGAACTAAGGATATGGTTCTTTCTTATGGAGGTGATGAACAGCTCGTTGTTAATGGTTACACCGATGCTAGTTGGAACACAGATCCGGATGATTCTAAATCGCAATCCGGATACGTATTTATTTTGAATGGTGCAGCAGTTAGCTGGAGGAGTGCAAAGCAAAGCGTTGTGGCGAGATCTTCAACTGAATCGGAATACATGGCTGCTTCGGAAGCTTCACAAGAAGCGATATGGATGAAAGAGTTCATTACAGAGCTGGGTGTGGTTCCTAGTGCGCTGGACCCAATGTCTATCTACTGTGATAACATGGGCGCCATAGCCAATGCGCAAGAACCAAGGTCACACAAGAAGCTGAAGCATATCAAGTTGCGTTTTCACGCTATTCGAGAACATATCCAGGATGGGGATATAAACATTTGCAAAGTACACACAGATCTGAATGTGGCGGATCCGTTGACTAAACCTCTCCCGAGAGCAAAACATGACCAACACCAAACTGCCATGGGTGTTCGGTATATTACCATGTAATCTAGATTAGATGACTCTAGTGCAAGTGGGAGACTGTTGGAGATATGCCCTAGAGGCAATAATAAATGTAGTTATTATTATATCTTTGTGTTTATGATAAATGTTTACATTCATGCTATAATAGTATTAACAAGGAAACATTGATACTTGTGTGAATTTGTAAACTTAATTTGAAAGTCCCTAGTATAGCCTCTATACTTCACTAGCTTGTTGGTTGATAGATGATTGTGGTTTCCCTATCATGAACATTGAGATGTTATCAAAAACAAGATCATATCGTTAGGAGAATGATGTGGTGGACATACTCCTATAGATAAGCGTAGCATAAAGATCAAGTCATTTCATTAGTTCAATTGCTATATGCTTTCTGATACATAGTAACCTAATTCCTTCGACCATGAGATCATGCATATCACCTTTACCGGATGGATGCTTTGATGACATCAAACACCACACCGTAACTGGGTGGTTATAAAAGTGGCATTGAGTGTTCGGAAATTATTGGTTGAGACACATGGATCAAGAGTGGGATTTGTCCATCCACATGACGGATAGATATACTCTGGGCCCTCTCGGTGGAATGTCATCCAATTAGCTTGCAAGCATGTGACTTGGTCACAAGGGATCACATATCACGGGAACGAGAAAAGAGTACTTGTCAGTAACGAGGTTGAACTAGGTATGCAGAGATACCGACGATCATAACCTCGGATAAGTAACATATCGTGAGACAAAGGGAAATTGGTATCGTATGTAAGTGGTTCATTCGATCGCAAAGTAATCGTAGAAATATGTGGGAGCCATATGAATTTCCAGATTCCTCTATTGGTTATTGTTCGGAGAAGTGTCTCGATCATGTCCGCATAATTCACGAACCGTAGGGAGACACACTTAAGGATTCGACGTTGTTTGAGTAGTTATGGTATTATGAGAAAGAGACCGAATGTTGTTCGGAGTCTCGGATGGGATCCGGGATATCACGAGGTGATCCGGAATGGTCCGGAGAATAAGATTCGTATAAGGAAAGTCCCGTTTCGGAGTTCGGGAATGATTCCGGTGTTTTCATCGGGAATGTTCTAGAAGGTTCCGGATTGTCCGGCACTCCGGGGGGGAAGGGGTACATGAATGTGTCATTACATATTGGAATGATTGCATCATGTACTAAGTGTTCTTGCTGTCCCAAATAAAGGATTAAATTGAATCCCAAAACAGAAAAGTCAAATGTCCAGTTTGAAAGTCAAACTGCCAAAACAAGAAACTGTGGGAAACAAGCAAGAGGAGTTGGAACCAACCTGGAGGAGGAGTTGGACTCCTCCAGGCCGGCGCCCAGCCCAAGGCCGAGTTGGGGAGGGACTCCCTCCCTCCCCTGGCGCGCCAAGACCCCCCCTCCCATAAAAGGAGGGGCAGGGCTCCTCCTAGAGACACACAACTTTCACCTCTAGATCTCCGGTTTAGAGCCGTTTTGGATTAGAGCTTCTAATTGCTTTAGCCAACGGTTTAGAGCCTTCTAATTGGTTTAGAGCCTTCTAATTGGTGTGTCTAATTACTAGACCACTAATAGCCTCTCTCATAAGCTCCACCATACTCGCACCGGCTTAAGGCGAAGCCCTGCGGGATTTCCCCTCTACTTCCGGTACCACGCCGTTGTGCTGCCGGAATCGCGAGGAGAGTGCTACAACCTCCGCTGCCTGCTGGAACAAGGGAGAGGAAGGTCTTCGTCGAGTACCGAACGTGTGACCGACTGCGGGAGCGCTGCCGGAACGTGGCGCCGGAAGGATCGTCTACACGATCTTGAGATCGGAAAGAGTACGACTACATCACCCACGAGAATCCGCTCTCGTTAAACGCTTTGGAATCTTCGAGGGTAAGTTATACCATCGACTCGTTGCTACAATCTAGTAGATAGATCTTGGCTTGTTTGTTTGTATGCGATAGAAAATTTTTGTTTTCCATGCTACGAACCCCTACAAGTCCCTGACGAGAAGTTTGAGCCTAGGACTCAGGAGGCGAAAGCCCTTATTATTCCAGATGGCCTTGAGTAAGTGTACTAATTTGGCAATTTAAAACATTTTATTTCATGTTGGTCATAAATAATTATTGTGTACTAACGTTTATTATTGTGCAGCAATTGGACATTTCCTCCGGGGACGAAGCCTCGCCTTCCTAACAGCCTTGTTGGAGCTCTGATTAGGAAGTTCTGGCCGGGCTATCACATTACCCACGAGGGTGACAGGAAGCTAGCTACCACTTGGGCGGACTACCAGACTACTCGTGTCCCGGGCTTTTCGACAGCTGCTGATGCTGTCATCACCAAGTTTTGGGTAAGGCTTATTTCTCGAGTTATGTTCATACTTGATGACCCCACCGTGCTAACTCATGACTCTTATGCATGATTGAAGTGCTTTTACCGTGTGGCCGAGGAGGACCAGGAGAAGGCGCAGAGGACTTTGCTTGGGGCTTGTGTGAAGTTGACCCCCCAGGTGTGGTACAACCAGAAGGTCACGGCCGCTAGCCACTTCTGGGCTGACAGGGGCGTGAGGGTCAGGAAGGAAGACATTGTCGGTAGGAACCCTAATCCCGAGTACTCGATGACGCCAGAAGAGTACATGTCGGTGAGTAAAATGTCAATGAGATTCTACATTGCTTCTAAGTTGCCATTGCATTTTCTAGAGTTGAGTATTGCATTTTCAGGTTATCCCCGATTGGGCCGAGCCGCATCGACTCGCATGGGAGGAGCTGGTTAGGACGAGGTGGCTCAGAGAAGACGAGGAGTTTGCAGCCTTGTCGAGGCGGAACACGGATAACCGAGGCGATGGTGGAACGCACTGCGCGGGAAACCGCAACTTTGACCGCTTCAAGGGGAAGGTGGTACGTATATACATGGAACGACCTGCGTGCATTTCTGCTTATGTTTGTACTTCATATGCATAATATTTTCTTTTCGCGATACAGGTGGCCGAGGCACAACCCGGGGAGGTGATTCATGACGTCGCCGTCTATGAGATGATGCGGCGAAAGAAGCCCAATTACTCGGAGCCTCAACCCTCGTTGCCCGTGTACTTCGGCACTGCCCAGAACGACTTGGGGAACTACAGCACGATGGTGAAGGCTCGTCACCTCCATGTGGATGACCCCATTCACGCGGAGATCGACGAGGAGTTGTTGGTCCTGTCGGGGCATGGATTGCAGCATGGATGCCTCAAGATTCTGAATAAGAAGGTCAAGCCTACCCTCTGCACGAGCTTCATCCGTCTCAAGGCTACCTACCCCGCCGACGGCCCCCCTATCCCGCCTCGTGACCAGCCTCGTCGCTCCGCCGAGGATGTAAGTTTTTCTCGTTTTCATCATCTTTATGACTTTTGTTCCTGCATGGCTAACCGCTGACGAGATTCCTTGTATTTGAAATTGTAGCCTGAGTTAGACGCGGCCTACGAAGCCGCTTATGAGGAATATCAGGTGGCCTTTCGGCAGCATCAGGAGGCGAATGTGATCTACATGCAATACGTAAATGTAAGTCCGAACCTTTATTTTTTGCAAAAGATACAAGTCCCACTTCCCCCCGTTTGTTGTACTACGGCCTGACTTCTAAACTATCTTGCAGGCCATGATGGTGAATATTCAAACTGGCCAGAATAGAGATTTAGGGCCCGTGCCTCCCATGCCAGGTCCGATGCCATTTTGGCAATCGAAGGAAAGCTTCGCTAGGACCTACTACGCATCGACACCGGTAAGTTCTTTGCGAACCCACTGGTTATCGCTTTACTTTGCCTCGCAAGTTGCTAACATGTAGGCAACATGTAGGGAACGGGAGCTTCTGGGAACCGGCACTTTGGCCACGCCTCGCCGGATGGGCGTCAGATCACACCGCTTCATGACGATGGTCCATCTCCTGGCCATTCTGCAGGTGGTTCTCCCGAGCTTCACACTTCTCCTACTCCCTCGCCAGGTGGCTCTTCTGCTGCTTCTACTGGACGCAACACTCGGCAGAGGTCGCCACTTTTCACCAGGGGAGATCTCGGGTACACCCCGTCTCCTCCAGAGTTGTAGGGATGTGTGATGATGTCGATGATCTTGTATGACTAATGTATGGATGATCTTGTATGACTGATGTTGATACATGTGTGGCTGTATGGATGATGTATGACTAATGTGTGGAATATATATTGCATGGATGTATGGATGATGTATGGCTGTATGGATGTATGCATGGATGATGTATGGATGTATGCATGGATGATGTATGGCTGCTGTGAGTGCTGCTGAGAAAAATTCAAAAAAAAAACTGTGTATGTGATACGCCGACGGCAATGCCCTCGGCGTAGCCCTCTGCCATGTGCCATATGGTCAGGGCTACGCCGAGGGCACTGCCGTCGGCGTAGCACATGCTCCTACGCCGAGGGCAGGCCGTCGGCCTAGCGCCAGCCTGGGAGGCTCAGGCGGTGGACACGCGTCCACATACGCCGAGGGCGAGGCCGTCGGCGTAGCCCCCTCCTGGGGAGGCCCAGCGCGTGCCACGTGGCCACCATACGCCGAGGGTATGGCCGTCGGCGTATACGGTGCGCCGTTAGCGGCCGTCTAACGGCAGCGCCGCCGTTCGCCGACGGCCGTTACGCCGACGGGCCCGCCTCGGCCGTCGGCGTAGAGCTACGCCGACGGTTTTCTGCTACGCCGACGGCCGTTTTTGCTCCGCCGAGGGAGACCTTCGTCGAGGGGGCTACGCCGACGGCAGCCCTCGGCGTAGCGTGTGCCGACGGCGATGCTGGCTACGCCGAGGGCATTTAGCCGTCGCGTGCTGTAGTGTTGTATCAAATCTGGTGAATCCGTTTTAAAGAATCTATCAGGTTTATAGAAATTCGATGAATAAAGATATCTTCCGAATTAAACACTTGGATACAGTATAGAATATGTTTGTAAAATAGCGATTTATCGAAAAATTGATTAAGGTTATTCCACGATTTCTAACCAAATAATTTTAGTTTTATTTAAAAACCTAAGAAACTATTAGAATTTGTTGGTAACCATTCAACTCACTTAAGTACATAATCATTGTGTCGTACAAATTACACGTTTATTAGGCTACTAGGTTTTTTTTTTAAATGGGGGAATGACCCCGGCCTCTGCATCCTGCAATGCACAGAACCTTTATTAATAAGTTAAAAATGTAGCATAAGAGTATTACAGTTCAAGGATCAGATAAAGTTGACACACAGATCAACAATCTGAAAAAAAAACTAAGAGTCTCATAGGAGAACGATAACAATAGATAGGCATCGGTCAATCTACTAGAATGACGCCACGAAACCTGGCTAAAGAAAAACTCGAAGTAGCCGCCACAAGAAGGGTGCACCTAAAAACCATGGTTTGCCGATGATGCTCGGATAAAAGAAGGCCTAGAGCTGAATCCAATGGGCCGCTACATGAATAACCTGTAAAAAGGAAGGAACTCCTGCCTTGTTAAAATATAGTTATTTCGACACTTTCAAATGGACCAACATATGGCCAAAATGCCAATAAGAATTTTTCTTTTATTCACTTCATCTACTCCATTTAGTCAATTCCCAAACATATTAGTGATATTGGTTGGAGGAGGAAGATTATAAGTGAAAAAAAACCATACGCCATCGAATTTTTGCAAAAGGACATGAAAGAAATAAATGTTCAATTGTTTCGTCCTCATCATATAAGCAACATTTCTTACATCCATTCCAATTTCTCCTAGCGAGGTTATCTTTGGTTAAAAGTACTTTATTATTTAGAACCACATAAAGATTTTTATTTTCATTGGTATTTTTATCTTCCACAAATATCTTGTGGGAAAACGCGGATGTTCATTCATGAGACCTTCGTACATAGATTTAACTAAAAAAACATTCTCAGTTAACCTCCATTCAAATGTGTCATGCTCATTAGTCAAAGTTATTACCATCAACCTCTCACATAGGTGCAACCATGCATCCTATTTATTTCAACTTAAACTTTGTTGGAAACCCATATTTAAAGGATTGCGAGACAAGACATCATGAACGAGAACATGTTTTCTATGTATAATGTTATATATAGACGTATATTGTTGGGCGAGAGGCACATTTTCTACCCAAGTATCCTCCCAGAATCTGATACCCCTCCCATCACCAACTTTGAAGGTACCACGGGAAAAAACTCATCTTTCACTCTCATTATTCCTTTCCAAAAAGGTGAGTCGGTCGGTTTGTCTTCTACTTGTGCTAGAGTTTTATTGGCCAGATATTTGTTGTGGAGCAACTCTTGCCACACCCTTTCTACTGTCAATAATTTATAGAAAAATTTGCTTAGTAAACATCTATTTTTTAGGTTTAACACCTCAATGCCCAGACCTCTCCGATATTTGGGTCGTCAAATAATGTTCCATCGAGTTAGTCTATATTTCTTCATATGTTCATCGCTTTGCCAAAAAAAATTGTGAACGGATAGTAGTCCAATATTTTCGTACCCCCTTTGGTATTTCAAGAAAAGACAGCATAAGCATAGGTATCCTCGATAGAACAGAATTAATTAGAACAAGTCTATCTCTGTATGATAATAACTTCCCTTGCCAACATCCTAACTTAGTCTCAAATTTGTTTTCTACTGGGTTCCACTCAGAGTTGCGGAGTTTCCTATGATGTATAGGTATCCCAAGATATCTAAACGTTAAAGACCATGACTCACATCCGAAAATCTCCCAATAGGTTTGTTCTTGTTCGGCAGCTTTGCCAAAACAAAAAATCTCACTTTTGTGGAAATTGATTTTGAGACCCGATAATTTTTAAAATATGCAGAGAATGAGATTCATATTAACCGCCTTCTGAAGAACATGTTCCATGAACAGGATTGTATCATCAGTATATTGTAATATGGACACTCTCCCCTCAACTAGATGGGATATCAATCCCACCACCTGATCATTCTCTTTTGCTCTAGCAATTAGTATAGCGAGCATATCGGCCACAATATTAAATAGCATAGAAGATAGGGGATCATCTTGTCGAAGGCCTTTTCTTGTCTAGAAGTAATGGCCTATGTCATCATTGACATGAATGACTATACTTCCATCGTGTACGAAATTACCAATCCATTTGCACCATAGGGGATCGAAACCTTTTATACCGAACAATTGTTGTAAAAAAGACCGTTTTACTTTATCGTATGCCTTTTAGAGCTATTAGGCTACTAGGCTATTGAAACATTTTATAGCTATTCATTCTATCGTGTTACCTTGTTTGCACAGATTTTGGGACAACCAACGACCGTAAGGCTGAAGCATGGAAATAATGTGAGAAAGCAGATGGACCAAAGACCGACGGAAAACGACTCGCTAGAAGATGGGCCGATATCTATGTGGATTCAGAAACTGCCCCTCGGAGGAAAGCCCAATAATAGTCCAACATAGACGTAGAGGAGTTTCCAATTTTGAAGGCCACAATCTTTGAATGTAGGCCGGCATCTCTGGCTGGAGAATCCATACCATCCATCTATCCCTGTAAACATTTTTGATGTGAAATAAAATCTAGCAAATTTGTCTTACAAAAAAGAAACATCTGGTTCTCAAAAAAAAAAAAAAACATCTAGAAGCCATGCCAGGAAGAAAAGTGACGACTTACGCCCAGGAGACCACAGTTTAGTCGGGAATCAGCGTGGATACTAGGCGGGGAATTCTTCCAACACCCAAGGAAAGGCAGCTCATTGAGGTGCGCTCGGATTTTTGGAGCCCAAGATCTTGTACGGAGCACGCAGTGGACTTTTTTCTAGTTTAGAGCTAGTTTCTAACTTTTTATTAATTAAAACATGTAATAGTTCTTCTAGACTTGCACGGGAAGACCGGCCATGCCATATATAATGAAATTGAGCACACAATCGACAAACATCAATACAATTTATTTTTTACCCCCTCAAACATGTGTTCTTTCTTCCATTTCTTTGGCGACTTTGCAACGCATCTCGCCTATAGAATCGACAACCGAGCTAAGTGTGACGAGTTAGTTCAACAAATAGACGCCCGAACCTCCAACAGGGTCCCTCTAGAGGAATGTAGTCTTCTGGTCTGAAGACCGCCGACAAACTGTCATGCGTATTGTGCCATAAGTTTGTCCTCCGATGGACGCTTGAGGTGCATCATCCTTTCTCACGCATGCAACCCTTAATAACCTTTAGGTTTAGTCGGCAAACACCTAGGAGACTCCCTATTTCGATTGTGAGGCTAATTTTAAGCACAACATACTTTTTGGTGAATCCGTTGGGGATGCGGATCTTAGATCGTACAACAATCCTTGCTCCTGCGTCGTCCCCATGGGCCACGTGAAGGGAATATGCCCGAGAGGCAATAATAAAATGGTTATTATCGTATTCCTTATTTATGATAAATGTTTATTTTACATGCTATAATTGTACTAATACGGAAACGTTAATACATGTGTGTTTAATAAACAAAAAGGAAGTTTCTAGTTATGCCTCTCATAAACTAGCTCGTTGATTAACAAGATGATCAAAGTTTCCTGATCATAGACATTGGATGTTGTTAATAACGAGGTCACAACATTAGTGTAATGATGTGATGAACATTCATCCGAAGTATAGCATTACGATCAAAGTTATTAAGTTTATATTGCTATAACAACTTACGAAGTGATCCTAATCCTTAGACCATGAGATCATGTCAATCACTGACACCGAAAGAGTTTCTTGATAACATCAAACGTCACACCGTAACTGGGTGATTATAAAGATGGCTTCAAAACTACTAAAGTGTTATGTTGAGGCCCATGGATCGAGAGTGGCATTTTTTCATCCCGATGACGGATAGATATGCTCTGGGCCCTCTCGGTGATATCACATTGATTAGCTTGCAAGCAAGTGATTTGATCACTAGAATGTTATATCACGGAAACGAGAAAAGAGTGCATGTCGGTAACGAGATCAAACTAGGTATGGAGATACCGATGATCGAATCTAGGACATGTAATATATCGTGAAACAAAGGGATTAAGATACTAGCGTAAAAGGTTCCGACGATCACAGGAAAGTCATCGTTGAATGTGTGGGAGTCAGTATGGATCTCTAGGTCCCGCTTCTTATTATTGATCGGAGAAGGGTCTCGATCATGTCCGCATTATTCACGAACCGTAGGGTGGCACACTTAAGGGACACTGACATCCAATTGGAGCAAAAGTTTCATGCCGGAACGAATAACAAGCGCAGGAATTTATTTCACTAGGCACCGAAACTGTTTCGGTTGAAATTGTTGAAACTGGTTCTGCATATGAAATTGAATACTAGCAAGGGGTTTTATGTGAATGTTTGTTAATTAAAGTAATTAACAAAATTCTGAATAAATAAATAAAAGACTTTTATTTAAATGAGAGATTGCATTAAATTTGGTGGAAATTTAATGCATGTGAGTGGATTTTTGAGTGGAGGCTCTTTTATGGGAGTGTAGGCTTTTCATTTTGAGTGGGAGCTCCACCCACATGAATGTGGAAGAGGTGGGGGCAGCCACCATGGCTGGCTCCATGCCCTTTGGGGTGCCCCCCCTCTCGCTATAAAAGGCCCCCCTCTCTTCCTCTCAAAGTACACCTCCTCGTGAAGGATCTCTCTCCCCCTCTAGAATTTATCCCCCATGGTCTCAGACTAGCGAGATACATATTCCCGATGGCTATTTAGAAAGAAAGGGTTGTGCTTCCGCTGCATTGCTGGAGCGAGGAGGCGGAGGTTTCTCGGTGTCTTATATGTGTGTGCGAGCACGGATGCGCTGCTGTTTTGCGGGGCTAGGACTTCCTCTCGATCTTGAGATCGGCAAGAGATCGTCTACATCAACCACGAGTTTGGACTCGTTAAGTTTTGTCGGTCTTCAAGGGTATGTTCTCTACGGATGTATATCCGCCCGTTGCTTGTATCTAGTAGATAGATCTTGGTACATAGTTGTTCCCATCGTAGGAATTTTTTTGTTTTCTATGCTACGAACCCTACAGTGGTATCAGAGCTGGATCTATGCGTAGATGCTTTGAACGGGTAGTACACATATGAGTATGTGGGCGATGATGATCATTTTATTGCTTCTTAGTTATACTTTGGATATTGGTGGCATAGTGGGATAAAGCGGTCCGGACAAACTTTACATGGCCTCGCACATGAGACATGTTCCACGCTTGACATGCAACTAGTTTTGCATAAGTGGATAGCGGGTATCTGTCTCTCCTACTATAGTCAATATCTAATTTGCAACGAGTTGTCAACAATTTGATTATCCTCGTTGTGGTTCATGTTCATAGGTAAGAACGGTTCTATCTTCGAAAGCCCTAAGCCACATAACTTGCAATGGATAAATTAGAGGTGTTTAGTTTATATTGTTGCTGGGCTAGTGTCATGATATGGTGATGTTGTAAGTAGAAGTATGAGATGATACTCTTACAACATGTGGCATCCCGCAAAACCACTACTAGAAAATCGCGTTGAATTTGTGCATTGCATCGTCATCATCATGCATTGTTTGCCAAAACTATTTTTCGCAACGCCCGTTTTGTTTTCCAAACGCCCCCTCTTAATTCAAACACGCAAACCCGGGTCGCCGGATTATTTTGTTTTGGCCGCGAACGGTTTGCAAACGGTCCAATTAAACAAATAAAGTTATATTATTTTTGTAGGGGCAGTCGAACGGGCCAGCCCGACCCGAACGACCACCCCCGTTTTAAACAGATCGGTCCGCCCCTTTTTCTAAACCTACCCGGAAACTTACCCACTCTCCTTGGCCACCTCACCCCAACCAATAGTATCCTGCCACCTCACCTTTTTCCTCCCTCTACCCTATCCCACTCTGCCACCTAGGCAACCCTCCTCTCCACCACTCTCTCCCTCCCTCCAAACCGAGCCCCAGCCTCTGGTCCCTGCCCGCGGGACCCACCCAGGATCCCCACCCAACGCGCCCAGACCAACCCACGCGCCTCCCAGTCACACACCCCACCTCCCCTGGCCCGCGTGCGGGACCCACTTCCCCACCAACCGCACGCCCCCACGCACCCTGTTCATCTCCCACCTCGCGCCTCGCATCCCCTGGAACCGCCCCCGCGCGCGCCTCTCTTCCTCTCTCTCTGCAGCGCGCAGCGCCCCCCCCCCCCCCCCCCCGGCGCGCAGCAGCCCCCCAACCCTCCGCGGCCGCTCCTCCTCGGCTCACCGCCGCCAGACCCGCGCACCCCCACGTCCCCGCCGCTCGCCGGCCAGGACCTGCAGCCGCGCGCCGCCCGCGACCCGGCTCCCCCCTCCGCCGCGCAACCCCGGCCCCCTCCGTCACGACCGCCTCCAGGCCGAGCTCGCCCCGCGCGAGACCCCTCTCCGCCCCGCGTCTGCCCCGCCGACCTGCCGCCAGAGAACCTCCACGCCGCCGCCGGCCGGCCCGGTCTCGCCATCGACGGCCCGCCCTGGCCTGCGTCCCCCGTCCCGCGCCCGCCGGTCGCCGTGCCTGCCCCTCCGTTCGGGTCGCCTCCGACGCAGGCGAGCCCTCCGCGGCGACCTCCGCCTGCGGCCGCCTCCTCGCCTGCGGCCCGCGCGTCCCTCGAGCCTACCTCGACGCGCCCCTGCCCCGTGCCCGAGCCCGTGCCTCGTTCGCTTTGGCATCGTCCCCTGCCCCGGCCGCCGTCCTGCACATCCGCGACCTCGGCCGCGTGCGCCGCCCTCGCCAAGCTCTTCGTATTCCCTGTGCCACTGCCATGGTGTTGTGGGACAAGTGCAGGCTCCCTCTAGCACCAGTGGGGCTGCTTCTAAGCTGGGTTTTGGCGCAGTTTGGTTTACGATGTTGGTACAGCGGTGATGTTATGAGACCGGCGACCTCCGTTGTGCGAGTTTGGCAAGCAGCTCACCAAGACCGACAAGATCGGCTCGACGCCAAGGATTCCAAAGAGGGTACATGGCACCATTCGACGACCTCAGCGTTAAATCCCAAGTTCTTCACCGACCCCACCCGAGAACCATCGTTGCGAATATAAGTTCGCCTTGCCGACGAGAACGCATCCCCCAAAAACCAAGCCCTTCGCCATGGAACACCAAGATCTACGAACCGAACCCTCGGGACCGCCAAGTTCGCCGAGACCCTAGACGCAAGATCTTCTTCATGGGATGACAAGTACTCCGGCACGGACCCTGGAGACCCCGGCGTCGAGCCCCAAGTTCGTCCCCGATAATCCAGATGGAACCCCAAGACCCCGAAGTCCCGATCCGAAGGCCGATCCGAAGCGCCAAGGCCTCCGCCATGGAATTAACAAGATCAACACGATACGCCGAGTACTTCTTTCAGGACGCCATGATCGTCGACATGACCCGAAGACCGCGAATGCGACAAGAACGGCACCGACGCAGAACGCCAAGTACTTCTTCCCGGAATGCAAGACCTGCCTCGTTACCGAGAGCGAGAGAACGATCCCGCCGAGCCCGAACCGTCGAACCCTGGACCCCGAGACCCGACCCCGAACCCCGGAACCCCAAGATCGTCGAGACCCCTCAATGTGTGAACCCCTTCCCGACACCCTATTTTATAACATAATACAACATGCCGCATGATAATTGTCTTGCATGCATACATTCATGTGTTTTGGGGGCCTTATGCCGATTCACCTAATAATTAAATATGGGGCCCATATGCGGGCAAATCTAGTCTCATATCGGCCTCATTTAAACATGCGTAGCGAACCGGTTCCATCTGTCGACTTGCTAAACAACATTTAATATGCGGGGGTTTAAACAACTTGAACCATATATTAATTGTCGGGACCCCGGTTCCGCTTAATATGACCTAATTGCATCGCACTTTTGCCATGTCATGCATCATACATGCATCATGCCGATCTTCTGCCGTGTATTAAATATTGCATCCGGTGTTTCTTCTAGTGTTTTGCTTCTTCGCGGATAAGGCCGTTGAGTAGATGTGAGCTTCGCCCGATCTTCAGTTGAACCCTTCGGCAATGTTTTCAGGCGAGCATCTCCCCCTTTCTACCTATCTTACTTTTATAGTATTTACTTCCCTCCTGTTGATCTATTGATATCTGTGTTGCGATGCTTTAGTTTCCGTACCCGTGATATTCCCTGCAGCCTCATATTGCCTTGGACACATCCTATTACCTGTTGTTTGGTAGATAGTTGGACTTGCGCGTCGTAGTCGCTTGCTCAAGTAATGTTGCGTGTTGTCAAATGCCACAGATGTTGATGTATTGCCGCATGTTGTTGTTGGAGATGATTCTAGCTTTACTTATCGTCACTTTAATTTCTGTTTAACAACTAAAATTGAATAAGCAGAGGCATCGGTGGGTGATAGATAATATTTGGTTTCCGAACGCCCACTTGTGTCCCGTAAGACCCCGAGTACTTGATACCTGTTCCTTGATTTATCGCGCTATCCACATATGGGGAGTTATGGGCCCCCCTTAGCCAGAGCTTGATTCCGTCTTATTTCTGGGGGCCACAAACTAGTTTGGGGCTTTATTACTATCCTGTACCTATGCCATGTTTTACTGCTTTATTTACGATTGTGCGAGGTACTGCACACTGTACTGTTTAGGATCGGACCACGATTCCGCGGTGTCGACAAGCCCCGTTTGGGGTTCCCAGTCGTTCACAGCCGTCCCGCCAAACCTTGAGGCCGTCCCGGAGCTTGCCTACTCCGTTGCGGGTTCTACTCTAAGGGGTGGCCCCCTGAAATATTTCTGAATCTTGTGATTGCTCTGTCGTGAAGACCTCGTTGGGTTTTTATTTGGTTTTTCCGAGGTTGATCGTGTGTGTGTTGCTATTTGTGCACCCCGGCCGGGTTAAAACTTTCTGAAAGCCGTGTCCGCGGTTATGGACGACTTGGAGCACAGTTTCTCGATCATAGACAAGCATAACTAAAGTTTACTGCTATAAATTTGACTTATAATGACTAGTAATCAGCTTCACTATAATGGAATGGCTAATTAATACTGCCCACAATTGCTTGTTTGGGTCGTCGCCAGCGACCATTGTATCTGACTAGTAAGTATTGCAACTACAACGGAATGGCTGATTAAAAGTACCAACAACTGCTGGGTTTTGGGATTATATCATGCTATCTGTATCTGATTAGTAAGTGCTGCAACTATAACAGAATGATTAACTAAAAGTGCCCACTGCTTACTTTATCCGGACGATTATCTAAACCTGACTAGTAAAGTGCCGCAACGATAACTGAATAAGTTAAACTGCCAACTGTGTGAGTTCCTCGGTTGACTTCCTCGTTTGGTCTCGAGGGGGAAACGCCAGGATGGGTTTGTTTGGTGATAGCTTCAGGTTGGATCCGGATAGGTCATTCTCACCCCCTCTGATAACCGCCAGTTGTATCGAGTCTCTATAGGTTGTTTAGTGCATGCTGCCGCTGCCGCTTCAGTCCACCATACCTATGTAGGCGAGGACCGCCGAATTCTAGCCTCGCCGTGTACTGGCCTCAGTACTGACGCTCCTCTTTTTCCTTTGCCCTTTGTCGGCACCCCTTTTTTTTGTTTAAGCAGGTTTTGAGATCGACGTCGTTGGCAGGGTTACCCCTCCGTCTTGGCCTGGGCAGGGTTATGGACGCCATTGGTTATTCTTCAGGGCTCTTAGCCCCATTTGCTTCTTGTCCGTAGTCGGACGCTCTACCGTTTTCAAGGTGATTTGGATCTTTGTATATTATATCTGTATTCTTGACTCTTTGAGTAGCTGTTATATATATCTGTTCTGTGGGTCCCATCGAGGACTGTTGTGTAATGTTATTACTTCGTTTTCCACCCGCACGAAAGTGCCTGGTGGGCACCTTTGAATCGTTTCTATGCGGGTTTGGCGAATTTTGCTCAAACTTGCATAGGTCCGATTCTGAGGGTGTTACACAACACACATAACGTGTAAGTTCCATAGACCTTGGCCTTACACATAGAGGTATGATAGTGATCATACCATGATGCACAAGATGGAGATCAAGTGCGGGAACCATATCATTTCACTTATAAACATGTGATGTTTGATTGCATCTTATATTGCTTGTTTGGCGTTTTATTAGCATAATAAGATGATCCCTCATTTAGATATCAAGATAAGAATGTATTCTTCCTTAATTATGCACCGACAATGTTTCGTCGCTTCAAGACATCATGTGATGATTTGGTGTACTTGAATCCACAAGCATATCTCGGGTGTAAGACAGTTTTACACACGCGAATACTAAGGTTCTTACTTGGCGAGCCTAGCATGTACATATATGGCCTCGGAACACGGAACGAAAGGTTAAGCATGAGTCGTATGTTTTGATATGATGAACATATGGATGCTCGCCTTTGAATCTACACCGACTCACGTGATGATCGGACTTGGTGTAGTGGATTTGGTTCATGTAATCACCAAAAAGGCACGAGGGATGATGTTTTTGAGTGGTTGTTTATTTCTAATTTGGATTAGTAGAACTCAATTTATCATAAATTAAATCAAAGTGAATTTGCATAAGTTGTTGTAGTCATTGGCATTCGTTCACCACCTTATACTTAGTTGTAATTGAGATAATAGAACTATAGAATTCTGGATATTTACTTTACGAACTGGTATCGTATTGTGTTGAGTGTCAATCTAAAGTTTAAAGTCCTATTGCAAACTTTCAGCAAACTCTGTTTACTCCATGAAATTTTATAATTGATATTAAATTGAGAGTAACAATTCTAGTGTTAGTATCTTAAGTATCATGTATGCCTCCATGTTTCTTGATTGTTTTAATATCAAGTTTATCTAGGAGCTAAAAGAATTGTTTCAGAAACCATCATGTGTGGTAGATATAACGATATCTGAAACAATGTTTTGGTTGCAATATGATAGAGTATAATATATGTTCTCATATTGGATGAGAATTTGTGAAGGTTGGAGATGCTAGACATCCTAATCATCCAAAAAGGTTTTGGAAAGTAATATTATACTCACAATTCTCCTTTATAAGCTACATTAGCTTGATCATGAAAGTCGTCATGATAAGGATGAATAGAAGATGTATATAAAGTGTTTACTACACTAAAAAGATTACTAAAGAATGGATTTTGAAAGCATACCGATCATTTTGATGATGGTGATCTACTTCAGAGTGCAAGTCCAAAGGTATTATTATTTGAATATACATGCTTTGGACTATGTGTCATGTATATGTCACCACTTTTGATGTTGATAGATTCTTTTAAAAGGAAGAAATGTTGAAAGTGAATCTATAAAATATATTTGGCAGAAAATAAAAAATTGGAAATATCCAATTTAGGTATATAGATGATATACATGTTATGGTTGTATTCTTTGCTTGTTAAACAATGTGGTTCTTGGGTATTGGATACCGAATTGGTTGGTATGAAATTTCATACGGAACGACGCAATCCATGAACCACAATGGCCTAAGTAACTAGCAAGAGAATATGTGATGATGTTCATAGAAAACAAACAAACCGTTGTTTGTATTTCTCGCTGACACCAAAGCTTGCCTTCAAGATTTGTTTTTAATAATAGTTATTTAAATCAGGTATTATGAGAACAAAGGTTGTTCAAATAATTACCGTATTCCATATAAGATGGATGATTTACAAATCTAGTTGGAGAAATCACATCCATAAAGCTAATGCTAAAATATCGCAAGACAAATGATTGGAGATCACTTACGAAGTGAAATCGCCATTTAAATTATATTGGAAAGAAAACATGAAGAAACTCCATTTTCATGGATTTGTGGAGTCTTTGATTTGATCAAGTGACGCTTGTGAGACTTTCCTCGGGATAATTAAAAACTTCATTCAAAGGCCAAAGAAGAACGAACGACTAAATTATTGAAATTTATACATATCGATGTATGTAGTCCATTATGTGTAGTCGTAAGCGATGGACTTCAACTTGATATGCTTTCTCTGGAAATTTGAGTGAATATTCACTTAATGAGAAAGAAGTATGAAATATTTGAAAAATGTTTCAAAGACTTTCAAGATAAAGTGGAAAATCATTGTAACAAGAAAATAAATGATTTATGATTTTATCATAAAGGGATTTATTTGAGTTACAAGTATAACAAGAAAAATAAATGAATTATGATTTATCATAAAGGGATTTATTTGAGTTGCAAGTTTAGCAAAACACCTAGATTTACATCTCCCGAAACACCATAGGAGTATGGAGTGTTTGAGATTTGTAATGAAACCTTGTGTGAGATGGTTGGATCAAAGGCGTTATTTATAAAACTGCCATTATGTTTTAAAAGATTAAATCTTTAGAGACTACCGCTTTTACACTGAAAAGAGCTCCATCTTGATCCGTTGAAATGACACCATATGAGTTATGGTTTGGGGTAAAACCCAAGTTGTCATTTCTTAAATTTTGGTATGCTAAACATAAGTAAAATGTTTACAACCGAAGTCAGATGAGCATGTCTTTGTAGGTTATTTCAAATAACAATTGTTTATTCCTCCATAACACCAAGGACAAAAGGGTTTGTCGCTTGAAATGTGAAGTTTCTTGAAAAAGTAATTTTTCGCAAAAAAGTTAAGTGGGAGGACAATAGAACTTTGATAAGGTTAACGAACCTTAGCTATATGTGCTGAGTTGCGCAGCGCCGGAAAAATGTTCCGGAGGCTGCCAGAATGCTCATGGATCACGTGCCTCAAAGGTTGCGGTCATGGAGGTCTAAGTTCCTATTGAACCAAGTAGGTCAGATAACCAATCAAATGTTGAGATTTGAGAGTAAATCATTATTGTTTGACAATGATGAACCGAATACATGCAAAGAAGCGATGATGGGCCCTGACTCCGTCAAATGGCTTGAAGCCATAAAATCCATGATAGTTCCATACACGAGAAATCAAGTTTTGAACTTGGAAGACCCTACAGAAAGGTGTAAAAACATGTCTTTTCGTATTTAGATCTATAAAGAAACAGACATGGATGTTTCACATCTATGAAACAGTCGACATGTTGTAAAGTATTTTATGACAATGTTCAAGGAGTTGACTATGACAATATTTGATCTTTCATAGCGATATTTAGTCTGGACGGATTAAAGTAGAAACCACTACATATAATTTGGTACATGGTAGATGAATAAACAAAACAAAGTTCTTCTAATAGAATGGTTACCTAGGATGTGTACATGGCATGGTCCAAAGGGTTTTGTTAATTCAAAGGATGCTAAAAGGGCATGCAAACTTTAATGGGTGAAGTAAGAATCGCGGAGTTGGAATCTTCTCCGTGATGAAAAGGAGTTTTCATCAGGAGACGATGAAGATGCTTGCATTCGCAAGAAATTAAGTGGGAGCGTTGAGACATATTTCTAATACATTATGTGGAGGACATCTTGTTGATTGGAAATTATGTATATTTTATTGACAAAAGTTAAGAATTTCATTTCGATGAAAGACTTAGGCAAAACCCGAATATTTAGCATGATTTTTTATAGTGGATAGACTGTGACACTAATATAGTTGTGCCAAACGTACATATATGAGATATTGAAGGAGTTCAATATAGAAACGACAAGAAAAAGTTCTTGTCACATGGAAAATAATTGAATCAAGATTCAAGTGTATCGACACTTGATAAGTGAGACAAGATTCAAGTGCTTTGGCACTTGATAAGTGAGACAAGATTCAAGTGCTTTGGCACTTGATAAGTGAAATCACAAGAATGTTTTGATCAATCATACCATTATATGTATACATCTAGATATGTCCTATGCTCTAAGTGTTATGAGCATATACCAGAATGAATCATAAAATTATCATTGGACTATAGTGAGGATATTCTTATGATCTTTTAAAATAACTAAGAATATATTTGTGTAGAGGTGACAAACAATTACAAATAGTTCATTGTAAAGCGTCACATTGATACTAGTTTTGTCACAAGATACAAGTTAAGTTTATATCAATTTAAACTATGAGTGGCACAATGAAATGGAAAGGAGTTTCCATGATGGATTTGGATGTATTCCAAAGTCAATACATTGTGATGGATACTACAACAAAAGACTAAGTATATGACTGCTATAGTAGCAGCAAAGGAGGGAATTTGTGTCAAGTAATTTGTTATCAAACTAAGGTGTGGTTCACAACAGGCTAACACTAAAGATATATTGTATGACAATAGTATCGACATGATTTAACCCCAAAGAACTAAAGGTCTCACCGAAAGACCAAATTTATATAATGTCATCTCATTGGAGAATGAGTGATGCGTGGAGACGCAAAAACATGCAAATACACATGGACCTGAAAGCGTCAGATCCGTAGATTATGTTAACTACATGCAATTGTGTATATGGAACACCAGAAAGCCATAGGTGTTCAATACGCAAAGTTTTCAAACTAGATTATGGTCTCTAATGCAAGTGGGAGACTGAAGGGAATATGCCCGAGAGGCAATAATAAAATGGTTATTATCATATTCCTTATTTATGATAAATGTTTATTTTGCATGCTATAATCGTATTAATACGGAAACGTTAATACATGTGTGTTTAATAAACAAAAAGGAAGTTCCTAGTTATACCTCTCTCATAAACTAGCTCATTGATTAACAAGATGATCAAAGTTTCCTGATCATAGACATTGGATGTTGTTAATAACGTGGTCACAACATTAGTGTAATGATGTGATAAACATTCATCCGAAGTATAGCATTACGATCAAAATCATTGAGTTTATATTGCTATAACAACTTACGAAGTGATCCTAATCCTTAGACCATGAGATCATGTCAATCACTAACACCGAAAGAGTTTCTTGATAACATCAAACGTCACACCGTAACTGGGTGATTTATAAAGATGGCTTCAAAACTACTAAAACTGTTATGTTGAGGCCCATGGATCGAGAGTGGAATTTTTTTATCCCGATGATGGATATATATGCTCTGGGCCCTCTCGGTGATATCACATTGATTAGCTTGCAAGCAAGTGATTTGATCACTAGAATGTTATAGCATGGGAACGAGAAAAGAGTGCATGTTGGTAACGAGATCAAACTAGGTATGGAGATACCGATGATCGAATCTCAGACATGTAATATATCGTGAAACAAAGGGATTAAGATACTAGCGTAAGAGGTTCCGACGATCACAAGAAAGTCGTCGTTGAATGTGTGGGAGTCAGTATGGATCTCTAGGTCCCGCTTCTGATTATTAATCGGAGAAGGGTCTCGATCATGTCTGCATTATTCGTGAACCGTAGGGTGGCACACTTAAGGGACACTGACATCCTATTGGAGCAAAAGTTTCATGCCGGAAAGAATAACAAGCACAGAAATTTATTTCACTAGACACCGAAACTGTTTTGGTTGAAACTGCAGAAACTGGTTCTGCATGTGAAATTGAATAATAGCAAGGGGTTTTATGTGAATATTTGTTAATTAAAGTAATTAACAAAATTCTAAATAAATAAATAAAAGAGTTTTATTTAAATGAGAGATTGCATTAAATTTGGTGGAAATTTAATGCATGTGAGTGGATTTTTGAGTGGAGGCTCTTTTATGGGAGTGGAGGCTTTTCATTTTGAGTGGGAGCTCCACCCCCATGAATGTGGAAGAGGTGGGGGCAGCCACCATGGCTGGCGCCATGCCCTTTGGGGTGCCCCCTCTCTCTATAAAAGGCCCCCCTCTCCTCCTCTCAAAGTACACCTCCTCGTGAAGGATCTCTCTCCCCCTCTAGAATTTATCCTCCATGGACTCAGACTAGCGAGATACATGTTCCCGGTGGCTATTCGGCAAGAAAGGGTTGTGCTTCCGCTGCATCGCTGGAGCGAGGAGGCGGAGGTTGCTCCGTGTCTTGTACGTGTGTGCGAGCACGGATGCGCTGTTTTTTTGCGGCGTAGGACTTCCTCTCGATCTTGAGATCAGCAAGAGATCGTCTACATCAACCACGAGTTTGGACCCGTTAAGCTTTGTCGGTCTTCAAGGTATGTTCTCTATGTATGTATATCCGCCTGTTGCTTGTATCTAGTAGATAGATCTTGGTACATAGTTGTTCCCATCGTAGGAAATTTTTTGTTTTCTATGCTGCGAACCCTACACGACGACAGGGGTGCCACCGAGCTGCCCCCTCCTCAACCGTCCTCCTCTCCCTCCCCCCTCCCCCGGCGCTGCCGCGGCGAAGTCCGAGTGGTGCCGGCGGCGGCGGGCCGTCCTTTTCCTGCGAATGGGGGGGCCTCGCGAGCGGCTTCCTCAGATGGCGGTGCACCTTGGTGGCATGGCTCGGCATTGGCGCGGCCATGGCGTGGCGAAGGCGGCTCATGGTCGTGGACGGAGTGCTCCCGCGGTGCAGGGCGGCTAGAGGTGAGGGAGGGCTAGTGTTGCGTGGGATTGGGGGCAGCAGGTGGCAGGCCCATATATAGGCCAGGTGGGGCCCGATCTAGGCCAGCAAGCCCTGGTCGAAGCTTCTCCGTGGCCATTTGTCCCAGTTTCCTGCGCATTTCCCCGCTTCTTTGTAGATGGGGCACCAGATTTGGGTTGGGCAGGCCTAGCTCCGGTGGCCAACCTGCAGACCCACCTAGGGCTCTGCTTGGTTGCGACTTGTGGCTGGCATGGAGATGTCGTGCTCACCGTTCTTGTTGCATCTCTGCTCTCTACATGTTGATTCGGCTCCTTCCTTGATCGGATGGTCGCATGTCGCACCTGCTTGGGGTGTCTTCATGGGCGACATGGAGACGTCGTCTTCATCATGTTCGTCCCATGTCGACCGTGCGGGCCATGTGGTGCTCCTCAGAATGATGGTGGTCCGGTAATCCCGGGTGCGCGTGGTGGTGGTGGTGCTGCTACTTGGTGGCAAGGACCGCTGGTGGCAGTGGATCCCCTAAGGGTTGGCGAAGTAGGAGCTTGCGTGGGATTGGCCTAGACAACGGTTCCCCTACTGCAGCACGGCGGCGGGGCTTCACGAGCCCTGGTGGGCTCGGCCACGCTAGGTGGGTCTGGTTTTCCCTATGGTTGTATCCGATCGGCTACCATCGTCCGGTGGTAGAGGTAATTCCCTCCCGCGCACCCTTGTTCCGGCAACCCCCACCGTTGCTTCCTCTTTGTTGTTTCTTGGCCCTACTTCGCGTGTCATGTTGAAGTGTATAAGTGGATTGCACTAGCCCTTTCCATCAGTTCGGGCTTTTGGTTAGTGCATGAAGCTTGACATGGTATCAAAGCCTAAGGCCTCGAGTTCGAGTCCTGGCTTTCATAATTTATTTTAAAATTGTTGTTGACCCCTATGTGTCCACGTATAGGCCTCTTGAGTCATACGTGAGTTTCGCGCGCCATCGCTCTCTTCCGGCTGCACGTGCTGACTTCTTCCCGTCACACGTGAGAGGGGTGTTGAAGTGTATAAGTAGATTGCACTAGCTTTTTCCATCAGTTCGGACTTTTGGTTGCGTTGGTTAGTGCATGAAGCTTGACATGTCAGACGGCGGTGGCAGATTCAAGACCGGTGTGGCGTGCGCTGGCGGGCGGCGAGCATGGTGGAGCACTGCGAAGTGTATGGGGGTGTGGTTTTTTTGATGGGTCAGGAGAAATCCTTGTCATCTTGACATCGACGTGGTGACGCTTGCGGATGCAACTTTCCTTCTTGAAGGGCGTCGGGTGTACCTCTTTCCCACCTCCCGGAGCATGCCGGGGGAACCCTAGGATCTGTCCGGATAGCAGCGTTGTCATTGTCGCCTTCCTTTCTGGAGGTGCTGCTTGGTGTGCAACGTGTAGGAGTGCTAGGCGTGTGGTGGTACTTAGCTAGAGGACGCAACGGTCGCGATTCCTCCTTGTTTTCGTCGAGCCACCGCTATCGGCTTTGCTTTATTTTCTTTTTCTTTTTGGTTTCTTTGTCTTTTTCTTTTGGGCGTTGTGCTGTCTGGCCAGCAGCGGTCTAAAATGGTTGATATATTAATATAGCTGGGCGTATGCCTGTTTCGAGGAGATCATACAACAATGGCCGGTCTTGGAATCTCAAAACCTGAAGAGATCAATCGGGGTATAACATCATAAGGCCAGTCTATGATGAACTCTCTGAAGAACATCGTCAAGCCTTTGATCAAATTCAGATGCTAATAGATTGACTTGCTGCGCCAGCAACAAGAAGATGAAGCCCAGCAGAAACAAGAGAAGCTCAAGGAGCCAAAAGGCAAGAAAGGATAAGAATACATGCACGCGTTCTAGCGAGTTTTTAAAAGTATCGACATGGTGTTATTGCTTATATCGGCAAGGCTGGGCTGAGCCTCTCCTGGATAAAACCTATGTAAGTCCTGACATGTTTGTTTTCAGTGTTGATCAGTTAGCCGTCATAGATCTGCACATTGATAACTCTAATGTACAAGTACTTAAGGAAGCATATGAATATGTGACTGCTAGGAGAACACACATGTTAATCCAAGCGCTCGAATAGATAATCTCGGCCCAGGATCATTAGATTCACCGATGAATTCTCATACTACTCCAAGTCGGCAAATTATTTATAGTCCAACTTTCTCGGAACCTCTCAGGAGTGTACCTTATTCGGAAAATCAGCAAAATATCTTGCGTTGCCCGGCACAATGTCGACTTATAGTTCAACTCTTGCCTGCAACTAGATCCAGTACTATAGTTCAATTACCTACTACATGCAAGTTTAGAAAAGTTTAGGGCTCAGTTGCAGTTAAGAGTCTAGCAATAGTGATCTAGTTGAAGTGTGATTGCTCCTGTAATCTTTAGCTAGTAATGCTTTTTTGATGGTTTTTGGCATTAGTACCTGGTTTAGTTATTACACGGTATCACTAGGAAAAGAAGATTCATGAACACTTCTACACCAGTAAGAATGAACTAAAGTTATCCCACCTTATATCGGTTAAGCAAAAACATGAAGAGTCGGTTACTGACTACGTACGTTAAGCACTTTAGAGACACCAAAAACTTTTGTTTCAATCTGGCATAAGTGAAAAGGATACCGTCGACTTAGTAATCAATGGTTTTAAGCCATACCTCAAGGAGAAGATAAAGGCACTACAGGACGCGCGTGCTACGCCGAGGGCAAAAAGCCGTCGGCGTAGCCTAAAATGCCCTCGGCGTATGCTACGCCGACGGCTGCCCTCGGCGTAGCCTCCTCGGCAAAGGGCTCCCTCGGCGGAGTACATAGAGGCCGTCGGCGTATCAAAATGCCGTCGGCGTATGCTACGCCGAGGGCAATGCCGTCGGCGTAGCGGCCGTCGGCATAGCTTGTCGACCGGTTGCAAAAATATTTTTTAAAAAAAATTAAATTTTTTTTTATTTTTTTTTCTTAATTTTTGAATCTTTGAACTGTTTGACTCGTTAATCTCTCACTTTGAACATTTTTAACACTAATTACACTTAATACTTAATTAAATTGCAGTCTTGGTCGAACTTCCCGGAAGGTCACCCATCCTAATACTATTCCAGCTCCAGCACGCTTAACTTCCTCGTTCCTTCGGAATCTGTTTCCGCAAAGTAATTCATACATTGTTGTCAATACTATGATACCAATCCTATTAACCCTTATATCAACATGTCACATGTTTGTATTTTTTGAAATTACAAACAATTATTTAAATAAACATTAATGAATAAGTAAAAATATTATTGAATTCAAATAAAAATATAATAATTTTACTTTTTTGTATTTTTCTATTTAATATGGAATAATTAATATCTTTAAATCTATAAATCGTAATTTACCAAATAATATGTCTAAATTGATCAGAAAAATGAGAGGAATCCAAATATGATATCCATATCAACTAATCACAAACCCTCCGTTTTTTAATTATCTATTTGGTGGTTGCTTTAGAAAATTCCCTTTTTGCGCTCGGATAATGAAAAATGGCTTTTTGGTGCGATGAAAAGGAAAACTTGCATTCCTCCTGCAACATTGTTCGCCATCCCATGATGCATGTGTATGCACAATATGGGAACATTATCACAAACTATGCCTTGATTCTAGCCATAACATTGGTCATTTGACCCGAAAGCCAAGAAACCTCGAATGAGATAGGTCATTTTGTGAAGGTTTTTTTGAAACATAATCAATATATAAAGTTTAATATTTTTGCTTATAACTATGTCACATAATATGACATCACGCTAATGTTTCGCATTGTTTCGATCGTTTTTGAATTTTTTATGCCCGTTTTAAACTATCGTCAAACTTTGTCGAACGGCGGACATGAAGATTCTTAGCTCGGGGCCGAGCCTCGCTAAACTTGCATTGGATCTTTGATAAAATAGCATATTGTGAACCTAAAAATGATTTTTGTAAAAAAAATGAGCATCGGATCATGTACTTGTAGTTCATATCTGACCCACTTCCTGCCGATTCGGCAGGAATTTGTCTTTTTTATCAGAGGTGGACAGAAAGGTTTCAGAACCCCCTGTTGGGACATTGTCCATATAAGGTGGTATATTATTTTAGTAAAATATGGTGGTAGCATTTTGAATTAGCCATTTGGTGGTTGCTTCACAAAATCGTCCGTTTTTTATGATCGGAAAATGGGAAATGGCTTTTTGGTACGACGAAAAGGAAAACTTCCTCCTGCAACATTGTTCGCCATCCCATGATGCATGTGTATGCACAATATGGGAACATTATCACAAACTATGCCTTGATTCTAGCCATAACATTGGTCATTTGACCCGAAAGCCAAGAAACCTCGAATGAGATAGGTCATTTTGTGAAGGTTTTTTTGAGACATAATCAATATATCAAGTTTAATATTTTTCCTTATAACTATGTCACATAATATGACACCACGCGAAGGTTTCGCATTGTTTCGATCGTTTTTGAATTTTTTATGCCCCTTTTAAATTATCGTCAAACTTTGTCGAACAGCGGGCATGAAGATTCTTAGCTCGGGGCCGAGCCTCGCTAAACTTGCATTGGATCTTTGATAAAATAGCATATTGTGAACCTAAAAATGATTTTTGTAAAAAAACATGAGCATCGGATCATGTACCTGTAGTTCATATCTGACCCACTTTCTACCGATTCGGCAGGAATTTGTCTTTTTCACCAGAGGTGGACGGAAAGGTTTCGGATTCCCTTATTGGGACATTGTCTATATAAGGTGGTATAGTATTTTTGTAAAATGTGGTGGTACCATTTTGAATTAGCCATTTGGTGGTTGCTTTACAAAATCGTCCGTGTTTTGTGCTCAGAAAATGGGAAATGGCTTTTTGGTGCGACGAAAAGGAAAACTTTCTCCTGCAACATTGTTCGCCATCCCATGATGCATGTGTATGCACAATATGGGAACATTATCACAAACTATGCCTTGATTCTAGCCATAACATTGGTCATTTGACCCGAAAGCCAAGAAACCTCGAATGAGATAGGTCATTTTGTGAAGGTTTTTTTGAGACATAATCAATATAGCAAGTTTAATATTTTTCCTTATAACTATGTCACATAATATGACATCACGTGAAGGTTTCGCATTGTTTCGATCGTTTTTGAATTTTTTATACCCCTTTTAAATTATCGTCAAACTTTGTCGAACGGCGGGCATGAAGATTCTTAGCTCGGGGCCGAGCCTCGCTAAACTTGCATTGGATCTTTGATAAAATAGCATATTGTGAACCTAAAAATGATTTTTGTAAAAAAACATGAGCATCGGATCATGTACCTGTAGTTCATATCTGACCCACTTTCTGCTGATTAGGCAGGAATTTGTCTTTTTCACCAGAGGTGGACGGAAAGGTTTCGGATTCCCCTATTGGGACATTGTCTATATAAGGTGGTATAGTATTTTTGTAAAATGTGGTGGTACCATTTTGAATTAGCCATTTGGTGGTTGCTTTACAAAATCGTCCGTATTTTGTGCTCAGAAAATGGGAAATGGCTTTTTGGTGCGACGAAAAGGAAAACTTTCTCCTGCAACATTGTTCGCCATCCCATGATGCATGTGTATGCACAATATGGGCACATTATCACAAACTATGTCTTGATTCTAGCCATAACATTGGTCATTTGACCCGAAAGCCAAGAAACCTCGAATGAGATAGGTCATTTTGTGAAGGTTTTTTTGAGACATAATCAATATACCAAGTTTGATATTTTTCCTTCTAACTATGTCACATAATATAACACCACGCGAAAGTTTCGCATTGTTTCGATCATTTTTGAATTTTTTATGCCCATTTTAAACTATATATAATTTCTTATGTTTTACTTAATTTTTATTTATAAATGTGTAATATTTGAGTGTAGATAGATAGATCTTATTTTTCTGCAAATTTTGATATATTATTTGTATTTTTCCGAATTTGAATGATTTAGTTATGATTTTTCAAAGTTTAATGAGATAAAATAAAAAATAGCTACGCCGAGGGCAGCCGTCGGCGTATGCTACGCCGAGGGCAGCCGTCGGCGTAGCATAGGATATGCCGAGGGCAATTCTACGCCGACGGCTGCTTGGCGGAGCTAGCCTAGACGATGGCTACGCCGACGGCCCCGATGTTTGGCCGTCGGCGTAGCGACTGGCCGTCGGCGTAGCTTCCCATTCCTGTAGTGAGGGTTTTGACTTCATAATGGTCAGGTCCTACAGCGTGCTCTGGCTCATGAAAGTCAGACCAATGAAGTCAAAGAGACACATCTTCTAGTAGAAGTCAAATGAATATGGTTGAGCAAACAAAACAACACTGACTCCAATGAGAAAGCGATTGTCTATCACTACTGTAAAAACCCTCTTCGGTTCGACGTGAACAACGCCAGCAGTCCCGGCCTGTCACAGCCTGCGACTAGTGGGAGCACTAGTCCCGGGCCCTGAGGCCTCTAACGGCTAGAAACGGCCGTAGTCAGTAGTCTCAGGCCAGACCAGATCTTTAGTCCCGGTCGGTAATACGGACCGGCACTAATGACCTGGAGCAGGCCAGCTGGTCTTTTCGTAGATTATTAGTCCCGGGTCGTATCACGGTCCGGGACTAGTTGTCCACCATTATATATTCTGCTTCCTGTCCTGCTGCCCTAAAGCATATGGTGGCCATTTTTCTCAAAGAAGCAAGAGAGTTCATGCCATTTGTTTTCTCAAGATTTTTCAAGATTTAGTTTGCAACCCCTAAATCCAAAGCTTTAAAAGGTTAGAACTTCATTCTTTCATATCTTATTGCTACTTTAGCTCTATAATTCTCTAAAAGTATAGAGATATGGATCAATGCATGCATGCTCTAGAAGTAGAAGGATTTTGATATATATGTGTAACAAATTTTGATTAGGCACATAGTTACTGAAAATTGAAATGTGTAATTTTAGAGTTTCGGAGCTTAGAATGGAATGAGGTTTTCACTGATAGAACAATAATAAAAAACTCCACATTTATCATGTTGATTGTTTTCTCCAATTCACAAATTGGTGCATGTAAATTTTTCGAAATTCAAAATTAATGCTCTAGAAGCTTTCAATATAACTTGTAATAATTTTATCATGTTGTGTAATGGTTTTTGATATACTTTTACTATAATGCAGATGGTCCGGGAATGGATGTACGGTACTGACCGACGCTCTGGTGAGTTCATTAATAGTGTGCATGAATTCATCTGTGTTGCTGATGCAAACAAACGCAATGGTTTTGTATTCTGTCCATGTAGTGGATGTAGGAATCAGAAGGATTACTCTGACTCAAAAACCCTTCACAGCCACCTGTTGAAGTCCGGCTTCATGCCCAGTTATAATTGTTGGACCAAGCACGGAGAGAGAGGGGTTATAATGAAAGACAATGAAGAAGAGGAGGAGGATGACGACTATCATGGTTTCCTTGAGCACGGTGATACTTCCATGGGGGATGCTGAAGGGGAGGATGAAGAAGAGACACATGATGAACCCGCTGATGATCTTGGTCGGACCATTGCCGATGCACGAAGAGATTGTGAAACTGAAAAGGACAGGGATAAGTTCAATCACATGTTAGAGGATCATAAAAAGTTGTTGTACCCAAATTGCGAAAATGGTCTGAAAAAGCTGGGCAGCACACTTGAATTGCTGCGATGGAAGGCTGAGTGTGCTATACCCGACTCCTCATTTGAAAAGTTGCTGAAAATGATGAAGAATATGCTTAAAAAAGATAACGTATTGCCTGCCAGTACGTACGAAGCAAAGAAGGTTGTCTTCCCTCTAGGTTTAGAGGTTCAGAAGATATATGCATGCCCTACTGACTACATCCTCTACCGCGGTGAGGAGTACGAGAATTTGGATGCATGCCCGGTATGCACTTCACTTCGGTATAAGATTAGACGAGATGACCCTGGTGACGTTGAGGGCGAGCTCCCCCCTCCCCCCCTCCCCCGGAAGATGGTTCCTGCCAAGGTGATGTGGTATGCTCCTATAATACCATGGTTGAAACGCTTATTCAGAAACAAAGATCACGCCAAGTTGTTGCCATGGCATAAAGAGTAACGTAAGTCAGACGGGATGTTGAGACACCTCGCTGATGGGTCGCAATGGAGAAAAATCGATAGAAAGTACCCGGACTTTGCAGATGACGCAAGGAGTTTAAGGTTTGGTCTAAGTACAGATGGCATGAATCCCTTTGGGGAGCAGAGCTCCAGTCACATCACCTGGCCCGTGACTCTATGCATCTATAACCTTCCTCCTTGGTCATGCATGAAGCGGAAGTTCATTATGATGCCAGTGTTGATCCCAGGTCCGAAGCAACCCGGCAACGACAATGATGTGTACCTAAGGCCATTAGTGGAAGAACTTTTACAGTTGTGGCACAAACCCGGCATACGCATGTGGGATGAGCACAAGCAGGAAGAATTTAACCTCCGAGCATTACTTTTCGTAACAATCAATGATTGGCCTGCTCTTAGTAACCTTTCAGGACAGTCCAACAAGGGATACAATGCATGCACACACTGTTTAGATGAGACTGAAAGTATATATTTGGAACATTGTAAGAAGAATGTGTACAATGAGCACCGTCGATTTCTTTTGGCCAAGCATCCCTTAAGAAAGAAAGGCAAGCATTTCAACGTTCTGGCATGTCACCAGACAAAGCCTAAGGAGCGTACTGGTGCTGATATATTTGATATGGTCAAAGATTTGGATCAAATGGTAACCTTTGGAAAGGGTCCTGGCGGAAAATCTGTTACGAAGGACGCTGGAGGACACGCACCCATGTGGAAGAAGAAATCTATATTTTGGGAGCTACCATATTGGAAATTGTTAGAGGTTCGCTCTGCAATCGATGTGATGCATGTGACGAAGAATAGTTGCGTGAACTTGCTAGGCTTCTTAGGCGTGTATGGGAAGACAAAAGATGCACCGGAAGCACGAAAGGACCATCAACGTATGAAAGACCCAGATGGGCTGCATCCAGAATGGCTTCAAGGTCATGCCAACTACGCTCTTACCAAACAAGAGAAGGAAATATTTTTTGAATGCCTAAGCAGTATTAAGGTCCCGTCTGGCTTCTCGTCGAATATAAAGGGAATAATAAATATGGCAGAAAAAAATTCCAAAACCTAAAGTCTCATGACTGCCACATGATTATGACGCAAATGCTTCCGATTGCATTGATGGGGCTTCTACCAGATAATGTTCGAGTACCCATTGTGAAGCTATGTGCATTTCTCAATGCAATCTCTCAGAAGATAATCAATCCTGAAGATCTACCACGGTTACAAAATGATGTGGTCCAATGTCTTGTCAGTTTTGAGTTGGTGTTCCCACCATCCTTCTTCAATATTATGACGCACCTGCTGGTTCACCCAGTCGAAGAGATTTCCATTCTCGGTCCTCTATTTCTACACAATATGTTTCCCTTTGAGAGGTTCATGGGAATATTAAAGAAATATGTTCTTAACCGTGCTAGGCCAGAAGGAAGCATCTCCAAGGGCTATGGAACAGAGGAGGTCATTGAATTTTGTGTTGACTTTGTTCCTGACCTTAGGCCGATTGGTCTTCCTCAATCGCGGTATGAGGGGAGACAGAGTGGAAAGGGTACTCTAGGAAGGAAATCAATAATATGTAGGGACGGACATTCTTACACCGAAGCACATTACACCGTTCTACAGAATTCTTTCTTGGCAGCCCCATATATCGAGGAACACAAGAAAATCTTACGCTCCAACAACCCTGGAAAGCATGAATCTTGGATTAGAGATGAACACATGAAGAGTTTCGGTGGTTGGTTGCAACATCTCATCAAAAACAACACTCTTGGAGATCAGCTATACTTGTTGTCTAGGTCACCATCTTTAACTATATCGACTTTCCAAGGATACGAGATAAATGGGTATACATTTTACACGATAGTCCAAGATAAAAAAATCACCAACCAAAACAGTGGTGTCCGCTTTGATGCAACAGACAACAATGGGTCAAAGACCACATATTATGGTTACATAGAGGAGATATGGGAACTTGACTATGGACCTACTTTTAAGGTCCCCTTGTTTTGGTGCAAATGGGTCAAGCTGACAGGAGGAGGGGTTGAGGTAGACAAGAAATACGGAATGACATCGTTGGGTCTCAACAATCTTGGGTACTTAGACTAACCATTCGTCCTAGCCAATGATGTGGCTCAGGTTTTCTATGTGAAGGACATGTCTACCAAACCTAGAAAAAGAAAAAATAAGAAAAAGAATACATCAGACGATGAGCCAAAGCGCCACATAGTTCTTTTAGGAAAAAGAAACATCGTGGGAGTGGAGGACAAGACAGACATGTCAGAAGATTGTGATAAGTTTCATGAAATTCCGCCCTTCGCGGTGAAGGATGACCCAAGCATCATGTTAATGAATGAAGATGCTCCATGGATACGGCGGGATCAGAAAGGAACACACGCGAAGAAATGATGTGTAATAATTGTAACATTTTATGAGTGAAGATGCTCCATGTGTCCATTTTTATAGTGTTGTCTGTAAACAATCTTGAGTGTGTTAGTCCCGTTTTATGGCTGGACAGGACTAAAGGGGGGCCTTTATTCCCGATTCATAATACCATTTAGATCTGATCTCCAAACGTGTGAGGTCACATATTAGGGAGTGCCTCTATGACCAGTTTCTTGAAGATGCCGGAGAACTGGGCTCCGGCGACATCTCCCTGAAACTGGCCGTAGTGGTGTCCCTGCTCTCAGAAACCATCTTGCAGCTTGTAACTTCTCTAACTAGATCAATACGCCTGGGAGCTAACTAATTTCACATATTAGGGAGTGCCTCTATGACCAGTTTCTTGAATATGCCGGAGGACCGAGCTCCGGCGGCATCTCCCTGAAACTGGCTGTAGTGGTGTCCCTGCTCTCGAAAACCATCTTGGAGATGCATCAAACTGGATGGAGGACTGAACTCACAAGGATGCCTATTTATAGTACAAGCAACTCGGCATAATGTCGACACTCACGACATAATGTCGACACTCACCCCCTATTATTAGTGTTGACTCATGTTTTGTCCCGGTTGGTGTCTCCAACCAGGACTAAAGGTTCATCTTTAGTCCCGGTTGGTGACACCATCCGGGAAAAGGTACAAGCCACACGACATAATGTCGACAGTCACCCCTATTATTAGTGCTGCCCGGCCCAGTCTGCCGCAATC